>OY757276.1:4996442-5686442 GCA_963584085.1 Pyrausta aurata
AAGAATGTGAAAGCAGAAGGTCTGAAGCCTGGCGCGATTTACGAACTCAATGACGACGATGAACTACTGTATGGTGGTGACCAGACGCCCGCTTCTATGGCCAGTGTAAGTAATTTCAAAAGTCTATTAAGTTCCTTATTTATTATATACCGCATTTATTATGACAATAAATTACAGCAGCATGGTAAGCTACTTCGTTGAGACTTCGCCTGCGGGGTTGCGGCGCGCGGGGCGGGGCGAGAGCGGGGTGCGTGAGGGGTGCGGGCGGCGCGGATTCACCCGCCCACGCCGCTCAAGCGCCGCGCTCGCCTCTCCTCTCTCCTCTCCGACTAGTTACTTTTTATTTAAATTAATTAAAATGATATTAGTTTTTTCTGTGTTCTATTTACCTGCATACAAAGTAAGAAATCATTAGCTTCATCATTATAGAAAACATAGTAATAAATTATAAGACCTCACGGCTATAAATTTCATTCATTTCATTCATTCATTATACGTCAGCTAAAGCATCAAATGAAAACTCCTGTATTTTCAAGTCAATCCGTCCTGGACCGTCGTCCACTCATAAGAGTGGAAGGGAAATCTATACTCAATATGGGCAAACACCTTACAGAGTAATTCTCCACATCTAAGTATTTATTTAGACGACGCGTTTGGTGTAGTGGTAAGCGCTCCTGACTATTACGCCGGCCGTCGCGGGTTCGAATCCCGCAAGGGCCAAATGTTTGTGTGCTGAGCATCAACATTTGTACCTAAGTCATGTATGTTATATGTATTTAAGTATTTATGGGAGACGCCCCCGTCATAATCGTTGTCTGGTACTTCGTAACACAAGGAAGATTCCTTACCACGAAACCAGACAATTGGTGTGTTGTCTGGCGCATATTTATATTTATTTATTTATTTTATTCTTCCCGCAGATAATGTTAGCAGAACAGTCCAAGAACCCTGGTGTACCCCGCCGCATCTCGCGATGGTGGAAGAAACATCTGGTCGAAGTTAAGCCCACTTACTGGTTGTTCGTGGTGCGCCGCAACGGCAACTTGGAACTGTACTCGCTGCCCGAGATGAGGTTGAGTTTCCTTGTGAGAGATGCTTGCGCGGGGCACAGGGTAAGTAATACATATTATGAAAGAATAGAAAAATTGAAAAACATGATATTTCATGAATATTTTTGACACTCACAGTATTATTTTTGTTCAAACGAGATGAAATAAGAAATCAAAAATTTGCGCACGAGCTGGATTCGAACCAGCAGCCTTTTGCTAACCGGGCCATCGCTCTCTCCATGCCGATAGCGCCCCGCACACCTGAGTGAAATCTCTGATCTCTTATGAATACATTAAGCGTGACGTCAAAACATCACAAATATTTTTTCTATGTCCCATGTGAGAAGGAAGCTTATGTACGGGTGAGGTCTCTCGCGCCTTACCACCTTAAGAGCCATCTTGGCCGCTTGCACCACGTGTCGTCGTTTGTTTGAAGTGACGCCCGTTTTAGTGTCCTGTGCGCAAGCGATTCTCATTGATAAGTGGTTAGGCGCAAGTGACCTAGATCGTACTTTGCATCGTGATCGTACTACAACAGTGATATTGCAACATCCACACTTGTGAAGGAAAAAACATCGAAAAATATACAGACCCTTTATAAACCGGCGTAAGAAGGTACACGCCAATCTACAGAGGTTGTCATAGGTGTATTTAGTAAGAGGATGATAATAATTAACTTTAGAATAGCGACATCTAGTACCTATAAGGTGGAATCGAATAGTGACATCTTTGAATCATCATCCATAATAAATCAATGTCTAATTCTTACGAGCTCCTCGCCTGCGTAGCACAAGGGGGGCGGGGGGAGGCGAGAGAAGCAACGAAGTTTTACCTATACGAATAGAAATACGGGCGAAATTCGAGCCTCATACCATTATGCAAACTAAAGCAGAGAGACTTGGCGCCCGCACTCTGATAAATCCCTCTTATCCTATTTGGTCGTAGATCCTCGCTTTCAGGGTCCAGTCTTTAATGGTTAAGTCAACCGAATGAAATACGTACTTAAGGAGTTAAATACCTACTATAAGTTTGTTGCGAGTGCTGACGGTGCTTCGTCTTTTTCTTTGCTACAGTTTATAGTGAGCAATGGCTCTCAGAGCCCTAAAGACCAGACAAAATATACAGAAATTTCGGTATTTACTGAGACTTTAAATATTTTATAAATAAACTAGCGGTCCCAGCGAACTTCGTTTAGCCCCCAGCCCCGTCCCGCCCCGGCACCGTTTTATGGGAGTTTACTTTGCTATAAACCTCACGGAGCCCGAGACCTTTCCAACGAATGCAAAACCGAGAAAATCGATTCGTGCGTTCTGGAGCTATAGCGTCAGGAAGGAAAACCCAACTTATTTTTATATAACTAAATAAAAATAAAACAGTCTTCAAATATTTTCATGTCCTTCCACAGATACTAGCAGACAGTCTGGAGTCCGTGCCTGTGATGCCGAACCCAGCAGAGGATGAAGATCTGAATTCAACCCATGTCAACAGCGAAGTGGAAAAACTGAGAGAGATGCTCGTAGTCGGCCTCGGGAATAAAGGCTCTAGGGTGCTCATGCTGATGAGATTTGATAACACGCTCATGATATACCAGGTCTGTGATTTTATTTATATCAATCAAGATAAAACCAATAGTCATTTCTCTCTCTCGCTCTTTCTCTCTTTTGCTTTACCTCTTTTGACCCTATCTCTAATTTCTTATCTCTTTTTATTTCTCTACTCCCCCTCTTTTTTTCCTTCCTCTCCTCCTTCTCTTTATTTCTCCATTTGATCACTTTTTGTGGGAACATTTATTGTGCTCGTTTTTTTTTGCCTCTTCCTCGCTATCTTTCTTTTTTCCTCTATCTATCTCCGTCAATCCTGTTTATATCTGAAAATTGTGATCATGAAATGTTAGATAACTCTTCGTTAGACTTTTGTCCATTTATCAGTGAGAGAAATAACAGATTCTAGTTTAGCTAAAGACAGATGGGATGTACAAATTCTTGTAAAAGTAATAATAACCGATGAGGAGCTGAATTCAACCCACGTAAACAGCGAAGTGGAAAAACTGAGAGAGATGCTCGTGGTCGGCCTCGGGAATAAAGGCTCTAGGGTGCTCATGCTGATGAGATTTGACAACACGCTCATGATATACCAGGTCTGTGATTTTATTTATATCAATCAAGATAAAACAAATAGTCATTTCTCTCTCTCTCTCTCTTTTACTCAATCTCTTTCTACCCTATCACTCTTTCCTCATCTCTTTTTATTTTTCTTTCTTCTCTCCCTCTCTTTTTTTCCTCCTCCTCCTTTTTATTTCTCCATTTGATCTCTTTGTGTCGAAACATTTATTTTGCTCTTTCTCTTTTTTTTGCCTCTTCCTCGCTATCATTCTTTTTTCTCTATCTATCTCCGTCAGTCCCGTTTATATCTGAAAATCGTGGTCATGGTAAACAACACAGCAATGCATGGTTCATTCTGAAGATTGTGGTCATGAAATGTTAGATAACTCTTCGTTAGACTTTTGTCCATTTATGAGTGAGAAAAACAACAGATTCTAGTTTAGCTAAAGACAGGCCGAGCCCGATGGGACAGCAATGTGACACGACCGGAGAGAGATCAGGCGCAGGACCAACGGCTTTACGTGCTTTCCTAGGCACGGGGACTTCTTATAACCTGCCCAAGGGTCAAATATAACGTATCTTCTGTGTTGTCAGGCGTACAAGTACCCGCGTGGCAACTTAAAGATGCGTTTCTCGCGCGTGACCGCGTCGTTCCCGTTCGGCTACCGCGGCGGCTCGCTGCCCGCCCGCGCCGGCGACTCGTACGAGGCCACTTGTTTGAGGGAGAACGTGAGGCAGATGAGGTACTTTGGTGAGTTGTTCGCTTTACTTAGGCTCACTTGGGCATGACGATTTAAATTAGGAATACGCAAATCCTAGATTGAATCTTATTTCTGTCTCTGGCAACGTCAAATAAACTGACAGAGACAAAACGATGATTAATCAAGGATAAGCGTAATCCTAACCAATCATCATGTACAAGTAGCCTTTAAAGTTTTAGTCTTAATTACTGATCAGACAGAATTGCGTTCAATACAAAGAATATTTGTTCCAAAATTCGCCAGTAGAATACAAAGGTTGCCACCAATGACAATGTCAGCTCAGCGGTTAAGCTAGACGGTTTTGGAATTCGGTCACCTGGGTTCCAATTCCTAAGTACAACTAGCACATAAGACTTTACATTTTTGTTGAAAAGTAGCCCTTATTCCAACAGTAAGATACCACAGTGTTTAGCTTGACGTGCTGTCGACCGTACATCATATTCTTTTTTAATTTATTTTTGTTTTTATCAGTGTTTCGAACTTTTTCTCTTTTTGCTCGGTTACCCAGATATTTATGATAATGTTTATACAAAAAAAAACTATATTTGATTTAAATTCAATTTTTTTTTCAGGCAACGTCGGCGGCTACAACGGAGTTTTCATCTGCGGACCCACGCCCTACGTGTTACTGCTCACAGCTCGAGGAGAGATTAGACTTCATCCATTGGCTATAAACGACACGCATGTCGCAGCGTTCGCGTCGTTCAATAACACCAACTGTCCGCAAGGGTTTCTGTACTTTACTGCTGAAGTGAGTACATTCTACTCTACTACAATAGAACAAATAAATAATAAATATATATATATCGCAGCGATTTTGCAATCTACCTCCTTTCACTGGGCGTATGTTGCGGTTACTATAAAAAGCACCGCCGTTTTACCACCATAGGAGCTGAAATCGCTTTCACCTAGCGTCGTCTTTTTGTGTCTTGTGTGCAAGCGAGTTTTGTTACGTCGCGATATCGCTGCGAAGCAACCCATTACCGGGCTTGCAGCAACCACACCGCGACACCAACTCGCCTTGCACAGAAATCGTTCATGTGTATAGATAGTGCCATCCACGAAGGCGCGCGCCGTTCATTTTTGATTGAGGAAAGCGCGGGGTGCGGGATGTGTGGCAAATATGAAAATATGAAATAATAAACATTGAATAATTGTAATAAATATTACAAATTTGTAAATTCACTAATTTTGTGTGCAATAAAGAGTTATCTATCTATCTATCTATCATCAAATATTGGCAAAAACTGGAACAAAAATGTTCTATAAACATTTAGGACGAAAGGTGGCGCGTGCCGCGTGGATGGCACTATCTATAAGCGTCATTAATAATTTTTTTGTCAACAGTCTGAACTCCGGATCTGCGCGCTCCCCACCCACCTGTCGTACGACGCGCCGTGGCCGGTGCGCAAGGTGCCCATCCGAGTGACGCCGCACTTCGTGACGTACCACATGGAGTCCAAGACCTACTGCCTCGTCGCGTCCGCCTCGCAGCCCACCACGACTTACTACAAGTTCAACGGGGAAGATAAAGAGAAGTCCACAGAGAATAAGGGCGACAGGTTAGTACCTCGCCCCTCTTTATAGGAAAACAGCAGTACAGAAAGCTATACATGGGAGATGATGCGAGAAAAAGTATCGCTTGATGATGTGCAGCTATAAACAAGTAGGAATGTTTATGTAAACAGATCTTTCATGGTAATTCCCTCAGCGGTGATTTCATAACGTCGATTGCTTGTTGCATTGTTATATACATGTCACCATTACATTATTTTAAAAGCTCAGAAGTAAGCACTTTATACGCTGATAAACCCTCAAGACGCTTTTGATAGAGACTACTCAACGCAAGACAGTATGGTCCAAGACTTTAGCCTGTTACAGTACACAAGTGCGGATGGACGCACGTACAGACAGCGAAGTCTTAATATTAGGGTCCCGTTTTTACGCTTCGGGTACGGAACTCTAAAAACGGGCAAAGTAAATACATAAGATGCAATCGAAAGCGTTATGATTGAAAACTGTATGTGGTCGATGTGGCTGGAGTAAGCGCTGTTAAGTCATTGTCAAGAGTGTCCAAGCCTATACGGTCAGCTATATGTGGAAAATACTGCACGCAAAAGTACCTCACATGATGTTAAATGCTTTCGAAAATAGCTAGCACAACTTGACGCTAAACGGGCGTCACTTCAAACAAAAGACGCGAGGTGTAAGCGATTTTGGTTCTGAAGGTTGTTAGGCGTCTGTGACCTACTAGAGAATACGTATTCGGCTATGAATCGGCGGAGTTGTTATGTAATTTGGTATGCATTCTTACACGAGATTATACCGTAGGTATAAAAGAAGGATAAACTTAACTCATCAAGCACCCTAATAAATTAATTGAACTATTATAATTTATTTTTCCCCCATCAGGTTCCCTTACCCGATGCAAGAGCGTTTCTCCGTGGCCCTCTTCTCGCCGGTGTCGTGGGAGATCATCCCGAACACCAAGATAGAATTAGACGAGTGGGAACATGTGACGTGCTTGAAAAACGTCGCGCTGTCTTATGAGGGGACCAGGTATCGTATTTTATTATAATTTGGGAAACATACAGTTATTATAAAGTATACATAAATAGCACTTATAGGTCACACTAAAACCAATTAGGTTTCCTTAGACTAACATTACGTTTCATTTAGAGAATGCCAAAATCTACTTATAAAGAATACATAAGATAAGAAAACAAATGAGAGTAAATTAACTATTACGAAAACTATTTGCAGTCACCTGACAAGTCGTTTTTTTTAATTATGAAAATATTATTTCAATCTATAGTGCTATTCTAGTTCTCGTTATTAATACTAATTTTAGTTATGTGTGTGTTTAAATTGTATTTTTAATAGAGATGCGCCGAATAGTGGTTTCACCGAATAACCGAATACCGAATATTATTCGGTTCAATCTTTACCGAACCGGATATTCGGCCGAATTATTCGGTTTACAATTACACTGCATTCCCGCGTAAACAGGTTCAAATATGCACGCCGCCTATCGCTGCTGGCTAGTTGCGAGCGAGCCGTACCTCGCCGCCCGACACCCGCGCACACAACGCGCTGTTACTTTGCTTTACAACATTGCACGAGTAAGGAGTAAATAAAAAAAATAGTTTAAAAGTGAATAGTAAAATGAATATTGAGCTAGGGTTTAAATAAATGTTGAATTAAATTTTAAAATGTATGTTAACTTTATTATAGGTCGAGAAATAAATATGTGAACTTAAGATTTTGAAATACATGTTGATTTCAAGTTTATATGCTTTCATTAATTAGCGTTCACGTTCACACGTTAACACGTTTTTCGCAAGATAAAATAAGGTAAGAAGCTTTTATTTACCCAAAACATTTGAAAACATGTGTAGTCATGTACATGACAGGTGTTTGTTTAGTTGAACATGTCTTGCCGATAGCCGGGATGTAAATATGCAAGTTTTATTTAACTTATAAAAAACATTAATCTTACATAAGAAGCTTGTCTTTCAGTTCTATTCCATGTTATATAGCCAGGAAAATAGAAATACTCAAACCGAATATATTCGGCACTTAAACCGAATAATTCGGCCGAATACAAATAGTGGAAAAAATGCCGAATACGCCGAATACCGAATACAAACCGAATATTCGGCGCATCTCTAATTTTTAAGTATTAAAAATGTGTTCAAAATTTCTTCCATTCAAATAGAATTTTGAAAATGGGTCCAATCGTTACCATGTTATGGATGGTGAATGGTTAAAAAAAAATTGGACAAAAATAACTGTTAATATTTGACACATGTTTATTTCAGGTCAGGTCTTCGAGGATATATTGCGATAGGAACCAATTATAACTACAGTGAAGACATCACGTCAAGAGGGAGGGTAAGTTACACTTACTTTTTCATGAAGTTTTTAGTTAATTCATTTTTTATTCAACTAAAATGAAATTAGATGTGCAGTGGTCGCCACTCGGCCACTTGCAGACCCAGTTTAGTGGCCTGACAAGAGCCACTGGTGGAAACATCAGTGGCCGTGACTATAGGTAGACCGCTTCATTGAGACCTCGCCTGCGAGGCGGCGGGGTGCGGGGGGGAGACGAGAGCGCGGTCAGTGAGCGCCGCCCGCTCCCCGCGCGTGACCCTCCCCCCGCACCCCGCCGCCCCGCAGGCGAAGTCTCAATGAAGCGGTTTACCTATAATAACTCAATGTGAGCGAGCAAAAATAGCGTGTATTTTATAATTTAACATTCCTTTTAACCACCAAATAAACTTCCAGATAATAATCTACGACATTATAGACGTGGTTCCGGAACCGGGCCAGCCCCTCACAAAAAACAGATTCAAGGAGTTGTACGCGAAAGAACAAAAAGGGCCCGTGACTGCGCTTACGCAAGTGCTGGGTTATCTCATATCCGCTGTTGGACAGAAGGTATGACTTAGATTTTCACTCGATTATGCGGTTTTTTGTGTAAAAAATACCAATAATGAAATATGCCAAAAAACATGTCATTTATTTTGAGCAACGTCATTGGTAAATTTTAAGACATCCATACCCAACTCCGCTTCTGTGGAAACTCACCCTAAGTGCTTAGAAAGTTAAAAAGTTTTATAGTGTTATACAACATTGCGTGCATATCAATGTAATATATATTCGTTTTAATTTTTTGTAACTTCACAGCTACATGCAATTATTTTTAGAAGTTATGAGTGGTAGAATAAACCAAGTAGTTAAGCCATTCTAGGATAACAAGTGTTTGATTTTGCAACTGTAATAAAACTCAAAAGGAATCACAAGTGGTCGAAAAGATGAAAGCTGCGCACAATAATTGACCTATACACATGATGGCTCCATTTCGAAGATCATTTAGCATTAAGCTACTCCAATCAAGTGTGCGTGTGCGTGTATGTTTACTTTACGTACACACACGTACGTTCGAAATAAAAATATATCTATGTAATATTTTTACAGATATACATCTGGCAACTAAAAGATAACGATCTCGTGGGTGTCGCGTTCATAGACACGCAGATATACGTGCACAGAATGCTCGCCGTCAAGAACTTAGTGCTCGTGGCTGACGTGTACAAGTCCATCTCGCTGCTGCGGTACCAGGCGCAGCACAGGACGCTGTCGCTGGTCTCCAGGGACCTGAGGACTGCACAGGTCAGTGTGTATTAGCACAGGTCACTATACCGGTTGGGTTATTTGCTACCTGGAGTGAAAGTACTTTTAATACTGAATTTTGAAAGTTTTGCTAAAAGGAAACATACTTTTATAGCTACTAGTAATCAATAATTATATGATAAAGAGTTTGTTTGTTTAAATACACAAATCTCAGGAACGACTGTATTTGAAAAAAAAAATCTTTGTAAGATAGCTATTTATCGGGGAAGGCTATAGGCTATAAAACGACGGGAGGGAAGAGAGTTAAATCAAAATAGACCGCTAATTCTTCATAAAAGTAAGAACTACATATACAGATTTTTGATAGCTATCATCATCATCATGGGCTGCCATCTTCAAATTGAAGTTTGGAGGTCATCATGTATAAACCGATGCGGTCTTGAGCCGCTCTTTTTAGCTGGTCATAAAAACGAAGTTCGGTCCAGTCTTTGATCCTTATTCCTTTCATATATCCACTAAAACCCTTATTAACATTTTAAGTAAAATGGTAATAATATGACAAAATTATTGTTAAATGACAGTCTTTCAATTACTGCACAACCTGTATGTGTGTTCTAGATCTACGACATGGAGTTTGTGGTGGACGGCACGAGCCTCGGCTTTCTGGTGAGCGAGGCGGACGGCAACCTCGCGCTGTTCATGTACCAACCACAGGCGAGAGAGAGCTATGGCGGTTAGTAATATCCCATTGAAAAAAAAATGTATAATGCTACAAAGACACCTTGACTCGCTCTGCCAAAAAATTAAGCAAACCTCAATTAGAGCCATCTTTCACAGATCTATCTTTACAGACTCTAATAAATAAATAATCTAAAACCTTTTGATATTTCGTGATATTTCATGGACCCCCCTTTCGAACCACACGTGATTAATGGACATCCACTATACTACAATATGGTCTACAGATTACAAACTGTAACGGCTGCGCTGCGATGGATGGATGTACATTTTAAACAGTAGTCTAGTGGATGTTTTATTTTCATTTCCTTGATTAAGGGCCCTTAGTAGGTGAAAACGGCAAAATGGACTGGTATCTATGAGCTATAATTGAAAATATTGAATGTTTTTCGCACTGAAATTTCTAATATGTATTACAGAACGTATGTGTGATGGGATGAAAATGAAATGAATGATGAAAAATTTTGATAAAAAAAAATCCTGAAGTTACCTCTAAAATATCATATAAATGCTCATTACAACCGTATTTTAAGATAATATAATTCGTATAAAATCACAAATACATAGGTATTTACCTTCTCAATTTCGTGACTGTTTTAGATTTAGAAAATACTAAATATTTACGATTTTTAGTTTCGAGCATGTTGATTCCATACAAAACGCGGACACCTCACCTCACCCCACCTCAGGCGCGAATATCTACGAAATCTGAATTTTCGCTGACCGCCTAACCCCCCTTAAGTAATAGACAGAATTGTAGTTAGATTTTGATAGTTAACCTTAATTTGTATGTTCACAGGCCAGCGTCTGATCAAGAAATGCGACTACCACTTAGGGCAGCAAGTACACGCGATGTTCCGCATCGCCGCGCGGCAGTCGCGAAACGACCCGCATAGGCGACACGTCACTATGTTCAGTGAGTACTCTATATAACGGTTAGTTCGCCCAAGAGGTGAAATCCAGGGTTCAAATCCCGGACCTAAATTTGTTTCTGGTTTTTTATGTCTTGAAAATACTCATTCTCTACCAGTAAACCGCTTAATGCAGAAAGTTTAATCAGTGGCGGAACATTTGCAATAACTGAAATAAATAGTCTCAAGATCGAAGTCGCGTCCACACATAGTGATAAATGACATCTTTTAATGGGGACTTGCTAAAGTACTGCCTCTAGTTGTTATTTAAACTGCCTCCTCATTTAGAAACTGTTTTTGTAAGACTCATACCACGTCATAAAGTTGTTAAAACTACTTTAAATACCCTGGACATTTGGCATTTTGCACGCTGGTGTTGGGCATTATCAGTTGCATTAGGAGGGCAGGCAGGGAAAGAGCATTTGCTGCATTTGCTTGAACTAATACTCAACGCGGTAACGATTCGTATGTGGTTGCCTGCGCCTGCGGCCCTTATCGGATATTTAAAGCAAAATTATATTTAAAAAAAACTAATTAATCATAGATTTCCGCATGGTTCCATTATATATAATATATGTATAATATTTTGCTGACATTTTATTTTCTTATCAACAGCGACGTTGGACGGCGGCGTAGGCTACGTCCTGCCGGTCTCCGAGAAGATGTACCGACGGCTGCTGATGTTGCAGAACGTCATCACCAACTACTGCTGTCATGTCGCCGGGCTCAACCCTCGTGCGCACAGGTATCGTTGAGGAGGTTTGGATATATGGATCTCCCATATATTTTAGGATCTACTCGTTAGTATACAACACAAAACGGGTTTTGATGGACCTGCACCCGTTGCATGGGTTGGCGTAGTCGCGTAGCGCGCGACGAGGTATAGATAGATATATAAACGATCGCAAGATGTCGATATAACTGACAGATGCTAACTTTCTTAAACTGTCAAACTTGTATAATAAACGGCAGCCATAATGCAGCCATTACGCACTAGAGACAAATTGTCTACGACCTCGCGTAGATAGAAAGAAAAGAAAGATAGATATAGGTAGAAAAGACTGTACCATGCACGTGGAGATAAATTATCTAGGTGAACGGGTTTATTGATGGCCATGCAGCGGGTGCTGAAACAAGTTAAAAAAATCCTTAGCGGTGTTTCGACTTGGTTGCATCCGTCCAACATAGTAAGTGTCGCCATAAACCAGTATGAATTACAGGATGCCAAAGAAATCTACGTTAAGCCAGGATGCCAAAGAAATCAACGTTAAGCCAGAAATGATGGCAGAATTAGTGGAAAGCGTTAAGCGAAAAATTATATAAAAAATACTTAGTCTTGAGTTTTAATTTAAATAGAAATAATATCTTGTGAAGATCTTTCAAATCTGGTTATTCAATTGACATATTATATTTTACTTTTACACTTGAAAATAAAAATACAATACTACGATTTTTCATTCATATTTCTCTACTAACCCACGCTATTAACCACAAATGTTCACACCCTGTATTATTCTTAACTTGGCGAAATTTAATGGTCTATGTTCAGAAAACATAAAAAAATGTACTGTTTGTTTGTTCTGATCTGTGCTAATTACTTGTCCAAGAATATTGTTTCCTAACGGCCTGTTTCAAAATGTTCGAATACTAAATGTCGTCCCATATTTGAATTATTCATTTCTTCTTCTTCGAGTCGACTGGTAACAAATCATAATGTTTTCGCCCAGTGTTTTGCAACGTTGATTGCGTTGCCGTTTGCCTGCTGCAAATCTTGAAGCGTGCATGAGCTAGGACATTTGACAATTATTCATTGACTAGCTTTTGCCCGCGACTTCGTCCGCGTGGAATAGTGACTTCTCCTATTGGTCGTAGCGTGATGTTATATAGCCTATAGCCTTTCTCGATAACTGGACTATCCAACACAAAAAGAATTATTCAATTCGAACCAGTAGTTTCGGAGATTAGCGCGTTCAAACAAACAAACAAACAAACAATCTCTTAAGCTTTATAATATTAATATAAGTATAGATTACTGCTTATTTGTCAATGGTGAAACACGCCCTTATTTTTTAATTTATTTCCGCAGAACATACAAGTGTCCACGGCGGCCGGTAGGCGGTGGTGCGGCTCGTGGCGTCTTAGATGGAGACCTCGTCGCTTTGTACCAGAGCCTTCCCACCGCTGAACAACAAGACGTTAGTATCATACATCGATCACACAACACATACACTATACCTACCCTTTCTAATCGTTTATTTAACTTTTAAAAGCTCTATTTCTTAATCAAATAGTGAAACCAAGACCCGTTACCGATCCGTTTTTTTAAATAAATAAATAAAGATATATTTCTTTTATCAATCGATTTTATTCATAAAGAAGTTTTAATCGATTTAACACTCATTATTTTATCGCTAATTTCGTTCGTTAAAAAAAATAAAAAAAAAATTATTGATATAAAATATAATAGAACATACAATAATTTTATTGCATGTTTTATTAATAAAAATTATTTCAAAACCGTTTTATAGTCTGTGATCAATAATTACGAATGAAACATCTCTAAGTGGGCGGAGCTCGTCCATAAAATACAGTGTTCCCTGTAGTACATTGTATCCAAAATTATTACAAAACTTTTTATGTGCGTGATCTGTCAAAAGTTAAATAAATGATTGGAAAGAGTATAGTAGGGAAACCGCTTCATTGATACCTCGCCTGCGGGGCGCGGAAGGAGGCGAGAGTGCAGCGCGTGCGGGGTGCGGGCGGGTGTATCCGTGCCACGTTCACGTTCTCTCCTCCCCCCGCGCTCCGCCGCCCCGCAGGCAAAGTCTCAGAGGTCTACCTGTTATTTGGTAATATAATATTATTTGGAATCTATAATGTTGTTAATTTTTTTACAGATTGCTAAGAAAATTGGCACAAAAGTGGAAGAAATTGCAAGTGACCTCTACGAGATAGACAGACTGACAGCTCACTTCTAAGATACTAGCCTGTACATATTCCTAATAATTATTATTATAAGAATAAAATAAAACTCTAAGACACCAAAAGTTACTTTATTACTCCCTAAATATTACCTGTTATTATTACGTATTTTACTTTATTTATTGTTAGCTAGCTACAGCTATCGTTCAGAGATTTTATTATTGAAATATTAATTAATTAGATGGTACATCATTAACATACATACCTTTTTTTAAATACAGCAACGTAAAAATATTACACGTTCGGTGGTAAGAAGTACATTACGAAAAGCTTAATAAGGTAGGTACTAGCTTTCATGTAGGTACCAGCTTTCATAGAAAGAAGCTTTAAAAAAACTTATCATTAAACTAATCATTAAACATATCATCAACTAATTTCAACCCGTCAAGCATAATATGTAAACGAGACGCAATAGAAATTCCATTGTCATGCGATTGCATGCCCTTTAAGTTCAGAAAGTCCAATTCCCAAAATGTCCAACGGTGTCAAAATGATCAACTCCCGAAATGTCCAATTCTCAAAATGTCCAATTCCCGAAATGTACAATTCCCAAAATTTCCAATCTACTTTCGACCGCTTCGTTGTTGAGAGATTAATCCGGTAAGCATCTATTTTTGAAAAGGTAATTTTTTTTTAATTTAACGAAATGATGGCCACGACTAAAACCTTTAAAAATCAATAGAGCTCATCAATTTAAATCGAAAATACATTTTGGTAAAACTTTGTAAAATTACAGGTCTTTGAATTATACTTAAGCTGTTAAAGATGCAAAACTAAAAGTAGTAAGCCAAAAGTTACCATACGCTTTTCTTTTCTCACGCAATTCTTGCAAATTACGTAACGCCCACATCATTATTACCCGACCGCAACTAAAAGCAGGCTAATGCTCGAAGGTATAATAGATCTAGACGCATCTAACGAGTCTAGAACGAAGCCGACAGTAGCACGCGAACGGAAATGCGCCGTCTGTCTTTATCCTGGGGCCCTATTTTTGAATCACTCGCGTCAAAATGGCGTGTGATGTTCATTGTTTAATGACCGATTTTCGAATTAAAATCAGTTTAATTCCACACAGGAGTTATTGAAATAAGATAACTGAATTTTGTGAGTACTTTCGTATATATTTAGCTCTGTTTTCGTTCGTTTTTAATTAGTTTTCTAACGAAAATCACACGCCATATCCAATCGAGTGATTCAAAAATAGAGCTCCTGGGGCCGATTCTGGATCGACCACATTCAGTTATTTTTATCGCTCCATGCAAAAAGATAGGGCTGTTGTAAGTTTATTTAACGTGTCTGTGTATCTGTATCTGTTGTATCGTAGCTCTCACACGGATGAAACGATTAACGTTTAGTTTTTTTGTAGTTAGTTTTTTTGTGTCATAAATAATTTTACCCCGAGTGTTCTTATTCTGTTCAGCTGATTTTTATTTGCGACGGGAGTTTATTTAATTTAAAATTTAATGTTATAATTATGTACGTAGTGACATGGACTAATAACTTATGGTAGATGGTATGGGTAAATTATTAAGATAAGTTAACCCACACTTCACACGGAGAAAACGCAGATATTGAAAATTATGTTCATTACTTCCGCTAGGCGGAAAAACAAAACAAAAAATTGGTATAACAGCTTATACATATTAATTACGCTTGGTGACCTCATAATCCATCTTCGAATATATGGAACGGCCACGAAAAGTTGGTAATGACATTACCTACTGTTTTTTAACCTGAGCAAAAAATATTCAGATCATTGACTTAGGTTTTTTTTGAAACACAATTTAGTCACAGACATACTAAGTATCAATGAACTGTCTATCTAGGTGCCGATTTTTAATGGTCAGATAAAACATAACATACTGATCAATTATAAAGCGACAGATTTAAAAAGAAACGACAGTTACGTATGATTGCTGACAATTAGATGACTTTTCAAATTAGCGATATTGTAAATTTGTTCGACGAATTTCTTATCTGACTATTGAAAAATCAGCACTAAAACAAATTACAATAGTGTAAGTAGTACCTGATTCTGGTCTTACAGCACTAAAAGAAGGTTAAAAAATCTCTGCCGACTCCAGAATACGTACCAAAATCGTAATCTGCAGAGACAATGTCTAGACGGTAATGACGACGAACAAAGGCCGTTATTAAGCAGAGGAAGCCGGGGCAACGCGGACCACCCGAGTCGGTGTTTATTGTAGATTTGTGGAGACGAATTCGTGTCTCGGTCTAACTTCGATCAACTACACCTGTGGATGTTGCAGGAAGTTGACAGCGTTGTTATCATCCATCCGTTGATTATAAATATAAATAAATATGCGCCAGACAACACACCGATTGCCTGCTTTCGAAGTAAGGATTTTTCTTCCTTGCGTTACGAATACCAGTCAATGATTATGACGAGATATGTATTTAAGTATTTATGGGACATCTCCCATGAATACTTAAATACATGATTTGTCCTGAATGACATCTCTTACGTCGTTCTTTACTTACAACCTTGTATTGGCAGCGGGATTCGGCTGAGAGGTAGCTGTAGTAGACTTACTGACGGATCGGACAGCCTAAACCGCTGATCGTAGAGACGTGAAACTTAAAGGGTGTGTTTTTTGTAAGACGTAGGCCGATACGACGTATGTCGATAAGAAAGGATTTTTTCGAAATTCAACCCCTAAGGAGTGAAAAATTTGTATAGGACCGCATGATTCCATGGTCTAATTACACTAGACGATAAGTGTTCATACCATATCTACTGTTGACAGTGAGTTGTATTGTAATTACTACGTATAGAGAAGCAATTCAAAGCAAAAAATGTGTCGCAACAGGAAAAAATTCTTGAAATTCGAATGTAGTATTTGAAACTGGGTACACTTAGAGCTTGTGCTACGCTTGGATTTCGTTTTATGGTTTGCTCTCTTGGACGAATAAAGTTTGCTCTACCTACATACATTTATCCTATGCTATATCCAAGCTTAGATGATCAAATAATTCTTTAGATAAACGACTTAACACGTGCCTGAGGTGTCTTTGAAATATTAAGGCACTGTTTTCACGGTAAACTTAATTATTTAAGTAAAGAAAAGAAAGAGTCTTAATTAATCTTCGTTTTATTGTACTCGTAGGGCATTTACGTAGGGATTAAAAACTAAGATGGACAAATGAAAATATGCTACATGAAAAGTTGAGTCCTAATTCACTCACGATCACGTGTTTTTTATAATGTGTAAGTATTTGTAAATGTGGCAAACTATCACACATTTTTATTTATTTGAATTAATTATCCAGATTGCCTCATTTCACTCTTTAACTGCAGTGTCCAGCAAAAACTAAAAGGCGCAGTCAACCCGATAAAACATTATTAGATAACTGTTAAAATTGCACTTAGTATCAAATTGAATAGCACAACAATAAGAACACCAAAAGGTGTAAGGCTAGACTTTTAATAAGATTTTTTACGTAAGAACCTTTTTTATGTGTACTTGTGTAATTATGTGGGTATTATAGATACTTGCATGTTTCTATTTTTAACCTACTACATTGCGTACTTTCTAGTATTGATTTCATAGTGGATGGTGAAAATTTATTTGTGTTTTTTATTTATTTATTATCTTAATCTAAATGGAATTTTTATTGTGTCTCGTTTACACATACTTGACGAGTTAATTTGATTTTTAGACATCAGTAGTTGTTTCCCATCATTTCCCATCAAATGCATAGATTTTGGAAATATGCTCTTAGCAATATATTTTTTTATGTTACAATTTTTTTACAATATTGTAATCTCAGATATTTGTAAGGAAAAAGAAAAAGTTTTCATAGTTATATTAAAAAGTGCAATGTGAGCTTTGTCATTGAAAGAAGCTTCAATAGGGTAGAGGTACTATATGTATGAGTTCGTTGATGTTGAAATGTTTATTAAATGACTACTTGAGAATGTTTTTGCTCTGCCCATCGATTTGAACGGCTGACTGATGAGAATGTTTTTAAATATAAGCCTAGTTTGTGTATCATACAGCCATGCCTATGCATCTTTAAAACAATGACTAAGTCTCACGCAGTCCGGAAGAAGTGTATACTATTTGTTGGTTCCGATGGCCAGATAGCTTACCAACAGCTTGGCTGACTTATGAAACATCCTACCTACGACGCCATTCAGTCCACAGGCTTCTATGAGCTAGTTAACGAAAAAAGCGTAGAAGAGTTAATGCAATTCCTCTTAAGTTAGCCAAAATGTGATAGGCCCTTCAATTACGATCGATACTGACATAAATGTTGGCACGAATAACCCACGATAGGTACTTTTTGATCATAGTTTACTATTTGAATACTCCACATCATAGTCAGAAATATCGCTTTTTGTTATCAGAAATCCTACTTCAAATGAAATATCAAACCTATTATACTAATAGTAAAAGTAAAGTAAAGTTAGCCTGTAGCATCCCACTGCTGGGCAAAGGCCTTACCTCAAATGTGAGGTAGTATGAGCCATACTCCACCACGCGGGCTCAGTGCGGATTGGCGGAGGGGTGTTTGCAAGGCAAGCGACCAACCTTGCTGTCAGATTTTTATCAAGCCGCCCATAGGGCCTCTGACTAGGCTTAAAGACTAATACCAATCGATATTAGCCGGGACCAACGGCTTAACGTGCCTTCCGAAGCACGGAGATGCTCGTGATGTACGTCACTTATATGGTCGGAATGGTCACCCATCCAAACACCGACCGCGCCGAAAGTTGCTTATCTTCGGTATTACTACCAAAGCGCTGCCACCACTGCGCTACGAGCACCTTAGTATACTAATATCAAAACATTATGCTAAGCCATTACGTGGCGGATGTCTATGGATAGGTCTTTTAAAATGACATAGAGGTTCTAAAATTTCATTTCATTTTCTATAAAAGTGTACCATTTGAGAGATGGACGCTTCCAAAGTGTTAGGCGTCCCTCCCCTCTAATTTTTAAACAGAGCGAGTGTAAATTTTGTAAAAAATATATATCATGTAGAAACAAAAACTTTCAACGAAAATTGGTTTGAACGAGACTGAACTAGAAGTTTTTGAGATATAGTACATTTTCAACTACCGCAAACATAACTTTGTTTCTTAAAAAACACTATGAAAAACAAAGTTATATTTGCTGTTAACAAAATATTGTGGGATTTTAGCGAAGTGGAAGTAGGCGAATCCCTAATTCAGTTAAAATTTGCACGGAACCCTCAGTACGGGAGTCCGACTCGCACTTGGCTGGTTTTTATGTTTTGAAAATGCCTTTGTAAGGATTCATATTGTTTTCAATTTTATAGAGGTTCTATGCTTTATTTGTTTGTTGCTCTGGATAGATAAGTGAGCCCCATTTTTCAGTTGGATGGCTCTAAAATTCACTAGTGCCTCCCATTTGGTATATTGAGCCATGTTTCAAGGAAGAACTTGTCTTTAGTAAATATTGCAGTGTTTTAGTTTAAATTTGCAAATTTTCTAACGATTAAAAAACTAGTTAACTCTAACATAAAGGTTGTTGCATTAAATTACGCAACTGCTGTAACTATACGCCAACAAGTAATCATTTCATTTTAGTGGGCTGTTTGATTTTTTATGTTTATTTAGTTACTCGATAGGTACAGTGGTAGGTACCTTACCACCGTAGGACGAGGGTTGCCAATTTTTTCCGGTCCTAAGAGACTAAATGTCACTTTTGCGAAAAATTCAAAAATTAGATACGTAAGTGTATTTTAGCGACAGCAGCAAGGTAGGTCCTCTACAAATACGAGTAGAAGTCTTATTATCATGGATCTCTTTACATGATGTAGGGTCTACATCATCCAAGCGAGATCAAATCGCAGTACCAATTCATGGTATATCGGACAAACGTCAAATCTGCCCTTAAAAATAATATTTTAATGTATTCTTTCGGTATTTGTGTCGTTTTGTTGGAATCATGTAATATTTCACAGTAACGTATACCACACAATCTGCTTCATTTTACCTGATCAATCAGATAACACATCACTATTCCGATACCTTTTGCTTTGGAACTGTTCATTCAATTACATTTCGCGCCAAAACGTGAAAAACGACAACAGATAAAAAGAACAGCGCAGTACTAGCGGAACTAGTAGTAACTTTGATAGAACTGGCACATTTTTTACACCTCACACACTACCGGTCCAATAAAAAATAAGAACTTAACTTTCGTAGAGAATTATCAACGGAAGATGAAACTAACACTCTCTAGAACATCGGTAATATTCGAAACCAATGGTACTGGCAGTGATATAACGTAACCATTGAGGATTGGTCTGATACACTTCGACAAATAGAAAATAACGCAGACCAAGCAATACTGGTTAGTAGGTCAGTGCAAAACGAAAAAGGCGGCAAGTGAGCATTCAAACATTTGAAATTCGAGCGCCTTGTCGCTGGTATAAAAATGGCGCGCAATTTTATTGTGACATCACAAGTAAGGAGGAACTGTGAGCCAAAGCAACAAAATGTGTGCAGTGCAAAAATATGTGAGTTTAGTTGAAATAAAATCATATTTGATAGGTTTTGCTTACTAACTGTTAGTGCGAAAGTGAAAAGTCGCTTGTGGTTTAAAAAGTGAAGTTTAAAAAAATGGTGACAGGGTAGCCAACATTTTTGGCAACGACTTAATAATAACTACGACAAAAAAAAACTTTCTACATTTACGTATTATTATTTTGATTACAACAGTTACCTATAAGCTAAAACAATTATGTTGAGCACATTCCATGCTTTTAGTTACCATTAACATTGAAATACTGTGTCATTGCCTGAACTAAATTGATTATTATTCGTCATGCAACATTTTACGTATTAACTAAATTAATTTATATTAAAACATCATCCATTTCTTATAAAAGCGGGATATAATTTTGCAAACATAACAATTTTCAGCATAATTAAACCGTCCCAAAACAATTAGGTTCAACTACATTCCGTAAATGCGGCAAATGAACTAATGTAATATTTTAACGTTATTTCAGGGTGTACCGTTATTAACCGTTATAAATAACATAAATAACGTAGTTGCAAACAACGATGCATCAAGTGGCTATCCGGGTGGCCAAGTAAAAAGGTTTATAGCGTTGTAAACATACGGGCAGATTTTACGAGCGGGCTCTTAGCGGTCATACACTGAAACGTGCTGAAATAAAAATGTTATAGAGTAATAATAATGTTATTGTGGTGAATAACTACACATGTGGTGTTTGCACTGATATTTTTAATATCGTGTTTTAAGTATCTTTTTTTTGTGAATATTTGAATAGTTATACTATACAATGTAAGTATACACACTAATAGCGAATTTCCTAAAAGTTTTCAAATATGAGATAGTTTTACTTATAAAATTTTATTTAACACATAAAACAGCTTACATGTTACAGTAAAATTGTATCTATCGAACTGAAACAAAGCTTAAGGCATCAGACATACTAATACTGCTAGCTACATAATTAATACCTGCTAGTAATTAAGTATCAAGAGGTCAAGAGGATGGCGGAAGAGCGTAAAGAATGGAAAAAACTCCACCGACAAGAGCTTGGCTCTTAAATTAGATGATGAGTACTTAAGTTAATGGAACTATAAGAAATGGTTTGATTAAACCAATCTCAAAACTCGCAGCGTGTTTATTAAAACATGTTACATTGGAGCTCCGGTGATTTTCTAATCCACACATATCACTTTCAACCACATCTTACTAATATAAAATGTCTATGTTGAGTTCATCAAAATCAGTCCAGCCGATTTCTCGTAAAAAGGAAACGTATATTTACAAACATTATTAAACGTTGATTATATCAAGAGGGAAGAATAAACATACAGCAGTCAGAGTCAGTCGTCATAACAGTCTATCAGTCATAATAGTCATTGCCTATACTTTTCAGCAAAAAACGCTGCTTTCCCTCTTCATTTTGAATCTCGTATCTCTCCTCTGAAAGATTTCTTGCTGTGACTTACAGCACGTAGCGAGTGGAGTCAGCTTCGGTTGTTATTTATAGCTCAGATTAACAGCTTAGTGGCGAACATTCGATACGGCGGTATCGGTGCGAATATGATTTCGTATGTGTTCCGATAGAAAATGGAGCCGATTTTTAGGTGTTTAAAACTATTAAAAATGTAGTTGCGGTGTTTTCGGAAGACAATGGAAAATATAAAGCATTTTTGGTATAGATATCGAACATTTTACCTGATAGGTATATTGTGCCTCGTAAACTAATAATCGGTATTGACGTACTTACAATAACAATTTGGGGAATTGACGTAAAACAAAACACATCAGTAAGTACGTAAAAAAGGTACCAATGAAAGTTAACGTCCAGTATCGGAAAGATGCCGATGTTTCAGACTAAATGAAAACGAAAAGAATGTCCAACGTTCGCTTCGCAAAAATCATGTCCGATATTTTTGTATCGTTTTCTTGTTTTGTCGCTAGCTTATGTCACAAGTCGGTAAACTAAGCAGCTCGTTAGTTAACAGTGTTGCTCTACGCCATTTATTAGGATTGTTCTTTGTCGTTACTCAAAAACCTATACAGTAAGCGGTGGGACTAGCCATGGTTTTAGGAAAATGCGGATAATAGAGACTGATTTGGTGCCTAAATATTAATAAGTTCTTCCAGTGATGGGGTTTCAATGTCGATACTGATAAATCTTCTCCCTGTTTTAACTGGCTGACATAACGTAACACCCTCCATGGACTTACTCTTTTATGTAATCAGCAATATGTTTCGTCATGGTGGACACAAGCCCGAGTGGACAGTTCAGTGCCCCTTGAGGGAGGTTGCTGCCTCTAGGCACAAACACTGTAGTAAATTCCAACACATTGAAAAAATAAAAACGCCAAATTGAATGATTTGATTGTTGATAAAAAATATTTCACTAATATAAGCAAAAAATAATAATTGGTACAATAAATTGAAACAGATTATCTCATTTAAAACTTTATGCACAAAACAAAATATTGTACATATGGCGGACTTAATGCCAAAAGCATACTCTTCCAGTCCACCATTGGCGTATCTTCATTACTATAAAATCGTATTACTTTATTTGTCCTCCTTTTCCCATTAATCCTGGCCACCCTGACCCCATAATGGGAGCGTATCTGACCGCGTACGGCGTCGTTTGACACTTGTTTAATGTTTCGTAAAACCGAACGCTTTTGAGAAATGCCCGCGCTAGATTCTCGCCCCGACAAAATGGCGGTTACGGACATTTGTTTTAGCGGAGGAAAGGATTTGTTTTTCTTATAGCAGGAAGCTAGTCGAAAAAATAAAAGTTGTGATTTGTATTTAGGACAAAAAAACAAGATACGATTAATACAAATTAAGTAAAAGTAGAATGTATGTTTCATTATTTTTTTGGGGTGTAAATCGATATTATGTTCAAAAATCTAGAGCAACGTAATTTAATTCTTGAGTTTTCAATTCAAACCAAAATAGCAGGCACAAAAAAAACATTTTTTTCAGAAATCGCATAACAAATCCAATAATTCTGCGACGGCACGAACGGCCATAAATAAATATTGGCTTGTTACTCACCGTTCGAAAAAGACTAAAAGCCGACACAGCCAGTGGTTAGTGGGAGCGAAAAAGTAAAAAAAAACAATAAATGAAACAATTCCGCGGAACTGATAGCAGTAAACGTGACGCACGACCTAACTAAAGCACTAGATGCGCCTCTAGCATGCAGATGAGTGAATGGTGGTACTTAGTTGCAGTTTGTCGTGAAAGTTTATTAACGCACCTTTTATCTTAAAAAAAGTAAAGTCTTCTTTGCTTGGCGAATAGTATTAACAATCTTTGTATAAGTTTTAAAATAATATCAGTGAATAAAATTAATTATTTGATTAAAAAGATCTCAGTGTCAACAATGAATTACCTATGAAAGTTGTAAGTTCAGTGTTTTTCTTATATTAAAATGAATCATTTCGTAAAAAAAAGAATGTCAAAGATTGTTTCCAATATTCGGCAAGCAGATAAAAATGGTCTTTAGATGAAAATATGAAACTCTGTAGTAGTTCCACGTGGGTTTTTGTATAAGTAAGTATAATTTTCCGTTAAACACTTCTTAAATGTATAAGTTTCATTTATATAATTTTAAAATGCAAGAGCTATAAACAATGTTCAATTATTTACTCGTCAATAACTTTTCTTAGAAATATTTTAGCTAACCATAACTTGATAGAATCATAAAGGAAGAATACCGACTTGTGGTGTTAAAGGAGGCAAAAAAAAAACAAGTTTCTTACTTTCATATAGGAACTGTTAGGTAATTGCTTCCTTTAATAAGATTCTGTCAAAATTAACTTATGATATAAACCCTTTTTTGGTTCCAACATAAATCCACCAAAGTTTTGATGGTTCCATCCAGTCACCCGTCACTGCATATCTCTTTGATTGAATGACAAACGATACGATACGGATACGTGTTCCGTCACCGATATTCCGTAACAGCTACACGATTGGGTGACTCGCCCGTTTTGTTCTGTGGCTGGTTCTTTTTTATTTTTCATAAAAAGCGCGCGAAATTTTCGCTCAAATGTGACAGTTGCTTACAATACTATAGTGAATTTTTGTTGAAATATTTTTACTTGACTGCAGCGAAAACCAAAAAGACAGATTTAATCAAATTAAAACCATACTCGTAGGACGCTATAACAGATACTTTGCATGCAAAAGCCATTTTAATTGAAACAGTTATATGTTTGAAATGTTCAAGATATGCTCTTCTTAGAACTATTTTGGATGATTCATGATAAAATATAACAGTCAGGACGCCATACTACCAAGCACTGTATTGGCCCAATAAGTAAATTAAACCATTTTATAATATACAAACTTAAGCTAGGCTCGTTTGCGTATATAATTATAACAATTCTCTAATAACTATTATAATTCATACGAAAAACAACCTAATTTTTTTCGTCAGGCTAATATTTAAGTATATGGTTTCATTCATCACTTTTACCATCTAGCTAGTCTATTTATGGTGCAATATACCCGTAATTATTCAGTTAAAAGTCAGCTCATAAATAAAACATATCCACAGATCATCAGCGCACTGCTGATAGCGTCTGCGCGGGCGCAGCAACAACAATATCAACAACAACATCAACAACAACAACAACAACAGTGGAGCGTCATGTACCCCGACATGCAGGCTTACCAGACACAGGTGCAGGACTTACAGGTATGTGCATTTGATCATACTAACAGCAAAAACAGGCCAAGTGAGAGTCGGACACGCGCACGAAGGGTTCCGTAGCATCTGTAAAAGCGGCAAAAAATAATTGCCGCAAAAAATCATCACAGTCTGTTGTTTGGGAGCCCCATTGAATATTATTATTTTTAAAAGAAAATGTTAGAACTCTATAAATAGAATGTGTGAGCTGGAACTTTTGATACGTCTTTTATTTTACGTGCACTATACCAGTTATATTTCTCAGATAGGTACAGGGGTCGATTATTAAAATCGAAATTAAAATGGCCGACCGAAAAGTGAGCCGAAAGTTCCAAACGCCCTTCACCCCGACCTGCGAGTCGAACCTAGGACTTCTACCTCTACCCAAGAGGGTAGCAACCAGCGAACTAACCACTACACCAATCACACATCACCTATTATATACCACTATTAACTAAACTTTTGTGATTACTTAACGACGAGTACCATTGTAGTATCAACATAGCATAATGTAGTCATTTCAAAATGATTTCAGTCTCCAACCGAAAATACATTGAACCCAAAAATGGGAACAAATAAGAAGTTATGGGTTCCACAGCCGCAGCAATGGATGAGTTCGGTACACCTCTGATCCTCTGAAATATTCCCGATACTCAGTCACGGGAACAACGGCCGTTAGAGTGATTTTGGTATCGTTCGATATTTTGTGACTAATGATAAAATAATACTTACTTACATTTATTTTATTTGTAAAGAACGCAAAATTACATTCCTAACTTGCTTATAAGTAAATAATTCTAAATTACAGACAAAATTGTAGTCATTCCATTGGAAGTCATCAATAAGCATTTTAACTAAAAAAATACATATTTATTTATTAATTAGCCCCGATAGTTTTGGTAACACGAATCACAAAATAATAATATCGAGGTTACCGACGCCTCCCTAGATACAATAAGATCCAAAATATCTTGCACCTCGCATCGTTTTCTATTTGAAATGACGCTAATTTTTGTGTCGTGTGTGCAAGCGATTTTCCTTGAAAAGTGGTTAGATGCAAGGTTTCCTCGACTTTAACTATTAAAGGACAAAAACAACAACACCCCTACAACCCACGTAGACAAAACATATTGCATAGAGATATAAAGTCTTTAAATTCATATTTTGTAGAAATTAATATGACGGGATAATCTTTTATCAAATTTTATTAGCAAACAATACAACCTTTGAATTAAACAAGAGCATAATCTGCATTTCCCATAATCCAAAGCACGGTAGCAGAGCAAATTAAGGACTAAGAACAATAGAACCAACTTCGCAAAGCATACGAGTGTTGTTCGAATAGTTCCCCGTGTTTAATTCTTGCCTTTGATGTCGGGACATAAAAGCGAGATTTTCTTGAAACATTAAAAATTCAGTACGAATCCGTACGCACCCTTGCCGTAAGGTTCGGTGGAAAAAATTAGAAGTGAGAGGTGACGTTTATAAGAAGGTTCCGTAGGTACAATATAAATATAAATTGTACTATATTATCAAGATTCAAAACAAAACGAAATAAGTTACCAAGTAACTCAAAGAAATTTTGTAAGAATTAATTAATTTACAGAAAATAAAGCCATTTCTTGCCCAAGATTAAATCTAGTTCTTAAACAAAAGTTTATCACCCAAATGTACATATTAAGCCAATCTAGTAAAACTAAGTTTCCAGACACCCACAGCTTTAATTGTTAAAGTTTTTCACTAAAAAGATAATTTATCATTTTCTATCGCTTACCTACTATACTTACATAGTGCCGCAGATTTCTTTAATTCATGAGAATATTTACAAAGTACGAGTGAGACAGGTTTGATTAATTACAATTTGATCGACTATGTTTCGGTGTTTAGTTTCTATTTAAGACAACGAAAGTTATCAATTTTAAACAAATCTATCAATGCTGAGAGTTGCCAAGTTATAATGCGTATAAAACAGTATACAACTTAGCCTAGGCTAAATGTCAAACAAAAATAATATCTGTTAATTCCATTGGAACTCGATTATTCTCGTTATAACTAATAGGCAGTCAAGAAATCCGCCCAATATTGGGTGGTTGGTTTCTAAATATAATATAACCAATGTCAAACACCTGTCAAAGTCAATAGTTATCGTTATATTATTATAACGTAAATAAAAATAAATAATAAGTAAATAATGACTAAAGCTGTGTTAAATCATTAATTGATTTAACACAGCTTTAGTCATTATTAACTTAAAAGAGGTAGAAATATCTGGTTCATAAAAAAATATAGACTATGGTCTATCCATTTTTATGAACCAGGTATTTCTTCATCCATTTTCACAAACAAAATCCCGACTTGAAATTCTATGAGATAGGAAATCTAATGAAAAACGTTGAAAAGGTTTAATTACATCTCCCACGGTGCTACTGGGTGTAAATAGAAATTCTGCAGAAATCGGAATCTCTGCCTTTTATCATAGACAAGTTTGACCTATAGATTTACTCTCGGAGAAGGTCAGATTAATCAGGATTATTCACATGAAATGCTGAATTCTGAATGTTGTACTTTGGGATTTGGATACGTACATGCATACAGAGCTGATACATAAACGTATCCAAGGAATGTAAAAAATATCTTTTACACACACCTCACACACATGACATGAGTTTTTGAAACACTGTTGACACGCTTATTACAAACAATGGATGAATTTATTGAGGCATAAGAATTATGACATTATTTTCGGCTGTTGATTACCTATTTTGGTTCAGTTGCATGATCTTTTTCCGACCATAGCTAAACCATCTTCAATCTTTTTTCATCGAGTATGAAGTTTGTCAGTTCAGTCAATTAAGTATTAAGTTAATGCAATCGAGCCTATTGTGATTAAATCTCCTTCCATGTTATTACTGAATTCCTCCGTAACATAGTATATTATGCATTTGACCTGATGTAAAAATGAATATTGACTATATCCACAGATGGTCGTAGAGCGTCTATAATTCAGGGTTATCTACACTTTAAATCAGCTATATTTCTATTCCATTGGTTTTCATACTCGTTTATTTAATCCGAAGTTCAATGAGGGAATTGGAGAATGGCAAAATGGTTTATAAAAAAGTATAAACGGCACGCAATCGACTGATTAATATGAAATCGGAGCACTGAACACTACTTTTTGTTCATGATAGATCTTAAATAGATGGCTTTACTTTATGTATTAACATAAAGTAAAGCTTCTGCTTAATAATTATTTTTATAGTTTTTTTATTATGATAGAGACATAAATACCCTACTAAGATAACGAATAGTATAAGAATAACTGACCTTTACTTTAATTGTTTTGCTAAAAGCACTAGTAAATCTTTTATTTCGCAAAAAAACCGACAAAAAACGTGCAGATTTAAACTTTCAAACGAGTTCCTAGATGTCTCGTCAACTTTGAGACGTGTTTGAACGCCGGTTTTCATGGTTTTCCCAGCTGTGTGGTCCGGGTTCGATGCCCGTTTGGGTCTTCATTGTTTAGGTCTGTGTGTTTTGATATCACCAGTGTTTCATATTTCCATAACAAATACATATAGCTACTGGATCAAAAACAAATTAAGACTAAGACATGCATGGAATCATTAAAAAATCGTATAACCTACTCATTCCTTTACTGGCTGCGCTGCGTTGGATATCAATGCTAATCCTTTTAGCTGCTTTTAACCCAGCTTTATTTTATGTTTAGCTACTTACTTTGATATCTGGGCAATGTGACTTTGCCCCAAATTAAAAAAAAAACTAAATAAAATAAAAAATTCAAGCATGGCAAGCACATAAACAAATCTCCGGTCATTAACCCTCCACTGTATAGCTCTAAATCAACAACAAACTGTAACACTCACGCGATCTGTCCAAGGTCCAACCATCTCCCCGCGGATCCCTGCACACTAAAATCGCACTGTTTTTTGCTAAGAGAAAAATATAAAGGCCCATAAAAGGAGGTTACGATGTGAGGGTCTTATATTTTTTTATTATAAAGGAGGGATTCCAGGTGGCTGCTGAATTTCAGCTGTTGCTTAGTGATGGGGATTGTCGATGAATACCGAACTTTTAAATCGATAGATTTTTAATATACTTTACATTCAAAATAAATACAAAAAAGTTAAATATGCTTACCAGACATCGGCTTTTTAAAGAAATAAATTCGATTAGATATCTATGTATAGTTAAGTTTTTAGTAAATATCTCAACAAGTTGCTGAACAACTGAGACTTCGTTGCATAAGGATACTTTTACTGAACTGAAGATAATTGGCATTTAATTGATAAATTAAGAAAAGTAAGTCGCCAATACGGTTTAGACAATACATGTCAACAAATCAACGATTCATCCGATGGTTTATAGCTTGGACGATAAAGTCTTTTTTTGCCAATGTAGTCATATTGCCGCATTCTGTACGCAGCTGTCGTTGTGTATGTACATAAACCGTTAGCAAACTTCTATTCGTGTCTATAAAGTCTATCTAAGGTCCTGTAATCAGTCAGGTATCAAACGACACCCGGGAGTCGTAAAACAATGGAATTTATATTGTGTCTCGTTTACACATACTTGACGAGTTAAAGTATCGATAAAAATACAGCACTATGCGGAACAAAATATAATGCGATTTAGAAGGCAGCTGCACTGTTTGTGGTAAGTGTTGTCCTGGATTACAATGTTTCACTTTAGCGGAACGGAAAATAAAGAAACTTATACAAACTACCGCTTTGTTGTCGCTACAGCGATATGGTATAATATCTACTCGAGGTGACACATTCGTGCTAAAGAAATGTAAGCAAAGAACAAAGCAAATCTTCAATCTCCATTTATAAAAATAAAAACATCGGAGTACAGAATTGGTTATTTCTAAGTAATCGTGATAGTAAGATTTTAACGTATTAATGTTGGGATCTTTTAAATATCTTGTAACTCGTAATTTATCACATTGCAATTTGTACATTGAACCGCATAATTCATAAATCATAGAGCATTACATACAATCAAACATTATTTGGGCCATTTGGTTTTGATAATAGCACTAGTCATCAAATCATAACAAAAGAAGTTGATGACGTAACAGACCTTAAACCTAAAAATGTCCTACATGTATGAGAATTTCTTTACGCAACAAAAAATGTGTACCAATTTAAATGGTTTACTTACGTCTGATATTACGGCACTTATTGAATAATCTCAACCGAACGGAAATAAAACGATATTGAAAGTTTAAAAAAGGGGAAAACAAAATAAAACTCGAGCGGAGCCCGCCATTTTGCCTTTTTGCCGCCAACTCGCCCCGTTTATTAGATTGGCGCGAACCGTCGCCGCGGTCGTTCGCAACAAAAAGCATAATTTTATTCAGTTGCAGTGTCACTTGATATTTTGATGTAACGATGGAATAGCATAGAAATAATATGTAAGTTAGGTTACGTTTTTCTTGCATTTCACGCGTTTTAGATTCATATTTTCTTGGATGGGATTGGTTTGGGGATTTTCAGGAGTAGAAAATTGATGACATCGATATTATTCTTATCATTTATAAGTTCTACTGTACATACACTTATTACATTAATAATAATAACAATACATATTTTTTATTTTCAATAAGTTACAATACACACACATTATAATAGTACACTTAGATTTATCAGGTTCATAGATTTATGTAAGAAGAACCTTATTTACCGCTGTGAAGGTACTGATGTTAGGTCTTAATAACTGGACCACAGAATACAAAAAATTGTTATATAAATCATTATAGCTGTCTAGAGTTCTAGACTATTAGAAAGGGGAAAGTAAGATATTCTCAAAAAAAGACTAATAAAACCAAGCGTACCTAAAAGGAAATAACAATTTAGTGGTTACGAACGACTTACGAGGTCTATTTTGGGTCTTTTTGATACAGACAAAAAAATACGTGTATAGGCGAGCTCTCCCTTTGTGGAATGTGGAACTGACTGATTGCAGTAGCGAGTATATGTATAACCGTGAATAATATTGTCCTACCGAATTTCGGTAATGGCAGCCCCTCTCACGAGATATTAGCTAGTTACGCAGGAGCTATTATAGTGCCCATATGCGTTGCAATACACAAGTGCACTCTCTGTTCCTTCACTCTCAATAATTCCGTGAGACGGCAGGCTGACATGACCGATGTAAGATCAGGCGCAGGAGCAACGGCTCAACGTGCTTTCTGAGGCTAGAATGAATGAATGATGACTTTATTCGACACAAATAAACAAAAAACACAGAAAAGAAAAATACAATTTAAAAAAAACTATGAAATTTGTGTCGAAAAGGTTGCTCAGCAAAATTCGTGACAGCGCGAGGCATGTCACGATACTGGTATTCTTCGGGAACCCTTTCGAATAACTAAGAACACATACATTGAATTAAAATAAGGCTAGGAGGTGTCAACAACACAGCTGACTTCAAGACAACCTTATTAATATAACGAGTATAACAGTGATTAAGGTGACTAAGAAGTATTGTTTTGTTACAGTACCAACCCAGCGACTACTCAGGAGGTTACGACTTTGGCGCTAACGCTGCTGGCCATCAAGACTTCGGTGGCGATCTCGGTGGTCACAACTTCGGTGGTCACGAATTCAAGGCGCACTCCTACCCGGTTCACCAACACGTCGAAGAAGAAAACCCTGAACCCATCAAACACTACAAAGAAGTCGTCGTTCCCATTCCAAAAAACGTTGAGTTCAAAGTCAACCAACCTGTGATCATACCTGTTCCTCATCCCGTACCTATCCAAGTCCCTGTCCCAAAAGCAGTGGTCATCCCTATCATAAAAGAAGTATCTATTCCTGTTGAGAAATCTGTGCCTTACCCAGTCGAGAAAACAGTTCATGTGCCTAAATTTAAGGACGTTCCGTTTGAGGTGGTGAAACATATTATCGTTCCTGTGCCAAAGCCTATACCTTTTAAAGTGCCTGTGTATGAAACTATTATCCATACGAAGAAGGGATCACATAAGATTTAAATTGTATTGTTTATGATGTTGTTACATTTTGTAAAATTTTAGTTACAGCATTTAATGGTTGTGTGGATGAAATACTGTTGTGTACCTGTACGTATGTGTTGTTGACTGAAGCATGTATGTAGTGTGCTTGGTTGTGTTGCATGTTTTTTGTTGTTGTTGTTGTTAATATTATTCCTCACTTTGTTTTAGGGAACTGTTTAAATGTTATTAAAACGTTGTTATTGAAATTGCTTGTTTTGTGACTCATTTATACACCCTAAATAAGTATAATTAATTATGTGATCAGGAGTAAAGACTTCTTGCAAGAAATCAGCCGCAATATAAAAATATTAATTTCAAGCATTCCTCATCTAAAAGGCTGGGCTGGGATACATTTCATAAGCGAAAACGAACATGTCCAATTGTCTATATCGATTAAGGAAGTATTTCTTACAAGTAATAACATAATTGATACTTTTACTATTACGCAACGCGTTAACAATATAATTACAGATTACTTTCTTTACCATCCAGTAAGATCGTATCACACTTCGACCGAGTGTAGATAGTATCAATCCGTCAACAATGAGTAGGAAATACTTCCAACACAATGATCGCAAAATAACTGCGTACATACACATCTATCTTTAGTCCTTTACCATACATAAATAGGATCCTTCATTACCTATTGTTATAACAACACATACCTTAAATGGAAACTATAATGATCTTATTCAAACGCTGTCCAAATTGATCAGTATCACTTTTAGTTTCAAAGAGTGCAGTGTAAACATCAAAATGAAAATCAACATTTCTTTTCTGAAGATGGTCACCCGTCTAATAGTATTATTGATACTATTCGTCGTGCTGTTTTTGATATCAGCTTTTTTGTACAGTGCGCGTTATTGGCCTGATATTTATAACTATGTGAATGCGAATATAACTATTACTAGAATACCGACTTTATCAGAGCTGAATTTGACTATCATAGAGGTGGAATATGCAACAGAAATGTATTCGACTACGGGTTTAGATTATGATATGTCTACGAAATATGATACGAATGAAGATCGTGTCTTTTCGTTTGATGAATTCGATTTTCCGAAATCTAAAATAAAAAGATTCGTTAAAGTAGAAGATATGGCAAAAGATTATAGTGAAGTGCCAAAGAAAACAGTTGTGGTCGATTACTTTTTTGCCGACGAAGTGTCAAGTACGAAAATAATTAAAGATTTAGTGGACGAAAGTGAGCTGACCACGAGAGATTCAAAAGACGTTGAAATTATGAGTGATACTCAGAAATGGGGTGGAGTTCCTAAGGCGGTAAGTAAATGCGTTATTTTCGTTAAGTATTGAACACGATGAATGAATTATATTAAAAAAATGTAGGGTAAATGATCGTCTTTCAGTGGGTTGAAAACTATTTTTGCAATTATAATGGCTTTATTATAATATAGGAATAGATTGATATGACATATTTCTTTTTGTCTATTGACACGGCGCTACTCAAACGAGAAAATGAGAAATGTAATTTGATGTTAGATTTTAGTTGCGCACGACAGGATTAAGATTACATGATCAGTGGACAGGATATGCGAACTGAGTATTGTCTCTATCAATATCAAAGAAATGACAACTGTCCAAGAGCTAATAGTGTATCCACATACACATACGGCGACCTACATCAAGACTTATCAGATACTATCACTATGAAAAGTGCTGCTGCGGTTTGATGACATTGTGGATATACCACTTCAGCATATCCTGACTTGCGTAAGTAGGCCGTATAAATATGTAAGTCATGGGTGGATTGAACTTTTTTATTCGCAGAACCCAATTAAACACAATTCGACATTACAAAGTATTAGGGCTGTTAAGCATTTGACGGAGAGCTTGCGTAGAGCGAACCTCCGTCATCTCACTTTTAAGGCGGTGAGAGAGAAACCGCGGAGGTTTTAGTGGGTAAACCTGGAAAAGGAAATCCCACATAACCCGATGCCTCCTCTCCCCGGGCATAGGCATGCAAAAAGCATTTACTCCGTGAAAAAAAATATGTAATTTAATGTAAGGTCCCTTGATTACAAATTGATGTCGTGTCCTACGTTATTTTTATTGATGACATGATAAAATAGGTACCTACTTATATAAATCGAAGCTTTTTCGCGATGTAGCAAAAGTACTAAGATGGAAACTATGAAACTACCTCGTCATGGAAACATCCATCACTGAAAAGGTTTTCAAAGGCCAAGTTTTATACTTATTTTCTATCCTTAGAATTATTGATAGCTGGTAATCTCTAATGCACTTCGTGATATGAAAACTTGAGCGCCTTCTTTGAAAGAAACGGCAACATCACAGGAGCGGGATTAAATTACTATGTTTGCAATTTTGCTATGTATGCTTTCAGGGCGCTTATATTTTATGCATGCATGTGATAAGGGATAGTTTACTAAAGCTAGGCTATGGAAGAATAAAGTAAGTTGTGTCGTAATTTACTTTAATACTTAAATTAAGTGAAAACGCACAAAACGTCTCATTTTCGAGTTACTAATATGCTACAACTATAATTTAGCCACTCTTAGAATGCTTTTTTGACACAAAATGAATGGAAAGAATGTCAAACTTCCAGACTTTGTCGTTTCTATCAAAATTGTAAAGTCAAAACAGCATTCTCTGAACAGCAACACTTTAGCATTATCTTCTAAGATGCATACAGGGTGACAGTGCAAGGTGTTGCCAAATTTTAGGAGGTGAATGACACCATCAATAGGTACATGAAACTTTTACTACGGGGCCATTATTGGAATCTGATTATTTTTGGACTCTCAAATTCTCCATACATTATCGTCAATGTAGCTGACAGATCTTCGAACGATTGGAAACACCGATCAACGACGCACTGCACCAAGCGACAGATCGCAGCCGATGAAAACTGTTGGTTGACAGAATACGGAGTCACGATACTCAGCAATGAGTGACCGATTAAGAAGAAGCTGACTGATATATGGGGGGCACCTGAAATGTTTCCTTCATATTGATGGCCTGATTCACCTACTTAAATTTGGCAACACCTTGCAAAGTCACCCTGTATAGGATAAGGTATAAGTAGGTATAGATAATAACGAAAGGTAGCAATTGCATTCAACGTAACAATAAGATTTATATCAAAGATTGATTTGTGGTCGGTCAATAAAAAAGGATGACCTTTATAAAGAAGGTGATTGAGATTTTAAAACTGGATACTGTGTTTCTTTAGACTGGATTCATGCATGCTTAGGCAGCTTTATTTCTTTAAAATTACGACTGTACTTAATAACCAACAGTAAATACGTTTTTTATTAAAAAACAAAAACTACGAAGGTAACATATTGTATATTAAATAGCTTTTAAATACTTATTTAGTTAGGTTCGCTACAAAATACGTATTTCATTATGGCTAAATTGCTTACTTTTTTTTACTTTTGCATTGCTAGCATTTTTATTTGCCCGAAGGTTGAATAATGATAAAAGACACGATTATTAACTGCCAAGTTATTTTAATTCCCAAAAATGAAGTAACGTCTAAAAGATTTCTTACATTTGTCAAATGTTCCACTTTAATTGGTTAAGACTGTTATAAAAAATAACAATACAATTAATATAATGTGAATGGCCGCATCGTTTGTGCGATTGAGACAGCTTTGGTTGCAACAAAGGTACAAAACCTATTGTTAAGAAAGCTTTGAAGTATAATGAAAGTACACGAAGAAAGACCACTTTTGCCCATCAAATAAACGCCTTTACTTCTTAAAGAAACTACAGAAATCTGGTGCTAAAAATCTGAATTAAAATAAAATAGTTTTCTAACATCTTATCTTTAAAGGGTTCAGAGTTTAAAAAGTGATTATTACATCGGAACTAAAAAGTGATTGAACATTATCCAAAAGGTAAAACAAATAAAGGCATCTTATTGAATTGGCACTTCTGCCGATCGGTAATTGTCATACTTTCTGTATGAAAATAAGATAGCTCGGTATTTATTTACCTTTTCTATTTTTAGAAGACGGTTAAAACTACATTAAGCAGGATAGTAGGTATAAAGAGAGCTTTCTGTTATCTCTTATCCTGTGTGCGAACTTCCAAAGGTTTTTAAATTGGCTGTTACAACGCTAATTGTCGACTATCATCTATCAAAGTCGAAATTGCTCAGTTTCAAGGTGATCCTTGCTTCACCCGACTGTTTAGAAGGTTCCACTCGATAATGAACTCAAAAATCTTAACGATAAGACCGTGATTAAGATTGAATCTATTGTAGACTATGATACATAAACACAGCTCATCTTAGTTGCATTTGTTTACAGTCAGGCTGTGAGTGTGTACGTTGTTATTTATAAACTTCTTCTAGCAAAAATGCACGCGGATCATGTATTTTTAATATTATGTGCTCTGTCCGTCGGTTATGTTAATTGTGATTGTGCTAAAAACTCGTATATCGATTGTTTTACTGATGTGCTGAAAGAGTTTTTCGGCAGTGCTTTTTTGAAAAAAGACGACAAAGCCAATAAGACGCTAGCTGATGATAAAACACTTGCTATTGAACTCAGCGACAGCGAAGACTTGAATATCGATAAAGTGCTGTTGGATTTAACAAGTCTTATCAAAGAACTAGATGAGGAAGTTAAAGAATCTGAATTAATCAATCGTGTAGAGAACAAAACTAGAATTGTTGTAAAAACTTTTGAAAAAGATGAAGACTTCGACAACACAGGATCTACTGCAAAAGAACTTATATCTACAACAACTGAAGCAAATTCAAATGAAGATGTAAGTTTAAGTGATGTTAAATCAACTACGAGTATATCTGAAGAAGAAACAACTACAGCAAGTCCATTCCAAGTTATTCCTCTAGACAATGACAACGCGATTGACAACGAAATCTTTGATGATGAAAACCTATCTTATAATGATGCTGAAGAATTAAAATTTGTGACCGATTATCCAGATATAGATTACATAGAGATATATAAAGATACAACTAATGAGCCTTTTAACTATGTGCATACAGAAGCTTATCTTGTGAACGAACTGACGGATTTGAGAGCCGAAATTGATAAGCAAGAGAAAGAAATTGAAAACCTCATATCACATACTTTGAACACGCTAAATGAAAACGCACTGGAGGAAGTGGTTAAAAACGTCAGCGATCACGTAAGTTTTTTGTCCTAAAACATATAGGTATATGTATATCTATCTATGCATAGGCATAAGCCAGTTTGCAACTCGTGACATTAAATTAAAATGCTAAAATGATAATTAGTAGGTAGGTATCACACCCTAATACTAAAGTAATAAAGATTGACTTAGATGAGATGATTTAACCTTAAAATATATTTATTTGTCTTGTTTAACTAACACAAAATTACTTTAAGAAATCAGTGCAGGTAACTTCTTAGAGTAACAATAAAGTAAGTGATACTTATGGTGTTCCATATAACATGAAAAGTGAATGGCAAAGTTCAAAGAGCTGCGTAAGCAGATAACATATTTTTTTAAGATCAGACTATAATTGTGAAGACACGAATGCTCTACATTTTGATATGAGGTAACGTGTCTCTCATCATTGTTTCGATTTCGAAAGATGGACATAACAAAACAAGACAGAAAAATTATGTCTTAAATTTTAGTTAAAAGAGCAGAGGAATCTATTATTTTAGTTTCAGACTAATTAATTGTAAAGACATGCTCTACATTTTATGATAAGGTAACCCTGTGTCATTATTGTTTCTAAATATTTTTATGTTTACGTCAAGACAGGAAATATAATATTGATGTATACCTACGTATGTATATTCAAGACTGAAGCCGTCAGCCCTATTTTTGAATCACTCGCGTCAATATGGCGTGTGGTTTTCTTTGTTTTATTAATAAATTTTTGAATGAAAATCACGCGAAATATTGACGCGAGGGATTTTAGTCACTGGTCTATCCAGTGATCAACTATATTTTGTGATAGAGCTCCATAGGCTGTAATTACAATGATTTATAAGAATTTTTATTGTGAGATCTGATATTTACGTAGGAGAAGTAAGTAATATGCGTAATCCCAATAGTAAAATATCTAGCAAAAAAGATAAGAAGTACCGCTAAAAAAAGAACCTCAAGGGAAAACATGAAATCCGAGAATTATATTGAATACTAATCCATTAACAGAAAGCTTTTACAGTATCTTTCCCTATAGATTATGTACTTGCCCGGGAAATGATTGATCGCTGTACCGGGGCACGTGTCGTTGGTACTAGAGATGGGTAAAATACCTACTTTAAATTGGGTATCGATACCGGGTATCCAGTATGAGGCTGTTTAACATTCGTTAGTAATAGAGATAGGAAATGTTACTCAAGATTTGGTATCGATACCGGGTATTGTGCTAGGCTGTTACACTTTCATGGACCTAAGTTGCTCGTAAGATGCTGAGTTCGTGCAGTTTTTTTAAAGGAATTAAACAAACAATAAAATTTAATAAAAACAATAAAAGTATTTACTTATAGTGGCATAAAAGTAAAAATATTAGACTCAAACTTAATGAATAACTACTATCCATAATCTATATTATCTGAATTGTATGAATCTTCTTACCAGAGGTCAAGAAAAAGGCAGGAAAGATAAAAGAATGGCGATCACTTTACCGACAAGAGCGCAGCTCGTATGTTAAAGAATAAGAATGAATCTTTATGAATTGTTAATTTTACAATTATTTGGTCGTAAAATGTGTACTTCATCAATATTCTTATTGTATTTTCTACTAAAATCAAATATGAATACCTAATAAAATCTCCGTAAACGTGATACCGAAACCAATAAAAATACCAAACAGTAAATAAATGTTCTCATCTCTAGTACATACACTGTATACTTGAACCATTATAAAGAAGGAAGAGACATGTATTTATTGCTCAAATAATACAAACAGATATAAGTATGTGCGAGTGATAAACTATTGACTAAAAAGTGTCGAAAAAGAATACGGACCATATTCGCTTGGCATAGTGGGTTCTATGTACATTTGGTCAAATCAAATCAAATCAAATCATTTATTGCATGTCACATTACATATTAAGATGGTATAAATTCATCATGCATTAATATATGCATTACCGCTCTATAGTCCACTTTTTAATCTACTTATCGATAACATATCGAAAGTTGATCAAAACTAATAGTATATCAATATTATATTATAAACTATATACAACGTGTCCCAAAAATCAACGTCAAGCCGAAAACGGGTAATAGGCCTAGTCATGACAGTTACTAGAAAAATATTCGAAAAAATCTTGGTCATGTACTTTTCAAATCAGAGATTATAATTTGTATCGTAAATTTTATTTGATTTTTGGTATATAAGAGGGAACCATTACACAACTAACACACTAACATCATCCCACACTACACAACTAATATAAGTTACACTATTTAACAATCGTTATAAACAAAATAATGACAAAAATAATATTGATAAACACATCCATGGGTTTAAATAAAACGTCTGCACTATTAACATTTTAAAAGAAAAATAAACGTACAAGTTTTACTTGAAAAATGATTAAGTTGCAAAGTTCGTCAGGTCGCGACTCGGAGTGTTAAAGCGTCATTAGAAAAGTCATTGTACCTAAAATATGAGCCGGAATGTTTGCGAAGGGAGGAAATAACAATGGCTTTATAAGTATTCAGAGAGACACACAGCTCTAGAGACAGGAAAACTAAGTATTTTATAGACGCTTTGTACCTGTAAATATATTATCTTAAATGTTCTAAAAATTAAATTTATTAATAACAAACAAGAAAAAATTAAACTAAGACATGCAACATAAAAAAATAAGACTACCCTATTCAAAAACGAAACCATTTCCTTGTGGCAAGGAGGCTATAATGCTGGCTGCGTTGCCGCGTTGGATAGCTATGCTAATCCTTTGAGCTAGAAACCAGCCAGCTTTATTATTGGCCGTAACAGAATTTAGTTTCGGCGAAATTTTTCTAAACAGCAATTTAGCCGAAGGTTGAAAAAAATCAAATCAAATCTGCTAAAATATAAAAGAAAGTCGTGGTAGTTTTACACCACTTGTAAATCAAGAACGGGTGGACCAATTTTCATGATTTTTATATTGAACAGATTTTCATGATAGTTTATTTTTGTTTTTAAAGTGTTTTGTCACCATACAAACTTAATAATATAAAATTCCTCGTCTGTCACAGGTTCACAGTTGTCTTTTTACAAGTGCAATTTATATAGATTTTCATGATTTTTACTTTGTTGGACTCGTCTATAAAATGGGGCCGGGGTGAAACATAGTTCGCTATAAGACCGCTAGTAACTCATAAAGGCTGGTGGATCTGCAAAATTATATTACTTAGAGTCGGTAAAAATAAACTTGACAAACTTCCTAGTCCTAGGGAATACAATGATCAATATTTATTTTCAAGAAATTTAATTGATTTAGTTTTCCGTCCGACACAGCAATACGCCCCAAGGGATCACTAGCGGTGGCCGGGCGTTCAAATCAATCATGCGCACCGCAAAATAGAAGAAAAAAACCATTTGGAAACGCGAGAAAAACAATTTTCTATTGAATTCCATGACGAATGAGCCCACACAACTTGGCCCCGCTTTCACTCTGGATTTTGAACGGTTTTTGGGGTCCGTGTGTCGATAGAGATTAAAAAAACCCTTAGGTATGGTTGCAACATCTTATTAAGTGAAAGGAACTTAAGATAAGATATGATAAGATAATTTTTTATTGCACATCAGATAGGTTGATTACAAATTCGTTTAGTGGTAAGGTAATGTACAATTTTATGTTCATACGAAAAAGATGGCTAATGGTTATCGTTTTGATATAAGATAGCTAAATTCCGACTCCCCAAAATGATTAGAATAGAAGAAACCAAAAATAAAAGAAACGCCCTATTTTAGATCACTTATTTGAGAGTTTTTTTTATTTGTATTATTTGTTATTGAATGTCAATATGACATTCGTTTGCGATTTTTGAGCTTTCAACAATAAAACTTTTAATTAGAGTCTGCAGAAATCTAGTCATATTTTATTCAGCAAGATATTTTTTTAATAAGGCCCATTTATTTTAAGTCGCCACAAAGCATTTATTTAACAAGTGCAATCAAATCTTAATTAAAAAAGTGGAACCCTCGGTGCACGTGTGTGACTCGCACTTGACAGGTTTTTATAATTGTAAAGACTGGATTTACGGGTCTTTTTGTAACGTTTAATGAAAGGACTATATAATTTTCCTTCTATAGTGACCCCATTTGTTGAATTAAATGAAAAAACAAATGTTTTAATAAGCTTTTTCGAAGCGCTGGAGGTTTTATTATTTTCCCCCACAGAATTTTGGTGATTTCGTTATTTGATAACTTATAAAATGTTTATTTCAATTGAATTTAATTTCTATAACAAAATGTTATCCTATTGATCCCTGGGGTACTAGCGTATTGCGATCTTGCTTTAATCCGTTCAAGTTCCAGGCAGTTCAATTCCCACTCAGCTAGCTCTTTCTCACTCACTCGTATGGTCGAAATTAAGACATGGAAATTGGTCGGAATTAAGAAATAGTAATATGCTAAACCATTCAAAATCAGAGCAGCTTAACTGTCAAAACAAGGTCGCAGTACCAATACGCACCTTGTTATCATGTGAAAATGCCAACCTACTTATTTGCAATTTGCAACCTAACGTCGATATGGACTAAGAATTTCAAATAAATGCATTAAAAATAGTTAGTTACTTTTTATGTGTTTATTTAAATGTTTCAAACCTTATCCATTATAGGTACAATCACATTTATACATTTTCATTTTTCATCTATTAAAACATCTGTACAACTCTGGGTTCATGACAAAAAGTGCTCTAACTATCTGTGTTTCTGTTTAAAAAGTTTAAATTGAGGATATTCTTTTCAATGACCGGAAAAATTGCTTTTCCGTGATATCATACCATAATCATAGTATTTACTTTGGTTTTTCTATCAGAGTTTGAGGCAGTCATCAATCACAAGCTAAGAACTACTTATATTAGCTACACATACTACATTATTAGTTATGTAACCATTTCATATAAGAAAACACAAGGATGTGGCATAGTTATTAAATTTACATAAAGATTAGCCTAATGCTTTTAATTTATTTTTACCGATTTCAACAAAAGGAGGTATAATATTCGATTACGTTTGTGATTTTGTTGGAATTGAATAATATTTCAGTATGATGATCTAGTTAAGTAGTTAGTTCTTCTAAAGACATGCCATGTTTCATAATTGATGTATATGTATGTGTTAGAATATAGTACCTTTTAGTAGGAATATTTTCTAGTGCATACACACATACGTCCCAAACATTTTGCTTTAACTTCCTTTTATAGCGACTTACAATATTATTTCGTTGCCTCTACCATACAGCAAGTTTTATTTCAACAGATACATTACGTCACCCATGATATATTATTATAGTACAAAAACTCAGTTCGTGTCTTCCTCATCAAGTCACATAATACTTGACAGCGTCATCAATTCGTCTTTATAAAGGATGAAGAATAGTTATTAATCATCCTGTTTTAGTGACAATAGATAGATAGATAGATAACTCTTTATTGCACACAAAATTAGTAAAATACAAATTTGTTGACAACGTATTGAGAACCTACTTAGGTACTTTATAACTCAGGATCACATGTACCCATAAAATACCATCTTACTATAATAATAATCTCCTACCGATTTTCGTTAATTGCGGCCTCTCTCTCAGGCCAGGTACGCAGTGGATATTATAGTGCCCAGATGTAAGCGCAATACACAAGTGCACTCTCTGTTCCTTCACTCTGACATGACCGATGAGAGATCAGGCACTTGTTAATTACAGTATTTTTTCCCTCATATTAGTCAGTTTTAAATGCCAAATATCTCGTCCATTCTTCGCATTCGTGCGTACGAAAATAAATGACCGTTTACAACCACTCAAGCTCAGTAATTAGGTGGTAGAAACTTTTTGTAGGCGTAAACAAACTTGCTTTGATGGGGGTAGGAACACGGATGAGAAAAGGGTAGAAGCGCCATGTATTGATCTACATGGTGCCCAAATTCTAACTTAACTATACCTGTCAACCAAGTTTTTGTTACGGATTTTGATAGTTATTTGACGCTTGAACAGTCAAATATTTAAAAGTTTGATGGCAAAGTGTGTAGATCTATTCAGATAGAAAATAGTTCAAGCTATAAATATATAAATATGCGTCAGACAACGCACCAACTGTCATGGTTTCGAAGTAAGGAATTTTCTTATTAGTGTTACGAAGTACCAGACAACGATTATGACAGGGCTTCTCCCATAAATATTTAAATACATATAAACATCCACCACTTAAATACAACTGTTCGTGCTCAACATATAAACATTTACCCCTTGCGGGATTTGAACCCGTGACCGCGCTGGATCAGTAGTCAGGAGCGCTAACCACTACAATAAAGAGTTGCGGAACCTTATATTTAGTCAAATGGTTTTTTTTAACTGTACCTATTCTTTCATACGCTAGTATCACGATCTCATATATGATTGTCGTAACCAGAGACGAGATTGAATTAATATTCGATCAGATTTTTAGTTCCGAGAATCAATGAAGCGCTTTTTAGAAATTAACTACCGTAGTAATGGCAATAGTTTTGTTCAATGTTTATGAGTTATTTGCCAACAGTCACATAATTTAAAAGTATAATTTCGATTGCAATAAGTAAGTGATAAAAATTAAATAAAACTTAACAGCACAGGTAAAGTATAATTGAGGTCGTTTTCATCATTGACATAAAAATTACCTTTAAAGTTAAACGATAACCAATAATGGCCGATTTTAATATAGCTCAAAATAGCCCGATTTTAATAAAGCACATGTTCAATTCGAACCTATTTGTTAAAATTTGTGCGTTGTATCACAGAATATATATAGTACGTTGTATATGGAATTAGCCATTGTCCAGGGTTTAGCCTTATTATAGTGGAATATTAGGATTTTACGGTTTGGATAATGATCTACATTAGTGAAAATAGGATTCCCGGAATATTTAAAGCTTAATTACAAAGCTAAAGTAGTGTTTGATTGTTTTAACGCGCTAATCTCAGAAACTACTGGACCGATTTGAAATACATAAATTATCACGCTGCGATGGGAGGGGAGGTAAGTTCTGAGCAAAATCAAAACGCGCGTTCCTAATTCTTGACACAAACAGTTGGTTCGAAGTACTTATAATAATCTCGTAGGTGTGTATGTATAGTATAGGTTTACTTAACTCGTCAAGTATGCGTAAACGAGACACAATAAAAATTCCATTGTTATGCGACTCTCGGCATTCGTTTGATACCTGACTGATTTGAACGACCACCTTCTTTGGAAGACGACGTTAACTAGGACTTTTAACATGACTACAAATATTATAGTTATCTTAGGTCTATTGTAGCTCTCAAACGGATGAACCGATTTTCGTTTAGTTTTTTTTTGTGTTAAATATAATTTTATCCCGAGTGTTCTCAGCCATATTTCATGAAAATCTGTTGAGCCGCTTTTTTGTTTACGACAGAAGTTTTTTTAAAATAATAATTATGCTGTTAGTTTTTGGCAGGGTTCGATGATAAATTGGCTTTGTTTCTTAACAACTTACATTTTTTTACAGAGCACTCCAACCAGCCAGTCTGAAGCCGCTGTCCTCAAAGACCTAGCGCCCTGGATAGCCACCATCTTCTTGAAGAACGAGACTGGAGACCAGTTCGACTACTATTGTGATGGTGCACTGGTGTCGGATAAGGTGGTTCTAACTGGTAAGGGTTTTCTTCTTTAGTATCCACATCGGTAAACCATGTCATTTTGAAGATAGACTAAATTAATGATTATACTCTGATTTTTAATTAGATAGACCAGAATGACAGCTTCAATCGAACTTTTTATTTTTTAATGTTACTAGCGTAGTACATATAGTGTTGTAACAATTCAATTGTACGCGATTAATTGAACTTGTGATATGAATTTTCATTAATGTGATTTTACTTATTAGGATAAATTATACATGTTAAGCGTTAGATAAAGCTACAAATAAACGTAATACATAAAACAGTTTATGTAAGGAGTAGAAAATCTTGGTTTCTCTTGCAATTGAAATATTTTTGTATGGTCTTACCTTATTTGACTTTTTAATACTTTCTATAAATTATTTCATAGTAATAATAATGATTTTTGAAGAATTCCTGATTTTCATAAACAGATTTTATTTGAATATTTTAAAATCGATTATAAACGACAATTGAATGAATTTGAAACTTTCCATTATTAAGGACCAACACTATTTTTTATTTACTAAAAAGTGGCCACTCACCTAATGTCGTTTTGGTCTATCTAATTAAAAATCAGAGTATATACTAAATTAATGATTATACTTACTCGCAGAACAGAGAAAAATTTAGAAGTGCTTTTGTAGAAGGGAAGTTTGAGTGTTTTTGTAGATACGTGTCTCTCAAGGGTAGTTGTTTTATCTACGTAGGTATCTCTAATGTAATAAAGCATATCTATAGACGGACAAATGCCAGTATATTTATCATTTTTTCAGCTTGTCGCTCTGACTTCTCAGTACCCTAATCTCGAAAAACTATCGAGAAATGTCAAAATCCATATTAAAAAAGTGATTTCTTTACGCACCGCCAGGGGCGCTAGTCAATTTTCCATAGAATTGACGTTTCTTTATACGCTTACGTATTTGATAGTTCTTCGTGATCAGCGTACTGATCATAATTGCAACAAATTAATTGTGATTAAATTTTCCTTATATATTCCATCGCATCGCATCGCGATTACATGTACCTTTATCTATTCTGTGAGTATAATCCTGCTTCCGATTTTCAAGCGGTTAATACTACTATAACGTAATATACGTCATTAATGTTTCAAAAAATCATGTTACTATTGAGGTCACCGCTGTCTAACTACCTTAAGAGCCAGAATAAAGTTGTCAGGTCGAGGACAAACATTTAAATAAATAAATAAATATGCGCCAGACAACACACCAATTGTCTGGTTCCGTGGTAAGGAATTTTCTTCCTTCTGTTACGAAGTACCAGACAACGATTATGACGGGGGCGTCACCCATAAATACTTAAATACATATAACATCTATGACATAGGTACAAATGTTCATATTCATCACACAAACATTTGCCCCTTGCGGGATTCGAACCCGCGACGGCCGGCGTAATAGCCAGGAACGCTAACCAATACACCAAACGCATCGTCAAAATGACTTGCACCTCGCGTCGTCTTTTGTTTAAAGTGATGCCCGTTCTTGTGTCGTATGTGTAGGTAATTTATGTTTGAAAATGGTTAGGCAGCGAAGACCTCGATCGTAGGTAGCACGTGTCCTTTGTCCAGTGGTGATCTCTCCCCGCTCATGCCAGAGCTTAAAATATATGGAAGTACCTACCTACTTAATCACCAACGACTTTTAGGTCCCATTCACGAGTTTTACAAAGCTCCCGAATCGTGAAAAACTTTTTTAATAATCCCAGTTAGGAAGCAGGTAGTAACTTCGTACATCACACATGCGAGACTTATTATAATCGGAAAGAAGTTTAACAAAGAAAAACCTTGAGAATCTTTGCTTTGAATACGGAGTAGGCATAAATATTTTGTTACAAGAATAAGTAAAGATAAAATAAAATCAAAGTAGGGGAATAATGCAAGAAGACAAAAAGGACGGAAGACCCTTTGATGAATAGTGGCTCGTAATGCAAGCAAAATAATCCTCATATCTATGAGGATATTTAGTATATATATTGTGATATTTATTCTTATAAAGGTGCTTATTTTTGAACTGATCGATACTTTTCAAAAGGGATTTTTGTTATATATATTTAGAAAGTTAGCCTAACGAAGAAAACCGGCCAAGCGCAAGTCGGACCCGCACACTGAGGGTGGTCCGGGTTCCGTACCACCCTTAAACTGAATTCGGGGTCTACTTACTTTCACCTAGCGAAAATACCACAATATTTTTTGACAGCAAAAATAACTTTGGTTCGATCTCCTTCAAACCAATTTTCGTTGCAAGTTTTTGTTGAGATCTACATCATATATTTTTTCCAAAATTTTCACTTTCTTAGTTCAAAAGTTAGATGGGGGGGGGGGGGGGGGGGACGCCCATTTTACCACTTTGGAAGCGTCCATCTCCTAAATGTTAGACTTGTAGAAAAAATGGTTTTAGGAACCTCAATATCATTTTAAAAGACCAATCCATAGACCCACACGTATAGGTTTGAGAAAAAAAAAATTGAGGTTTTAGTCTTATGTATTGGGAGCCCTTTTTTATATTTTTTTTACTTTTTGTATCTGAATTGAAAAACGGTAAACAAGATACACCTACCTACCAAGTTACAGCTGTGTGAATAAACAGTTGACAGATTCAGAATAAAGTGGCTGTGACATACGGACGGTCAGACAAACAGACAGACTTGACATAACTATAAGGGTTACGTTTTTTGTCATTCGGCTACGGAACCCTAAAAAGTGTAAACGCTGAGAAATAAAATTAGAATTATTGTTATTTGACTTACGAAGTCTGTTCTGAACAGCCGGATCTGGTGTAATATAATAGTCCCCCCTAGCCGATTTCGACTACGGTGGCCAGTCACAACGACTAACCGGTGTTTATCTTGTTTTAAAATTAATAATTTTCTTTATAAAATCAAAGAAAAATTGATCAAATTAATAATAACTGTAGTAATAACTGCAAAAATCTAGTGTTACATTTCAAAATTGTGAATAGAAATATAGCTAAATATTGCATCAATTAGGTACGTACTCGTACTTCAATTGTTTCGTATCCAGTTTCAGAGCTATTTTCCGTTCGGAGTCGGAAAATAGTAAACTTGTTGTCTGCAATTAAAGTCTCCGATAATTAAGTTCCGTGCCTTTATCTACTAGAAAAAGGAAGGAAAGAAAAATGAGTTTGGAGACCAAAGAACGCTTTAGTTTTTATAAAGTTTTAAGGAAAAGTTTGTAAAAGACATCATAGGTAGTGTTAAATTCGGGTCAAAAGAGCGGAAAAATATTCGACTAAAACGAGGAAAACGTTTTGTAATTTAAATTCTTGAAAATGTTACCCTAGATTTTAGTTAAAATTGACAAAAGAAGTTATTATAGTAAGTCAGCAGTAGGGCATGATGTGACTTACACTCAGTGACAGTATTTAAATTGCACTTGTAAAAAGACAACTGTGAACTTGTGACAGACGAGGAATTGAACACCGTGTCTTACGCAATCCGGGCGTATGCCTATATGCGTATGTGACAAAACACTATAAAAACAAAAATAAACTATACAGTATTTAATTTTTTTGGACACCACTCGTCATTGTGCATATTAGAAAACCAAGTACATTGGCCCCTAGTACACATTTATAGGTATTTATTTACCTACTCATCTGAACTTCATCATCATCACATTATAGTAGAAAACTGTCAGTCTATCTTGAATAAAAATATAAGTCATACGAAAGCTAATGCATACAAACATTCAATTTGCAATTCAAATCCTGTATCAAGCATGAAACGTGTTCTTTATGCACCGATATCATGTTGCGGGCTTTACATTTTGCATGAGAAAAGTGCAATTGACTCATCATTTCATGCAAAACTTTGGAGATATAATTAAGCACTTAGATCAGAACTATGTGTCCAGTAATGGTTTTCATTACGGGCCAAGTTTTGGAATGGACCTGACTGTCTAATGAAAGCTTCTGCGCTTTAAGATTAATTAACTTTTTGTCATTAAGAAGTTGCGAGGGAAGTTACTGCCACCAGTTCTTCAGAAATTCGGGAGTTAAGGTTTCTTACACGTTCCGTGAGCAGATTCAGAGGTACACAGTATAGGTGGTCCTTTTTTGCGAAAATTGAACTACTATTACTGGAGTATGGAACTGTCACCACGAACAAATTTCGTGTCACATGAATGGACGCCAATTGTCATCAACTCATTCAAACATCAGTCAGTCGTAGTCGAAATTCAAACATCAAGAAATACGTCACAACAATCTTGTCGTCTTATTTGCGGCACATTTTTTGCTTGTATAGCTTCTCTATACGTAGAGGTAATAACAACTAATTGATCTAGGCACAGGGCACAGTTAATGCAGTTTAACTACTCTTATAGTTCTCAGTGATAATTAAAATAATCGTTGCTATAAAGTTTTCAAAAAGAATCAATGACAAGATTTCGTTTCTGCTTCACCAATGGTTGACTGGTAGAGATTCTTTTGAGCATTAAATCCGTAATTTGTACTTTCTTTTGTCTGTGCAATGAAGGTAGACTTTTAATACGTTATCTGCTTGCCTAGTTGCAACTATCAAAATCAGAATTGACCTCTGAGGATATAGAAGTAACTACAAAGTTCTTAACCTAGGAGACAGTATAAAAAATATCTTAGGAAAAAAAGCACATAAAGAGTTATCTGTACTAATGTTTATTTATTACCAACAAGAGATTGCTTTCCACTAAAAGATGAAATAGACCCATTTTAGTTTTCTTTAGCCCACGAACCTTTAACAATGTTAAAAAAAACCTTTTAGGTCGTCGACCTAATGTTATTTGATTGTTAATTAAATTATTTTTCAGCGGCGAGGTGTGTAAGCAACGGAAAAGGAAGCTTCCCTGCGGAAAGCTTTATCGTTATTTTGGGAAAAACATCGCTACAGATATCGGGCGGCAACGAGAAGATATTACGGGTATTGTTATTTATTAATAAGTTACTCATTAATTTTAGTTGGGCTGGCCTAAATATAGTCTCAATAAATATCTAAATATAGGAATGGAACTCGCTGCCCGGGTCAGTGTTTCCTAATGATTACAATCCGAATCTATTCATAGTTGGAGTGTTAGGCTTTTTCTGGGCGAGCTCGTTCCATCTGCGTCTCCGTCTTAGTCGCTTGGCTTGGTCTGGAGTCAAGAGCAAACCCATACTAAAAAAATAAAATACAGAAAAGTCCGTCTTTATAAACACAATGTTTTTCAGAAATAAATTAATACCTAACTTTCTTTTATTGTTATTGCCCGTCGCAAAAAGAGAGGCGTGGTTTAAGTTACACATGTGTGTATGTTTGTAGTATCGTAGTTCCCTAACGGATAAACCGATTTCCGTTAGTTTATTTTTGGGTCATTGATAATTTAATACCGAGTGTTCTTAGCCATGTCTCATGAAAATCTGTTCAACCGTTTTTTAGGACGGGGGTTTAGTTTAAAATTTAATGTAATAATTAATGATACTATAATAAGCATTTATTTGAGTTACAGTTTGTAGATACGCAAGAACTATAATCTCTCTGCATGACCTAAACTATAGGTAAAAGCGTTCTCTTCCATTCATACCTTTAGGTCCTAAAGGTATGACTTGGAGAGAATGCTTTTAGCATTAAGTACACCTTTTGTACACTTTTATTTGTGCAATAAATTTTTAAATAAAATATTTAATCTAATATATACCTAATTGATTGGCCCATTAATTAACTAAGCCTAATTTTTCCAAAGGTAAAACAAGTGAAATACCACGAAAACTTCACGATAGAAGATTCCACTGCGAAAAACGATTTGGCCTTGTTGATACTGGAAGAACCTGTGATTATGAATCAAGGCATATCTGTGGCATCTTTGAGATTTGAGGAAGATGACCAGAAAGATGAAAACAGTAATATTGCTGTGGTAAGTTTCCAATAATAGTAAATGTTGGTAAGACGTGTCCTAATAATAATAATTAATGGTGAACTAATGCCATACTCTGTGCGACCTTCTACAACTGCGCCCTTGTTTTTTTAGATATAGGTGCCCTAGAGCAATGTAATGTAGACATTAATTTTTTTAAACTTTCATGGTCACTAACATTAGAATAGTTAGATACGGGATTGCTACCATGTACCTTATTATTTATGAGCTTCCGATATTTCGGCACTGTTGCAAGCGCCATGATCACGGAGTAACTATCGTGAAGTATCAGTAAGTTATAAGGTACATGGTAGCAATCCCGTATCTAACTATTCTAATGTAGACATGCTTGGTCTAGCCATTTTTGCGCCCTTCAGAGTCTACGCCCTGCACTGCAATCTGTCGATCTAATGTCAAATATTATCTATACGACAGCTTTAACTACAACATACGCTTTTAGTGTTGTTTGTCTGTTCTAACCATAAAATTAATATTAAGGGATAATAATTCTATGGTTCTAACATATATCTAGGTACCTACATAAATGAGTAAATTTTTTGCATTCGCATTCACGCATTAAGCTTGCAGAACGAGGTTTTAACGGTTTTCAGAATTTGAGCTGCACTAAAATACTTTTTAGTAGAGAGAACAAGTCAACACTAAGTCACTTAACACTTCAGAACGCCTAACAAAAACGAATAGCAGAAATACCCACCGACACATTTCACCACCAAGAAATGTTTGCTATGTCACTTTCATTAGGCGCTCACAAAGAATTATTTTTGTTTTAGACCACTGCTTGGGGAGTTTCCGGTGACATCGCTCTCATATATTTCGATAAAGAGAAAAGTAGAGCTTGTGAGTCGAATAATAAAGTGGAAAATACTTTTTGTGCCACTTACGGAGATGGTGAGTACTGCCATTTTGTTTTTTACGGATAAACCAAGGGATAATGGGTCTATGTTTATGTTATAATGTCCTCTCTTATGTGTGTTTTATTGTGGCGCCTTTGCAGCTTATGTTGGATATCTGTGTCCATTTTCAGTGGAGCAGATTTGTGGGTGAAAGGACGTGCGTGACTTTGTTTGCGCTAATCTCATTTTCATTTTGTGCGACGTAATTGAATTATAAATTTAACCTTTGCGTCATTATTTTTGAAAGCATTTTTGGAATGAGTTAAGATATTCATACCTTTTAATTTAATAAGTAAGAGCACAATCAATATATTACGTGTGTATCACAAATTGTCGCTCAAAATTAACATACCTACGTAGAACGAAAAAGGCGTAATGCACATACAAAATTACTTTTCAGCTGTATAATATTACTTGAAGTATATAGGTAGATTTGTCTTTTCTTCTTTTGTTTTACTTCTATCATTTTTCAGATGTGGCCCTCTGCCCAAGCTACGGAGGTCTCTACGTAACGAAACAAGGCTCTCAACTGTGCCTCGCCGGGATTCGAACCGGTGACCCGTCGGATAGGGGCATCTGTTTTAACAAAAATGTTAACTACACAGCCTTAGCAAACCACACGCAATGGATATCTGAAAGAATTGAGGGTTAGTTAGAAAAGTTAGTGATTTTTAAGGTTCAATAAATGTTTGTAAGAAAAAAATATATTATTTATTTATTTCAAGACTAAATTGCACAAATCTTGGAAGACAAAGGTGTACTTAATGCTAAAAGCATTCTCTGTCAGTCAAACCTTTAGATCATGCAAAACAATGACATTATTTATTGCAGTGACGAAAGAGATCAGAAATTATTATGAACTTAGTATTAACGTTAGTAATATTACTAAGCCAACATAAAAAATCTGTAGCATTAGCATGAAAAATGCCACATATTTTTTTTGGAATTGATGTATTTACATTCAAAATGCGTAATAAATTACATTTAGGTCTAAATGCCACAAATAATATAAAACGTGACCCAATCGTTAAAGACCCGTTCGATCCAGTGTTTTTACCCGACTGTAATGTTATCAACATGTTTTATATAAGGCTCAAGTTAACTTTCCTTGCGAAAGTTTCAGAGAGTCAACCGAACAAGCTTTCCAGGACAAAGCTCAAAGGGAAGAATCTCAGAGTCGTTCGTTCATTATCAACACACCACAGAGTAGGTATTTATAGAAGGTAAATCTAAACTATAAAATACATAAAACGCTAAAAAGTTTACTCGTTTCTTTGGTTTAGACTATAGTGAGCAGGGGGAACGCAGTGCGAAATTGCCTACATTTGCGGCCGAATTATGCTTGCGGGCGATAACGTTTTCCAACCTTTATGGAATGAGACAAATTTCGTCGCAATCAATTTCATAAATCCTAGACCAAGAATTTGCGTCTTTGTTTTTTTTAAATTAAGGTTTAATTGGTAAAAAGAATATGAAATTCTAAAGAAATTTTTGTCAAAAAGTGAATATTTACGTTCTTATATTTACAAAAAAAAATCAAGAATCAAGCATAGTTTTTCAAAATATCTCATGAATGTAAAAAAATGACAAAATGGGACAACGTTTAAGGGGTTAAAACTTTATCACTTTTTGTATGGAAGCTCGCGCAAACTATCCTCTTAAAAGGCGGCCTACTACGAAACACGAAATCCGCCAATACGATCATTTGTTTGCGGATCCGAAGCATTTTTATTTGCGGTCCAACACGATAAAGATGATATAAATTAACTCTTCATTGCACATCACAAAGGACACTTGCACATTTAATTTTGTTTAAAGGAAATGTAGATTTTAGACGGTCTTATCATACGGACGGCCAGTTGATTTCCGTTTGAAAGTGGCAAGGCGGCAGAGCCATCAACCTGTCTCATGTGTTGACCAATATTTCATGCAACACCATTCATTGTTAAAGTAACTAACTTTTCTTGTACTGTGGCACAAAATAACAACCTTTGGTGTCGTTTGTTCATTATCAAGACGAGCTGACCAAAGAATTAAGGAAACTAGGGCAAGATGTTCGTTTACTGTACGATGTAAGAATAGGGTGCTGTAGTGTGACTTAAAAGGATTGGATGGAACTGATATGAAACTGCAAGCATACTTGCGTCAGGTAACAGAGAGAAAACATTTAGCGAAAGCACTCAAAATTGTAGGTAGCCATGTTCACGGGTCAGATTGCATTTGACCACCATACTTCTTAAAACTAACATCTACTTACCGTTTGTTGCAGCCCTGACTAAACTACCTCTAGTAGACTTCTCATATTTGTATGGGCTGTTACCCATAAGCTGTGTGGAGCCACTTTGAGTGTTTCCAAAAATCGTTTGAAACTTGTTGGCCCTTAATCTTAATCCTTATCTGTTAAAAACGTAGATATAATGTTTTGATACCTACCTGATTGTTGTAATATCTTGGCGTTCATTGGCTTGAAAGTGACGACAGTGAATTAAAAGCCACATTTAGGGTAAGTACAAACTACACTAAAACTTTCGTTAATCTGAGTATGAATAAAAGTACCCATAAGCCATAAATTATACAACAATTTAAATTCAGCAAAACTGAATGTTTCATGCATCACATCATTTTCTAGCCGTTTTTCATACATAATGGCAGCTACGTTTTAAAATCATAAACATCGTTGATTCTAAGCGAAACACGTAATTCAAAACTCATTATTTTGTATGCAAATTTCAACAACATCTGTTTGTTTTTGCGGAATCGCATACGAAATAATTTTGCTTTGCTAATTTATCTGAACTTGCAAGAAAACACACAAACTACTGATTTGTGTCTAGAAAATGTTTAAATATTATGAATAACTCGTAATATGAATCGAAATGAACCCATTTTGGTAAATAGTGAAATTGAGACAAACAGTTCCACTATTATTTTGAATTGCGATGATCCGTATCATTTACTGTGCAAAACAAACCGGTGCCCTGATTTCAGGGAATCAGGATTTATTCGCTACCATTTGCAACAGCGTGTGATAAAATAGAGACGTTTTTATTCGTAAGCAGGTTTTAGGGTGCGTAGTTTAGAAATACTGGGACAAAGACGATCTTCAAATTGTCTCGCTCAAAGTTATTATACACACACACACACACACACAATAACCTATGTTTTTTTGTGTGGCCTTTGGGAGTTAATAAACGTTCTTTGTAAATTGAAGGGTGTTTTAGCGCCGATTTTAAACTTTAAACACAAATATTTCTGCAGCCAGTGGGGCTGGCAAGAGGGAAGTGGTAGCGTTCGTGCGGGTAGCAGGCTTGATAACCGAAATGTATTGATGTGATTTTACATAAACTAAATACGTAGCAAAGTTTGACGCGCTAGATTTTGCCGCAAAGATTTGTTAAGGCACTATTGCCTGGTGCTCAAAACTGAAGTGCATTCTCTTGAGCTCTACTTGAGACGGCACTTGAATATGATCAGAACGTCTGTTCCTGAGTAATTTCAAGATAGGATACCTTACCCAGAACTAAGATCCAACCGTGGTGCGTGGATACGAACTTAGAACCATTTGTCGGAGGGCAGTACTTTGAAAAATGGAGGTCAATCCTCGTGCAGTTCGTATACGAAAAAAGTTCACCGATCGAATTTTCTTTTCAAGAAAATACAGTTATTGCTTTATCCGGGTCACGATTTCTATGCATTTTGATTTTTTTCGTGCGGTAGTTTTTATTTACGAAGATATATTACTTGATTTTTTCGGTTAAACAGTGATACTCGTAATCGAATTACCACACGAAATAAGTTCGATCATGCGAGAATCATCATTGAATGTCACTCGCCATCTTGACGGGAGTGATTCAAAAATAGAGGCCCAGGTTCTGTTGGTCGCGGTCTAGCCAAAATACCTTGCAGCTTGCGTCGTCTTTTTGTTTTAGTGTCGTGTTTGCATACGATTTTGTGCCAAAAGTGGTTAAGACCACGATAATTTTCTGGTAGCCATCTTCGTCGTTATAATTATTGGATTGGGACACAATTTCTACCTATTCATTCAAATCAAATACTACTGCCCTTTAAATGCTATTGCTCAAACATTTTATTTAATTTGGACGTGTCTGCGCGATAGCAGTATGTTTTATTAATTGATGGGTACTCCCGTAAATGACATGTGAATTGATGCCATTATTTATTCAGTTTGATGGCTACGGTTTATACTGCAGTTAACGGCTGGTGGCAGCATTAATGATGAGGAGATAGTCATTAATTGGTGTCATAAATTGGGATTGTCAATGTTTGTTTTATTGTCCTGCAATGTATGCAAAACGTTTAAATCGTTTAGTGATTTACACGTATGGAAAATGGCTTATTTTAACAAAACTGAGTAGGTTTTCTAACGGAGAAGCCTACAAATCTGATTTACTAGTTATATTAGATATCGATTGTATATTTTTACTACTGCACTGAGTAATTTTATACTGACAGAATAAAAAAGCTGGAGTTGGTAATTTAATAAAAAGTTTATGTAAACAAGATTTATTTACAAAAGTAAAATATTTACATCGCATATCCCATTCGTAACACTAATGCTAGCAGTACAAAATAATGATGTACTTTAAAAATAACACAATATCACATTAAAAGTATAAACGTAGAAAAGAAAAAAAAGTTGAGCAAATATCACGCAGTGAAAAAATAACTAATTAATATCCTAGACTATAAAACATTTGATACCTTTGTCTCGGTCAGCAATTAGAAGTCATAATATTTTGAATACTTAAGTATTAAAAAAATAAAATAAAAAGACGACGAATAAAAATAGTCGAGATAAGATAACTATTGAACTCATTATATTATTCTATAGATAATATCTAAAAAGCCTTACATAAACCCTATGGACTATAATTACGACAAGAAAATAGAGGTATATGTTTAAGGGATCACAAAAAAGATTAAAGCAAGGTAAAACCATAAAAAAGTGACAAACTCTATTCCAAGTATGAAAAATATAAACCCTAGCTGGACTCCACCAAAATTCAATCTTCATTAGAACAAAAAACATTCACATAACGCATCACCAAATTAAATATGGGTGGACACAGTAGAAACAGAAACGGTAGAAATGCCAGGTTTGACCTGGTTTCCGTTGTTGTCCTCTTGTTCCATCTTAGGTTTCCTCTTAGGTCCGAGAAGGAGCTTCTGCAGCTGATAGAACGGTGCTTCCACGAAGAGGTAGAGAGGGAGAGCCCAGAGGTAGGTTGTGCAGACGATACCGGCGAACAGCATTATCTGAAAGTTTACATATTACATTATAAATAAACTAGCTTTTGCCCGCGACTTCGTTCGCGTGGACTTCAGGTTCGTCCCGTCTAGTAGCGCAAAAAATGTGTTTTTTTACGACCTCACATTAGAAACCTCAAAAATTGTAGCCTATATGTTATTCTGATGTATAAGCTATATTGTGGTAAAGTTTCATTCAAATCCATTCAGTAGTTTTTACGTGAAAGAGTAACAAACATCCATACATCCATACTTACAAACTTTCGCCTTTATAATAGTAGTAGGATAAATAAATAGCACTTAACATAACAACTGTATAGGCTGAGCTGTAGGCTACTAGCGGGGTCACAGGAAGCGGGTAGTGAACGGCCCCAGATATGGTGGTTAGCTGCCAATTGAATAAGCAGTCCCCGACCAAACAGCGGCAGGATTACCAGAATGTAGTGGGGAGTCTAGTGGGATAGGCTTTTCAATTAAAAGCTGCAATGTTCACTGACGATCCTGTGTCATGGCGAGTAAACGCCGCCATCGAATAAGCGTTTCCCTGGTGTTGGGTAGCAGCCACATCAGCATATAGTATTGACAGATGGTTGAAGATATAGTATATCAGAAAATGCTTTTGTCTGGGTATTAAGAGGCGGGAATCCCCCTGTTCTTAAACTGCGGCGTGGTAGGCCGAAGGGAAACCATCATACTATAGTCTCTAATTTCGAGTTTCTAAAGAATATATCTCCACCGACAAGAACCTAGCTCATTTTAAAGAAGATTACAAATGTGACAGTTGATTAGATCTAGAATCTTGATAAGTGAATTCTAGACGATGACATAGTCTGATGAAAGCTAGTATCGCTTAGGGCGCGTGACGTCATCAATGTAGACAACACCCACAATAAAATCATAAATTAATAATTAGACTAATCAGTAAAATGAAAGTTAAAAGTTTATCCTAAAAACAGTGCTTGATTGCTTATTGATGAAAAACGATAGGCAGGTCGGTGTCATCTAACACCAGGCATCTAGCACCCGTTCTTTTTTGGAACAACCTATATCATCATTATCTTGGCCCTATTGTAGGTTACCTATTTGTTTTCTATAGTATTAGAGACCTATAGATATTGAAGCAGATGTGTGCATACAATTTAGAAATGTCTGACACGTGATTATTTAAAAATAAATCAACTCACCGCAGTATAGTCAGTGGCAAAGAACGACCTTCTCATTTGCCCTCCGTAAGTCCTCAAAACGGTTGCGTGTAACAACATGGCGCAGTATGACATCCTACCCAAGGGCTGGAGTGGACCCCATTCCACTGAGTTTACGTAGATTTCTGTGAAATGAGAATTAAAACGTATATACAGCAAAGATCTTAAAAATGAACCTTGAGGCACTCCTCCAAAATTTATGATGGCACATTTAAATTACATTTAGATGTCTAAATGAGTTGGTAAGTCAGTAAACTATTACTATTTACAGCTATTTTCACAGCAGCACACATATAACTACATACATATACACTTATAACGATTTGCTTTTTAATATGATATGATATGCCTTACCTGGTATTTATGAAATACAATGGATGACAATTAGGGTAAAAAGGAGTGGAAATCGTAGCTCTTTTATTTAATGAGTAATAATATTGATATAATCGTAATAAAGCTTAGTCATTCAAGAAAGCTAGCTGGGAGCGTATTGCACTCTTGCTTAAATCTGTTCAAGTTTTCAATGCGCTATCGGCCTCACATTGTTAAACAGATAAAAGGATAAATTCATAACTTCAGGTAACTTAGGTATCATTATTTGCAATTGACCCATGTCTTGAAACCTAGGCACTACTTAGAGGAAGTTGTTTAGCATATTATTATTGTATATTTATTTATCATGTTATATCAATCAATACTCACTGTTGCACCTGTAGAAGTATCCAATAATGAAGACACACATAGCCAGAGCGAAGAAGTTCTGGTTCAGCGCATTGAAGATGGCCGCCTCCAACGCTGAGGCCTCGCGGTGGTGGAGGTCCCAACCCATCAGCACGGTGCCGAAAGCGATCGGCACGGAGGAGATGAAGAGTAGTTTCATGAGCTGGTGAAAGAGGATAGAAGAGATGGTCTAGAGGTTAAAATTCAACTACGTGAGGATGTGACCAAAAACAGAAGAGCCAATTACAAAAACTTTCGTGAAAGCATCGTAAGCAGATCTGCACACTAGTGTGAAATGAAGAAGAAAATTGGTTGAATTTGTTTCAATCTACATAATAATGAGGCAAACGACTAAGACAAACATAGGAGTTTGAATATTTAAAGAGCTTCTGACATTACTACATCAATGTTATCATCAGGGAGTCACTGGTCCATTGCCAAGATATTGATGGCTCATAAATGGGTCCTTACATCAGTATTCAGCTACATTTTAGTAATACTATGCGCCCACGACGCGAGGCCTAACGAACGAAACATTTCATTCCACCATTCTGGTGGCGTATTGCGATCTTGCTGAAATCCATTTAAATTAATCCAAAATTTCATTAGGGATTTAATACCTTAATCAGTATAACTCTATGAGTACTTACGAGAGAGTCGCCCAAGTTCCACTTCTCAGCCCGCGCGCGGTAGTAGAAGTACGCCGTCAGCACCCCTAGATGGTAACCAGCCCAGTTGCCCTGAGCTGACACGTACGCGTGGTAGAACGTGTCGTTTGACCCAAATATGTCTCGGATTGATCTGGAAGTACGTTTAATTACGTAACGTGAAGGAGTATTGACTTATAACACCTCATATTTGAGATACGCTCAATAGTGAGAGTTGTAAAAAATACAAAAGTAGAAAAAGCTCAACACTTTGGCTTTAAATTAAAACTTTTTGAAATTCAGCATGAGCAGTCATTTGACTAAATCAAGGTCAGAGGTCAGCCGTTTTCAAAGGGCTAACTTAAACGCCAAGTCGTTAGCCATCGGGTATTTCTATGTTTCAAGTCGAGTTCATCATCGACCTAGTCATTACATTGGATGCTGGCGTGCAATGCCTGGGCTTTGATCATCTGGCTGATTTAACCAGATGTCTGCGACACGTACACTCTAAGCGAGATATCAGAGAGTGTGGTCGATAGCTCACATTCTCATTTCAGTTTCTCCAGAGACATAGTTGCCTACTTCACCATTCGTCACTCTCGCCTATCTCATGATATAATAAGTGTGACCACTTACTCGGGGAACAAGCTGACCCTAATAGGCAGCAGGTTCATAAAGTAGCTCTGCAGGAAGGGTATGATAAGACTGATCGCCATCACGGATGTCAGCACTGGCACCCCGCTCTTAGGCCACCTCCAGATGATCAGCATCACGACTAACGTGATAAGGAACAGCTGCGTGTCTGTGCCGAGGTACCTGGGAAAAGAGCAGGTTTTTTATAAAAAAAAGATACATAGTTTTTTCTTAGCTCTAGTCTGCCAAAATACTGTGCAGTTTGACGGCCGTTAATATACATGGTGTAAATAGGGTGTGATTTTGTTTCTCAAATACAGTCAGTTGTTATTACTACATAAGAAAAGCTATGCCAAGCCAAAAATGTGTTGCAGATACGACGACAAGATTATGTATTGATAGGGAACTAGGTATAGATAGGTATTTTTTTTGAAGCTATTTTAAATTTTATAACAAAATCCAAGGACTCTTATCCGGTAGTTTCAACCAGCGTAAAATTATTCCAGAGCTACTCAAAGCATAAAAACTTCGGTTGTGGTAAGATGGCATAATGTAAACTAGATTTTTTAAGTAACACATGTCATGTTCGTATTAGCAAAGTTGCGAACACCAGTTTATTTGCACACAACATCTCTTGTGACCTATTTAGATAAGATCTTGTGTTGCTGTAGCACCGATTTATATTAAGATATACATATTATGGTCTGATAGAACAAACGTCGAGTGCACTGTAGTGTTTAATCATTGAATGCAATTAATCTTTTTCCATTAAAATACGATGTAAATTTTTCCCCCCTAAAATGCTACTGCGAGTAAAACTTAAATGCTTAAAAAGTTGTAATTGACAACATTTTTTGTTAACTAAGGGCCGTATGTATGACCATTAAAAAAATATTTCAGACTTTGCCCATACAGAGTGTTAATTATCTGTAATGTCTTATAATCCATTTATCTGTACCTTAAACTATGTTTGTATACCTGCCTACTGAGTTACTTACTTGCCTAGCTTCTTACTTCTTTATTTAGCTACGAGTAAAAACTCGTTGTCTTCACAGAGATTAATATATTTATTTCATGTTTCACCATAAAACTAACTTGTTTTAAGTAATTAATTTATTAAGCACATACTTTTTGAAGCGTCCTTAACTAACTGCATATTATAGGGAAACCTGTTATTGGCTTTACTTTTCTTTAAGAAATAATTATTTTGTGCAACTCAATTTCAACTCAACTTAATTATATATTCATATGCTGCGTCGCGTCGCTATGGCATCTCGGTGAGGTACGGCCCTAAAATACAATATTTTAATGTGTAATTTTGATACATACTCGTATTTACTTAAAAAATGCAACAATTTTTTAATTGAGGTACTTTTAAAAGAATATTTTACTTTGTATTTGACTAATTGCAAAACAGAGGATATATCTGTATTGTTATTATGTGAATTGAAGATGCATAACCGACAATCGGTGGTCGAAATGTGCAATTTTTGTGAGCGAACTCCGTGACTGAATCTCAAATTAACTTGTACTATTGAATTCTTATTATATCGGTGTCAAAATAAGATAGTAAAAGGGCCAGTACCTACATATGTTTTTATTAGGGTATTTTGTAAAATTAGGAATGAAATGACCAGAAAGAAAAAGGAAAAAAGTATCATTGAGGGAGGAATAATCATTGAAAATACTCGTACGTAAGAAAAACGATATTATTTAAATCTAAGTACTAAGTATAAAAAATTATATGATGACGAGTTTTTGAAAATATATTTTTGTATTTTTTTTGTAATTGACCATAATTTAAAAAAAAACTTGACCGATTTTGATAACACTTACACTCTACCCTAAGTTGAAATATTGAACTAAAAAAATCCTTTTTCCTCCTCATGCTTCTCGTACCTACGCACAATCTTTCACTGTACAAGCAATCCGTCTATGGAACTCTCTGCCTCTTTCTATCAGAGAGTCAAAAACACTGCCTACTTTCAAGCGCAAAGTCAAGGCCTTTTTCCTTTCTCGTCTATAATTCCTATGGTCCGTTGACAATATCTTATTTACTTCCCTTTTCCATTTTCATTTCTCTTTTCTTTTCTTTTTTACGTTAGTTTTTCCTACAAGTGACTCTCAAATCTGCTGGTTGCAACCGATAATGCATTTATTATCATTATTTTTTACCTGTTTATTTATATGGTATATATTTAATATAATCTATATATGTATATTAATTAATTATGTATTAGTTTATTTATATATTTTGTATTATGATGTGTATTTTATGATTATTTATTATCATGTAATGTGTACTTATACTCTTTTCTTATCTCTTTTTAATCAAATCTGTCCACTTTATCTGTTATTAAAAACGCTTCATCGCCATGCCACTTCTTACATTCTTTATGCTTTTCCTTACCTGAAGGTTGTCTGAAAAGAAAGAAATTGCTTCAAGCAATAAGACCGCCTGAATTGTACTCCTATTTAATATTTAAGATGTTTCTGTATTTTTATTGTTTATGGTGTGCAATAAAGTATATTTATTATTTATTATTATTATTAATCATCTCGCCATCGCTTCTCATTTTACATTACATTTTCAAACATACAAAATTTTCCTTGCACACATACATGAAAGCATTATTAGATCAACATACTCAAATATTATTAAATTCCAACGATATCACACATACACGTCGAATTGATAACCTCATTTGTTTGAAGTCGGTCAAAAATAAAACATTTGTTAATACGTCACAGGTTAAAACATTATCGTGCTGCGGACGACAGGGCTAGCGCTCGCCTTCTCAGCTGGTGAGTACGCATCCCCTGTTTGGAGCCGCTCCGCTCATGCCAAGCAAGTGGATGTAGCCCTAAATGACACCTGCCGGGTCATCACTGGTTGTCTAAAACCTACCCCAGTGTCAATGCTATATCCACTAGCTGGTATAGCACCTCCGGAAGTCCGCAGGGCTGTAGCCAGCTCTACCGAAAGGGCAAACGCAGATCGCGACTCACGGCACCCTATGCACGGCTACGTCTCAGTGCCGCAAAGGCTAAAAAGTCGTCGCAGTTTTATTAAGTGTGCCGCCCCACTTTCTACCGAACCCTCACAGGCCAGACGTGATCTTTGGCGCGAAAAAGCTTCTCTGCCTACTCCCTTTGTCCCACTTGCCGAGAATCTCCCTCCTGGACATGATCTACCATGGCCGATCTGGAAGTCCTTAAACAGGCTTCGGACTCAGGTTGGCCGAAGTAAGGAGAACATGGCCAGGTGGGGATTTTTGGCAAGCTCCGATGTGGACTGTGTTTGCGGTGTAGTGCAAACTATGGCACACTTAACATCGTGCCCGGCGTGCCCCAACACCTGCACGCCAGCGGATTTAATGAAATGCAGTCGATCCGCAATACAAGTGGCTGAATTCTGGGCTGCTACGTTGTAATTTCTCCATTATAATTCCTCCATATGGGTTTCCATCGACACGCTAAGAAGAAGAAAACATTATTAAAATTTAATTTATCACGAACTTAATAAGTTCTCACTTTTGATGTGGATTTAAAATAAACAATTTATTATAGTTTAATTTACTTTGAAAAGTAATTCACAAAAGGTCACTCTTCAGTTCGATATTCAATAAAGTTTTAGTAAACGTTTGATTTTCTTCAATTTCTTGCAAATGACATTATAATTATGATCGTAAAACTCAGCTAATATGCAATTTTGCCGATTATTTGAGTTTCTTAAGGAGACCTTTACTTTAAATAAGGTTGTCTGTTACCTTAATAATGTATTAATTAGTTGATAAACAGGGTGAATTAAAATTGAAATTGAATTGCGAGTGAAATCAGTTACGCAGTGACCATGACACTTGCAACAGTGCTGAAATATCGGGAACTCGAAAATAATAAGGTACATGGCAGCAATCCATACCAATCTATTGTAATATGTGTTTTTAATGTTATGTCACTAATGGAAACCATTATTTTTTTATTCTCGTGGACCAGTGTTGAACCCACGAAGCTATTGGTCTAAGAACTACACATTTATTGTAATGCTTCAGATTTTTTTCTTTCTGATAGCAGCTATTTGTCCAAAAAAAGCGTCAGTTATATCAAAAACTGACAAATACATACCTTTGTGCAATGTAAGAATCAGCAACATTTATTACATTATAAATTACATAAGACAATGACATCAATTAAAAACCAACATTTACCTAAAAAAAAAAACAGGTACTTATATCTTGCATTATATCTGTAAGAGCAATCTAGGCGATTCGCGAAAATCAAGATGTCTGTCCGTTGCTTAACAACAATTACCTCCAAGGTTTGTTTGCATTACCTACTGTTGTAACGACAATATTTGAACGTCCATTTGTGAGGCAAGGACAGTGCCAAAGTTACGTGCTGTTTGCGATTTGTCAAGTAGAGAAATCATGTTAACATCATGTTAATGATGATTTGCAAAATTTTTACACCTTCATTCAGTGACTGAACTTAGTATTAAAAGTGGATAGGTTTTTTTAATGACTGCTGAGTTAGGCAATGATAATGAAAGCCAAATTTTTAAACAAGCATGCGATCATAAAAAAAGTAGAGATTATAAAAAAAATACAAAATAGAAAATTGGGTCACGTTTTTAAAATTATTTTTACATTATAGTCGGTGTCTTTTTGTTTCTATAGCTCACAAAGAGACAGCATTTTCTATGTCATTTTCAGTCAGAGAAAGTCTTTAAAACAAAGAAATAAAGCTCTTTCTACGTGGATAGGAACGTAAATTAATTATGAGTATGATGGTAGTTTAATATTTTTCAAAACTATGTAAATGATAAATAACATCTTAGTCTACCCCGTGACCACGGACGCTGTAAAGTGTTCGAAACGTCGGGATGAAAAATCAAATAAATTATCGCGAAATTAACCGTAAATTGTGTTTTATTAAAAGAAATAAAGTTTCAACTCACCAGGCCTGCGGCAAGCAGAGGTGCTCAAACGGGAACAGATTCGGCATCAGTATAACGAGCTGCCACCAGTTGGCTCGGCACATGTCACGCTCACGCTTGACCACTGCATCCCACATAGGCCCAGAGCCAAGATGGGGAACCCATGTCATGGCGAGGGCCATCACTACGAGCACCGCTGGCATTAGTCTGTAGAATAGAATAAATAATATAAAGGAGATGATTTTGGGTAATATTTATTTATTTTAGTAGTTTATGTTACCATAAACTACTAAAGTCTAGCAATATTTCATGATACAATGTCATATAAATCTGTCAAATACCTGTCAGCCAATCAGTTGTTTGAACAGATTAAAAGTGGAAAGCAAAATGACATACGACATTGACATTCATTTTATTTGGTCCAGTCGTTTCGGAGTTGGTGCAAACAGACAGACAAACACCAAACAGAGAAACAAGAAATTGGAGTATTAACACGTTCCGGGACACTACTCCAGACACAATAGGTGTTTTATTGTTTTCACGCCTACGCGTTCACTGTCCCGGAACGTGTTAAAGAAGTATATTGGGCTCCGTGAAAATGTTTAATTTTATTTTTTTATTTATTGATCTACCAACATTTCTTTCATTCATTACATGTTTGTAATTCTATAATAACAAAAAGAACTAAAATATACAAATAATATCAGGTAGACCACATGCAAATATTAATACTAATAATATTAATACAAATTAATACAAATATTAATAATAATAATATTAGCTTTAAATTCCAATAACAATTTAGCTACTAGACAAATACTACATACTATTTATAAACTTGACATACTTAAAAGTGAATATTTTAAAAGATCATTATAAGAAATAGTCTCGCAAACTGAGACGGAGCTTGTTAGGTGGGTCGAAAAATATTATTGATTCACCAAATTCATTGACTACTTTACTCATTCTAGAAATTGGGGAATTGGAGCCAAATACTATATTATGGAGAAGACTGCTAATGAAGACGAGCGACTCAGGGGTGGTTGGACAAACAATGCTGATGCCAATTTTTTTTTGTAAATGTAAAAAAAACACTAAAACAATTTTTCATTACGATAAAGCGGGCAAGTCAAAACAACAGTAGGTCGCCTACTCGTAGCTTACTGGCTACGGTGTAGTATATACGAGGATGCGCGCGAGGGTGCGAGTTTCCCCATTCATTTTGATTTTTTTAGAACGATGTGAAGAGGTTTTCTCTCATTAAACTTGCATATAATTTAAAGCAAATATATTTTTTTAGAATAAGCATAACTCATATTATCATCCATGAGTCGCTCGTGGCTGAACAATACAACACCCTGCATATGTATGATAGCCGGTGTATCTCTATAGAGAAGCTATTCCTAGCAAAAAATCTGTCGCAAATACTGCGACAAGGCTATATTTATTAATAACTGAAAATCACTTTAATGTCATTTGATATTTATATTTATCGTCATTGTAAATTTAAATATGTTTTCTTTAGTAGAAAAAGTAAATGTGCATGTTTTTGTTGCACATTTACTTAATGTCTACTGTTTAAATTTGCGTCAAACAGTAAGCAAAGGTTTTGACCTAAGTCCAAGGAACATAGGAGGTATGTAATGGAAAATCTTAATAATGATATTTTAACGACGGAAATCATATATACTAGGTAAATAGTCAAGTGTTATTAATCAAAATGTTTTGTTAATGAAGGTATATAATTTTATTCTTCTTTTTATTGTGTTATGAATAATACAAATTGCACATGTAAATAGCGATTGTGTCAGACAAGAAATCGAACCCTGTGTCTTACGCTATCCGGGCGCCTGACTACACCACTCGGCCTCCGACATATAGGCCAACCTGTTGAATTTTCCTGGAGATTTCTTTTAACGCGTAGGATGCGTCGCCTGCGCAAAAGCATGCGCCCGGATAGCGTAACACACAGGGTTCGATTCCTTGTCTCACATAGTTGCTTTATACAAGTGCAATGTATCTAATATGATGTTATGTATGTTTTTCAACCAATCAAGAAAGGTTTTACATTTTGATTTATGTGAACAACATTTTATTTCTGAAATCTATCATATTTCCATATTAACGGAGTATCTGTGAACTACTTCATAAAATGTAAACTAATTATTGGAATCAGGCGTTACTTTGCGGAAATCCATTATTGCGACGCCGCGCGCCGGCGCAGGCACCTAACCGGCGTCGCTTAGCGGAAATTTAAAGCAAAATAATTTTTCAAAATTCAACTTACATGTCTTTAATCTAAACTTTAGTCTTTAGTAGTAAATATTGCGAGTAGAACATACCTCAACCATCTGTTAACAAGAGCCATAGGAACAGTCTTGAAGCTGAAGGGGTGTGTCTCGGCGTACGTCAGCATCTTGTAAGCCATCAGGAAACCGCCCATCACGAAGAATATTTGCACGATTATCCGGGCATTGAAGAGAAGCGCTTTGAAGAAGTCGTCGTAGGACTGCAAAGAAACAGTTTTGTTAAAATCATTTACTTTACATAGATTAATAGTCCCCCTAGCCGATTTCAACTTCAGTCACATCGACTAACCGACTGCGCGAGACATATTATAGTGCACAAGTGTATGCGCAAACACAGGTGCACTCTCTATTCCTTTCACTCTCATAGCCCGATGGGATAGCAATCTGACACGACCGGAGAGAGATCAGGCGCAGAAGCAACGGCTTTACGTGCTTTCCGAAGCACGGGGGTGAAACACCGCCAACTTCCAAACTCCGGGCTACCCTGAGAATTTCTGAGCAGAAAAACCCAGGTATATATTTTTGGCTTGACCCGGGAATTGAACCCGGGACCGCTGGCGCTGCCGTCGACTGCCTCGGTGGCGCAGCGGTGAGAGGGTCGCATTTACATAGATTACGAACTTGTCTAAGTCGAGGAATCAAACCATAGTGTTCTCTTTTGCGCTATCTAGATACGAGTATGCTTGGGGCACATGCCTGTACTACACAGCCATTCAGACACTGACAAGACAATTAATATTTGCTTTATTTTATCTATTAACTGTATTGGCCTTTGATGGGCATTTTTCATTGAGAAAGAATGTTCGGTACATAAATGCCTGCCAGTTTAAAACGATTTTCCTAGTTTACCTAGTTCTTGCTGAAATAAATAGCATTACATTATAGTGTAAGTATTGATCAGATGACATAAATATAAGAACTTCATACAAGACAAGTGTATAGGAGCCCCCCATAAATATCATATTTTTAATAGGAATCGTAAAGCAGTTAACAGGATCCCCTACCAACCAAGTTTCAACTGTGTAGCTAATAGTTTCAGATTAAGAGCCTTTATCACAAATGCGTCGGGACCAGTTCGGGCGAACACAATGCGCGCTGACGACACACATATGCACTTGCGCCTGTGTGCGTAGAATGGTGTACTATCAGTCGAACTAACCATTTTGATCCGTTAAGTCGTAAACTGATGATAATGCTAGTTTGCATGTTATGTCATTTAATACTTTAATTTACTAATGAATGTATTTTTATTTATTATAAGTACGTGTATATAATAAGTGTATTAATATTTATAATGAAAGGCCGTAAAGATTATTCATGCAACACGAAACATTGATACGATGCATGAATTGACTTCTTTTATAGTAAATTTATTTACCATAATTATTTTTTAACTTAAGGAACACAAATTATTAAAATTAGGCCTGTTTTTTTAATGGTCACATAAGAAATATTCGTCTGATAAAGTACATTAACTATTGCTGATTTTAAAACGTTGCCTATTTGTAGACAATTTAAAAAAAACAAAACGTACGAGCATAGTTTTTCAAAATATGAAATCATTACTGTCATTAAATCATTATTGTCAAAATCAGACAACGTTTATGAGGTGGAAAACGTTTTTTCTTTTTGTATGGAAGCTTGCGCGCACACGATCCTCTTAAAATAACATTACTACTACATTTATGAATAATTAAATCAAGAAAATCGGAGGAAAAGGTTTCAAATGAAATTCTATCATGAAATGAATGAAAGAATGTATTTTTGAGTTTTTTTTTCTAACTAGTTCGTAAATATTTTTATTATTATGTATTGTTTACATTTGAAAAAAAAAGTTTAACGTAATATTTTGTTCTAGAAAAAAATCAAATTCAATGATTCTTCGACCTTCAATCACAAGATTAGCCGCGGGCGATACCTCTTTTTCGATGGCCTGAAAATCACTATGTATCAAATATTATAATGCATAACAGACAGATAAGTTCTTAACAACAAGATGAGCTTTTACATTACCATTATTTTACTGTCATCAATATCTTCAGTGCTCATCTCAGGCATGAGTAATTTCATCGTTTACTTTTGTATTTTCAAGGTAACTAGCATTATCAATATTTTTCATGCTATTAACGTTAATATTTTCTATGCAAAGCCTGAAGATAACCATAAACTAGTTAGTAAGCAGACAAAGCATGTTATTTAAAAGCATAATTTTGAAGGAAGTGGTAAAAATAACGAAATTTTAGCCTTTATAATATGCTCAATGAAAAAATAGGTCACCATAATACTATTGCATCTTTGCACGTTTTAATTCAATTCTACAAAAAAAATTACAGGATATAACAAAGCCGAAAACCACGGTTTATTTTTCACGGTTTTGTCACATCCTGTATTTATTGAATTCTGAGATTTTGAAATTGATTTTTGAATTTAATTAATTACTCCCTTTGCTATTATAAGTATAAAGTTTTTTTTTGGGAAATTAATCAGGTGATTAATTTATAATCATTACAAAATGATTAATTAAGTAAAAGTAATCAATCATAAACCACAATATAACACTGTGCTCATTATTTAAAAGCAAATTTGGAATTTCTTAGCGACAAAATAAGCAATTTTCTCTGCACACACACACACACACAATCATCCGTAGTTATCGTATAGAATGTTAAAGACATGAAAACACACAATGTGCTTAAGTACAAGTTGGTAAATATATGTATAATCATGCAAAATAAATTACTATTGGGTAATGTCTTAATAAAAACATTCCTAATCAAAATGTTGTATGAAATTAGTACCGTCAAAAGTCAGAACATTCCAGGTTCATAGTGAAGTAATTGGTTGCCTATAAATTCGGGTATAAGTATTGCTTGAAAACATCGACCATGTACCCACTTACTTACGAGTAAGACAAAAAAACTTATGCCACGTTTAGATTTGAAAACTTCTGTGAACTACGAGTACGCCCGTGATATCAAATAACCAATCAGAAGCGAGCAAATCATCAACAAAGAGAATTTCACACACTCGCACTCTTGTAATCAACTGACGGTTTTTAGAATAAATCTAACATTATCCGTCTAGTAGGTTTATGATCGATGCTTGGCAATTATTAAAAAGACAAAAGGGATTCCAAAATTAGGACCAAGTTCAAAGGTTAAGTTCAATGTTCTAAAGTTAAGAAAAAAATATAATAAGACTATACTTACAAATACATACAAAAATACTAAATTATTTATTTCATAAATAAAAACAAATATAATATGAAACACCTGTACGTACAAGGTTATGATGCTTGTATCACTATGTTTCAAATTCTTATATAAGATAAGGATATAAGTGTAAAAGAAATATACCCAATATAACCATGAGTTCCGAGTTTTCCTGAGTTCGGTTCACATATAATGAATTATAATATAAACTATTTAACCAACCTTTTAGCCCTGGCCTTAGATATATTATCGTGTAATGCTCCCTTTCGAGACTTGGAGGTAGCCAGGTTATATTTTTTACATTTGTTTCCCATATTTGAAGAACTGTAACAACATTATTGTAATTCAAGAATTTTTTACTCATTAAATAATATTAATTTACAAAATATTATAATTACCAAAATTGCTTAGTCGCTCTATAAATTCACACGGCGCCAAGGATCACGCGAGGTTTTGCGCGGTAACTCGAGCGATACGTCCACACCTTGTAAAGCCTTGCGGCGGACTGATTTGAAACTGTTTACGAGGATGGTTTTATTGCAGTTTTGAAACTAAATACTAAGAATGAAAAAAAAGGATTTTAGCTAGTTTTTGTTTCGATTTGCGTAGAAAAAGGCATGCTTCTATACTGTGTATCTTTATTTCGAAGAAAAAAGGACTGATTATCCGAAATAAACGTGAAATTAAATCCGCCTTTTTTTGTAAGTTTCACTTTCTTTAAGGACTCGTATCTTTCATTTGGAACAGAATTTTCAAAAATTGTCAAATTCAATATTTAGTTGAGGATCTGTTTAATAATAAAAGTTCAATTCTATGTAAAACATGCAAGTGATTTTGAACACATGAGACTCCAAAGTAAGCCCCGTAACATAAATTTGAGAAACAGCTGTTCGTTTAGTTGTTATAGCTCACGTAAAATCAAATAACTTGGAAATGTTTTTTAAAAATTTTTTACTTGAAAGGATTGCCTACAATAATTAGCAATTTGAAGTTTCGTAGGATTTATTTTTGCAGAGTTCTTGAGCTTGGAAATCACGCTTTCGGGTCATAATCGCCGTGTACGCTCTTAAGTAGCTGTTATCAAGCAGCGCAGGTAGACGCTAGCTGTGAATGTAGAGAACCCTTGCAAACCATGGCCCACCTCACTAACTGTCCCGCGTGACCGACCACCAGCTTTTCTTGCCGACACGAAAGAAGAAGAAGAAGAAGTGGCTGTGACATACGAAAAGACTTGACGGAACTATAAAGGTTCTGTTTTTTGCCATTCAGCTACACGCCAAGCCGTGTTAAAGTAAGATAACGCAACCAAACCTTAAATAAATCATTTTAATTAAAACACTACAAAAGTACCAATCAAGTAGCATTTCACCACAGGCCGCTAAACTGCATTTAACTAGAATGATGCAAGTGCAACTGACCGCAATACTTAGATCTCAAGTGACGACTGACCGTTTGTACTACGATTGCGCGATGTGAAACAGAATGTTCATATTAATCTCAAATGATGTCGGAAAAACATCATAAATATAGGTAAATGCTTATGCAGGGTGTAGATTTTAATCTATGCAGCACTTACAGAGGCGAATTCAATTACCTTCGTATACTGATTATGAAAAACTATATTTTTTTAATTATGAATGATTCCCACATGTTCAAAGTTTGAATAATTTTGAGTCATTTTCGCAAAAACACGCGGAAAAAGTTGGTTTCACGAAGTTTTCGTTACAACTACGAGTAAATTGAGTGTGCGCGAACGACCGCGCGGGTTTTAGCGAAAATGGCACAAAAATATTAAAACTTTCAACTTGTGGCAATTGTTACATTTGTGGCATTTATAAAAAAAATAAGGCATGAATAGCCTAGGCATCAATCGGCTGATTTGATCAGATGGCTACGACTGCATCTTCAATACTGTTTTTTTTTCAACCACATTTTTCTAGTTTTTTGTTTTCAAAGCACCTAATTTGTACGCTTTAATCACGTAATCTTGAAAATTATTTGACCCATGAATGTACGACGATTAAATGTACAGTTTTAATACTCAGTACATTACTGAAAACCGCATCTAAATCGGTTCCTTTTTTGAAATCGGTCAATTTTTTTTTATTATTATTTCGTATTTTTCTTCGTTTAAAATAATACTTGATATAAAACTTACAAAATGTCAGCAATCCATCTCCGCGTTGATAACTAAACTTGAAATAGCCTCACGTTTGTTAACCGCAATGAGGCCATTGACACTGTAGGTCACGATTAAAGTTACTTTTGTTTTTACTTTTAAACTTTACTTACCAAATCAGCTGTTACGGTTTCATAATAATAAATGCAAGTGAATTATTTTGTACACCTACAATTACAAATGATTATTAGAAACTCCTGTCTATCTCTCCTATTTGTTTCTTTTACGGATCATAATAGCTAGACGAATTTTACCAAGATATGTTTTGGTAGCAATTACAAAAAAATCCAAAGTACCACTGTTAGGCTGCCTTTCCACCAGATGTGCGATGGAAATGTGTCGTACGAGGATGTCTAGCTGTGCTGTGAAAATGTGTGGGTGTTTCCACCTAAGCTGTGCGATGAAAATGTGCGTACGAAGATGTGTAGCGGATCTGTGAAAATGCGCATCTAAGTGTGGTGCGAGGATGCGTTGCGAAGCTATGAAATGTATCGACGGGGGTGTGAATACGCCGCACCCTTTCTAACACACATCCCTCGCACCCATCCCTCGTACATATCCCTCGCACACATCCCTCGTTCACATCCCTCGCTTGTTTTGTATGCGCAAAATTCTAGCTCCGCTGAGCCGTTTCCACCAGAGCTGTTCTGGCCAAGGCGAGGTAAATGGAGCGATTCCTAAAGAGACAATCGTGCGCTGTTGCTAGCTCACTAACGGTAAGGCTGCGTTTCCACCAGAGATGTGCGAGGATTCGTAGCGAGAGCTGTGTTTGTTAAGAACCAATAGAATTGCTTCATTTATCTCGCCTCGGTCAGCACAGCTCTGGTGGAAACGGCTCAGCGGAGCTAGATTTTTGCGCACACAAAACAAGCGAGGGATGTGTGTGAGGGATGTGTGCGAGGGATGTGTACGAGGAATGTGTGCGAGGGATATGTACGAGGGATGAGTGCGAGGGATGTGTTGCGAGGAATGTGTGTTGAGTAGGTTTGCGCATACACCGCACCCCCGTCGACACATTTATAGCTTAGCAATGCATCCTCGCACAACACATAGATGCGCATTTTCACAGCTCCGCTAAACATCCTCATAGGCACATTTTCATAGCACAGCTTTGGTGGAAATACCCACACATTTTCACAGCACAGCTAGACATCCTCGTACTACACATTTCCATCGCACATCTCTGGTGGAAACGCAGCCTTAGAGACGCGCTACTTGACGAAGTACACGCTACAGGCGCATGGTAAGCGGTTACGTGTCTATGACGACATAAAGCGCGAGTCGGACCCGCGCACTGAGGGTTCCGTACGACTCTTAAACTGAATTCGGGGTCCACTTACTTCCACCTAGTGAAAATATTACAATATTTTCGACAGCTAAATAACTTTGTTTTTCATAGTGTTTGTATAAAAGACAAAGTTATATTTGCGGTTGATGAAAATGTGCTATCATATATTATGTCAAAAACTACCAGTTTGATTTCGTTTAAACCAATTTTAGTTGAAATCATTTGTTGAGATCTACATTATATATTTTTTTTCAAAATTTTAACTTTCTTAATTCAAAAGTTAGATGTGAGGAGGGGGGGGGGGACGCCTATTTTACCACTTTGGAAGTGTCCATGTTTGAAATGTTAGACTTTTAGAAAAAAAAATGTTTTAGAAGCCTCAATGTCATTTTAAAAGACCTATAGACACCCCCCACACGTATAGGTAGGTTTGAGTTTTTTTTTTGGTTTTAGTTTCATGGGTAAACAAGACTTGACGAACCTATAAGGGTTCCGTTTTTGCCATTCGGCTACGGAACCCTAAAAAGGTGAAAAGTAAGTTTTGCATAAATATTTTAATTGTTTTTATTTTGTGACCTATGGCATTAACTGGTAATGGTAATTTTTCTTATATTGTGCGGTTTTTGAATATTCAAAGTGTGGCTTTGATTTGTTGTATTTGTATCTTGTTTGAAACTAATAAATTAATATTCTGACGAGGTCGCGATTTATGTCGCATATGAGAGTTGTGACAGCGTGTCACTATTTTTGTTTTTCTTGTGTAGCTTTTATTTCGTACTTTTTTTTAAAATTTAAAATGGGTTCGCTCTTTTCTCCAGGCTTGATTAGACTTTTTGCATTGCTTTTTTCCGATTATCTATTCTCAAATACATAAGTCTGATATAAAAGGTATGCGGCTAATCCCTAAAATGTGCCATTTTTGTAAAATATTTCACACTTGTTATATTGATGTTCAATTTAATTAAAGTTCCTAAAATATATGTCAAAAAAAGTACTGTTATGTAATAGAACATGTGTTTTGTATAATTTATGTAAAAGTATTTTATATATCAATTTAAATCTAGATACACGGCCGTCACAAGTCACATCTTACCCTGGTACCTGTCACATCCTACGTCGGTGTAGAGTTGTGACAAAGGGAGTTCTTTCAGGTTATGTGGAATTACTCAAAAAATTTATAATTTTAATTGTTTTTAACGACTTTTAAGAAGATATTAAAGTTGATTTTTGTTTTTATAGTGTTTTGTCACTATACAAACTTAATAATATAAATTGCACTTGTACTTTACAACGGTTGCTTTTTACAAGTGCAATTTATATTATTTTATATAGAGTATTTTTATATCTATACTAATATTATAAAGCTGAAGAGTTTGTTTGTTTGTTTGTTTGTTTGTTTGAACGCGCTAATCTCCGAAACTACTGGTTCGAATTGAATAATTCTTTTTGTGTTGGATAGTCCAGTTATCGAGGAAGGCTATAGGCTATATTACATCACGCTACGACCAATAGGAGCAAAGATATAGTGGTAAATGTGTAAAAAACGGGAGAAAGAAGTCACTATTCCACGCGGACGAAGTCGCGGGCAAAAGCTAGTTATTTTATAAAGAGTAGATTGTAAATAGAGCACACGGTTGCATCATTTTAACTAATTGACGCCTATACATATATTTTGCTTGACTTTCGTTTTAGTCATTCAGCCTTACTATCCATGTATCAATTATGTAACAATAACGTTCTTGATAATGTTCTCTTGTGTAGCTACTCGCCGAGACCCCAGCGGTCTGGGACGAAATTGAACGCGGCCCCTTGAGTAGTTGTTGTTACAATTTTTTCCTTTTTTTACTGCAGACGTAACAGATTTTGTAACTGTGTTCAAGGCAATACAAAATAAGCTACAATAGACTTGCTAGAATCAGAATGACTTAAGATCTAAACTAATAATTGAACAAAATCGACACCTTCAAATAAAATGGTTTGCAATTGCCTTTGCGCATGATAAACTATGCAACGGTTAATATGAAAACTGTTATTTTTTTTAACGTTTGATAGGTTTAAAAAAAAACATTGAACTATAGAGCATACGAAAGTCATCGATTCCACCTTTAGAATCAACAGTGCAATTTTATAGTATGAAATATTAAACCTCTTTGGCACCATTTTAACTGCAATAGTCACTTTCATGTTTTCATGAAATGATGGATCATGTCTAGTTATACTGATAACAGCAGCAATTTTGAAAATTTCCAAATTATGAGTAGTGTTAGTATGACACGCAATGACGTATAAGAGACCAAAAATATCGCGCGGTCGGACCGGCAGCTCGGTAGCTCACTTGGAAAGAGCGTTGACCTGGTTGGCCAGAAAGATGCTGGTTCGAGTCCCACCCGCGCGTTATTTTTGGTTTCTTATTTAATCTTTTGTGTTAGTTAGTATATTAATAAGCTAAGAGAAATAGTAAACAATGACACTTACATGCTCAATGAAGTCCGGATTCTCAGTGTAACCGTATCCGATGAAAATCATGGAATGGAGACCAAGAATCATCACCATGGTGTAGAATCTGCATCAAATATTTTGAGTTTAAATTATTTCAGAATTTTAATAATATTAAAAGCATTTATTTTGTTTTCATCATCAACTTGGGGGGATTTTGTATATTTTTATTTTATTTATTTATTTAAAGACTTTATTGCACAAATCATAGTGTACAAAGGTGGACTTAATGCTAAAAGCATTCTCTGCCAGTCAAACCTTTAGGTCATGCAGAGAGATGGCAATATTTTTGTGCTTTTTTCATTTATAAAAGATCCAATAAAATAATAAAACATATGGTAAACTTAGCAGCGAAGTAATGTGTGTCCAAGGGAATAATTTTCAAAATTAGAACAAAAGCTCACGCATATTTCCTTACCTCAAAGCTTGAAAGCATTTGAAAATGCCACCATCAGCACTGCCACCATGTTTTAGAGCTTTCCAGTTCTTCTGCACGCAGAAAGCCAACATGTATCTGTTATCTGTGGGAAACCATAAAATTATTATTCCTAAGGGACTATGGGACTAATAGTCAAATCATGAAAAAAAAAAAGATTTAATGAGGACCTACGTACCTGTTCCTTTCTCGCCAGGCCATAAGAAGTAGTAAGCGGAACAGCCCAGGTTAAGAAGCAGGATGAGTAGGAGTATAGCTCCGAGTGAGTAGTCCAGTGCGTCAGGGTTCTGGTAATCATCTTTGGTCTTGCAGTAGCGGATTGAGAGGGTCTGCAGCTGTTTATAAATATAAACACATAAAATAAGTATTGGACAACATAACACAATGCTCTGACCCTAAATTAAATTATTTATGTCTGAATGTCCAAAATACCTACTATGTATACCTAATTGTATTAGGTATTTAATTTGACATAACTTGAATGAATGTTGTATTTGACGAGCCTTGACTCTCTTTGACATTGTGTATTTAATTTGATTTTAATCTTACTTATTTGTATGCTAATATGGCTGATCACAGCATGTCACTTTTTCACCTTATTAGTAATAATACCATATTTACCTGTGTTTCACAAATAAAAATGATTTGATTTGATTTGAAATTGGCTAAAGAGTACATTAACCTACAGCACTTTGACACAATGAAGCATCTACTGATGGTGGTGCTATGGACCAAGATCCGCTGCAATACCGTTTCAGTGCTAATTTCTGTAATGATACCTGGAGCCCGTATCCCTCATATATCGAAGAATTGAAGCACTTCTTCAGCTCCAGAGCTGTCGTCTCCAGATCCTCAGCATGAGTGAGGTTCAGGCCACAGTGCTTGGAGCCGCACACGCCACGGGTGAGCTTGCTGTGCTCGTAGTTCTTGAAGGTTACCGATGAGAAGTTCTGGAATTATGGAGTTGGTCAGTCTAGCCAGGCTTTCTTCGCCTAAAGGAGGTTCCAGAACACGTGCAATACGAATTTGTGAAAGTAATAGATGAGAAATTAATGTGATATGAGAAACCACGTGGAGCTCGTGCATAAACTATCATGGAAAAGTATTAAGTAGGAGATGAAGTTTTGAATTTGGTTTGATTTTAACATTGTGCGGAACCGCTCTTAGTTAGGCCTCAGAATATGCAGATACTCTGACTTTACCAAGCCTTAGAAGATTTTCATTTCCTTATGAAGAAGCAGAAAAAGATGATGTTTTTAGGGTTCCGTAGCCAAATGGCAAAAAACGGAACCCTTATAGTTTCGTCAAGTCTGTCTGTCTGTCTGTCTGTCTGTCTGTCTGTCTGTCTGTCTGTCTGTCTGTCTGTCTGTCTGTCTGTCTGTCTGTCTGTCTGTCTGTCCGTCCGTATGTCACAGCCACTTTATTCTGAAACTATAAGCATCACATAGCTGAAACTTGGTAGGTAGGTGTATTTTGTTCACCGCTTTCCGATTCAGATACAAAAAGTAAGAAAAAATAATATTTAAGTGGGGGCTCCCATACATGAAACTAAAACCTAAAAATTTTTTTTTACTCAAACCTATACGTGTGGGGTGTCTATGGATAGGTCTTTTAAAATGATGTTAAGGTTTCTAGAACCATTTTTTCTAAAAGTGTAAGCTTTGAGATATAGACGCTTCCAAAGTGGTAAAATGGGCGTCCCCCCCATCTAACTTTTGAACTAAGAAAGTGAAAATTTTGAAAAAAATATATGATGTAGATCTCAACAAAAACTTGCAACGAAAATTGGTTTGAAGGAGATCGAACCAGTGGTTTTTGAGATATTGTACATTTTTATCAACCGCAAATATAACTTTGTCTTTCATACAAACACTATGAAAAACAAAGTTATTTTTGCCGTCGCAATATATTGTGATGTTTTCGTTAAGTGAAAGTAAGTGGACCCTGAATGCAGTTATGGGTGGCACGGAACCCTCAGTGCGCGGGTCCGACACGCACTTAACCGGTTTTTTTAATATAGTTAGAAACGGGATTGCTACAATGTACCATATCACAACTTTAAAACAATATATGATGTTTTCTATTAAATAAAGTTTATTACCTAATTTGCACTGTGACTTGAGAGTTATCCCGTGTGTGGTGGGATAGTAATTCAATTTTTTTATTTGGATAGCGGATTCTTTTTAACTCAGGACTAAGAGTCGAGGACAAAGTCCAAGGATTATCTATCAAGAGGTAGAATGAGAACCCAATCATAGCAAAGCTAAAAATGATGATGAGCTTACCCTGATATACTGGTACAGTGGCGAGCCATCGTCCAGTATTTGCATGTCGGCTATACAATAAACAGCCTTAGGGTCCTTCAAACAGAGGTCAAAGTCGTCCAGCTCAGCCAGAGCGGGCATTGAGTCGTAGTCAAACTGTGGGGGCTCATCTGTGGAGGAAAGTACAATATTAAGTGGTTGAAGGTTATGATAATGATACTAAGGATTAAAAAAATATATTTTAACCAAACCTAAATTCAGACAAAATGGTCGGAAAATTTATGCCATATTAATTGGTTCCTATTTGTTAACTGCCTCGGTGGCGCAGTGGTTAGAGGGTCACGTTTTAAAGCAACGGGTGCGCCAGTGGTCCCGGATTTGATCCCCAGGTCAGGCCAAAATATGTACCTGGGTTTTTCTTTTCAGAAATTCTCCGGGTAACCCGGAGTTTGAAAGTTGGCGGTGTTTTACCCCCGTGCCTCGGAAAGCACGTAAAGAAGTTGGTCCTGCGCCTGATCTCTCTCCGGTCGTGTCAGATTGCGGTCCCATCGGGCTATGAGGGTGAAAGTAATAAAGAGTGCACTCTCTATTAGTAGTCATTGTGACTGGCCACCGTAGTCGAAATTCGCTAGGGGGACTACTATACTACTACTATACTATACACCCGTTTGGTTTCCTCTACATTCATACTCACATCAACCTTAACTCATCTAATCAGTATTCTTGAAGAGCAAAAAAAAAATCTTGACTCTAAGTTTTGCTCCGTCGAGGTGAGGTTTGACGGAACGATTGTCAAACTCAAGGTACCTAGCGAGCTACCTTGAGGAATGCTCATCTGTTGGCAAATACTCCAAACTACGTCAAAGTGAAGTGTCAAAATAGTCGTTTGTTTTTTACAGAATACCAATTTTGAGTTATCCTTGAAACTTTCCTTGAGGGTTCTTCAGTTAAGTTGGAGTCAAGGTTGTTTTAAGGAAACGTCTTCTTAACATACGGGTGCTGTTAGTCACATTTGCAATTTTGCGAGGCTAACGATCGATCATTTACCAAATTATGCAGAAGTATACGCCAATGGAAATGCCCTTTCCATTACACAGTCGAGTATAAACATTACTTAATGCTAAAGTAAGTATTTGGTATTGGCAAGCGCTAACCGGTATTCATATAGCGTGTGCACTTAGCGCAACATCCTGCATTATTGTAATGAACCACATTTTCTTAAGCCATTCATTTCCTTTTCAATTTTATAGCGCGTTTTGGATGCGTCAGAGAAAGGATGCAGGTATGAGTTTCGGTCATTAATATCATGTTTGAATAATGACTTTATTTTTTATGCGTAAGAAATCAAAAACAAGCATTTATCAAAATAAATGAAAAGATTCAAGCTGTATTATACCCCCAAAATAGTATTTTATTATGTGGGTATTAAATAATTCTTCATAAAAGCAATCAAATAATCCGCTTCTATCACTTCATCTGCTTCTTTCAATCAGATACGAAGTTAAAATCGCTAAGAATTCGATTTTACAGTTAGGCGTCAGAAAGTCTTTAGAGAATCAAGTTTAATTGAGATGAAATCCCTTTGTCCATGGCTGAGCTTTATCTTAATCCGTTTTCATGGTTTCAGAGAGCCTGAAACTGTGCCTTCTTAATGCTTCCAATGGTAACAGGCATACGAGTACTATTTGTCCAAAAAATACGTTTTTTTCTTTAGTCCTGTGGTTTCTGCATAAAGTAGCCACCCCGCGATTTCGTCCGAACGTTTTGATTTTACTCCGTTCCCATAGGTCGTTGTACGCTATAGCCTGAGGTGCAATGTTTATAGTATTCTGTATGTAGCGTGTAATAGGAGCCACTTGATTCAATTATTCTACAGAGTAACAGAGTATACGTAGTTACCTCGACCTGGAGCTCTATTTTTCCCTGACTACGGCGAAGCAAAAAGGAGGGTTATGATTTTGACCTGTATGTATAGGTATGTATGTGGGCATGGATGTTCTTCTGTTCCGTCATAACTACTAAACTATTTATCATAGTATATCATTGGACACATTTTAATGAGTTGTCGTTGTAAGCCCCTTGATCGTCCGCTGGTTATAGGCTACATAAACTTAAGTTAAATTGACTACAGCAACTTTAAAAAATAAAGCTTAAAAAACTAAAACCGGACTACTAAACATCAAATCATTCGCTTGGATATAGAGTGTGATTATTGTTAAAAAAGAAAATCACGCGAAATAAAGACGTGAGTAAGTGAATTTCATCTGATTTTCATTCCAAAATTAGACTTTAATCGATGAATATCACTCGCAATCTTGGAGCGAGTGATTTAAAAAATAATCAAAATCGCTATTAAAATTAATTTACTATTCAATTTAAAAAGTGTGAACGATGAGTTAGCTAAGTATGTTGTAAGTTTTGTGTTTATCTTATTTTAAAAATAAAATTTTCGCTAAAACGGGATGTCAAGATTGTTTACAATATTCGACTAGTGAAGAAAATAGGGCTTTATGACTGGACGCATTTATTTGCAATCCATTGCGGGTTCGATTTGGTTTGTTAGAAAATGTATTTTTATAGGCCACACGTTGTATAGCTAATGCCTATAATAAGCGACATAACACAAAAATATTTTTCAAATCAGAGCGAGATTAGGGAGCTCAAACTAACAAAATATTAGGTACTTCTGGAGTTACCATGCAACGCTTTGCACTACATTGCATAGACATGTAGTTCCTTAGAAGCCCTTCATCCCACACGACTTTCAAGGTTGACCTATGAATATTTTAATTGCCTTTAATTCCACCGCATCACTTCCTTACCTCTTACATAATAATCAAAGTTATGTTGTAATAGCCCTTTGAACGAAGGGCCTCAACTATTTTGATGACCGTGACATAGATTGCAAGTGTGTGGTTTTAATTTTGTTAATATTTGTAAATAACTTTTTGTTGTGGTAACAGATAATCATTACAGAGAGGTCATGAATAGCTTTGTATTGCTTATAAAAATAATGAAAAAATACAAAATGCTTTAACAATAATGAGATGCACACTGCACAGTTTTATCTATGTTTGAATGCTTTCTTTACAGACAGGTTCAAAGAAGAGTCACACCACCTAAATAATATGCACTGACTTTTATGAAGTGCATTAAGAAATTATTTATCTATATTAACAGACATAAAATGATATGATAAATATTGAGTTTCCTTATCTGTTTATATAAAAATGAATTTATATTTGTGCTATCGCTAAAACTCGAGAACGGCTGAACCGATTTGGTTGATTTTAGATCTAGTCTTGAAATGTCTTGAATGTTTTAGGTTTAAACGATTCAAAATATAAGAAACGGGGACGGGGCTGCCGAGGGCAACGAAACGAAGTTCGCCTGGATCACTAGTAGATTAATAATTATTAATTATATCTTTTAATGTAGGCAAAAAGTGCTACATCAAGATCGGCTTCATATCAAAGGTTATGTAGATTATATGGAATGAAGTACATCAAGGAAATTAGTTTTATTACCTTGAAAAGAGTTACGTACAAAATCTTTACAGGATTATTTTTGTTTCTGGAGTAGTGTCCCGGAACGTGTTAACCTGCGTCAATATCAAATGACATAAAAAACTGAGTAATTTGTAGTATTTATTCAAATTCTTCAGGCACAAAAAATATTTGTACATATGGCGGACTTAATGCCAAAGAATTCTCTACCATAGGAAAATAGGTACTATTAATACAATATAAGAATACCGCCTCTACTTTTTTTTTACAAATGTTCAAGCGTTTATTTATATTCCATGATCGTTTAATTATAGGAATAAACAACTGTTTCGTCCCCCTATTTATGCCGTAAGGGGGTTAAAGTAGAGATCAAAGCTTGTACGAGGAATCAAATGTTAACGTGAACCGTTCGTTGTATGCTGAAATAGTTTATTATTAGAGTAGTTGATTATTGAATAGTTAGAGTGGTTCTTACATCGAAAAGAACCTTGGAGAACACACTGTGTGTTTTTCGAACGAAAATCATCTAATAAAATGTCAGTACTTGTTCCCAATGGTAGCCTAGCCTATTTGATTAATATCAACTGCATTCTAAAGCTTGGGTACCTAAGTGTGTTGTAACACTGGTCTGGGTGCTCACTAGGCAGGCTGGTTAACCTATTCTAGGCTAGTATTTTAAACCTATGGTAAATCTGACGGGTAGCGAGTTACGTTTAGTGTAAGTGACCCTTTTATAGCCAAAAGTGAAACGGTAGATGAAAATTGTATTGTATGATGATGAGGACTCGAGTTTTGTAAATTAATTACTCATCAACAAGTATTTCGATAAATATAACACATTTATTTGGTATGCTATAAGATGTTCGCGTTTATAATATGAGTTCAAATATCAATGAAATAATTATTTCATCAAACAATTAATATTAATTGATATGCTGTCAAAATTGAAAATCAAATCCGGTAGCATTTGCATAGATAACAGTTATTAAGTACCTATTATTTTCAATTACACAAACCTTTTAGAAGTACAATCATTCTTGGATTCTATGTATTGTTTAAAAGTACCTAACTAAATATTTCTACAGGATGTAGATTTTAATCTGTGCAATACTTACAGAGGTGATTTTATACCCCATACTGACCACGAATCATGAAAAAAATACTTATTTGTTTATTTATAATTAATTTCCACAAGGTCAAATTCGGAAATATTATGTGTCATTTTCGCAAAAACGCAAAAACTCAAAAATAGAATCATCTGTGATAACTAACACAACAGAATTTTGATTACAATTCTTTCTTTAGGTACGTAAACTTCATTGCCAAGCAGCTTTCAGCAATCCGGAAATTTAATTAGGGACACTATTATCTAGTAAACAGAAATAAATAAGGGAAGAATTTTATCAATGTTTATAATTCCTTTATTAAAATTGATTCTTTCAGTATCAAGTTTAATACTACGTATTACATTTAGGACGTCTTTCGAAATAAAAGCTCTGTCTGTATAAACATGCTTAAATGGGTTAAATATAAGATTTGATCATGGCTAAGTAGTGGCAAATATTAGACGTTAATAAAATAAAAAATTGAGAAAACGTCTATAGAATTTCAAAAAATCCCCTGTCTGCATAATTTGCTTAATTAAACAATGAAGTTGTTTCCTACGAGTCATTATTAATTTTTATTTACTTTTAAGCTAGAATTAAGTAATAACAAGTATAGCAGACTTTATGGTTCAGTTAAAGCATTCTATACCAGTCAACCATTGAAGCAAGTACTAATAATGTTAATATTACTTACCTACATAAATATGCATATAAATGAAGATCTTGTCTTAATTCATTAGTTGTATATAAATAAATAATAATAAATAAATAAATATTCTTGGACATTTCACACAGCGCCATCTGGTCCCAAACTAAGCAAAGCTTGTACTATGGTAACCAGACAACGGTTATAAACATACTTAAATACTTTTTTTTTTGTAAATACATACATATTATACATAGAAAACACCCAGACCACCACAAACAAACATGTTCATTCACACAAATGTTTGTAATGTGCGGGGATCGAACCCGCGACCTCTGGCGCAGTAGCCAATTTCTTAACCACTGCGCCAAATCGGTCGTCAAAATATCTGCCCTTGTTATGTTTATGGTACTAATCGGTGTGCTCTATGGTTTTATAATGTCTATGGTAAATTTGGCAATGTCGAGATGACTTTACAAATTATAATTAAAATATTTAAATAGGTAATATCAATAGCTTTAAATGTTGTTTCTCTTGATTTTAGGTAAGTTGTTATTTATGTTCAAATGTACTGGTGTGATGTACTATGTTAATGTTTACTTATAAACTTTCTTGATTTTAGAGTAACACATTGTTTTGTTTCCCAATGATAAAATATCATTATATGCATTATTATTAATATTCAGAAAAAAAAACTATTTATAAATGAGTTGAACAGAGATTATAAGAGTTAGTAAAATGACAAAAAATCTATTACTTAATTAGGGGCTATTTCACAACCACCAAGTAAGCCCTGACCAATAAATAATTCAAATAAAAACGTCATTTAGTTTAAAGTATCTGGCAGATAACACTAACCAGAACTTACTTAAGCGTTGTGAAACAAGCCTTAAAATTAATAGTTATAATTTGCTGCTCGTTTTTTTATAATAATTGTAATAAACAAAGTAAATTTTTTGCAACCTCTTTTCTCGCGCTCGCAAATTCGCGCCAAAACCTAAAACTAAAAAAAAATACTTACTGTCAAAAGTGACATTGTCCCCCCGAACAAATCCGAGGCACAGCACAACACACACCCACTTCATGGTTCGCAGTCGGTTAAACTGTGAACGCTAGCTGAGTTGTGTTGTAAACTGGAGTTTAGAGGGGCTATGTTTAGATAGAGATGTTTGTAATAAAGTTAATAGGTAAATAAAGGTTTAGTTTGTTGGTATTTAGTAGTAGGTTGATGAATTCATGAAATGATAAATTAATTAAATTTAATTGAATTAAATTAATAAATTAATGGCCCAAGCCTGAAGGATACTAGACGAAGACAATACTAAAGATCGAAGACGAATTCCTACCGAAAAGTTGGACCTTTTAGACATCAATTTTCAATTTTATATACCAATTATGTTCATGTATTAATAAGGTTATTTATTTATTTATTTAAAGACTTTATTGCAAATATCATGGTGTACAAAGGTGGACTTAATAAGGATAATATTTCATTTTGAGCAATTTTATTATTTTTATATCTTTTTCAGTCTAGTTTTTTATACAGCCTAAATGTGTTACTTTCTTGAAATCAGGAATATTTTATTTTATTTATTCTTAGGAAGATTTACAGTTTTAATAATCACTATATCCTAATAACTATATGCTTAACATCAATACTAATAATAAATCTCCACATATGAGTAGTCAGATATCAAGATACGGTCCGATTGGGGCAACTACAATCCAATGGAAAGAAATAAATATCTCACAATACAAAAAAAAGAATATAAAATGAAAATAATAATATTTAATTATAATTTTTTAAGTGACAATTTCATGCTATATGAATATGATATAGCTGTTTAATATTTTGTAGAGAAACGAATTTTTTTTTTACCTCTACATTTTTAAAATTGGTAAATAAACTCCGTGTAGCCAATACAGATTGTTTAGAATACGTACTTGTATTTTTGTTTACAATTAATAAAAAAACCTGAAAACGAGGTTATGGCTCAGTTGCACCAATCTTAAGTGTAAACTACATTACTCATGTGTAATTATAACCTTCACTTACTTGAACTTAAGCTATTTGACATTCTTTATAATTTAATTTAGATGGTGCAAGCGCGCCTTACTGACAAAACGTAATTCCTGGGATATCTTCAGGGTTTATTTTTATTTCTTCTTTTATTTTATTTGCTAAGGACAACCAACAAAGCATACACCACACATTGACATACTTAATATTAATACACAATTGTACAGTGTTGTTACATTTCAATCTATCTAAAACTTTGCTCACTGCGTCCATAGAAATAATGTTTTACAAAAATCCAACTGTCCGCGAAGATAAATTCACATAACTCTGGGTTAAAGTCAACCTAGTTAGCTACTCCGATCTATTTCGAAGATCGCAGGATCAAACTGGATGCAGGCCGCTCACAACCGGTCGCAGTGGAAAACCGTGGGTGACGCCTATGTTCAGCAGTGGACGTCCTTTGGCTGTTAATGATGAATACCATCGGTATATGATTATTGATTACGCTCATTAAAATCACCCTATTCCTAATGAATACCAAATTAAAAATATTTAGAAAAAGTTTAAAATCGATTCCCAACGAATACCAATTCATAGGTTTTGGTACAGCCAATCACAGAAATAACATATTTTGCTTTCTATTTCTTCTCAAGGTACTAGGAGTGCAGAAGTTTAAAACAGGTTTTTGAAGTTTTATTGCCTTTTAATAAAAACCAGTTAAGTGCGTGTCGGACCCGCGCACTGAGGGTTCCGTGCCACCCTTAACTGAATTCAGGGTCCACTTACTTTCACTAAGCGAAAACATCACAATATATTGCGACAGCAAAAATAACTTTGTTTTTCATAGTGTTTGTATGAAAGACAAAGTTATATTTGCGGTTGATAAAAATGTGCAATATCTCAAAAACCACTGGTTCGATCTCCTTCAAACCAATTTTCGTTGCAAGTTTTTGTTGAGATCTACATCATATATTTTTTTCAAAATTTTCACTTTCTTAGTTCAAAAGTTAGATGGAGGGGGGGGGGGGGACGGGGACGCTCATTTTACCACTTTGGAAGCGTCTATATCTCAAACCTTACACTTTTAGAAAAAAATGTTTTTGAAACCTAAACATAATTTTAAAAGACCTATCCATAGAGACCCCACACGCATAGGTTTGAGTAAAAAAAATTTTTAGGTTTTAGTTTCATGTATGGGAGCCCCCCCTTAAATATTATTTTTTCTTACTTTTTGTATCTGAATCGGAAAGCGGTGAACAAAATACACCTACCTACCAAGTTTCAGCTATGTGATGCTAATAGTTTCAGAATAAAGTGGCTGTGACATACGGACGGACAGACAGACAGACTTGACGAAACTATAAGGGTTCCTTTTTTGCCATTCGGCTACGGAACCCTAAAAATCGGATTTACAGCAATGTTTTAAAAATTCTTCTCATTAAAAGTCTCAAAGTACTACGAGCCCAAAAATTTAAAGAATATTTTGAAGATTTCTTGAAAAATAAACTAAAACACTATTTAAAATCACATACAAAAACATGTTTTTACTGACTGTATTTCATATATAACTGTAGTTTACCCTATTTTGGGATTTATTTATGAGTGGTTCTCGTAAAGAATATAACGATTTTCATTAGCGTAATATAATACCTCTGGTATTAGTTTTTGGATTAGAGTGGAATAGATCGCTATTTCGCGTCTGCACAAGTGGGCCTAAGGGCCAATCGCATGGTTTAAATTGACTTTCAACTTAACTCTGGATTAAGAATCATAATTCTGTTGCAGTCAGTTTCTTAGATGTTGTCAGAGACAGAAACATATTTTAACCTCGGGTTAATTCGGTAATGTCGCAAGTGTCGTGTCGTGATAGTGTGCTATCGTCCGAAACGCTTGCATTTGCCCAGTTACGAAAATTCGCAGTTACACTTAAATGTAAAGGCACTTCTACAGTGGGACAGAAACTCTTCGAAGCCAACTTTATTTTGGAAATAAATTATTTAATAAAAAATAATTTACGGATAATTTCGCGATAATTTATTAGATTTTTCATCCCGACGTTTCTAATAAAGTAAATAAATTATTAATTTTTATAACCAGGTAACGGTTTTCAGCCAACGTAATTAAGAAGTATATAAGTAAGTCACATAGAATAAAATTCTCGTGTCACAATGTTCGTTCCCGTACTCCTGCGTAACGGCTTGACCGATTCTCATGAAATTGCTGGGACCACTTAACTTGAAGAATTACGAGGATGGTCGGGACAGGGTCGGGGCGTTCGTTGGGTTTGCTAGTACAATATAGAAATTACGTAACGTGTAGTACTATTATATGTATTCTGTGGTAACGTTACTTAGGTTTAAATATCAAAATAAATATCCAGAGTCGCCAACGCCATCTAGTGAGAAATATAAATGCCACGAGTACCAAAACTACTAATTTATAACTTGAAATCTTGAAATAGTAAGAGTCTGGGAAAAGGATAAACGATGGTTTTTATTTCAGATGTCATTCTTGACTGGGATAAAAAGGGGTGGATAATTGTAATGAAAGAAACCCGATATTTGCTCTCGCATCGGCCACGTTAATTTCTACTAACCTCGAAGGTATGACTGGTAGTAAATGCCATATGGTGTTAAGTCCACCAAAATTTGTATAAAAGGTGGATATTCTACTCCTCCCTATATTATAAATGCGAAAGTTTGTATGGATGTACGTTTGTTACGCCTTCACGCAAAAAGTAATATATGGGTTTTGATAAAACTTTTTAATAATATAGCTCATTACATCGTAATAGCAAGCATTAGTAATTAATATAATTCATTGTCATATTTTATTGTCATTTACGCGTGTGAACCCGCTGGGTACCGCTAGTAACACAAATTACAGAAATTAAACCACTTTTTCACTTTCACAATTTATTTCCAACGATGAAAAAAACACGAAAAACAAAATAGTATCAAAAATCAAGAGTAAAATTAGCATATGCAGAACCATAAATAATAGTAGATAAGGTTTCATGCCTCTCGTCAACATTAATAAATAAGTCGAGCATAATATGACCTTATAATTTTAATAGCAATAGCTTGTATTGTAGTCGTACCTTTATTGCAAAATTTTCTGTCTGGCATTGCCTCTTTGTTGTTACAAGACATACGAGTCTTTTAGTAGTTGTTTTCGTTTTTGGCAAATTATCTGTTACTCTAGGCTTTTGTGCAGACTGAATGGATTCTGATGAAATACTTGTGTGTAAATGAAAGGAAGATGCAAGATAATATAGAGGTGATGAAGATTCGTTGTAGTGATTCGCTTATTTACGAAATATAAAATGATGTCCTTATGTATTTACACTCACATAGTTATGAATTTATAAGTTATAAGGTGGATTATGGTTTGTTTTGATTTCATTATTTTTAATATGCCATGCCAAAACTAAAGTTATTTGTTAATGTAAAAAAATAGAACCGACTTCCAAAAGGACTTGCACTAATAAGTCAAAATTATAAATTACAAATTTGCGCCAGACAACACACCCATTGTCTGGTATCGTGGTAAGGAATTGTCTTCCTTGTGTTACGAAAGTACCAGACAACGATTATAATGGAGGCGTCTCCCATAAATACTTAAATACATATAACATCCATGACTTAGGTACAAATGTTCGTGCTCATCACACAAACATTTTCCTCTTGCGGGATTCGAACCCGCGACGGCGTTATATAGTCAGGAGCGCTAACCAATACACCAAACGCGTCGTCGCTAACCAATACATCAAATAATGTACTGTTTGAAAGAAAGAACTCTATTCCAGGCAAACAAACTCTTTTTGAAGTCGGTCTCTTTCATTTAAAATAAGTCAAAGTTAGATAGTTCAACGCGAATATATCTTTGTTTATCTCGTCCATGCATCCAATAACACAATCAAGGATCGATAATGTACGGAACCCCGCATTATCAGCTGAAGACGGCAGATAGACGGGTCCGTAATTCGGTCGTGTCGGATGGTGACCACAATGATTACTTTGATCGGTGGTGCAAGTTACTAGCGATTTTTTGAGGAATATTAGTGCCGCTCGTCCTACTACTATTATAAAGGCGAAAGTTTGTAAGTATGGATGTATGGATGTTTGTTACTCTTTCACGTAAAAACTACTGAATGGATTTGAATGAAACTTTACCACAATATAGCTTATACATCAGAATAACATATAGGCTACAATTTTTGAGGTTTCTAATGTGAGGTCGTAAAAAAACACATTTTTTGCGCTTACATTGCAAACGAACCTGAAGTCCACGCGAACGAAGTCGCGGGCAAAAGCTAGTATGATATACGAGCGGTACATACTTGACTTTGTTGGTGTAGCGGTTAGTTCGCTGGTACCCGAGAGGTCACGGGTTTGAATCCCGGGTCGGCTCGAAATTTGTTTCTGGGTTTTTCGGTCTTGAAAATACTCGGAAAATGTTCGGAGTTAGGAAGTTGGTAGTGATGACAACCCTGTGACTCGGAAACCGCTTGTCTAGTGCCTGATCACTCATCCTCATCTCATCTTGATTCTTTGAAGTCGGTTTAAAGTAAGAGGTACTGTTGTTGCCCGTATACATAAAAAAGTACGATCATAGGGCTAAAATTTTGTCTGAAGTATTCTATCAAAATCAGAAAAAAAACCTGACGATTGTTAGACTATAGTTCTACACGTCATGTGATGCTGTTCAATTTTTGACTGACTGCAAAAAGAAGGTTATGTATTTGATTTTTAATTGAGTAATAGGTATCTGTGTCTGTTGGAACTGGATATTATTTAAGTATTGATCCGTTTTACGCTTATGACTTGCACCACCCGCCTTGGTTTTCCACCAAGGTCGAGAGCGACAGAGGCAGAAAATTAGAAAGTACTATTAGAGTGGGACAAGACATAAATCGTAGATTAACGGGGCTCGTTAATTATTCCGTTACAAAACGCCCCGTTACTATTTCGTAACGAAAATCAAGAGCTCAAATCTTGTTTGTTCAGCGTCCCATTGAGATTATCAGTCAAAATATTTCAATGGGTATATTTTAACATCATCTTTATTTGAATACATTACCCAAGTTAAAGTTAAGTCTACCGACAGAGATAAGTTTCGAATATAGTAGACAAAGAATAATTGACCGAACAAGTGTAATGCAAACAGTTTCAGACTCGGTAAATGAAAAAAAAATTACCGCCTCAAAAAAAACTGACTATAAGCGGTGGCTGCTAATGAGTTATTTTCAGCCTTTTAGTGAATTTTTGAAGGCGGTTTTATTGTATGTATTGTAATAATATTAAAATTAAATGGCAAACTTGATTTTTTATCTCTCCATCATGACAAATTACACTATAAAAGCTATATTCTGGACCTCACGCGACTGTAGCGCCAACTAGTGAGCACGAAAACGGCCCTCATTCGAACTATATCACAAAAATACAGGTCGAATTAAATACCTCCTTTTTTAAGTCGCTAAATCAATACAAATATTATTACTGTATGTCACTCCACAGACGCACAGTTTGAGCACTTGTGTCGAGATTGAAAATAACTTGTGGTTTAACTATCTCACAAATAACAGCAGAATCAAGCAGTAGGATGAGTGATTCAGAATGAGAGGCAGAGCATAGTATGATGAAATGGACTCTATAATAATTCTGTTATAAACTAAGAGGGTACTTTTAAATAAATTGAATACAGGAATTTTAAACTACGATATAGATAGAAAAAAGTATGTTTCCAGGCGAAAAGGGCCGATTTTTCAATGGTCAGAAAAAACTTAACAGACTGATAAATAATAAAGCGACAGATAAAAAAAAAATACAGTCAAATGTGATTGCTGACAATTAGGTGACGTTTTCAAATTAGCCATATTGTATTCTGTTCAAAGATTATTTCTTATCTGACTAAACAAATTAATGGTCGCTCCCTTGTGGTGCTACTTCCCAGAGACACAATAAAACTCTTTGCTGAGCTGTATAAGTAATTGGTTTGTTGATACGTCAAAACGATTTATATAATATAGAAACCCGGTAAATCACAGCTTTATCGCGATGTAAGTAGGAACAATGCCATCTGTTGATTTATATGAAAACTAAACATATGCCTACTATATCTATTGACTTGAACACTGACTATTGAAAAATCAGCCCTCAGTCGAGTAACTTTGTTCAGCCACAAACGAGCAAATGCTCTAGTCGTTAGATCAATTCTCGTTTTACGCATTGACCTTGTCATTTGAATCCTTAACCTCAAACTGAAGTGGCTATAAAACTCATCGCTATACAGTAGGTTAAAACAACATTGCTGTACATGTTGTTACAAATTTATTGACATCACGAAGACTGCTACTTTGTTAGCAAGGAACTAAAATGTGAGTTAAACACAATTTAGAAACCCTAAAATTTGTTACAACTATCATATCAAAAGAATTGATCACGGATGAAAATGTACCTAAACAGTTTAGACATAAATGAAATTTTCTGCTTTCCCAAGCGGTTGACTGGTAGATAAAATTCTAACTAAGGCAGTATGTCCGTCAATTGTACCATGGCAATTATGTAAAAATATTTCAAATCATCTGCATTATTGCAGATGATTTGAAATATTTAATAAAGCTGCATAATAATTGACCATGCTTATAATAGTTTATTTGTTCTAAGGCGGTATGTGTCTACATTTGACAATGGTTCCACGGTATAAAAAAAGTAAAATCCATCTTAATCTTTGATAACGTCACCGATAAGTCTAAATCCGCGACCAGAGAACAAAAGTTGGTATCTGATAAGCAGTCTTAAGCAGTACCCAGGCTCATTTACATCCAACTTTTAATGCCTAAAGCTCGGAGATAATGTTGAACTAAAGGCTTGCGCGGACTTACCGTCTTATTCGAACTATGAATAGTGATGGGAAAAGACTTCTGTAAATATCCGTTAAACTGTGTAAAAGTTACCCATACGTTTTCGAATTCAAAGTGAAAGAAACTGTCTTCTTTTGGATACGCTCCCTTTATCTAGACGACTGTCTAGATTCTTGAGTATTCCATTTATAAGATTCTAGAGTCAAATGCAAACTCATTGCAACTAATATTATATCTGAGCGCGTCTTTACATTCGCGCATTACATCTAACGCAGCCAAAGAATACTGCACTTTCTAATGCTGTTTTTAAATAAAATGATGCGATGAATGATGCGTTTGGACAACTTATTGGTCTTTGAAAGGTCACTTCGTTTAAATGTCACTAACCTTAGTTTATCTTTTTTTTAAGCAAGTAAGCTTTTTATGAAATAAGATAAATAAAGAAATCTAATAATTTTATTTAAACTATTAGAGCTGTTAAAGTAAACAAAAAGAAAGCAACTTATCAAAGTTTTAAGGTTTCGTGATTAAACGCAGACCGAAATATTTACTAATTTATTTAGGATTTATAATACAAAACTAATATAATTTTTAACAATTTTCTCTTAATTTACTTGCCATCCGAAATACTAATTAGCTGATTTTAGAGAAAAACCTCAAAGTGTTTACTCCATAGGATTGTTTCCAATACATCGATATTCAGTTATTAAAACAATCATAACAATTCTTAGTAAAATGCTGATAATTTTACCACATCAATATTATCAGGTAGTTATGTGACTGATGTGATGTGTATATGTTATGTGACGACCGATTTGGCGCAGTGATTAAGAAATTGGCTTCTGCGCCAGAGGTCGCGGGTTCGATCCCCGCACATAACAAACATTTGTGTGCATGAACATGTCTGTTTGAAGTGGTCTGGGTGTTTTCTATGTAAAATATGTATGTATTTACAAAAAAAAGTATTTAAGTATGTTTATATCCGTCGTCTGGTTACCATAGTACAAGCTTTGCTTAGTTTGGGACCAGATGGCGCTGTGTGAAATGTCCAAGGATATTTATTATTATTATTATTTGTTGTGTTCCCAAAACTTCGAAGTTAAAATAAATTCAATTTCAGTTACTAATTAAGGATTAATAATTAAATTCGTAGAACAAGAAAATCTATGTTTAGTGAAAAACCTATAAATGTTACTATAAAATCATCTGTGTTTACTTATGAATGTTTGTGTTGGACAAACTATTTATTGAGAAAGGTTATAAATGTATAAGCAATTGTAAATCACGCTATGATCAATAAGAGAGTAAACGAAGTCGCGTGGGACTCATTTTACGAACATCTGATCGCACTGAGCATACTTAAGTATTCATGCAGCTTCCATAATTAAAATGAACAAAAAAAACAATAATTCTGCATGACCTAAAAGTATGACTGTGAGAATGCTTTTACTATTAAGTCCACCTTTTCTACACATTTGATTGAGCATAAAAGTTTAAAAAAACCTTTAATATCCGAAACAGCGCGTCCCTATTCCTAACTCAGGGGCTTACTCGGACACATGATAACGCGAAACGCAGAAAAAGTGGAATTAAAACTTCCACAAGATTGGCCCCAACCTTTGATAGTACTTTACCGAAGTTTTGTGGGACTTGCACTCGTTCACAACTGAGAATGTGTGTAGTAGGCTTGTTCCGACGGAGAATAAACATAAATCAAAGTTATCTTAAAAAATAATAATAAGTTCGGTAACAATTTTATTTAGCGGGTAAACACACTATATAAGGCCTGATTTTTCAATAGTTAGATAAAAAATATTCATCGAATAAGTTACAATAATGCCTAATTATAAATGTTTTTGTATTGTATTATTTTCTAGTTTTTTGTGTCATGTCAGTAACAAATTTTGATTTGTTAGTGAAACGAAAATGTGTGACTGTCAATTAACCCATATATGCCCAGAACTTTTTTTCACTCCGATTTCTTTCATTTTTGGATATGTGGCTACTTGAAGGGTTCTTTTGAGGACTGCAAGTGTAAATTTAAGGTTACACTGAGAAAAGGGTGTTTTTTTTTTTAAATTATAATTTTGAACTAGGACAATTTTACTATGTAAATAATAGTGCAACGTACGAGCTCAAAAGAAAATTAAAAATATAAAAGTGCCTAGAGTTTTTGTAACCGCAACAAGTTGCTGTGTGTTGCGTTTCTAGTAAAAAACATACATACGTAGTGTTTACCGCAATGTGTAGTTTTTCGTTGTTTAGCAAACTTTTATTTATTTAAAAGCCTTATTGAAACCGTTAATCTTTTATAGGTACTATAATTATTGAATTACATAGATCTGAATTTTGGACAGCACATAAATAAGGGTATTAAATTAAAAGTACTTAACTAATGCATTTTTTTTCTTACAACCATATGTGTTTTTTATCAATATTCTTTTATCATTCTTTTGTTTATGCGACCGCCGGCGGCCTATTGATCCCAGCGTTTACAAAATCATAGAAGTTTCAAATGTGGGTTAATAGAACTATCCTGCTGGGGCTAAAAAGTTTAAAACGTTTACAAAATATTGTTCTTTTCATGGCCTTAATCTCTGTAAATTTCTTTACCACCTAAATAAATTGAAAACAAGTGAATTCCACCGCACTTTCTATAATAACAAACTAAACCAATTGGTAGGTACAGGAAAGGCTAAACTGACATGTCCCATAAGGGTTGACCACAGCTTTTAAAATCACGGGTACATTTCAGGGTAAAAATGGGCTAGATTTCCCGGAGGGGCAATCTAAAGGGGACGTCTAGCTATCACGTGACCTCTTGGGGACACTTAAAAACGAATACTAATACTTGTTTTAGAAGGATTTTAGATTGATTCTTGGTTTGGGTTCTGATAAAGGACTTTCGGAAGCGGAATTTAGGTTAATTGTCAGGAGGGTTCAAAATTGAAGTTCATTAAAATACTAGAGTGAATTGCATTTCGTTACTCTATAAGTTAGGAAAGGGGCTGGCATTATAAATGGATTGTGACCGATTTTCGACGCTTTCTATATTAGGGTAAATTTTCAAGCGTACTTTTTTGAGCGTCCGGTGACCTTAATAAAAAAACTATCATTAAAAACAGGCTCAAAACACTTTTTCTTATAAATATAGCTCGTAACTTAAACGTGCATAAAAAAGTAGATAAGTATTAAAACAAAACTTACAAGAAATAACACGTTGAACATCCGACTTGTATGAGCGGCCTACCCCTGGGAGGCTTGTCCCATTTCAAATTACGCGCACAAAATCACTCACAATTACGCGAAATTTTGACGTATCTTCCATCAAACTATCTTATTTAAAAGATGTTTATTCCATTTCATAACTAAAAGCATAAAAACTTCACTAACTATTATATTAAAATACTGAGACGCCAATATGTCTGTGTCCCGCGTAAAACTGATCTTGCAATGCTTGCAGTTGACTAATTGTTTTTTAATTGCCAAGCAATGATACGACCCATTTATGTTTCGGACCATCCAGGGCGTTAGTCGTGCCCTAACTTGTGTGTGGAAAGGACGGCGAATATGCAAGTTTCAACTAGTTTCCGGGGTACGTTTTTTGAGGAATGTGTTTTGGTCACCGTGTGTGATAACTTCGGTGGCATGTTTTTGACCACGAACAGAGTGTTGTATTGTAACTTCTAGTTTGTATGTTGAAGATTATTGGCTCGATATAACGACTTGTTAATATCTACGCAATGAATTATTTAGTTGAGTAATGATCATGAAAAAAACATTTTGTCATCATTACGGTGGCGTAATTGCGGTGGTGTATTGGGCCACCGGAATGACGAATAAGCCACCGTAACGAAAAATACCTTTACAATCAACACAATATTTATTTTAAACACGTAATGATAGATGCCCAATTATTATTACAAGTAGATGCTCAATTATCATTTACTCTAATTTAGAAACATGAAGCCTAGCTCAAACTTTCCCTGTTCACCCTGTTGACCTTGTTGTTGTTGTTCTAATAGTAATAGATGGACAGGTGATTGAACAGTGTCAGGAGTACAAGTACCTTGGCAACGTGATGAACGAGTCTGATAATCTGGAGAATAACCTACAGCATCGCATAGCAGCCGCCTGGCTCAAGTGGCGCGAAGTTACGGGCGTAACATGTGACAGTAGAATGCCCATAAAGTAAAAAGGACTAGTGTAATATATAAGACCAGTGCTTACATATGGTAGCGAGACCTAGGCGGTCACAAAAAAACATGTGCAGACCATCCAAGTTACTGATATGAAGATGCTGCGATGGATGTGCGGAGTGACGAGGCTTGACAAGATCCGCAACGAGTACGTGCGCGGTAGCCTCGCCGTGCGCGACGTCGTTGATAAACTACAAGAAAACCGGCTGCGATGGTTTGGACCGGTGAAAAGGAGACCATCTCACTACATCGGCAATGTAGCACTCAACCAAAACCTACCGGGTCAAAGGTGAAGAGGAAGACCGAAACTGCGATGGTTGAGTGTCATAAGGAAGACCTAGAAAGCTGTGACTTAACCGAAAACGACGTCCAGGATAGGGCAAAGTGGAGAAAGAATAGTCGGAAAGTAGACCCCGTCACCAGACGGGACAGTTGCTAGGAAGAAGAAGAAGCCTAGCTCAATCTTTCAAAATTATAGAACTTGTAATAAATAATATGTTACTGTTTCGACAAAGTTCCTAATTTAAACGTTGATCAATTTAAAAAATATTAAAATACACTTACGCATTTTTATTTGAATATTTCAGAAATTTCGCTTAGTTGATTTATTGATAGGGTAATTTCGGTGGCTCTTATCATCATTTAGGTGGCGCGAATTCAAAATTTATTTATATCTCCGAAAGTAATTAGTTTTAAAGAGTGCCTTATAAATTATTAGATTCATAGCATCTAAATCTATATTATTACGCATTTAGTTTCGATGAATAGTGAAAAATAAAATTTGCCACCGTAATGACGAAAAAAAGGACGGTTCGAAAATTTACCCATTAGTAGATAGTAAAGAAGTAAGAATTATAATTTGTTGTATAATTGTGTCATGTTGGAAATTTTTAGCTCCATATATTGTTACCATACTTTTCCCCTTGAATTTTACTAAATAACTACTAAAAAAATAACAAATTTACCCATCGAAATAAATTTAAGGTGTTCTCTTGGGAAATACATCAAACGGAACCGTTTGTATCTGGGTCGAATTAATTTGTGTATACCAAACAATCCCCTAGGGCCCACAGGATAAGGGTTACCTTCCTCTAGCAAATAAATCTTTAGTAATTAAATAAGCATTGAATTATCGCTTGATAATTTATCTTTGTATAGGAGGCAGCTGCGGACCGATTGGTAATTAGAATGTCTGATAAATCGCCAGTTTTATAGAAAATCATTTGTTTATTCAGTACCTATTATCATCTTTTAATAAATCTTTATTTCTCTTGGCCACGTCATAGATCTCATATCACTCTAAAACGTTGATTGAATATTCCCTTACTCGAAATTTACTCATTACATTATTATTTTTCTATTTGAATTCCAAAGCATCGAACAAGCGAGACGTAGAGGTTTTTCTCACGGCTACAAAACCTCTACACTTCTCAGTCGTATCTTCATTTCTGAAGGTCGTGCCCGTCTTGGTAAGCGTCGGTGGATGATCTTAGAAGGTGTTTCCACGCCACTCTATTTCCAGTTTGTCTGAGAGTGGCAGTCACAGGAAGCCCCGTGATTTCTTTTATAGAGTCAGACCAGCGGCTCGGTGATCGGCCTCTAAGTCTTTTGCTTTCCACTTTGCCCACCACCACAAGTATTTCGAGATTATCAGGCTCTCGTCGCGCTATGTGGCCAAGTAGGTGAATACGCGCTGATAGCACACAACGGAGAGTCTAGTTTTGATTTTGAGCTGGTCAAGAATCGACTTGTTAGTTCTCTTAGCCTCCATGGTGTTTACAACATTCTTTTCCAGCACCACATTTCAAAAGCGTCAATTCTTCGCCTGTCTTTTGCCATAATCGTCTAGGACTCGGAGGCATAAAGGAACACCGGGAAGACTATAGTTCTTATTAGTCTCATTTTGGTAGCATTGGAGACGTTTCTGTTTTTTCAGATCTAACCGAGCTTACTCATTGCAACCTCTACACTACGAGCGATGAAATCTTATATTGAAACGTATACGTAGGTAGTTATGAGTTTATGTATCATTTGTTGTTTCCATAATACAATGTTCATATCATCACATACTACAGGCAAAGTATATGTTCTTCCTAAGTATCCACTAAACATGTAAAACAAAACTATCTTTACAACGCAATAAAGCCTCCTATCTGTATGTTTTATTGTTTGTAAATCTGCCGCAAACGACCAGTATCGGAATCAAACCCGGGACCCGATATAGGTGTAAAATAGAAGGAATTACGACCCAAGTGATTGATGTACTTAAAAGCGGAGACCGTGGATGTTTAGTTTTTTATTCTTATTTAATGTAAAGGTTCCGTAGTTGCAGGCATCCTTATTAGGTATCTATCACTTAATTAAAAATATGTTTTCTCTCCCTTAGGTGACAATTTATGGGACAAAAAGCTATCTAACGAACATGAACCGATGTATTTATTTCCTATTTCTATGTCATATACATTCAACTATTTCATCTCCATCCGTTGGGCCGTTTTATTATGAGAATGTAACATACATAACAATATACACGCCACCGACGAGTAATGTTTTTCAAGTGCAATTTATTAACTTTAGTTTCAAGACAACCTTGTGCAATTTCTCAATTAATAAAGATACCGTTGTATAGATTTTCATGCGGTACCCTAAAAAAGGCGGTGGGTAATAAACCTCAAATAAAACAAACGCATGCGCGTAAAGAAATGGCGACGAAAAAGTAACGTCGTATATCGTACCGGAAGTCGCTTATCTCTCCCGTTTCAGCCTGCGGATTTGGTGTAAGGTGTGAGCGAGAGCGATAATGAAGATTCATGTTGATTGACTTCTCATTACAATAAATCTAGCTCATTAGCGATACAAAAAACCTTTAGTTAGACAAATATGAATTACTACTCTTATTACTCACTTATAGGTTTAGTTAAATGAGAAACTAGTGGTCCTATTCAAGGCGACGACGAATCCAACCAAGTAACAATCATGAAAATCGGTCTATCCATTTACGAGTTGAAGTGGTGTAACTTACACTACTTACATATAGTATACATAGAATAGATAAAGATTACAACTACCACTTCGTCTGTTCGTTTGCTACAAAGTAAAAACTTCTACCCGGATTTTCATGCGGTTTTCAATAGTATAAGAATTTTATGAGGTTAACTCGTCAAGTATGTGTAAACGAGACACAATAAAAATTCCATTGTTATGCGACTCTCGGCATTCGTTTGATACCTGACTGATTACGGTAATAAGGCATTTTTTTAGCTTTCTAGTATTAATTTACTTTGTAACTTACACCATACTCAGCCACTGTAGGGCTATGTACTTACTTCCAAGTTGAACGTTCATTTTATAACGTAATTACTAACTCTTGGCAGCGGCAGTTTGATCATACTTACGGCTATTATTAAAACTTGTACGTGTGAAGTACTTAATCGGGGAAATTAATGCAATTTGTGGTATATGCAGGAATTAATTTGGATGTTGTAGGTACCTTATTATAAATAATTTACGAAGAAACAATCAAGAACAAGTTATACTCGTTTAATACTTTAAGTTCAGTTCTAGCTTATACGAGTAGGTAGCTGAAGCTGTACAACCTAAGCTGTGGTAGGGTAGGGCTATATTCGGACGTATATGACGTGCTTCTACCTAAGTCTTTATGAAGAATTAAATGAATTTTGTGAACTTAATGAAATTGCTACGTTTTGCTTATGACAAGAAGCGTGGACGTTAAATACCCGTGGTTTGTCAGTATCTGCTAAATTGCAACTTTATTGTGACTTCGCCTGCGGGGCACAGGGGCGCAGGCGGAGTGCCCCGATCTCAGCGGGGTGTGTGAGGGATGCGGGTGGCGCGGAAACACCCGCCCGCACCGCTCACGCACCGCGCTCCCGCCACCCCGCACCCCTGTGCCCCGCAGGCGAGGTCTCAATACACTGATTAGTAAGAGTATGTCTTTCTCAATTTGGCGGTCTACCCAGAAATTCTATCCGAAGATTATTAATATTCTAAGCCTTGAACAAACGAACAAGGTACCTACATTATCTAGGACAAGAATACTTACCACAAGTAACCCTTTAACAGAGTTTGCTTACACATACTCCATTAACAAGTTTTACAGACCCAATAGGCTGTTGTTTTACTGTAAGACAAAATTAGATTACTTACTGAGTTTTCAATAATCTCCACACGGAAGGTGTATGAAGTTTTTATTTTTATTTTTATTTATTTATTCAAAAAAAGATACATCGTTGTTTCTTAATCTATTCTGCCAAACTGCGCAGCAGTTTGTCGGCAGTCGCTCTCGTGAAATATTCGACTTGTAACTATGTAGCTTGTATTCTAACCATGCAAGCAACAGTGTTTAGCAGGTAGGTATGTACGAGCAACAGCACGTCAAACAAGTTGTTTTCATATTTTGCTCATTACATCTTTCCACACAGACCTACTACTGTCAAAGCATTTTGCGACTAAGGCCCGGTTGCGTGATCGGTTATGGTTAAATGGTGTTACCAACGGTTGAATATTTACGATTGTTTTGAAGAAATTTTACCTTTAGCAAATGTCAGAATGGCTATTTTAATGACCATTGGTAAATGTTTTTTGTTCCAATCACGCAAAATCGTACATAAGTTGAGTTAACTGTCGATCACGCAACTGGGCGTAAGTAGATACTTTTCTTCCATTATATAATCAAAATTTTGAGATTTTGTCGCGCAGACGGAAACAGTCTTACACTTTCTACATATTTTTCAGGTTTTTTAAGCCATCAAAAAATATATAGTAATTATGGCTATAATCTTGTCCACAAAGAAACTTATGCAAACTACCATAATCTGAGAAGATTACATATTTTCGCACATAGTATTTTTATATTGTAGAGCTAGAAAAGTTCTAAGTTTTCCAGTGTGGTGATAGCATTACAATGCATAGAGATTGTATGAATCTAGAAAACTCATCCAACTAAACTTAAGTCGGTATGAAAGTAGAATCGTTACATCCTTATTAATGTTGGAGAACGCTGCAGATAGAGTTGCGCGGATAAAAGTGAGGATATCGATGTTTCTATAACCGATATGAGGTATGGAATTGTGTAATTCAATCGTATTCATTTGACAGTTCAAAACGTACGATATGATCTATCAAACGGCAAAGAACAAAAGGTTTGACAGATCATATCGTACGTTTTGAACTGTCAAATGAATACGATTGCTTTACACAATTAGCCCTCTGAATGTGGCCTGTCTATACCTGGAGATCTATTTTTGAATCACTCGCGTCAATATTCTGCGTGATTTTCATTCGATAATCAATTAACGAGTAGTTGCAGTATTGAGTTATCTTTCTTTTAATCTCTGACGAGTATTACAAATGATTTTCATCCAAAAATCTAAAATTCAATGAAAATCATACTCCATAATATTAAGATGACTGATTCTAAAATAGGGCTCCGGTGGCCTGTTTATCAAAAGTAGCAAGTCTTGTATTTGTTTATTTATTTTTATTTACATGTATTACAAAAAAATTACTTGTAAAATAAATAATTAATATGTATGTGTACTTAGAAATTACACGCATTATTAATATCACAAGTTTATATTTACACTTGTAGTAGTGCATTCATTTTGATTCTATAGATTACAAGTGTATTCTACAAGTATACAACTTTACAAGCCCTGTAGATTTTTTTTTATAAATAGAGCTAACTGTATTTGTGATAAACACATAAACTCGTCAAAACTTCCTTGTAATAATAATAATACTTAATAATTCCACTGTTTTTATGTCAACTCGTAAAAGATGTAATGTGCAGTTTTCCAGCAATGTTAATAAACTATTCCATAAGAGAATGAATAAATATATTTTCTATTTAATAACGAAGTAAGTCTTAACCTTATACGCTTTGTAACGTATAGTTTCAAACATTAGCGGAAAGTTTTATTTTATCCGATACTTTTACTAGATGAGGTAATTACTGCGAGTGGTCGATAATTGAATCGATATCGATAGCGTTAGATAAGAGGCACATGTCTACGGAGATAAGAGTCTTATCGCAAAGTTCTAATATTTACCCCGCAAATACTGCCCTCTTTCGATTTGTTCGGTAAAATGACGATATCTTCACCATTAACTTTTATTTTTATAGCTGAAAGCAAAGCCGGTGGGGTAGACTGACACCATAGATAAAGGATTGAACATAATTTTTAATGATTCCGTATTTGTAAAAGTTTTGGAAGCTAAAATATTTTTTTAAACCTTTAAAATGCAATCAAAGCAACCTACATAAAATTAATTGAATTATATACTTTGTTAAAAGATGTGGTCAGCAAAATAATTTACTAAAAATTTTAGTTAGTACCTGTTACGCTTAGAAATCACTCGCAGATAAAGAAACTTTAAAATTAAGTCCGCCATTTGTACTTTATGTTGTCACTGCAATAAAGAATAAAAATATTAAATAAATAAAATTTTGACTTTGCAGAGTAGCAAAATTTTCGTTTATTACGTGAATTTTTAATGGATTTTGATAGTTAAATAGCACACAATTTATCAGCTGAACTTTACCAGATATCTGTTGGATTAAACATTTGACTCTATCAAAAAGAAATCATCGATATATTTCACACATTCTTATTTAATATTGAGCTCTTCTTCCAAATCCAGTCATCCGAAATTTTATGACATCCGTTCCTGAATTTAATATGAGAAAGACCAATAAAATCTTAGAGTCTACATGGTATTGTCACAGTAGAATAAGTATTTGTCAGTAAGTCATTACTTTTGCGTTCATTGATGTTCAGTGATCAATGAAGTTAATCTAACAATTATTGCATGTTTTTAATGTTTGAATAATACAATAAATTACGATAGCATTTAATTAACCGATGATTGGCTACGTATTTTTGATTATTGTAAAAATAATTTATTACAGTACTCAAATTTCATTTAAATCTAATGATATACCGGTCAAATTGCCTTACTCTTTTTTCTTGATGTGGGTAAAAATACAAAAAAAACAGGAATAACATTGGGTTTGTTGAATTTTCCGTCGTAATTTGCGATTTTTGTGTGACCAAAAATTTTAAAATTTTTGGTATCGCAAGTAACCTGCTAACCGGTGACGTACCAACCTAAGTAGTCTACGTTTATGATAAACCTTAGTATAACTACAAAGAAGAAAAATGGCTTAAGCTTTCACAATACTTTTTCTATTTTGTACTGTGACATTATGTAGAGATGCGTCTCAATTTCTCTGTGAGGAATGTCAATATCTTTTTATTACTACGAACGTAGATAATACGAAGTATCATGATACAAATTGTTGAAGAATTCACATGGTATTGTCATATTGTCCTTGAGGATAAAATATACGAGCATTCGCAAATTTAGTGAAATATTTGATCATGTTGCATGCAATTCATTAGTCATTTCTATAGTTGACGTGTTATGAACTGAGTCTTGACAGTGTCATGCCTATCTTGTTTGCACTACCGGTAAAGCGGCGCGCTGCATAGTCTTGTTTGTTACGATAAAATAACACCAAGAGTCAGTTGCCATGTGCATCTGGATTGGGGGCCCATTTTTTTAACCCTTGTGAAATGAAATAAAACTCTAAGGGTAATTTAGTTAAAAATAGTAAAAACTTAAAGCATAGGGCCAAAAATTTCTTAAACATAAATTACAACTTTTATGGATAAATAACTTGGGCCCTCAATCCAGATGGTGGCATAGCCTAATCCAGGGATGCACAGACTTATTAAGACTAGGGGCCACTCGGGCAAATTATGAACTGATGGCGGGCCGCCAGAAGTATAGGTAATTAAAGACAATAAAGAATTGATAATTATGTATTAAAATTGAAAAAGAATTTATTAATTTGAAGCGTGGCACTGCATAGTGCTTACAATCTTTTTTATATTTGGCTCAAATTTACTTGTAGCAACACGTAAAACTGCTTCCAAACTTTCATTTGCAAGGCGGTTTCGATTTTTTGTTTGATTATTATTTAGTATTGAAAAGGTTTGTTCACATATATAGGTAGAACCAAATAAGCTGGCACATTTCAGAGCGTTTATGCGCAACTCTTTGTACGTATTTTTATCAATGCAGCGGTAAAAGTTCAGCAAGTCTCCTTCGTTGAATTTGTTGTGTAAATCTTGGTCGTTTTGAATGTCGATAATTTCTAACTGCATTGACTCTGGCGCATTTTCAACTGAAATCGTGAAAGGATTGCTGAATATGTCCAACAGAGGTTTCACTTTTTTAAACTCCGAAAATCTTTCTTGAAAAGATTGAATCAAAATATCTAGCTTTTCTACATAACTGAAATTAATCGCAGTTTTGTTGAATTTTTCAGCCATTTTCTTATAATTCGGAAAATGATTGTAATTTCCAGAATTCAATTGCGATCTGAAAAGTGTCAGCTTGCATTGAAAGGATGATACGTGAGCGTAGAGCTGAGATATCAGTTGATTTTTGCCTTGAAGCCGTGTGTTCAAGACATTCAAATGATTTGTAATGTCAACTAAAAAAGCCAAATCACACAACCAATCAGGATTTTTAAGTTCCGGGACATCCTTTTGCTTTTCCGCCAGAAATATTCCAATTTCTTCTATTAAATTTAGAAATCGTTCCAGGGTCAATCCACGACTTAGCCACCTTACTTCTGTATAATACAGTAAATCTCCATATTCGCTTTCGATGTCATCAAGGAATTGTTTGAATTGCCTGTGATTGAGTCCTCGTGATTTTATGAAATTTACAGTCGAAACTACCACTTTCATGACATTTTGAAATTCAATTTTTTTAGAACAGAGGGCTTCTTGGTGTATAATGCAGTGAAACTGCATGAGATCTTCAGCGTTTATGTTTTTTTCTTGCATATGCTTTTTCAGCAAAGTAACTAGCCCAGAATTGACACCAATCATCGAAGGAGCACCGTCAGTGGCAACTCCCGATAATTTTGATAAGTCCAAATCAGTTTTTGAACACTCATCCAAAAGTACATTGAGTATATCAACTCCTCTGGTTTGACCTTTCAATGAACACATTCCTAACAACTCTTCTAAGACTTCAAAATCTTGAGTAACACCTCGTATGAATATGAGAAGTTGAGCTGTGGAAGTAATATCAGTGGATTCGTCGAGTGCTAATGAAAAAAATTCAATGATCTTAGTTTTTTCATTTAATTGTTCCGCAATATTACCTGACAAAGACATAATACGTCTTTGGATAGTCATACGATTCAGTTGAATTTTCTCAAACTTTTTTGCTGCTTCTGGACACATTTTCTTAGCGGCAATTTCTATGCATTCTTTTACAAAATCCCCATCATTGAAGGGGCGACTGCGCTTTGCTATCATTCGAGAAATTTCATAACTAACTTCTGTAGCTGTTTCTGAATCTTGGATGGGTTTTGTAAACATAGCTTGCTGACCAATAAGCTCCCGTTTTAAAGACAACATTTTTTGCTTTCTTAATTCGCCTGTAAACTTGGTAAAAGTAGGATGCTGCGTTTCATAGTGCCTTTTTACATTATATTCCTTTGCGATCGCAACAGAATTCTTGCAAATTAAACAAACGACTTTATTATGCGACCATACAAAAAAGTATTTCTCAGTCCAAATTTCTTGAAACTGCCGATTTTCATCTTTAACCTTACGTTTTTTACTAGGTCCTGGCTTGTCCATGTTGCGTTCTAATCCTGGCTAGGATTAACACAGCACCTAAAAACAATTACAGTACCTACTTAAATTACCCATCCTTTTTTATTTAGGTAGATTGATTTAAATAGGTAGGGAAACACTTATTAATAACAGAGTTTTACTTACGATTTCACAACACAATTATACACGGCACTTGACGGGAAATCTACGTTGAATGTGGATCAAAATATATGACACCGGCTAGTCGAGTTAAAATCTACACTAGAACTATTGACACTTCACTCAAATTAAAACCGAACTATCGGTCGCTGCGGTTAGCGTGGCTTTTATACCGCGCGTATAGAGTCGAAAACTGTCTGGAGAAATCTCGAAACCGACTCTGGAAGCTTCGTGTATCTACCTACGCGAGCAATCGGGAATTCGTGCACTTAAGAGCGCGCGCGCGAGATTCAAATTACTTTTCGAACATATTTTTTTTGGTTTTATTCTGGAATAGAATTCAATATTTTTCGAATGTACGAGAGTATTATTTTTGCTGTCGGCGGGCCACCAGTATTCGACCGGCGGGCCGCAAGCGGCCCGCGGGCCGCGGTCTGTGCATCCCTGGCCTAATCTCAGTAAGTATTATCTCTGGTTTAATATTTTTTATTTAAGGATTTAGTTAAGAATTTCTTACATATTTTAAGAAATTCCCAAATCTGTAGAACATGACGTTATAGATTTATGGCGGTATATCAAGGGCCCTCACTCCGTTATTGTCTGAACCCTAAAACATGAATTTATCTAAAAAATAAAAATTACGACTGTTAGAAATGTTACTTAGATACACTCGGTGAATTACTTAAAAAGAAATAATGACTCAAAAGTTAATTTTTAAGAAGTACATGAAGGACGTAACGTCTGAACTGAGAGCCCAATATTTTTGGCTTTATTGACGAGGCACAACGTCATAGATTAACGCAAATGTGATGAGAATTTTACCCTTTTCTTAATTAAATTATAACATAACGCCCGTTCTTCTAAATTCCATATTTCAAGAGAAAAATAACTTTTTACTTTCTTTAAGAGAACAAATTGTAGGTTGACCATTAGTTTATCATAGTATTTAGGGACCGTCTATTAATTCCTTGAAAGTAACTTAACTAGGAACCAACATAGTTATACCTATTAGACCAAAAAAAATAATAAACTAAGACATGCATGAATCATACTCAAATCAGGTTGTTCCAGGTGTCAAGCCAATGCGAGCTGAGTACCATACCTATCGATTTAACCCACATGTATTCTACAATTATTTGAAGTTTTCGAGATAGCGTATTCTTTCGATATTTTTCATGATACACCTAGATGATGGCTTTAAAAATTATATATTTATTTAGGTTAACTTTTCTTGTATATATTTAAATTTATTCAGAAGCTATGGAGTACATGTGTACTTCACATCAATGTTGATGTGAAGTAAATATTTTTTTTAATAATTGCACCGATCGTGAAATATTTTTTAGAATGATTTTATTGCGTATTTCGACGCCTCTGGTGCTATAGTAAGACTGCGCTTTACAAAATATACACGTACACTATGATAAACTATGGTCACCCTACAATTTATTCCCTTGAAAGAAAGTTAAAAGTTATTTTCTCTTAAAATATGGCATTTAGAAAAACGGACGATATGTTACAATTTAATTACGAAAAAGTTAAAAATCTTATCGAATTTGAGTTAATCTATGACGTTGTGCCTCGTCAATAAAGCCAAAAATATTAGGCTCTCAGTTCAGACGTTACGACCTTCATGTACTTCTTAAAAATTAACTTTTGAGTCATTATTTCTTTTTAAGTAATTCACCGAGTGTATCTAAGTAACATTTCTAACAGTCGTAATTTTTATTTTTTAGATAAATTCATGTTTTAGGGTTCAGACAATAACGGAGTGAGGGCCCTAGATATACCGCCATAAAACTATAATGTCATGTTCTACAGATTTGGGAATTTCTTAAAATATGTAAGAAATTCTTAACTAAATCCTTAAATAAAAAATATTAAACCAGAGATAATACTTACTGAGATTAGGCTATGCCACCATCTGGATTGAGGGCCCAAGTTATTTATCCATAAAAGTTGTAATTTATGTTTAAGAAATTTTTGGCCCTATGCTTTAAGTTTTTACTATTTTTAACTAAATTACCCTTAGAGTTTTATTTCATTTCACAAGGGTTAAAAAAATGGGCCCCCAATCCAGATGCACATTCAGTTGCCGACGCGCCGTTTATAGTGAGTAATAGAATAAAAATAAAAAATATTGTTTTTAAAATATTTATTATTAAAATTTATTCTTAAAATTTATTAATAAAATATTTTTTTTTATTATTAAAATTATCAAAACAAACTAAAAAGTTATACATAATCTTGACTTGATAAGAAACATACCATTTTATAGGTTGTGTTAAATAATAAAATTTGTTGCAATGTTTTAACAATATTTATTTTAAAAAATTAATTAAATTAAATTAAATTACAATGATAATTACAATAAATTAGAATTAATTACAAAGATAATATTAGACAAGAGAGCCGGACTAACTATAGGCAGAGCAACGGGATATGTGGGTAGCTATGGTGTGAGATCGGAGCCGAACAATACAATATTTTGTTTTTAAGGAGCAATTACAATATTTTAAAGATAAGAAAACTAATTATATATGAATTTGGGGCGCCAGGCACCGCTCGTTGCAGCACCTAAATAATGTTTGAAATGATAAAGGTCCCTTTACGGGTTACCGGGATAGATGCCTCGGGCCGGAGTATGATCGGAGACCCAGGAGCGGAATTGGCAAGCCGGGGTCGTCCGCTGTGATTCAACCCGAAGGCACCCGGAGAGAAGTGAAGAGTGAATGGAATTATCCAATAATTATAAAAAAAACCCCTGGAAAGTGACAAAAGACCTACTTTATACTTTGTCACAACCAGTACAAAAAATATTCACAAAGGTGGGAAATTTTATTAAATAAATGCTTTACAAAGGGGAATCTACGTTAATGATGCTTTGAAAATCATAAATAGAGTGAATTTGGAATGAAAAAAGCTAAATTTGTAATAAGAGGACGCGACCGTTACGTCTACCCTCCAACAAGAATAAAAATGAAAATTTTACCTCAAAAGGGGTTTGAAAGAAGGAATTCAGCGCCGAGACGAACGCTGAACCACGCCTGCCACGCTGTCTCCTGTTGGTTCCCAAATATCCTGCGAGGACGAGAGAAATTAGTTTCCGACACTACATAACCTCACCGATTTCGAAGTGATTTGGAAAATCGCACAAAATGCGAAAATACTTACAGGGAAGAGACTAATTGCAAGTGTACAACGGTCTCAGAGACGGAACTCTGGAGCTGGTAGCACAGTTCGGCGGGAGAAAGAAAAAGTCAGCGAACGTTACGACGAGAATAAAAATTGAAAATGAAGAGAAGACCGGAATCCTTTAGACATACTCTTACTAATCTGTGCCGGAATCCGCTGACAGGTCTTTTTATATGCCGAGTAATGTCACGGCATTGGACCAAACGACCATAGACACGTAGAAGAAAAAACAATTGTATGAATCGAATTAAATGTGAGATAATTATTTAAAAGGCTAAATTGTATTATTATAATGTTCTCTGAATTAATTGAAAGTAAATTAATAATTAAAACAAAAACAATTAAAACGATAAAATCGCTGAGCTATAATAGTGAGCTCGAAAAAACCGAAACATTACGTAATCTGTAGCGACGTCAAAACAATACTGCCAAACTGTCAACGCCTGTGTCAGACTTGACAGTGACGGAACGTTATGCGAAATGTTTGTTTACTAAACCAAAACCAAAATCAGGATCTATAAAATAGAATCAATTTAATGCTAAGCCAAAACAATAACATGAATTGCAGTGCTGTACCATTGTCATTACGGAATACAGAATGCAATAAAAACATACGGTTTCTCACAAGAGGTAAGTTAAAAGAAAGGTTCAATTTTTACTATGTAACAGTATTCCCCCAATTAGAAGAATTTTACGTAAGTAAAATTCGAGCTGGCCCTCCAGCTCATCACTAAGAGAAAAACCAACCGAAGTTTAAGAAGAAAAAATTGAATGAAAGATCCAAAACAAGGAACAACCTACACTAAAGAGGAAATGAAGAGAGGAGTCGTCGGCGGTGGTGTGGCGAGCGAGGGATGAACTGCGGGCCACACGTCCGTCGATAACAGCAATACTAAACTAAAATAAATAAAAGCGCAAGACGCAAAAAAAAAAATATATAAAATCACTAAGTGATGTCAGTACCACTACTGCCTAACTTCAAATCTGTGACGTGCCAAGAAACGCGTGACTTGCCCGTATTGGCATCCTCCATCTCATAAACCAGGTGTGAAATTTTTCGAGCCTTTTCAAACTTAGGAACTAACTTCGCCTTATAGAACTTTGAAGCGTCACTCTGCGGGTAATTTTTCTTCCACACAGTGTCACCTAGCTTAAATTCTGACTGTCGCCTACCCTTATTAAGATATTTGGCCCTACGGCCGCGGGCAGTGACTAAGGCTTGCTCAACTTGCCTGAATGTGTCTTCAGACGCATAATCAGCAGGGGGAAGGGAAGAAGCAATAGTACTATACACTTCACCCGAACTGGACTCTTTGACTACTTTACGGGTCACAGTCACAGGAATTGGAAATTCTACAACGGCTTGGACTTTGGAGAGATGTTTTGGATGACGAACTTCGGAATCAGAAGATCCGTCAGAAGGTAAAATTTTAGAAGGAGGAAAATTAAAAATTTTTGGGGCTAAATTGAAAGCCTTCCAAAAATTAACTCCAAGGACAATTGGAGTGGAAACGTCAGGAACGACGTGAAATTTGATAAGCTTTGTGGTTCCCTTTAAGGTTACCAACAAAGAAACAAAACCCGAGACAGAAGAAACAGAATCGTTAGCAGTGGCAATATTCTTGACACTATTGTCACTGTGTAACGTGTGTCCTGCTCGGATAAAATGCGAACTCGCATCAGAACCTAAAATGGAAATAACAGAACCGGAATCCAATAAACCGGAATATTCGGACCCGTTAATGGAAAAAGTTAAATGAGGACGCTCATCCCCATGAGTTAAGAAATGGACAGAAGCAACTTTGGAACTAGAAGCACAGTCTTGTTTTATTTTAGAATTATTAGAACTGGCTTTAGGCCGACAATCAGGGCAACTGCTCGCGTACGCTCCTTTTTTGCCGCATCTGAAGCAGACTATGTCTTTAGACTTGCACTCGCTGAGTGTATGACTCTCTATGCGACACCGTTTGCAGAAGGTATCAACCTGTTTTACTTCTTCTAGCTTGAGTCGGGTCTTAGGCGCAACATACGCTAAGTCAGGAGCGAGCGTATCTTTGTTTGGCTCAGGCGGTTCCTTGAAGTTACTCGCATAAGCAAGACTATGTTCCAAAAGTTTGCATTTCATTTTCAATTGAGAAATATTATCGATAGATTGAAGAGCTAACGCCGAAATGTAATTAGGCCTCATGTTGAATCTAATAATGTGAAGTCTTTCGGACTCACTTAATGAATAAGACAGCCTACTAAAATAATTCTCCATTATCGCGATATATATAAAAGCAGGTTCGGTAGGGCCTTGGGTTCGCCTACGGATCTCGTCCATTAGACGCCTATCGAAATCGGGAGGTGAAAATTCCTCGACCAAAAGACACCTCAACGATGACCAATCGCAGACAGTATCCCTTACGCTGCGGTACCACACCAAAGCGATATCTGTAAAAAGCTCATAAGCTGATCTGAATAAAGTCGCTTCGCTAATCTCCCTAGAGTGCGCGAGCTCCTCCAGCGTCTGTAAGTAAGTGCGAATGCACGAGTGACCGTCAAAACGATGATTCAAGTTTCTAACGGACTTCTCACTACTGCACGAAACCATGACGGGAGAACTCACAGGAGCGGTGGCAGGGGTGGCAGCAGGAGCCTCGTCGACCGAACTGAAAGTACTGTGGAAGCTGAAGGTCATCCTTTCGAGTCTAGAGAGGAGGGAAATGACTCGCTCTTCTAGAGTCAAAAGCTGTTCCTTTATGTCTGGCCTCACATCAATTCGCGACAAACGATGATATAAGTGACAAGCTAAAGCTTTGACACGGTTAAATTTCTTAAAATTTGAAGATGAAGCAGTCATAAGGACGTCTATATTTGAGAGACTGGTGGTGACAAATTGTAATTCCGCGTCCGGGGCGCGCGACGTAGTATCAATGTCGTAAGAGGGTATTTCCTTTCCCAGAACACGAATCTGCTTCTTAAGTGCCTCAACAGTGGCCTCTGGCACTTCCCCACGAATCTCAACTTCATAAATTAATTCGTCCTTATTTAAAAGATTAAAATTGATAGGATGCTCCATTTTCCAAAACCAAAATCAGGATCTATAAAATAGAATCAATTTAATGCTAAGCCAAAACAATAACATCGACGGTTCCCGGGCTATTTGTATGAAGCGACATTTTGGGCGAAATTGACTTATATACATATTTGGAATCAGCAAATTTTTCCGCGTCGTTTGAGCTTGGTTTGGTGACGATCTGGGCACTTTTTTGTCGCTCAATACAATCGCATTTTCGGGGCCTATTTTGCACTGCGATGTATGTACCGACACAAAATTTTGACAAATTTAGGAACTGTGTACTTAAGCTCACTATGAAATACCAGATAGTTATTTAAACCCTCTTTCCTGGATCAACAATTTACAGACAATGTACGTTAAACCAATTAGCCTCACCTTATAAATATTTTGAAATGTCGCTTCATACATTTAGCTTTACTTTATGAATACACTAGCTTTTGCCCGCGACTTCGTTCGCGTGGACTTCAGGTTCGTCCCGTCTAGTAGCGCAAAAAATGTGTTTTTTTACGACCTCACATTAGAAACCTCAAAAATTGTAGCCTATATGTTATTCTGATGTATAAGCTATATTGTGGTAGAGTTTCATTCAAATCCATTCAGTAGTTTTTACGTGAAAGAGTAACAAACATCCATACATCCATACATCCATACATCCATACTTACAAACTTTCGCCTTTATAATAGTAGTAGGATAAGATTGTCGCATAATACAATTAGCTTAACCCTACGAATACATAGTAAAGTCGCTTCATACAATGAGCTTTACCTTATAAATATTATCTGCTTATTTCAGAAAACTTAATTACTCAGGCACGATTAGGAACAAATAAGTAAAAATGAAATCGGCGCTTAAACAAAATAGGCTATACACCACGAAAATATATGGTATATGACATTTAAATCATTAGGTCAGGTATGAAATGAACAACTCTTCAATTTCATGCATTTAGCCTGGAGCTATTATTTTCAGTACTAGGCGGTTAAGTCATTTAGCCTGGAGCAAGAATTAATAAACCTAGGCGGATAAGTCATATAGCCAGGAACAACAAATACTTATCCTAGGCGGTTAAATCATTTGGCCTGGAATAAAAAATATTAAAAAAAGGATCACTTTGTATTAAACGACATGTATCTTTGTTAATAATAGGAATATCAGAAAAAAACCTTATCAGATTATGCAGAGTATGTAACGTAATCAATAAATATCTTTTTTTTCAAAATTTAACAAATTGCGGAAGTTATGTTTTTTTTTTCAAAAATCAAAACTTTAAACAGCTCTGGTGTAAAGTTTACAAAATGTCGCTTAATACAAATAGCCCGGGAACCGTCGACATGAATAATTGCAGTGCTGTACCATTGTCATTACGGAATACAGAATGCAGTAAAAACATACGGTTTCTCACAAGAGGTAAGTTAAAAGAAAGGTTCAATTTTTACTATGTAACAGTTGTTATAAATAAAAGCGTGGTACATTGTGATTGCAAAAGAAAAACAATGAAGGTGTATTATGCTGAAAGAATATTATGTATTTGAAACTATTTAAGAGATAAATGTAGGATATACTAACATAATTAATTGAAAATACCCATAGTAGACTTACTGATACTAAAAATTAATAAACCAAACACATTAATGAAATACTCATATACTACCTACTAACATGTTACATAATCTCATGAATGCCAAAACATACTTGACTAAATACCGAAAGTGTCAAATTACTCTACGACCCAATTATGTCGGAATATTGTGGAAACCGATAATATCCAGCTAGCTATTACAATGAAGTAATTATCCGGATAATTCCAGACTCTAGGAGTCTAGGAAATATGTATGTCTCATTATCTGAGACAAACGATTTGGTATTGAAGCGTTCTGAAGCGTTTCACACCACGACATTTTCGGACCACGGGACGAATCACCCAAGCGCTGTTTAAGAATGGTGTCATAGTTTGGTAATTATTTTTTCACTCAGTGAGCCCGGAAGAATTACAAAATAGAATGTCCCTATTGCCCGTCCTTGACAGATTATGAGTATTATATACAAAGTTTATATCACTAATCTTCTGCTTAGCGTGTCGACGGTAAGATAGATATAAGATCTTTCAGAGAACAGTAATCAGGGCAAGCAGAACAGGACAAGAGGTGAGATATGTCCTGTGGAGTGAAATAAGGACAGCTATGTATATCTATAGGTTATATACACCATACAGTTATTGTAAACATATAGGTACTTTTTTATAGCAAAACGTATTAATGTTTAACATCAACAAGAGAAGATTCAAAATTGAACTTACGGCTTCCATTTTAGTCCACACATAGTATTTTTGGTAGGACTGTACAAGTGTATGTACTAGTATATACATGTTACAGTCACCAGCACATCAGACTATACATTTTTGTTGAATCATAGCCCTTATTTTGGAATAAGGGCTATGATTCAACAAAAATGCTGTTGGCAGCATAAGATACCGCAGTGTTTAGCTTGACAAGCTGCCGTCCGTACATTACTTGTTTATTGACAAGTTTGAAAAATAAAGCTTAAAGATGCGTAGTATATTATTGAAGAGCATACCTATAGTAACATGATAAATTGGCGATTTTAAAGTCTTCAAACGCAAAATATTTTCTCTGTAAACAATAAAGTACGGGCGGGTAAATTGGGGCGCTATTATTTTGCCATTAAGTTCTGTAGATAATGCATTCAAAACATCAACATTGTGCAGAGTTTCTGTTCCCTTCCATAGACATAAAATAGGGTATTTTAGCAAACCATGTTATAAAGAGTGGTGTAGGTATATAGTAGAAGAATTATGTCTTGTTTCCACTTTTCGATTGAAACGAGGGTAATATTTTTTTTTGTCGAATCTCCAGTTTACATGTTTACAGTTACATAAATCATAAGTTCAAATGAACGGTCGCGGTTTCTCACTCCTAACCACCTTTAGAGCCAAAATCTCTTGCACTTCGCGTCACTTCATCTTTGTTTGGAGTGACGCTCGTTTTTGTGTCGTGTGAGCAAAAGATTTTCGTTGAAAAGTGGTTAGGCGCGAGAGACCTCGACCTGTGTGTTGTTATAAAGAGGTATTTCGATGTATAAACAAATCCCACAAATCACATTGCTATCAATTTGACTAATCCATTTTAATTATTCGGATGGAAGTTGCATGCAACGGGCAATCCGAAACTTTTGCGAATGAGCCTGCAGAAAACCGCAATTGTCCTGAAAATAATGACCTACATTCACCACCATTGAATGACTGTTCTTATAAAGTGTTATTTTCAATATTGGCTCCTCTATGTATGAGCTTGCTGACATTATACCAAATGTTTAACAGTATAAAAAAGGACTGTGATCAAGCACTAGCTGTAAATTGTATTTGTTTTATTAATTTCTAAAAAAAGGACCCATAAATTCAAACGATCTATTACTATTTAGTTAAGTATAAAATATTAAAATTAATAGTTGTTGTCGTGAAGCGACAAATGTGAAGGGAGAAGATTAAGAAAAGAGGTAAAAGAGGGGAACAGAATTTATATAAAAATAAAAAATAATATTTACAATACCGATTAGTGAAAAAAAAGATGATGAGTGAATGTATGTGTGTAAGAAGAGTGCAGTGGGCGTGAGTAAGTGTCTTCAGATCTTCTATATCCTGGAGGCAGCAGAGGGCGGAGTCGGAGTGCAGGGTCGACACAGCAGAGGTAACAGCGACGCCGATGTGCAGCAGTGTCAGGCGCCGTGAAGTAGTAGCTCTCAGCAGTGAAGTAGTAGCTCTCAGCAGTGAAGTAGTAGCTCTCAGAAGTGAAGTAGTAGCTCTCGGCAGTGATGAGGGTATCCAAAACTATGTAGAAAATGTTATGATTAGTTGGAGTGCCAGAAGTACTTGGTCTCGGATCCTCTTCCGAGAACGGGACAGGTCCCTCCCCAAGAGCGAGGAGGTGTTACTACAGTCTCAATATGGACTCGGATCCTCCTCCGAGAAGGAGACAGGTCTCTCCCCTAGAGCGAGGAGGTGTTACTGCAGTCTCAATATGACTCGGATCCTCCTCCGGAAATGTGTCCGGTCCCTCCCTTAGTGCGAGGAGGCGTTTCAGTAGTCACCGGCGGTTCTTCAAGACTTCTTGAGGAAAATGTAGAGTGTTGAAAACTGTTCGAGATTACAACTCGGAATCGAATGAATCAATGAAAAAAGTACAGGCTTATATAGGGGCCTGGGCCGTTCAAATTTAGAACGAGGTAGGTTCTAGAATAGAACATGAATACTGATGGTTTAAAGAGGATTAAACCCGAAAAAGTAATAAACTTTGATAGAAGTTGTCAGTTTTTGAAAGATATTGTCATAACAACCATGTCAATAAAGATAAAAAATGTCAAAAATCAAGGAATTTATTAAATTAATAAGGAAATCTAATCATCACCCAATGCAAATTAAAGGAAAATTGCAAACAAAGGTAAAACACAGCTATTTTTACAGTATTATGTACAGAAAAGTAGAATAACAGAGCTTTGAAAGTTTGACATTTTTAGATTCACAATAAATATTGTTCAAAAAGGATTAGAAAACAACAATGAACCAAAAATACAGTGTAAAAGTATAAGAAGAGTAGAAAGGCAGGTAATGCCTATAGTTTAATGTCTACAGTACGACTTTTTAGGGAGAAAATACGAACTGCGTTATGGTAGATAGAATCTAAGATTAACTCTATGTTCGTGTTTACAGCAAACAGACTCAAATAAAGAGTAAGAATTCAGCAAGAACCCGCAATCTTTGGATGGGAAAAGGAAATGAAAGCATGGAAAAACAAAGATAATGCGATCACATTAAGGTACTCAATTTATTAAATGAATTACATGTACAACGGTACATTTCCCCCACAACCCCAGAAAAATTTTCGACTTAGAGAAAAGTTTTGAAAGAAGGCCTAAAGAAAACCTAGGAATCTACTTCGCCTAATATACAACCTTACATAAAAATATTTATTCTTCTTCTAGCATTCTATCATCTTCATACCGTAAGGGTGGAGTTCACATTCAATGACTGCCACTCTAGAAAAGAATTCCTCAATAACGACAGGCTTATTTAGGGAGTTGTCAACCGCTCCATAGATGGAAAAAAAAAGTTTGATCTAGGCCTACTTATGGAGTAATCAACCGCTCCAATCTAAGGCTTATTTAACGAGTAATCAACCGCTCGGACCTAAGGCTTATTTAAACGAGTAATCAACCGCTCAAAAGAACGTACTAGTTAGTACTAAGGGGTTTAGAGTCCCTTAAGTAAAGAGAAGAGGTTTAGAGCCTCCCGAGTTAACGTAAGGGATTTAGAGTCCCTTAAGTAAAGAGAAGAGGTTTAGAGCCTCCCGAGTTAACGTAAGGGATTTAGAGTCCCTTAAGTAAAGAGAAGAGGTTTAGAGCCTCCCGAATTAACGTAAGGGATTTAGAGTCCCTCAAGTTAAGGTAAGATAAAGAGTGAAGACAAAGGTTTAGACATTTAGACATTGTAAAGTTAAAAAGTTATGAATAATTCAATAAAGTTCAAAATAAAATTGAGTACCTTAATTCCTCTTCAAATAGTGATTAAAATGAATTAGTAAAGATATAGGTTGAGAAAGAAAATCGGAGAGTAAAAATAAATAGGTAGAGAGTTTAAGAAATAAGAGTTCTCAGTTAATTAAGTTAATTAGAGAACAATTATTTAAATCAAAGTTAAGTTAAAAGAACAAAGTTAACTTAAGACCAATTAAGGTAGATTTAGTTAAGTTAATAATTCTCAAGTTAAGTTAACAAAAACAAAATTTTACTATCTCCGAGTTTCAAGGGGTTAAGTTCTGAGATGATAGTTAAGGTGTTAAGATTTAGGATGATATGAGATGGTAGTGAAGGGGTTAATAATATTTTATCTAAAAAGAGATAGCCAAAGAGGGTGAAAAGGTAAAGGACACTAGATAAAGTGTTGTTTTTGAATTTAGAAAAAATGAGATGGTAGTGAAGGGGTTAATAATATTTTATCTAAAAAGAGATAGCCAAAGAGGGTGAAAAGGTAAAGAGGGTGAAAGGGTAAAGAGGGTAAAAAGGTAAAGAAGGTAAAAAGGTAAAGAGGGTGAAAAGGTAAAGGACACTAGACAAAGTGTTGTTTTTGAATTTAGAAAAAATGAGATGGTAGTGAAGGGGTTAATAATATAACGGCTCCTCCTACCGGAATGGCGCTCTGGCGCCGTTATCAGGTCTTCAGAGGTTCTACAGTCAGGTATTCTGTGGCTGAACGGGCTGTGAGGCGTGGATTATCGGGCGAGGAAAATAAGACACTTGTATGATCAAGTACAGAACGTTTACTGCTACACAAAATATTACGAGGAACACATACACCACTCTATAATGACACTCCATCGATCACGTAACACGTATTTGCGATTCCATCTGATTGGCTCTAGATCTCAAGTTCATCTGACATCATGGCCGCTCTGACTGTTCGCGCACGCGCTAGAGTTCGAAGTTGCGTCAGAGCAATGTCAATCCTGCAGCACTGGCCACTGCTCTAGGACATTATGGTCCATATTCCCTCACGGCCATACTGACAATTCGCACGTCCTCGTGCGACTCTCGTTCCCGTGAAATAGTCTTCCACTTCAAGTCAATCTGAAAAAGTAAAATAACTGGTAGACAACCCTTCATGCCGCTCGTCCATCCCTGACATAATATGACATTTCAACTTTATTATGTGATGACGTAAATAGTATACAACATAATTCGGGAAATTGTCGAAACTAGCACGTCACCATGTACATCATACACTTCCCACAGTCCCCCGATTGTTGGGTGATCGGATTGATCAGTCACGCACCATATCTCGTAGTAATGACCAGCAGGTCAGCGCCGTTATTAGCTACCATAAGTCTCATAGTTGTGGTCACTGCCTCTTACATAGGCCACCACCGTCGTCTCTTACAGGGGCACCACAGCCCTTCTTAAACACCACTGCATGTCATAGGAACAACTACATCTCATAAACACCACTGCCTCTCACAGGCAACATCAGCCGTCACAGGCTACACCGGACGTCACAGGCAACATCGCCTTCCACAGGCAACACCGGCCAACACAAGCCACATCGCCTCTCACAGGCAACACAGTATTGAGTCAAGTCAAGTCTCCCGTAGACCCCGGCGATATGACTAAGGCATTGACATTACACAAGCCATTTGACCAACATAAGCTAGTTCCACCAGGGACACCGACATTACACAAGTCATTCGACTAACATAAGCCAGTTCCACCAGGGACACCAACATTACACAAGCCATTCGACTAACATAAGCCAGTCCTCAATCAATCAGCCACTTACTTCTTTCCCCAATTTGTAGCTAAGACTTCAGTACGTTGACCAGTACAAGCCAAAGCCCACCCCTTTGCCTATAAAGCGCTATTTCTATTAACATCATCCAATAAGTGGCACTCTCTGTATTGGTTCATCCATCGCGGTCTCGACAAAATCCTCATTATTGACAATAGTAATAGAGTTACTCCTTAAGTCATCGTTGTTCTTGAGAACAGCACATAATAACATAATACCAATAAAGAAAGCACATCATATTAAAATAACCACGTTCTCTCAAATCGCAGTTCGTCCGTACGATCCCATTCATAAAATTCTGCAGCTCATTACTATTTTATATACTATCTATTCGATACTAAAACATTATAAACCCACATGTTAGGTATTCACAAACTAGTACGTTGAGATTGACAGATAAATACCTCTTTCGATGCACATCGCGTGAGTAGGTTAGCCACTAATTTGTTACCATGAAAAGTTGTATTTAGGAGGTTTTATCGCCCGAAGCGATCTTTTCTAGTCAACTAAAGAAATTATAAGTTCGTTTCTCAGTTTTACTCGAACAGACAGACAGGCATACAAACAAATTCCAACGATATCATACACATACAGGGCCCTGATTCACGTATTTTCGGCATCTACTGTTGGATTACAGTAGTAGTCATTCAGTAGTGCTATTGTAACACATCGTGTGCTTAAAGTTAGCAGCATTGAATGGTGACACGCCGCTGTCAGAATAGCGAAGTATATTAATTGTACTCTAGTAGTACAATTGATGCACAACTCAGTGACGGACGACTCAATTAGCGAAATTGAAGCCCAGGTCGAATTGATAACCCTTTTTTTAAGTCGGTGAAAAATAAATATAGACTTCTTTTGACAAAATAGACAAACATCACCAGCCAAACGTACCCATACAATTTTTTACATATTGTGCCTAGAATTTATCAATTCATTTATATTAAAAACAAAACTAACAGATCTATCCCCGTCTTCATAAAGTAGTTTTATTTTTTATTTTACTAGCGTGAAAATTAAAGTACGGACAACAACACGTCAAGGACACAGTCATCAACCCATGGTACAGATTCAAAATTCAAATTTCAAGGGAAAACGTCACAATCTTGTCGTCGCTTCTGCGACACACTTTCCGTTTCCCACAGCTTCTCTATACATAGTTACTACTCACTGACTGTATTCTAATCGGAAACTTCCAAGTAAATCTCAAACTAACTAAGCGTAACCTGCTCATACCATCAATTCACAACAAAGAAACGAGCTCACCGGATTATATGAAGTCTGCTCCTTTTAGCTTGTCGTTCGCACACATTGAACTCTAGGACGCTGCATGTCTGGCTGCTGGGCTGCTGCAATCTGTATGTTTTCTGTACTGTGCGTCGCACGCACGCACGTGTTCCACTGGACACGATGAAATAAGATGTCTATCCGAACGTCAACACACGAAGCAAGTCAAGTGACATCAGGGTGCCAATTCTCGTGTAGTTACATTTGTAAAAAGTTCACCAATCGTATTTGGTCTTTATATTTTCACCTTTTTGCACCTGCTTCACATACATCGTCACAAATTATCAGTTTTTTTACGAGAGGTTACATTACAACTGTTGCTAGACTGGTTGGTGGTTGTTTTGCCAGGTCTTGTTTGTTTGTTATTAATTCAGAAGATAGAAGCGGCTGAACCGACTGTTGAACTTGCTGCCGGTAAGCTGACTGTTGTGTTTGTTGTCTCCCTTCAAAGTTATCATATAGTTTGCAATAATCAATCGCTCTTTGTTTTACAAAACTAGGTTCAACTTAACATCTGTTTGTTTCTTCACAATATAATATGTTATTTGCTGCCCAGTGTCTTATCATAAAAATCATGCTTACGGCTGATTCAGTCACTCGTATTTTAGTTGCTACCAAAATCTGTAGTAGTCATATTTACCATCAACTTGCACATTTGTACAATAACATTTGTACAATAAGTAGGTACCAACTTTTCTTCGATGCTTACTATCATCTTGCGAATTTTCAACGTTTTTAAGACAATAAACTAAGTGAACTCTCTTGGATACAACTGTCATCATCATCTTAATTTGCCACTGCATCATCATAATAAATATTTGTTGCGCTATCAAGGTGATCTGAGAGGTGTCTCGTCTGTGCGGTCCCATAGTCGGTCACTTAGGATTCCTATAGTTGCACAACATCTCATGCTATAACTTAGTACTCCATTCTGTGTAAGGGTTTTTTGTCAGCATTATCTCACACGGATATCTCTCCGACTCATCGATAGACATGACCAAGCTAGCAAATTGTCCTCCTGTCGTATATCGCCATCAAGAACGGTGTTAGACAGTTCATTGGTACCCAGTTCCTCAACCATAATGTATTGGGCTTTTTGTTATTGTCACTTCTCGAAAGTAGGTGACAAAAGTTGTATAAAGTTGTGGCTGTGAGATTATTGTTTTGAAATCATTTCTTCTTCTTTTTTTAATGGCATCCGAACTGAAATAATTTCCTATTTTCTCATGAATTTTCAACGTCATTTTTAGTGAAACCTCACCTTTCTGTCAGATCGACGTCTCAAAGATTTCCTCTTGGTCTCGTGCCTAGACGTCATTTCTCGCGAAAGATCGGGTAGAGATGTCAACTGTTCGGAGACGTTGTCACTGCTCGGGAAGCAACGGGTACATGTCAACTGCTCGGAGACGTCACCACTCGGGAAGCAACGGGTAGATGTCACTCGCTGTTCGGATAATATCGGGTATAAAACGTCACGGCTCGGGAAAATGGTATTCAAAAGATGTCACCGCTCGCAAAACTTCGGGTCACTCGTATTCTTGCACGTCATCTATAAGCTCTCTGTGATTGGCTGTGTGCTGTGTGCGCGATGACAGCGCCCCTAGTGACCACAAGCTTTTTTGGACTTGAGATTTGTCAAACTATGACAACTGGATTGTTTGGTAATTTGGTAACGATTTTGTGATTGCTTTTCAATGAAATTAAACGAAAATATGTAACACGCAATGTTAACACCAACATACTGACGGGAATATTGCTGGAGCATAGCTGGATTCGTCTCTGCATCAGTATTTTGTCTCCAATAATAAGTTCACTGCCTGTTGTACTGTGTCGTACAAAAAAATTTGGGAACCCATCAGCGATATTTCTCTCCACAGCAGCTATCCATTCTAATGTTTGCTTGGAAACGAATAAAACTTGCACGAACTGGTTTTCTAATTTTTTTTATAGTTACGGGTTATCATCAAATAACGCAACATAGCCATTGAAATTTATACTGAGTCTTTTCCAGGATTTTAGCGTTAACTGAGTGTCTTAAAACATCCAGAAACTCGTTGACGATCTTTTAATAAATGCCATGGGTACTGCACTCTCTATCTTTCTGCAATTCACTTTATTTCTGAGTACTCTCTATCACCTTATCACATCAAAGATGTACAGAGATGGTGAACATCAGAATGGCGGGCTGAAAGCTCCAAATCGTGATGCTTTTGTCTGAAAGTCATGAACTGGGAACGCTCATCTAGAAGTTCCCTCATTATTGTTTATCCTAAGGATAAAAAAAAAATCGAAGCAGATCTGTCGAGACATAACACACGGATTTCAACGGATTCAGTATTCAATATCTGGAATGGTCGAACTTGGAATTCCCCCGTTTCTCCTTCCTTCTCCTTCATTCGCAAAATCTAAGATTCAGCAATATCAATCGCGCAGTCATTTGTCTGTTCTGTCACTGACATTTTCCTCAAAACTTAGCCCTTCGAATCCCACTTCTGATAACGGCTCCTCCTACCGGAATGGCGCTCTGGCGCCGTTATCAGGTCTTCAGAGGTTCTACAGTCAGGTATTCTGTGGCTGAACGGGCTGTGAGGCGTGGATTATCGGGCGAGGAAAATAAGACACTTGTATGATCAAGTACAGAACGTTTACTGCTACACAAAATATTACGAGGAACACATACACCACTCTATAATGACACTCCATCGATCACGTAACACGTATTTGCGATTCCATCTGATTGGCTCTAGATCTCAAGTTCATCTGACATCATGGCCGCTCTGACTGTTCGCGCACGCGCTAGAGTTCGAAGTTGCGTCAGAGCAATGTCAATCCTGCAGCACTGGCCACTGCTCTAGGACATTATGGTCCATATTCCCTCAAATATTTTATCTAAAAAGAGATAGCCAAAGAGGGTGAAAAGGTAAAGGACACTAGATAAAGTGTTGTTTTTGAATTTAGAAAAAGATAGAAGATGAAATGAATGAGATGTAAGAAAATAAAGAAAAAGAGAAGGCTGAAGACTAAAAGATGGGCGCCAATTTGTCGTGAAGCGACAAATGTGAAGGGAGAAGATTAAGAAAAGAGGTAAAAGAGGGGAACAGAATTTATATAAAAATAAATATAATATTTACAATACCGATTAGTGAAAAAAAAGATGATGAGTGAATGTATGTGTGTAAGAAGAGTGCAGTGGGCGTGAGTAAGTGTCTTCAGATCTTCTATATCCTGGAGGCAGCAGAGGGCGGAGTCGGAGTGCAGGGTCGACACAGCAGAGGTAACAGCGACGCCGATGTGCAGCAGTGTCAGGCGCCGTGAAGTAGTAGCTCTCAGCAGTGAAGTAGTAGCTCTCAGCAGTGAAGTAGTAGCTCTCAGAAGTGAAGTAGTAGCTCTCGGCAGTGATGAGGGTATCCAAAACTATGTAGAAAATGTTATGATTAGTTGGAGTGCCAGAAGTACTTGGTCTCGGATCCTCTTCCGAGAACGGGACAGGTCCCTCCCCAAGAGCGAGGAGGTGTTACTACAGTCTCAATATGGACTCGGATCCTCCTCCGAGAAGGAGACAGGTCTCTCCCCTAGAGCGAGGAGGTGTTACTGCAGTCTCAATATGACTCGGATCCTCCTCCGGAAATGTGTCCGGTCCCTCCCTTAGTGCGAGGAGGCGTTTCAGTAGTCACCGGCGGTTCTTCAAGACTTCTTGAGGAAAATGTAGAGTGTTGAAAACTGTTCGAGATTACAACTCGGAATCGAATGAATCAATGAAAAAAGTACAGGCTTATATAGGGGCCTGGGCCGTTCAAATTTAGAACGAGGTAGGTTCTAGAATAGAACATGAATACTGATGGTTTAAAGAGGATTAAACCCGAAAAAGTAATAAACTTTGATAGAAGTTGTCAGATTTTGAAAGATATTGTCATAACAACCATGTCAATAAAGATAAAAAAAATGTCAAAAATCAAGGAATTTATTAAATTAAAGTAAATTAATAAGGAAATCTAATCATCACCCAATGCAAATTAAAGGAAAATTGCAAACAAAGGTAAAACACAGCTATTTTTACAGTATTATGTACAGAAAAGTAGAATAACAGAGCTTTGAAAGTTTGACATTTTTAGATTCACAATAAATATTGTTCAAAAAGGATTAGAAAACAACAATGAACCAAAAATACAGTGTAAAAGTATAAGAAGAGTAGAAAGGCAGGTAATGCCTATAGTTTAATGTCTACAGTACGACTTTTTAGGGAGAAAATACGAACTGCGTTATGGTAGATAGAATCTAAGATTAACTCTATGTTCGTGTTTACAGCAAACAGACTCAAATAAAGAGTAAGAATTCAGCAAGAACCCGCAATCTTTGGATGGGAAAAGGAAATGAAAGCATGGAAAAACAAAGATAATGCGATCACATTAAGGTACTCAATTTATTAAATGAATTACATGTACAACGGTACATTGTACTATATTCCACACAGCTTCAGTGGTAAAGACGTATTGCGATTCACTATGAAACATCATTAACTTAAAGTATATAGTTTTAGTTAGCCTCAACTGTTTATACAACCGCTATCACGTCTTTCGATACTTCCAGTTTAGATGAGCTTGAATCTAAACTAAGAGGAAAAGCCAGCCTTTCCCGGTTTTAATGGAATCATTTCTAGCGACGTCCACGGATACGTATCCAAGCAGTTAATATTTAAATTTATCGTACATAACTAATCTGGCGACGGCTTGGCTACCATACATTGCAATATTATCTGCTTGGATACGTAACCGGCGGCGTTGCCATGGCGATTCAGTCAGGGACGGCCCTTGTGTATTAGCATACACTTGGGCACAAAAAACAATGTCCCGCGCCGATGGCCAATCCCATTACAGCTGTGGTCGGATACTATCAAGAGGGCTTATTATGTTACTACTAATAGAATTTAACTGTTCTCGCGCAGCTACATAACCGCATTCGGTCCCATAACAATCGCGTTTGACATAAACGAGTGAACTTCGTCCATTAGTTGAGATTACGCCGCAGTTAAAATACTTTCACAGCATCGGGAAAAAGGATTTCTAATTTAATTTGTGTCTGTTTACCCCTTTAATGGGAATAAAGCGGTAACATTGGAATTCGGAGCGCCGGATTTGCGGGGAGATTTTTAATGAAGATTAGGAAGAGTTGTATTAATTAGTAAAAATCAAATGACTGTAATTATCCTGCCTTCGTCTCTTGAAGTCAGGACAATTTGGATCGAATTTCACTTACAGGTAAGTTCGCTTGATCATCCAATTATATGCAAAATCTTCAATATTAAGAATAAATTAGGTGTATAGAGCTTGTCTAAGAAAGAAAAGAAAAGAAAAGCTTGTCTTGAAATGACGCGTCGTCTTACTACTTTTTTAATTAGTTGATTTCGATGTGTAGGTGCAAATATTAATAACAACACTTTGACACAGCTAAAGCAGTAGAACCTAACACCAAAGGTAAGACTGGAGTACCTAATTTTTTTTAATGTTCTGAGAAAATATACGTATAATTTCATGAGCTAGATAGTGATTCCTTTTTCAACTATCAATTAATTTATTGAATATTAAGCTAAATTTGAATATGGCACTTAACAGGCGCAAAACATCCAAAACGATTGTCAGTAACAATTACGACCACTGTTCAAGTACGCTCTAAAGAATTTTTGACCCAATTACAAAACAAAGACATAGCAATTACCAGCCTCCTTGAATAGAGATGGCTTTCGTTTTCATCGATATCGATTAAACATCAGATTTTCAAGATGATGGACAATATACTTTTTTATTGTATTTTTTTTTATTATTTCTTTGTTGACATTTGAATTATTATTATTATATTGTAATCATATTGCATGCCAATGATATTATAATTAAGCTTCTAAGTGTGTTGGACTAGCTCTGTAAACTTGCAAGTGTTATGCTTTAAATAAATATAAAAATGTAAAATATAAATAAATATGGACATGATTTTAAATTTATATTATTACGCTCAGTTGTTCATAGATACTAAATACCTTCTTCTAATGCTAACGTCAGGAATATTATGCAACATATTTTTAAAGTTGAGTAACTTGGTGCATCAAAGCCAAATTCATTGTTTATTGGACTTAGATTTTCTTAGTGGTTACAACGCATAATTAGACGGTTTCCTCTAATACGAACTATATTAGTTTAACTATGTCACATTTATTTGATATTTAAGCAGAATTAGTTGACCATGTTTAATCACTGGAAAGAGGAATGCATAAATTGACGATCGCTCAGTAAGATAATGAAGACATACATTACATTAGAAAAATCTTTACCTAGATCAATAAAACGACGGTTTTTTTTTTACAATTCGTATATTACTTTTCCTTTCGATATTCAAATTGAATCTTCACTTCAGCATCTCCTCCTTAGTACCATCGACCGCAATAAAAAGAGACAATTGTGGCGAATACAAATAATTGCGTCGCATTGTTTGCGAATGATATTCCCATTGTGGATCCCTGAAGGCGTGTGAAATGGCCTGAAGCGATGACTATACATTGTAAAGTACTAATAAATTATACTGTGACGTCAAAGCTCACTAATCTTTACTGACTCAGTTTTCTTTGTTTTCAAAGCTAATAAAATGTATTTTTTTTTTAATATCGTTAAAACTCTATTTAGCTACCGTAAAAATAATAATAGTCCCCCTAGCCGATTTCGACTACGGTGGCCAGTCACAACGACTAACCGACTGCGCGGGACATATTATAGTGCACAAGTGTGTGCGCAAACACTCAAGCAAGTGTGCAAGCACTCTCAATTCCTTTCACTCTCATAGCCCAATAGGACAGCAATCTGACTCGACCGGAAAGAGATCAGGCGCAGGACCAACGGCTTTACTGAATATCGAGTGATGGCGGATTAGAGCACCACCCTAATTTTATTACTGAAATGGGCGCCTAATTAATTACTACAAGCGATTGCAATGAGATGGTTTGTATGCGGAATTGTTAGATTAAGTGCTGTCAAACCACTGTCATGAGTGACCATGCAAAACAGCTGATTATTCTGTAAGCGCTGCTCTCAAATGTTAATGTATTCAGAAAGAAAGAAAGAAAATACATTTATTCGACTCACAAACACATATACAATACACTGACTCGTAAACACATATACAATAAACAAACACACACTTATTTAACATTAACATCGAGAATGAGTCGAAAAGGCACCCCTCAGCATTAATCGTGGCAGCAAGATGCATTCCACGACACTGATTTTCAGTGGGTGCATTGTGGGTATAGAATAAACACAAACAAGAAAAACATAAAATGAAAGAAAGAAACAAAAACAAACACAAAAATTAACAATATCAATACACAGAAATATATAAAATAAAATAAAAATAAAAAACATATTTAGAATGGCTTCGCAAGCGCTTAATTAGAAAGTTGCAAGCGCTTGCAAGCACCTACGAGTCGTTCTCCGATTAACAAAGCGAAACGGATTCAATTGTTCGTTATACTTTGCTTGGCGAATCCTGCATTGATAATTTATCGTTGAACATTGAGATCGTTTAAAATTGGATAGTTTTTTTTATTTTACTCACTGATAATATATTAAAAGTTATAAAAATATTATTTTATATTTGCCAAGCAAAGAATAAAGGACTTTAAATACTTCTAGAACGTTATGACGTTTTTTCGCGCACAGCGAAAAAATTTAGTCCTCATTCAAATTTCTAAGATAATAAATGATATAACAAAAAGTGGTCGATACATCCGCAATTTGATGATTCAACATACGAGGTAGTGCGCAAGTTTAGCGAGGGTATAAAAATAAGTTGCCTAATACAGTTATGTAGGTATAAATTATACCTTACTCATTTTATTTTAGTATAGTTAAATTTTCAGAGTTCGTCTGTAAAATCATTTCCATATAAAAATAATTGCTACGGATTTTATGTGTAAAAGCACGTTCAAGCTGATGGCTTTTTGAAAAAATAAAATGAAAAGTTTATTGAATGCAAATATGCAGAATTTAAAACTGAATAACATGTAACACAGCTTAAATATAACATTTTGTCGAATACACATTCAAATTGTGCTACATTTTAAAGCTATTTAAATTATCTGTTATTATTTTAACCAACCATTTCAATTATTTTGATTCTGTATAAGTACCTAGTTCATATCCTAATTAAATAAACGTTGTATTTATTATTATTTAAACAAAAACCATTCCCATTTTTTTGAAGTCTTGTACGTTTGAAAGTAGTAGGCTACATAATCTATAAGGTACCTATAGATTATATGGATATAGTTGTGCAAAAATAGTATTTTCGTAGTCAGGAAATTTAGCTACTCTTGCATAGCAGTAAAACTTTAACTACTATCCCATCCTTTAGTAATAAAAACCCAAAAAGTGCTTGACAAGGGATGAATAGAAAAAAAGCATAAAGTGTACTATCTCGTAAAACCTCGCATAGAGGAACTCGCATATTATTAGTATGGGCGCTCGTAAAAGTTTGTACTAGTAAACAATTTGCTTTGGAGTCAAATTTTACTGGGAAAGTTCCTTTTTACACAGTGTTTTTTTAGAGATGCGTAAAAAATACAATGGAACCGAAAAAATACTGTCAATTTTAATTGTTTTCCATGTTCTGGAAGATCAGTAAATGGAATGATATTAAAGTTGAAAAAAAATATTAATAATTTTCTCAAATGATTCTACTTCCAACGTCCACCGACAAGATTGGCAGACGACCTTGTAAAGATCGCAGGATAACACTGGATGCAGACCGCTTGTGATCGGTCCATGTGGAAAACTGTGGGGAAGGCCTATGTTCAGCAGAGGACATCCTTTGGCTGATAATGATGATGATGATGATTCTACTTCAATTGCTTGGACTTTATTTTTATTTATTTCGATAAAAACGTACCCGACGTTTTATGTTTTAATTTTAATTTATTGATTGTGTAAGTTAGTAATATTGTTAGTAGCTTATTATCACACAGCATGGTTTAATATGGGCAACGAAGAAAACAAAAAAGAATCGCCCCGTCATTGACCGACTTCTAAAACAAATAAATATGTTGCCCCACAAATGCATATGCTAAAACTTTCAGCCAATACATCTGATTTTATCAAGACCCAGCGTCACTGTGCCGTGATAAAAATACAATAAAACAAATAAGTTCGTGTCTTCGGTCCGACGGTTCGCTCATAAAAATTCAACTCCGTCAAATGGATAAAACTATTGGGAGAATTTAGAAGGCATATTATGTAACTAGAAAGCCATCGCTATCGCTATGTGATTTGGGCGATTCACATACATTGCTCTGATCCCAAAGTATGTAGATAAAGCACTTGTGTTATGGAAATCAGAAACAACGGCGCGGTCACCACCCAGATCCAATACGAAAAGAAAATTATGATTTCTACACTGACCCGACCGGGAATCGAACCCGGGACCACGGAGCGGTGAAGTCGAAGGCGAACAAAGCGAATTGGTTTCAACCACTGAGGTCGTCAGAGTTTTCACCTTTGTTTGGAATAGACGGATAAGTGTATTATCAGTGTACGTAGATCTTTCAAATAATTAGAATAGTACGAATATTGGCAATGGGGGCCGATTTAAGCAATGATCAGACAAGTGCACTGAAGATTAAACTAAGTGCGCAATTATACACATACTACACAAGTAAATTCTTTGTTTTTTTGCTCTCATAATCTGGTGAGACAGAAATCCTTCATGGCCAGAAAGAAATTGGACAAATAGCTTAGTTTGCTTTAGGAGGCACAGAAGTGTCATTCGCCAACTAACTGAGCCCTCCTAAAGGAAGTTATTGAGTTACATAATATCTTTAGAAAGAAAACTGTCGCTTGATATGCGGGTTAAAACAAGTAGAGGCCGAAAGGGTTAGGACTTTTTGGTCTGTTTAGTAGATAATAGCTATGTACATTTTTTATTTGTCTTGTTAGTGGCTTCCATCAACTACGTCTGCAAAAAAGATAGATTTTACATATAAAGTTTTACATATAAAGTTATTTTTATTTATGAAGAATAATGTCAATTTTAACCCGAACGTAAGTGGAAGATACTTAAATTCAAATTAAATTCATTTATTTCGACCAACAAAGGATCAATTTGTTAGTTACATAACTTGGCATAAATGCTGTTAAAATATCTTCTACAAATCAAGTGCCGTAAGATACGCCAACTTCAAAGATCAGTCAAACTGTGTACACAATATTACAGTCCGAACATATAGTGGCTATAGTTTAAGTAATTATGTGTAAAGAATTTTAACACATATTATTTCTGAGCATTTAGTTAACGACGATAAAAGTAAGGTATCCCAAATATTTGTTGAAATTAGTCTCCCGCTTTTTAATACAGCGAATTTGTACACAAACTCAGAACTTTTCCACTTAACACAACATGATAAGTTATCCAATACACTGTACAAAAAATTGTCCTCGTTATTTTCGTCCCCAAGCCTGTGTAACGCTGTATTTTCGTTGATGCCCTGATTTAACTTTCCTGCTACTAATGGACCCTATCCAAATTAGCCCAACTTCGATAAATTTCTCAGGTGGGTTCAAAATATACCCCTCGCCCACTTAAGGCATAGCTCAGTGAGAGCAAACAGCTCAATTAGTATAAAAAAATCTGTTTGTGTATTAAAATATACAACAAGGAATCATCAAGTGTCCATCAATCATCATCATCAATCATCAATCATTTGACGACGCATTTGGTGTATTGGTTAGTGCTCCTGACTATTACGCCAGCTGTCGCGGGTTCGAATCCCGCTAGGGGCAAATGTTTGTGTGATGAACACGAACATTCGTACCTAAGTCATGGATGTTATGTATTTGTATGTATGGGACACGGCCCCGTCACAATCGTTGTCCGGTACTTCGTAACACAGGGAAGATACTTACTCACTACGAAACCAGACAACTTAATGGGTGTGTTATCTGGTGCATATTTATATTTAAACGCACAGTAAAGGGTGGAATTAACAACCATGCAGGTCGTATTTCTTTATGATTATAATCAAGTTACGGGGGGACCGCTATTTCCATTTAAAGATTCCAAGAGCAAACCTATTTTTTTTTTAATTATCAGCTAAGTAAATAGTGTACAGGCTGTTTTATCACGACCTATGCCTAGGCTTCGGAGTTAGCTCGAGAATAGGTGATTTGTCAGCGCTGACGTCAATACACTTGTTGGGCGCCATTTTGAAATTTCGCTTTCAAAAGATTTATCGCGGTTCGCGTTGCATTGTGCGAAAATAGGAAGTACCTATATTTAAGCATCTCCTTTGGAAATGTTGCTTATTTTTGTGTAGCAGCTGTCATTTGTTTTTTTTTTGTTTGTATATAAAAGGTACTGCATAAGAATCGTTAGAAATATATACTTTTGTGACGGAAGTCGTTATCACTACCTAATATTAGCTCTTTTGTAAAGCTTAATTAGGTACATCATTTACCCAAAACAATGGGTAACAACAGGTTTTTACTACCATACTGAGCCACAGTCTTTGAACCCATTTATATTTAATTTTATCATACCTCCACTAGATTCTTTACAGGAAGAAAGACCCTAAGTAACAATTCAGTTCAATTTTTTACATTACATTTACATTTAGGTGGACATTTACAATAAATAGTTCGATATGTCTTGCCACAAATAAACCATATAAAATATTTACAAAACGAACACTGTAAAAAGAAAATTTCTGAACAAACTATTTACTAGATAATTAGAAAATTACCTACGAATGAAACGAACCACCTATTTTGAGTACCAACAAGAAGTTATATGTTGACTAACACGATTAAAGTTTCACTTAAATTATACCACAATCCGTACAAGTTCCAACCAACAGATGTAGCCCAGACTTCGCACGTAGTTTCGGTGGAATTAATATTCAATTACAGCATGTGTCTAGTTTGCCGTGAACGCAGTGTGGGTTTAATATCTGTTACCGGAATTATGGTATTGGTGGATCATGACTTTAATATCACACTAGCGACCCGTAAATTAAATCTTTAAAAAACCGGCATCATCATCATTACTCGTATCAGCCAAAGGTTGTTGACTGCTGGCTAAACAAAGACCTCCCCCAAAGTTTTTCCACCTTTTTTTAGGTACCTAACGGACACAGCCCTGCAAATCAGTAATCTCAAGTGGCAGTGGGCAGGGCACATATCGCGAAGAACTGATGGCCGTTAGGGCAGAAAAGTTCTATATTGGAGAGCCTTCGACAAAAAGTGCAGCGTAGCACGTCCACTGATAAGACGGACAGACGACCTGTTGATTGATGTGACGAATAATTTTGTGTATTATGTGCCTTCCAAATGCATTGATAGTTTATTGGTGAAAAATTGCATAAAAATCGGTGCAGGAGCATATTAGTTTATCGCGCCAAAGATGCAACTTTTAATATAAAACAAGTTCAAAAATGTGTTCATTTATTAAACTTTATTCTTCGCTATTTTTCAGTGTCGTAAACAGAAATTTTTTTGCACATTAGCAAGCTATTCAAGTCGTTAGGAATAAATTTGCGATTCACTGGTAACAGAATAAAAATTATGCAAGGTGAGAATATACTAGAAAAGTGGTAAGTGGGTTTTGTTGGCTCAATGGTAATATCTGGTAGCAAAAACAATTCAAAGTGTATAGAGCCCACTGATATACCATTAGTGTGCTTCGAATTTGAAAAGGCTGTTACAAATTTTTGCATTTTTACGAAAAATACTCGATTGTTTGAAGATTTTATTTAGTTGTTACTTTCAAGGAATTTACTTTTATAGTGGTGTTTTTTCTACTCATTTCTCGCTTGGCTTGTACTGACGCGATCTTGGACCTCGGACCTTCGGACTTTAAGAGCCAAAATCGTTTTCACATCGCGTCATTTTTTGATTCGAGTAACGTCTATTGTTGCTAGGCAACAAATCTACCTACCTATCTTGCTGTCAGATTTTATCAAGCCTAAGGCTGACTAGGCTTAGTGACTAATATTAATTTCTTTAGTCCTTCAACAATATCTAGGTACTTTACTCTATTCCATTTCAATTTTATTTTCTTTTTACCCTATAGTAGCTCGGATCCGCTGGTTGCGACTGATATGTATTTATTTTTATATATTAATTTTTAAGGAGTATATATTTTTATATTTAACGTGTTTGTTTAAATATGTATTAGTTTATGTATTTTGTTGTGTATTTTATGATTATTTATTGATATGTAATTTTGTGTTATACTCTTCACTCTTTATAAAAAGCTGTCAACTTTACTTTTGTTTGATATATTTCACCGCCATGCCTCTTCTTTTCATTCTTCATACTTTTCCTAACCTGAAGGTTGTTTGGAAGAAATTGCTTCAAGCAATAAGACCGCCTAAATTGTACTACTAGCGAATATATAAAATGCTTTCCTGTGTAATTACTTTGTTTATGGTGTGCTATAAATAATTTTTATTATTATTATTAACACGGAGCACGGAGATACTTGTGATATTCGTCATTTAAATGGCAGTAATGGTGACCCATCCAAAAACAACCTCGCCATAAGTTGCTTTACTTCAGTAATCAATAACTAAATATTTAAATTATCTTAAGACAAAGGCCTTCTATTTTTAACCCAGTTGTGTAAGAATGGTGCGAGATATATGGTCGTAGCGGATTGACAAATGATGTGCCCAGGATTTCCCCGAGTTCGCTGGGTTTTCGAATTTACCCCGGAAACTGAATATTTCGTATAGTGTGTAGTATTCAAGATTTATGTGCAGAATGTAGCGAGTGTAATGATATATTTGCGTTGGCTTCATTGTTGAAGGTAATGGAAAAGTCAAGGAGAATTTGTTGAAAACAATTTTTCAATTCTTAATTAACTAAAAGAAAACCTATTTTCCTGTAATAAATCACAAAGGCCTTTGTTCAACACTTGACTTTGTTCTTTGGCCGATAATAATGATTATGAAAACACATAGTAAAACTAACATGATTTGACTTGGTTTTTACCACTTGTGTCCAATGCAATATTGATCTAATTGTTTTGAATTGACAAACGCAAAAGAAGCGAGCTTCTTCTGAGCGAGCTCGCTCCATCTTCGACTTCATCTTAGTAGCACTTGGCTTGGTCTGGAGTCAAAAAACCCATACTAAACAAAATAAAAAAGCGGGCGGAAATGCATCGCTCTTGATTCTATGTACAAGTATGTTCTCGTCATCGACATGATTCCGAACCCTTCGATATAGTGTTGTCATTCAAAATTTTGGCAATGAACATAGGGGTGCCTCGTAATTATATAGTCAGGGGTTCTGATTCGAAATTAAAACTTATCTTTTTTAGCCGATTTAGGTTAGAGCATATAGGCTAGACTTGCATTTATTGCATTCGCAGAAAAATGGACCTCGCTAGGTATTCTTGTCAATGCTACGTAAGGTAATATGTATTTTTTTTTGTAGCCAAACATTGTATAGACAGACATTTGGATACGCTCGCACCTGATAACAGCCATATTAACTTTTTTCTTGAAAGCGTTCAAATTGTCGCTCTGCCGACCGCCAATTCCACTCCTTAGCCCTACGCCAAAGAATGTAGACCGTATTTGTTGTGAAGGTATTGTTGATTACTTTTTGGATATAAAATGTATTATTGTCAGTAAAATAGAGTTAAGTAACACATATAATGAGATATCAAAAGAAATATCAACGAAATGACGCCAAAAAATGGCTGCCAAGCAGACTTATAGTAGTATTTTCAAAGATAGAGCGAACAAGCTTCTTCTGGGTAAGCCCGCTTCATTGTGGACTACTATTATATGCCAAACTTAGGTTTTTCAACATTTTGGATTTACTACCTTTCTTTCTGTGTGACTATGCCTTTAGTTTCTAGTCTAGCAACTGGATACAAACAGACCCTAAATAAGGGAATTCTCACATAACAGCGTTAAACAGCGCAGTCCCGCTATTAAACTTTCCGGGAACTGAGGGCTTACTATGTTTTTACCGATTTCAAAAAAGGAATATTGTTTTTATTTAATCTAGATAGAAGAAAAAGCACATGATTATGAGAGAAACGTTCAGAGAGACGTGTCAGACTTGTAAATGCATTTGATCCAGCTTGGGTATTCTTAATATTATAAAGATGAACAGTTTGTTTGTTTGTTTGAAAGCGCTAATCTCAGGAAGTAATGGACCAATTTGAAAAAAAAAACTTTTTGTATTAAATAGCTGATTTATTGAGTAAAGCTTAAGACGTGAGGGGAGGGAAAAGATTACGCTGCGACGTGAGAGAAGGGAGCAAACTTGAAACCCGTGAACAGAGTCGCGAGGCTAGTCTTCTTAACTATGTCTACGAAATATACGGCTTTGCACACATCTGGACTCGATTTATGATTGGTGTATTTTGTTTTTTTAACCAAGTAATTCCCGAACCAAAAACGAGTTGAGAGATTAATACATATAATTGTTTCATATAATTCAATTCAAAATGAATCTCAAACTTTGGCGGTATAATTGCTTAGTAGTTTAGTACACAGTAGGACTCTTCTGGTGCGAAATTATGCTGCGACAGCAACAAATTAACGGAGTTTCTGACGAAATGCTGCAAACTTTGACTGGGCTGACAACACTGCATGTGGGTAATTGGGTGATGATGAAAAAGAGAGAGATGATGAGAAAGATGTATGTAGCACTGACCACCACTTTTGAATTGACACATAGTATTCGATTTTTTATTTTTATAGTATCGAGGCAGACATTTGGCCACAATCTCAACTTGATGGTAAGTTATGATATGGCCTAAGATGGATCATGCCTGAGTAACAGCCTATTCACTCTCTTCTTGAATTCGCCAAAATTATAATGGCTAGAAAACACATCTGCCGGCAGCGAATTCCACTCCCTAGCCGTGCGCATGAGAAATGTAGATCGAAACCTATTAGTGCGCATTGCTGGAATGTCTACGACGTAAGGGTGGATCCGCGCCCGCATCTTGTGTTCCGCTGGTGAAAGGGGGCTGGTGGAATCAGATCGTGCAGTTCTCTTGCACACTCTCCAAAATGCATTATTTGTTCAGCGAAATTCACGCGACCGCTTGTTATTTTTTAGGCCCCTGTCCTATTTCTATTGGAAAGGATAACCAATTTATGGTATTTACTGCACACGATTGTTTTCTCAAAAACTAAGTTTCATCAGCATCAGAAATTTCACCACTAACAGTAAAAAGTTCCTTCTCATAAAACAACTGTAAAAACAAAGATGCCTTCAACTTTGGGCAATGGGCATGACCTCGTCTCTTAGTTTACACCAAATACGAAGAGCTTTAAGGAACTTGTAACGAGAAACTATGTTTGTTTCTGTTCTTTTACCAAGGTGAACTTCGTGAAAGTAGTGACTGTGGGTTAAAATAATGAGTGAGACTATGGTTACGTTTAAAAAATTTAGATTAACATCCTTTGTAAAATTCAAGAATTCTAAATATATATATTTTTTTCAAATTATATTTGCTCATCTAGGTGTTGGTTGTAACTTTCTGAAAGTGAAACGGTAAATGCTATTAATAATTATACAATATTTTGAGCTTTTAGTGCCAAAAAGAGCATTTTGGTTTATTGCAATTATAAGACCAAAAAAAAATAGGTATCATGAAAAATTCATGATTGTAAAAGTAAAGTAAAGTAAGCCTGTAAGCATCCCACTGCTGGGCAAAGGCCTTACCTCAAGTATGAGGTAGTATGAACCATACTTCATCACGCAGGCTCAGTGCGGATTGACGGAGAATTGTTTGCAAGGCAAACGACCAACCTTTACTGTCAGATTTTATCAAGCCGCCCATAGAGCCTCTGACAAGGCTTAACGACTAATATCAACCGATATTAGCCAAGACCATCTGCTTAACGTGCCTTTCGAAGCACGGAGATGCTCGTGATATACGTTACTTATATGGTCGAAATGGTCACCCATCCAAACACACGTTGCATAACTTTAGTACAAGCACATTTTTATTCATGATTCATTTAAAAAATTCATGACTAAAATTCTTAAAATAAATTCTCTTTTACGAGCATTGACAACCTGACCTCAAAAATCCAAAAAAAGATCTGACCCGAAAACAAACCCCAGAAAATGGAGAAAAAAACTCCCCGTATAGAGAACGTGTTATTCTTTCGCATGCATAATAGATGTTGTGTCAATTACAATGTAAAACATGGTGCGTGTTTAATATTTATAAGGCTTTCACGGTTCGTGGCCCTGATTGAGTTATAGGGACTGATCATAATTAGATTGGTATAAGGATTTTGGTTTATGTACTGTTAGTATATTCATTCTAGATTTTTTAGCGGCAAAATTTATAATTTTAATTTGTTGCTGCTGTGTTATAGCTCCAAGTGAGTACATTATAGAACACAACTCTCCCACCCCCCCGACCCGCCGCTTCACCCCTCCCCCCCCTTGATAAAGGTCCCAAATTTCATATTTCCTCTATTTTCAGGAAAACTATACAAGCTAGGACAAAATGGTCATTCAACATTCATTTTGATACGAGTTATAGTTTTTAAGCTATGGAGCATCAAAAAGTACTAAAAATGTGCGCTTAGCAGAAATTCAACATTTAACATAAAATAAACAATATAATTTATAAATTTTTACAAGAAATGTGTTTCTGTAGTACTTACCTATCTAAAACAAATCAGTATCTTCATTAAAGTCATAAAAGTCATAAAAGTCGTTTATTTTTGCATATAGACCCACTGGGGGCACTTATACACGTCCCAATATAGACCCTACCACAGCTTCGGGACAATTGTGGGCTAGTGCAAAAAAGGTGCATTGTTATCTTCTAAAGGTTTGTCGAAGCGACTAAGGCCCCAATGTCTGTCATATGGTGGAAAAACGCAATGCAGCTTTGACACATCCACATATTTTTCTGTATCTTTTTTTGCAGCTGCATGATACTATTTTCAGTATCTACTGTGGAGCTGGTGCCTAAGTGGTATTTAGGGCTACAGCTCCAGCTCCAGCTTCAGTTTTCTGGGTTGAATGAATTTGCTCGCCATAATTGAACTTGATGAAAAGTATGTGTTGAATGCTGACAAGCAGCTCCTGAAGAAGGTGGAAACTTTGATAATATCACCGTATTGTTCTTCAGATCAATACTTTTGTAAAAGTGGACCTATCGTATATCGTTTATACTTTTTAGGTACCTACTTTGATACTATCCGAGAATATATCTTTCTCCTGCCTCTTCTATCTGCTTGCGTGAGGCATCCGGGTAATTTAAAAATTTAAAACGTTTATTGTATCTTGCAAGTCGGTCTTTTTACCAAACAGGAAAGACTTAAACCTTTCCTTTGCCGTAGAATGCCTATGTAGTAGAATATATTCTTACGTGGTGGAGTCAGTCCCAGTAAAGGAACCAACTGATCAATGTCTTGCCCAACCACTACGACAATGTCTTTTCGACATACTACATAATATCGGCATTATAAGGCACAGGAAAAGTTCAGTCTATTCTGCTATGTAAAAACATCGACTTGCAAGATACAATAACTCCTGATGCCTAACGCGAGGACCTCCTCGCAAGACATACTATGCAAGAAACATATATTCTTGCATAGTATGGGGCTAAGCAAACCTAAAAAGTATAATCGTGTTACGAAACACTTAGGTACTTCAACTTCACTTCTTGAGTCCAACTCTCAAGAACTACGGTGTTATGAAAAGACCACCTTCTTCAGCTTGTCAGCACTCAATGCATACTTTGATCAAGCTCTACAGTTGATACTGAAAACAATATCATGCAGCTGCAAAAAAGGCTACAGAAAAATATGTGGATGTGTAAAAGCTGCATTCCGTTATTCCACCATATGCAGACATTGGGGCTTTAGTAGCTTTGACAAACCTTTATAAGATAACAATGAAGATACTGATTTGTTTTAGATAGGTAATTACTACAGAAACGCATTTCTTGTGAAAATTTATAAATTATATTGTTTATTTTGTGTTAAATGTTGTATTTCTGCTTAGCGCACATTTTTAGTACTTTTTGATGCTCCATAGCTTAAAAACTATAACTCGTTTCAAAATTAATGTTAGTACTTATTTGTAGGTAATTTATAGACAAATAATTTAGTCCTTGACCATTTTGTCCTAGCTTGTATAGTTTTCCTGAAAATAGAGGAAATATGAAATTTGGGACCTTTATCAAGGGGGGAGGGGTGAAGCGGCGGGTTGGGGGGGTGGGAGAGTTGTGTTCTATAATGTACTCACTTGGAGCTATAACACAGCAGCAAGAAACTAAAATTATGAATTTTGCCGTTTCGCCCATACATTTAAATCTAGAATGAATACACTATGTGTAGAAATAAAGATGATGAAAATTAGAAATTCTTACTTGTATTTTTTTCTTTTTAATTGATGACCTCTATGCTGCTTATCAACCCTATATTTGATACCCCATAGATAGAGGAAGCAGTGATAACTGTTTTTTCTCAGGGATTTAAAAAATAGAATAGAAAAGAATAGAATTATTATTTATTTGACACACACAAAAAAATAAAAATAAAAATCAAAATACAAAATGAAAAATTAAAAAAAATTGGACGGAACAAAAAACACAAAGATTTCGCGATCTTTCTTTGATATATGACAACAATATACTTGTAAAGTTAGGTTCTAATGTTACATTACAGCGATTGGTGCCATAATGTGTACTCGTGTAGTATTTTTTGCCGGTAGCGATGAAGAAGAGTTCAGTTTCTTGATATGAATCATCATCATAACCAAATTAGGAGCTAGACTCTTGTCGGTGGAGTTTTTTTCCATAAAAATTCAAATAAGGAAGAATTTAATAATGTGGTGGTTTTCCCTTTTGCCTTCCACACCGTTTAAAGGATTTGGCACACCAGACCAGGAGGACGATTCCCACATGATCGAACTTCGCTTTGTGTGGTAATTCCATTACGAGTATCACTGTTTTACCAAAAAAATCAAGTATTTTATCCACGTAAAAAAAACTACCGCACAAAAGGAATCAAAATACATAGAAATCGTGACCCGGATAAAGCAATAACTGTATTTTCTTTGAAAAAGAAAAATCGTACGGTGAACTTTTTTCGTATACAAAGTGCACGAGAATTGGCCTCCTGGTCCAGACCGGACAGCAGACCGCAACCAGTGTGCCAAATCCTAAAGAACCGGGGAATTCCCGCCTCTTAATACCCAGTCATAACCCTTTCTTAATATTATATCTTCAACCTTTACTAGACTTGATAGGCAGGTACTACTAATTCAATTAAAAAGTAATGTTTTTACAATTATTACAAGTTACTGGCAGGTAGTCGTGTGATGGGCCCTAAGGTCTTCTAATGAGGGCGTCGTTAAACGAACACGTGACCCGTTTTCCATGAAGAACGAAGATGAAGAATATATGGATGTGTCATGTTATCGATTCTATTTCAACTGCCTCGGTGGCGCAGCGGTTAGAGGGTCGCATTTTAAAGCGACGGCTGCGTCAGAGGTCCCGGGTTTGATTGATGAAAAAATATGTACCTGGGTTTTCTGTTCAGAAATTCTCAGGAAAGCCCGGAGTTTGGAAGTTGGCGTTGTTTTACCCCCGTGTCTCGGAAAGCATTTCAAGCCGTTGGTCCTGCGCCTGATCTCTCTCCGGTCGTGTCAGATTGCTGTCCCATCGAGCTATGAGAGTGAAAAGAATAGAGAGTGCACCTGTGTTTCCGCACACTTGTGCACTATAATATGTCCCGCGCAGTCGGTTAGTCGTTTTGACTGGCCACCGTAGTCGAAATCGGCTAGGGGGACTATTACTATTATTACTACTTGTTGGTGTAGTGGTTAGTTCGCTGGTTAAGAGGTACCGGGTTCAAATCCCGGGTCGGGCATTCGTTACTGGGATTTTCTATCTTAAAAAAAACAAAATTGAAATTTTTAAATAAACCTACGACGCTTAAAATGAATTTTTTTTTAATTGAAAAAGAATTAAACAGCTCAGAGTAAGGAAGTTGGCAGCTACGACACCCCCGTGCCTCGGAAAGCAATTTAAGCTGTTGGTCCTGCGATCAGACCTCTAATCAGTTATGTTGGACTGGCGTTTTACCGTATTAATGTGGGAAGAAATAGAAAGTGCATTTGTATACCCAACATCTGGGCAAAATAATATCTCCTGCATACCAGTGTTGGAAGTCTGAAGCAGAATTTTTTACATTCCGCGTAGACAATTTTGATATTCTGATTTTCTGCTGCATCGAATATCTTTTTAACTTACGGAGCTAAATCTTTAATATTTTTTTAAGATTGATTCAAACATTCTTCATAATCAATAAATACACGAAAATACGAATTTTGGTCTCAGCATTTTTGGTGGTTTTACGGAGAACTATGTCGAGACTTCCACGCCTGGCCTTATCTCTGCTAAGAGGGGCCGTCGTTACCGAAAGTCGGCAGGAGTTATTAATTACTATTTCTATACTATTGATTTTAGTAGCTACTCAAAGTACTACTACTTACTAATTACTGGGAACAACAAATTTAACTCGTCAAGTATGTGTAAACGAGACACAATAAAAATTCCATTGTTATGCGACTCTCGGCATTCGTTTGATACCTGACTGATTAAGTCGCTTTACCATCGACACGATAAGAAGAAGACTCAACAGCTGTCCCATTCCATTCCCGCTACATCCATGTCACCAATGACGTCACGCCTGAGACAGATTACCGTGTCACCTCCATCATCGCCCTTGATTCCTCAGAGGTAATTATGATAATTTCTGAGACGAGGAGTTTCCGATTACATCTCGTTACGTTACGATTTCCTTGTTAGAATTAATTGGAGGGGGTGCAGGGGGATGGGTATAAGTAGGTCTACTGCATTAGGTTATAATTACTACGTATAGAGAAGCTATGCCAAGCAAAAAGTGTGTCGCAATTAAGACGACAAGAATGAGACGTTTTCCTTGAAATTTGAATTTCGAATTATGAATCTGTACTATGAGTTGATGACTGTTTCGTCAATTTATAAAGCACGAAATTTGTTCGTGGTGTCTGTTCCATACGTTAGTAATAGTAGTTCAATGTGTTTGTATTTAGTTGTGTTACATTAGCATGCTTCGTTAAAAATCATTTTATTAAACCCTCGACTCGATTTAATTATTTGTAGGTAACTCATAATTTATGTATTATTTGTTTGGTGAATAAATGAATATATCAACTAAATTTTAACTGAAGCGTTGTTTTGCTGAAAACACACTTAATTATTATTATATTTTAAAGAGTTCCGTATGGATTACCGTCAAACCGGGATCACAAAGCTTTATAATATTGCAATCGCGATCCTGATGAAGCAATAACATTTTTTTGTCTAAAAATAAAATTATATTGGTAAACCTGCACGAGAATTGGGGCCCTGAAATTTTTGAGGGTGAAGTCGCGAGAAACTGAGTCTGAATCATATCCATCTCCAAAAATGGAAATTGCGAAAATAACTACCAGTCAAAAGTTCCGAAGACGGAGTAATTCATAAATATTTAAGGCACACCTTCTAGTTTTTGCGAGTGAAATTCCGTATTCGGGTTCCGTCCATCACTCAAAATCGTCGAGTTTTCGCCAAGTTTTTGAAGAGTTGAAATATCCAAAAGTTGCCGATGTATGAAGAGATGGACATCTTGTTATTTAAATATATTATTAATCTTATTCTAGCGATCGAAGCAAACTTCGTTTCGCCTCGGCCCCGTTTTATTTTTATTCTTCTATACCGGGCCAAGACAAATAAAAAAAAACATGATAATCAGTCTAACCGTTCTCGAGTAATATTTTATGTGTTTCATCTTGGACTCCGTCTTAGTCGCACTTGGCTTGGTCTGTTGTCTGGAGTCAAGAACAAACCCATACTAAATAAAATAAGAAGAAGTTCATAGATAGTTAACTATTACATTTCTTTATTTTTGTGGACTTCTATATTTTCCCCGCTACTATAGATACTCGTAACATTACCGTGCCGCTACAATTTTGACTTACATTTGCGTTGAAATATTATTTTTTCGTTTAGTTTTCCATAATTTAATTTATAAGGCGTACCTTCTTTAATTCTCAGACAGCAAGTAATTTTTGTAGGAAATAAGACTGCTAATAAATTACAAAAATAATCAAATTTAGACGGCCTGATGCCTCCTCTATAAATTTTCTTCTCACAACCAAGATATTATTTCAAAATTACGAATGATTTATGTTCTAAATAAGATATTAGCTTCTGTCGACGAATTTGGAAATTTTCTTGCTATCATAAAGCAAAATATAGTAAGACAGATCAACATGAATACTAATTATTTCGAAATAGCAGCTAAGCGTGGGCAACAGATGGTTAGTAAATACTTTACTATTTGGATTAAAACACTGGTCTTAAGGCTCGGTTTTGTGATCAATAGTTAACTCAAATAACGGACTTAGTGACTTAGGGCATTCTCTACCAGTCAACCGCTTGGAAATGCAAAAAATTTGATTCAGTGGCGGAACTTTTGCAATAACTGAATTTTGTTTTTGATAATCTCGAATCGACGGCAGCTGCTGCCTCTTGTCATCATCATCATCATCAACATTATCAGCCAAAGGACGTCCACTGCTGAACAGAGGCCACCCACGGTTTTCCACAGCGACCGGTTGTGAGCGGTCTGCATCCAGTGTGATCCTGCGATCTTTACAAGGTCGTCTGTCCATCTTGTTGGCGGATGTCCTACGCTGCGCTTTTGGTCGATGGGTCTCCAATCTATCTGTTGTCATCGGCAAGAACAAATCGTAAAGTGACTTATAAATTTTAACTATGGACTTGACGTTGCATATTTTACGATTTTAATCTTAAAATGTGACTGACATTCAGATGAAAAATGATGCAAATCTTGAAGCAGTGAGAAATAATGCACATTTTGGAACGGAAAAGGGTTTTTATAAACTCATTTATTATTATAGGGGTATTTTCAGGTTGCTTTGAACATATTTTATTTATAATTTTATCAAATCACTTAGTAGTAGGACGTGTACGTATATCAGTTTACTGCACTCGCGCTTCGCTCGGGCCTCAAATCTACAATCTTTACGCTTCGCTCGTGATTCAAGGTGGCGCCCGCGCCGAAAGACACCATTTTGCGCCCTAGGTGAATAATCTAATGTTAACCTCGTGATTAATATAGGTAACAATGAAGCACTTTATCAGATCACTATCATAGTTTCTCCTTCCCACAGAATAAACACACTTGTAAAACTGAAACAAAAGTTCGAACTATCCGAAAATAATTGGAAAAATCCAAGGTTTAATAATTATCGCGGAACGGCAAGCTCGATTCCAATGGAAAAGCAACATCGAATTTTTTCAAACTGTTTCTACAATAGAAATATGAACCGTAACCTTCATTATTACTTTCTCAATAAACGAACTTTCGCTAAAATTGATAAAAAGTTTATTCCAAGAAAGATGACAATTTAATATTTTTTCTTGTTTTTTCTTATCGGCAATAAAAAAAAAAAAAAAACATTTTTGGATTGCAATAGTAGATTGTTATACAAGGGGAGAAAGCGACCCATTTCACTCGAGATGTTCTGGCGCTCGAACGAAGTGAGAGCGCCAATAATTCTAGAGTGAAATGGTGCTTTCACCCGAGTTAAACATACTATTTTTCATTTCGACTGTGAGAAAATCATTAAATTTACAATATTGGTGGTAGATGTCATGGTGAGGTATTATGTAGTTAAGCGAGAAAGGAAAATTCAAGTATTTGCACAAAAAGACAGTTGATTTACAGTTCTACAAACATCTAACATGATAAGAAAGAGTAACGACACGAATACATGAAAACAGAGTAAGAAAAAGCAGACGATACGAAATAATTAAAATTCTTGTAAAAAAAATCGATCGTTTTTTTTCCCACAGATAACAATTGTCAAAATTTAAAAAAGTAGACAGAGAGTTTAAAAAGAAAAAATGACACTGACAATGTAAAATAAAATAAAAGTGTCATCTTGGTATTATGGCGGGAAGCCGAATATTTTAATCACAGATTAGTAATATTGTCTATTTTAATTATAGATTGAATCAATTATATATTTTTTATATCAACGATCATAATAAACATTTTTTCAATGTAAAGCTAAGCAAAAATTATTATTATTTTTATAATATGATGTGACTCAATTATTTTTGACCCAAGCTTTGACTGAATGCCTTGACTTTATACCATGCCAATTAAAACTAAATTACTTTCCACCCTAGGGATGGATAAGCTATTTTCCACCCGGCTATCTACACAGGAATGTTCTATTATCCAAATAGGAGAGATGAAAAATAAATTTTCAGGTTATTTATTTGACAAGTTCTCAGCGCATTAGCAACTTTAACCGTATCAACAAAATAGTCAAGTATTGAAAATTTGTATTTTACTACACTATATAGTTTAAAACAATATACAGTATTTTACTATTATTACCACACAAAATAAGGTTGGTATTTACCAACCATTATGACGTATGTGTCAAAGCATTTGCTTTTGACACATACGTCAAACGGGATTGTGTATTAATTGTGGTCATTCACTTTACTCTTTTTTTAAAGTAGTCGGTGCACTGAAGTGTCTGAACTCTTTATATACCTAGGGTAGTCTGGTTTAAAAGAAAGTACAAATATTATTTCAAGAGTCTACTAACTCTATCTCAACTGTGTTACCTCAATTTTCGGATAAAAATGCGTCTCCATTTTCCGGCTCAGATTGAAAACTTCGTAAGTTTATGTAATCCTCAAAATCGAGCGGGCGTTAATGGGAAAGCTTTGGGTACCACTAAATGCCACTTTTATTTTTAAACAACTTCCGTTTAAGCTCTCAAAAATTTAGGAGATTAAAGCTTTAGAGGAAAAGTTACAACAATGTTAGTAACTTTTGACGAATTTTGAGAAGTCTTTACTCATGAACACGGGTTTCAAATCGTAGTTTGTGCTGCCCAACTCTATCCCAACCATAAACTATCTTTATTACGCTTGCAAAAGTACAACACACTCGCAACATTATATTAGTGATCAAGTAAAATCTCTATTTGTATTTTTACAATAAAACTATTGATAAAAACTCAAAACGTATGTATTGCAAACACCGTTTATATTATATCAACCCAACAAAAAAATGTTTTAGGTTATTAAATCACAATAGATATCTCTGCCAACAGTATGTTGAAATAATTAATAACAAATGAAAAACCTTGTGTCTAGTTGTTAAATACCTATTTAATTACCTTTATATTTCTTATTGATTATAGTTCATAAACCAAATTTTTATTCTTTGTAAACAGTTAACTTCATTCAGAGTAATTAATAAAACGACCATTAGTTAGGTTCTTTGAAATATCAACAGACAATACTAGATTTTTCGGAGAGCTAGGTGAAGGCTTTATCACAATAATGTTGTCTCATAATCTCATTTCGTTTAACAGAAGTTGGTGTTGTATTCACCCTGATTGAAATTGTATCTGATTATTGGCATGCCAGTTCATTTAAAATTGATAAAACATCATGTACCCACGAATAATATCAAAAGGCGAATGAACAAAATAGAAACAGCCCCGATTCTTTATCTCTACGAGTTCGTAACTTACGAAAACATCCGAAAACTTCCGCCTTTCCGCGAAATTCCAATAACTAATACGAGTTGTGATATTGTTCTAACAGGGATATTACGTAACGTGTAACCATAACGATTCTATTTGCTTAGTTAAGATGGAGATTTCATTAATTCCATTTCTTTTCTTTTTCATTTAAGAGCTATGCTCCTGTCGGTGGAGTTTTCTCCATTTATCTCTATTCCAAGTCATCTCCTTGACCTCTTGGTACGACTCGACGTCCAACTTTTCCTTTATTAGGGATACCCTCTTCTCGGTATTCCTCTTTTAATTTTCCCTTTAATCTTTCCCTCTATGATGATTCTAATCAAGCTATCGTGCCGTACCAAGTGTCCAAGCATATTCCCTCTCCGGTTTTCAATTGTTTGGAGTATATTTACGAGGTGCGGTCCAAAAGTGTCCGGCCTAACAATGAAAACAAGTAGATATATTTACAAAACCTTTTTTATTTTTCTATTTAGTCTCCCTTTATTTCAATGCACTTTGCAGATCTCTTGATAAGCATTCCTATCCCCTTAAAAAAATACTCTGAAGTTTTGTCCTCAAAATGGGCGAAAACCGCTTGAGCCACTTCATCATCCGAAGAAAACCGTCTTTCCCTTAAGTCTGCCTTAAGTCTTGAGAACAAATAATAGTCGCTTGGGGCCAGGTCAGGGCTGTAAGGTGGTTGGCGAATTTCCTCGAAGCCACATTTTGCTACAGCAGCTTTGGCAATTGCAGCAGTGTGAACGGGAGCATTGTCGTGGAGAAGCCACACACCTCTACTGACTTTTCCACATCGCTTCTGTTTGATAGCCTCTCGTAACTGCTCAATAAGGGTAGCGTAGTAGCTGCCATTTACCGTGGTATTCCTTTCTTTTATGTCAATCATCAGTTTTCCGTGACAATCCCAGAATACCGTTGCCATTATCTTTTTGGTGGATTGCGTTACCTTGGCCTTTCTAGGCGGCTTTTCACCAAGACGACGCCACTCCATCGATTCCATTTTGGACAGGGGATCATAGTACAAAACCATGGTTTCGTCTTCCGTAACAATCGACTACAAACAACTTTTTCCGTAACGCCTATACGCGTCTAAAACTTCTTGAGAACACGCTTTTCGCTCTGTTCGCTGCAAGCTCGAAAGAAGTTTGGGTACCCACCTAGCACTAACTTTATTCATGTGAAAATTTTCATGAAGAATCCTAAGTACTGAAGTTTTCGAAAGCCCGGTTCTTGCCGCCATTTCTTTAGTTTCAAGTCTTCGATCACTCAGAACTACCTCTTCCACTAATTTGACGCAGTCCTCGATGAGTACTTAAACAGGCCGACCGGAGCGAGGTTCGTCGTCAATGGACTCCCGTCCTAAACGAAACTGCTTACTCCATTCTTTAACGGTGGAAAACGACGGTGAAGAATCCCCGTACACGGCATCTAACCTTTTTTTTATATCGGTTGGACTGATTCTTTCCTTGGTCAGGAATTTGATCACAGAACGATATTCCAATTTGAACATTTCGAAAATTTACCAACTTCCTATCGTTTAAACGCCGTAAAATCAAAACCACAAGCAACAGAAACACCAAAATCATAGACATTGTCAAATAAACATTTATTCTCTATTTAATAACAGCTCAGGAGCTCTATTTTGAATCACTCGCGTCAAGATAGCTTGTGATATTCAATGATTAAAGTCGAATTTTGGAATGAAAACCAGTTGTAATCTACACAGGAAGAATTTGAAAAATCATTGCTCAATTTTGTGAGTGCTCACGTCTATATTTCGCGTGGTTTTCGTTGATTTTTTACTCGTTGTCGAACGAAAATCACACGCCATATTAAAACGAGTGATAAAAAAAGAGCTCCTGAATTTTGTCACAACACGAGCGTTTTACAAGCGCCATCTAGTGTTTGAAAGATTAAACTGGTCCGGATTACCACCACAGGTCGTCACGTCTCTCACTCTGGCTACAAGACCACTGATACGATTTCATTCATAGCAATTGAGTTACATAATACTCATGCCGGCTTGTCGGATGTAATAAAGTGCGCGTCGTAACAGAGAATGTTAATAAATGGCTACTACACAAAAGGGACGGATATAGTTTTGTTTATCCATTAATAAAATTAACCAACAAATCATTATCTAGATCAATTCGACCGATTGATTCACAAATGCTTATTTGTTATTTTAACTCAAAATCGGTTTCACTATTATGTATGTTAACTGCCTCGGTGGCGCAGCGGTGAGAGGGTCGCATTTTAAAGTGACGGCTGCGCCAGAGGTCCCGGGTTCGATTCCCGGGTCGGGCCATAAATATGAACCTGGGTTTTTCTGTTCAGAAATTTTTAGGGAAGCCCGGAGTTTGGAATTTGGCGGTGTTTCACCCCGTACCTCGGAAAGCACGTAAAGCCATTGGTCCTGCGCCTGATCTCTCTCCGGTCGTGTCAGATTGCTGTCCCATCGGGCTATGAGAGTGAAAGGAATAGAGAGTGCACCTGTGTTTGCGCACACACTTGTGCACTATAATATGTCCCGCGCAGTCGGTTAGTCGTTGTGACTGGCCACCGTAGTCGAAATCGGCTAGGGGGATTATTATATGTATACCAAGCGTCAAATTAATTCAAAGCGTCAATTCTCTCGCGAATAATATAAGTAAGGTATAGGTGGATCCGTAAGTTTGCGTAATCGTGATAAATATATGTATGTAAGGATATTATTTCTATCGTTGGGAAACAAAAGTCAACGTGTTGCTCTAGAACAAAAGAGAAACAACATTTAAAGCTATTGCTTCACCTATTTAAAATTATAATTTTCTAACTCATTTCGCCATTTTAAAATAAAAGACTCCCTAGCTGTTTACCTAAAAAAACGTTTCCTTTGTAAAAAAAACTCTGGTCTCATACTTTACAGAATTCCATATTTTATTTCTTTCGCTTTGTACAAAAGAGTTATATTTTAACTTGTAGGCTGATCTGTATCTTCACAAAGCTTTCCGTTACACGAAATTTTAAGAAATATGAAAACGTTACGCGTAGACCAATATAATTGATAGACTCTTTATAATATAAACATTATTTTTAAATAATTAGGTACTTTAAAACATGAGGTAATAATTCAACATGTGCGCGTATTGCGATGCAGCTTGACCTGTCAAACATGTCACGTTACTCCCCCTTCCCCGCTCACCCACCCGCGTTCGTCCATTTCGTGTCAATACAGTCCATTTTTGCACACTTTTTTTTGTGACATTGACATTTTCAATCTTACGATAACCAGCGTCAAAGTCTGAAGCACTAGAAACGTAATTTTTTTTACATTTCGCGTAGATAAGTTCAATTTTCTAATTTTATGCTACAACCTGCATTCTTTTTTTTGTCGCATTTTTTTAAATAAACGCGAAAGATAGTAGTATTTTTTAAGCTTAATAAAAAAAATGGTTGCCTGTAAAGTCGGTTTTACGGGCGAAGATTTTACGTGACAACGTCTTTTTCTCGGTAGAATATTTATTGATATGAATATAATTAAATTGCACAATAGGAACAAGGAATTGAATGAAAATAAGAATTGCACAAATTTTAGACCGATTCAGACCGATCATAGTTGAGTGGGAGAGAGACGCAAGGCATTCGGCGGGCCTCTCTCTCGTTCGGTGACTCATCGTAACGTTACCGAGCGTTACACTTTTTCATAAGTGACTCCCAGCCGCAACCTAATTTAAGACGTTGTCACGTCAAAAACTTATCAATCAATAGTGTCTATAACAAACTAGTCTGCATCCATGCCCAACCCACTAGCAACTCTTGCTAACTTTTCAATTAATCTTATCTTCAAAACGGGACGTGTACAGTATAAATTCACAAACATTTCCGTACTTTCCACCATTTTGATGGCCCTCTACTCGGATTTTAGGGGTTTAATTGAATTCAGAAGGTTTTTGGGTTGTTTACTTTGTGTATCAAGCGCGTGATTTTTAGCTTAAGAATAGCTGAGTGTAATAAAATACATCATAATTTCACAGTCCTGCGAGATGACGACAGCTTTTTTTAATAAAATCAAAATGTGCCAAGGCCAACTCGCGGGTCTCCGCGATTTTATTGCCTGCAAGTTGACGAATGACTCCCACTGGGGCCATCTTGCATAAATTAGTTTTAGCATAGTATTGGATTCATAGTCAGACTGCTGTCCTATCGGGCTATGAGAGTGAAAGGAATAGGGAGTGCACCTGTGTTTGCGCACACACTTGTGCACTATAATATGTCCCGCGCAGTCGGTTAGTCATTGTGACCAAAGTCGAAATCGTAACAGGCTAGATGGAGCATCTTTCATAGCGCAGTGATGCCATTGCCGTTTTGTTATTTAAGAAAATGTGACACAAAATGTGTTTCAAACAGCCTTACGTGTCTAGAATAAATAAGTATATGCACCAGAATCCGCCCGTAAACTTTATTGCTCATGTTTCACGCGTCGGAATCGCGCCTAATAATGTTTGAGGAATCCACTAGGTCACGCATTCATAATGAATATTCAGCGAGTGCCCGCGAAGGCATGAATATATTGAATATCCCGCAGTTTAAATTAAAGGGTGTGGTGTGGTGTGAGTTGTGACAGATGTACTATATTAATACAGCTGTGACTGCCTCGTTGGTGAGGTGAGTTCGCGGGTTGCTACCCAAGAGGTCCTGGGTTTGAATCACGGGTCGGGTCGAAATGAGTTTCTGAGTTTTTCTGTCTTAAAATACTCGAATACATGGTTTATTGAATAGATGTTTTTTTTTTTACTTAGGCCCAATTTCTTGATCAATAGAAATGGTAAATTTACGTTACCAGCGGTTGAATGTTTATGATTGTGTGAAGAAGAAAAGCTTGACCCATTGAAACCATTGGTTAGGGTATTTATTCTTTTAAACACATATAAGGTGTTTCAAAACAATGAGTAAAGAATGAAAGGAGTTACTCAGAATCAGTAACTGAACAACTTTCTCCTAGAAACAAGGGTCGAAATATGCCAAAAATTAATTGACTCTCCATAGAAATCAGACGGGTCACATGACCGATTTAGTATGGGAAGTCAAATAATTTTTGGTGTAATTCGATCTATGTTTCTACGAGAAAGATGTTCAGTTACTGATTCTGAGTTGGTCCCTTCATTCTTTACTCGTTGTTTTAAAACACCTTCGTTAATCGTAAAATTTAACTGCTGGTAATGTAACTTTACCATTACTACCGATAAAGAAACTAGGCCTTAGACATACAGCTGTCAAAATTGTAAGAGTACATTGTCCTATTTTTCTAATGATCTTAATGTTTAAGAAACTAAACTCACAAAGCACAAAGCAGTTTGGCCAAGTCACGCCTTGCCCGTATGAATATTCAAATGCATGACTTTGTAATTTACGATGAGACCAAGTTTAAAAAAAATCTCCATTTTGCACGTTGCGTCGCAACGAGCGTTCTTGTATTAGTTTCTAATTAGAAATACTGGTAAATATTTATGAGTGAGGCTGCTTTCTAGACAACAGATGACTTAAAAGTGTGGAATATTAACTTACTTATTTTTTGTAAAGGATTTATTTTACATTCACACACATAAAAAAAAACATTCACAGAGGTCATACATTCAAAAAGGTTATTAAAGTTTTAAGTGAATTGATTGTTTTTGCCTTTACATGCAGCTTTTTTTTAGATGGTCTCCCACTCATCATCATTCATAATTCTCTTGCCCTGGTATGCTGGGGTAGTCAGAAACCTTAATTGAAAAATTACCAAGAGTTGCTAGTGGGTTAGGTATGGATGCAGTCTAGGTTGTTATAGACTACTAATAATAGTCCCCTAGCCGATTTTGACTACGGTGGCCAGTCACAACGACTAACCGACTGCGCGGGACATATTATAGTGCACAAGTGTGCGCAAACACAGGTGCACTCTCTATTCCTTTCACTCTCATAGACCGATGGGACAGCAATCTGACACGACGACACGACCAGAGAGAGATCAGGCGCAGGACCAACGGCTTTACGTGCTTTCCGAGGCACGGGGGTGAAACACCGCCAGCATCCAAACTACGGGCTTCCCTGTGAATTTCTGAACAGAAAATCCCAGGTACATATTTTTAGCCCAACCCGGGAATCGAACCCGAGACCTCTGGTGTAGCCATCGCATTAAAATGCGACCCTCCAACCGCTGCGCCACAGTGGCAGTAAAATAGACTACTAGTTACTGTGGTACAGTAAAAAATCATATCTAACGCAGCAACGCAACTATCACAAGACAAATTGAATAGTATCATGCGCATTTTAATGTTCAGTTTGCAAAGCAAAATGCTTAATCACTGCCATAACAACAAATAAAAAACTCATTTTTATCAAAATTATGATATTAAGACTTTGACAGATTTATTGACGTTAGTTAAAGTAACGATTCTGATTCTGATTCTGATCCTGATTCTGATTTTGATTCTGATTCTGATTTTGATTTTGATTCTGATTCTGATTCTGATTCTGAAACTGATGTGACAGTGCGACGGAGCTTGAGTGTACTTGTAAGACAGTGTTCTGAATTTATGATTTCAGCACTGTTGGTTTATTGCACCAATACCACCAGTTTAACAGATGTTATTCAAATTTAACATTGCATTCCGAATTCACATCTAGTTTAGATTCTAGTCGAATTTAGTCGTGGTAGCTAAGTCCCTTTGGGAATTCTCACATGTTCCGGTAGTTAGACCACAAATATAAGCTAGTGATGCATAGCCTTTGCTTATCTAAATCTGGATCTAAAGTAAAAGTATTTAAATTATCTTAAAACGTGTTCAAAAATATTTGAAGTTCGTTTTATTTACTCATAATCTTTACCGGCTACTTAGAATTGATAATGTCTGAGTAGCCATCTGGTTAAGGCATTCATCCGGATAGCGAAGGACAGAGTTCGAGTCTCTAACTCAGACTAGGGTGCGTATTGCGATGTTGCTTTGACAGTGAAGAAGCTCTGCTTTTGAACGAATTAGCAAATTCGTATTGTGATTTCGTATAATCCACTCATCAGGTATGAAATTGTGTAAAGCAATCGTATTCATTTGACAGTTCAAAACGTACGATATGATCTGTCAAACGGCAAAGAACAAAAGGTTTGACAGATCATATCGTACGTTTTGAGCTGTCAAATGAATACGATTGCTTTACACAATTACCCCGCAGATTAGCGTAGGACAGCACTACACGTGTGAGTGAAATACAAAATATTTTTTATTTTTCTTAATAAAAAATATTTTCTCAATCTGGCGACTCAACTAGTTGATTGGGAAATTGAGCTGCCTGTATCATCCAGGTTTGTTTCAGTCTGCAATTTTTATGGTTAGGTTCCATAATTAAGAATCACAGTCTAAAACAAAAAAAAAACTGATGGTAATTATTATGTGTTTCCAATTATTTTCTTGCCTTGCATCCCAAAATCTGAATAATAAATTAAGTCCAAAATCCTTCAGTGAGTTGGCAACACTGATGTATACCACAGATTCAGTTACATTTGCAATCAACTCGCATTCATGTTGGATGTAAAGCTGAATTCACATTATGAAGTGAACTAGCAGGCACATTGTATAAATTCGAAATTAATCGTTCTAAAACGATGGAATAGGTTTTCGTTTTATCTTCGATAATGACTTTGTATTTAGTTATTTATATTAGACACATTTAACATTGAATAAACAATGTAATTTTAGAAAATCGGAAACCAATTGACTCACGTAATCGAAAACCTATTGACAAACTACCATGATCAGTAGCAAGCATACGAGTACAATGACTGTGATAGAAACGTATCAGGCAAAAAAATATTATTTGTATTGGAAACTATGACACTGTTGCTCCTAGACCGGTCCGTCACCGACCAACACCGTTGCGTGTCATGCACGGAGCGTGTCAGCACCGGCAAAATACGCTATCGCTCGCTCTCGCCTTCGCTCCGTCTCACGGTAGACAAAATGCTGTAAATTCGTTCAGTGAGCATAGTAGAGCGTATCGTGTTGCTTTTCGTGTCTGTAAGACTCCTTATACACGGCGACTTTGCAATTGCGAGTCGCGCGGTAGCATCGATGCAGAAGCGCGACTGCATCGATGCTAACGCGCGACTGCATCGATGCTTACGCGCGTTAGTATCGATGCAGTCGCCAATACATATTTTGTCAATGTCAAGCTTTTGCATCGCAACTAACGCGCGTAAGCATCGCGACTGTATCGATGCTTAAAGTAGCGCATTGTGTAAAGGTTGACATTTTGTGACTGCATCGATGCTGCATCGCGACTGCATCGCGTTTGCATCGCTGCTAAAAGTCGCAGTGTGCAAAGGGTCTTAGGCTTCTAGCACGGTCATGGTATGGTGTACTGGGCCTATACCTTAAGTGCGCACTTATAGTGTGAATTACCCTTTACTAGCTTACGAGCTAACTTGTGACATCGTTCCGATAGGAATTCCAGTGGCTAACTCGATAAGTCGTAGTAAATCGTATCGATAACTACAATGCACTTGGTAATTCGTGGACCTACATTCTGGAGAATCTTATTATGCATAAAGTGCAAGCACAAGGTGAATGATGTATAATGTTTTTCAAAAGCTGAAGAGTGCAGTGGTTAAACGCAATAATCTCAAATTTAGTTAGATTTTTAATGTGTTTTTAGTTTTGGGCAATTTTCCTACTTATAACTCCATCTTTAGGATATTATTTAAAAATGGACCAGATTTTACTATACACGGTGCTTTTTTAACCGTCTTACAGCCGAAGCCCACGTAATGTAACCATCTTAATAAACCTCTAGGGCATGTTATTTTTTTTATTACACTCCACATAATTTTTGTGTAAAAAATATCTAATAGTAATGGTACGTAATGTATCATCCTGTTCATAATGTTTACGTTTTCAACAATGCATTCCTTGACCTTGCCGCCTCCATGCATTCCGCACCGTTAGCCAATCTAAGACAGTCCACGTGGATCTCTAACCAATCATGCGCTAGCGCAATCTTTTGTGACGCCCACCGCCTCGCCCCTTTCTATTCGTGCGTAAAACTAGGTCAGTAGTGCTAGACAGCCGAGTGAATGACCCGCGCGTAGTGCTCGTTACAGGATGTTTCGTACTAAATTGTGCTGATATCTTCTTTAATGTCTTAGTCTTTGAAATATTCATAATAACCAAGTTTTATTTAACGAATGACATGTAGTTATTGGATACTTTAAGTGGCCTTCGGCTGTAAGACGGTTAAAAAAGCACCGTTATTATTGGTTATTATTAAGATTTCAAAGAATCCTTACGTATTTAGAATCGGAATATCATCCATCACGCAGACATTTATCGACTATAGTACGATTTAATATGAATTTTTTTGGACTACTCAATTAACAAATTAAACTTCATAATTATGTTTTATCTTACGAGCAAATAATAATGGGTTTTGCAAAACAAAAACCCATTAGGTTCAGTAAACACTGAGATTTATGTAAATAAGGGTAAGTATTATTTTTAAATGCAAATTTAAATCATAAGTAAATTTTGCAAAGTGGAGTTCTTTTGAAGCATAAATTAGTTACAACTGCGCTTTACTGTAATTCTTAATCAAGGCTTTAAATTAACAATAATAAAACTGCTAATTAGTACTGTAAATACAAAACTCGTTAACTTATTCATTTGAATAGCTCTTATGAACTTACTGCATAATAATATTTGAAATCAAAGCAAAGCATAATACTTTGTGAAACTTAAAATTTGAATAAAATCATTGGTAAAAGTTTTCTTTGAACAAGATTTGAGGCAAATCAACAATTAATTTTCAACTATACGTAGGTAATTATTCTTTATTCATGTTTGATTTGAGAAAAAGAAAAGAAAGCCATAATAAATAATAAATCAAAGCTAATCAAAGTATTGACTATGAAGGAGCACATAACAAGGTGTTGTTGCATAAACAGACGGGTAGATGGCGCTAACGTCACGCAATGACGTATCTATAAGAGACTTAAGAATTTCGTAGCTCAATTGGAAGAGCATTTGGCCCGGTTAGCCAGAAAGATGCTGGTTCGAGCCCGCCCGTGCGCAATTTTTGGTTTCTTTCATCTTTTAAGAAAACAAATAGTAGGGGATTATTGGGCATTCTAAAACAGTTTTTTTACATCATCGATCTCACTGTCGTTCGATCAATAATGTAAAAAAACTTTTTTAGAATGCCCAATAACCACTTCGCCAATCGCATACTTACTGTATTATTAGATTTCATTGTGCTTTATTATTTTCTATATTGACAATTTTCACTGCTAAGCTTAAAACAAGTTTTTAATTTATTAACACTTCTGTCTTTAAATCATTTTGTCAAAATCCTTCAACGAAGACGGTCGAGTAAAAAAATCAGAATGCGATTTGTGAAACAAAAAGAATCCTTAGAATTGGAATGTATTTGCCCTGTAACAACAAATGAGGAACGACGTCATGGAAATTTATTGCCAAATACTATACGAAGCATTGTTTGTGGACCATCAAATTGTGGAAAGACCAATTTAATAATAAGTCTATTGCTACATCAGGATGGACCACGTTTTCGCAACTTATATGTGTACTCGAAGTCTTTGTATCAACCTAAATATGTTTTTTTAGAGAAAGTTTTGGAGAAAGTTCCAGACACATCATACAACAAATACAGCCACAATAGTGACATTTTAAGCCCACACGAAGCTTTGCCTGATTCTATTATAATATTTGACGACGTGGCATGTGAAAATCAAAACAATATACGTGATTATTTTGCAATGGGTCGTCATAAGAACATTGATTGTTTTTATATTAATCAAACTTACACTAAGGTACCTAAGCAGTTAGTGAGAGATAATGCTAACCTCATCATATTATTTAAACAAGACGATATTAATCTAAGACATGTTTACGATGAACATGTAGGGTCTGACATGACGTGGTCTCAGTTTCGAGAAATGTGTTCAACTGTATGGAGCAAACAGTATAGCTATCTCGTCATCAATAAGGATTGTGATCGAAACAAAGGCTGTTACAGACTGAAATTTGATACATTTATAGTATTGGATTAAAGTTTTATATAGCTGTTACATACATCCCTTCAAATCAGTTAACTTTGAGAAGTTAAACAGTGTGGAATCTCTACAATGGAGCGGAACCTCAAGGAAGAAATCGTTAAGTCTGCGTCTGCTGTAAAAAGAAAGGTAGAAATGATAAAAAATTTAAGAAACAGAAATGATAAAGCGCTAGAAACAATATTTAAACCTATTATGAACCCAATTAAATTATTAACTAATAAAATTGGCGAAAACGAAGAGCAGAATAAATTAGTTAAAAAAAGTAGACATTCGGAAAGCGAGTCGTCAAATACTTCTGCAGAGGATTTTAATTACTTAAAATCAGCGGTTGACGATGAAAGGAATTCAGATAATGAAGAAAATGCAGATGTTTGTAAGACATCTAACGACACCCTCACCACATCATCCTGTGAGGATCAGGATGATCATGAAAACTCATTTAAATCTCTTCAGTCATCACCAAGCATTAACAATGATACTTTATCGTGGTCGATGTCCTCTGAAGTAATGAAAGGAAATATACCTTATGGTGTAAGAAATGTAAAGGGAAAACTTATGCTCGGCAATACCCGTGTTTATGACGATGATCGTATTGTGAAAATTGGAAACCGAAGCTTAAAAAAAACTCCTGGCATCAAAGAATTGTTGTATAAAAAAATACCAAATTTAGATGTTATAACAGAAGAGGACTTGCTAAATTATAAATTGATACTCATGGATACTAATGCACACAAACGTAGTTGCGATCCATCCAAACCATTAAACAGTAACAAAGGATTTAAATATATGCATGTAATCAAACCGTTGTTTAAGTTCTCTAGAAGTCATACAAGCAGTGTTGAAAGTGTCCCACGAGGTGAAGGAATTGATATTTTAAAAGAAGTTAAGAAAGATACAGATTTGGTTTATTGGGATGATCCAAACGAGTTAGTGGAAAGATTAAAATTGCTACTTGGATCATGGGCAGCTGGTAACACTGGAGTGCATAATGAAATTTATGCAATAATCGAAGAACTGCATGAAGCAGGCATCATAAAAGACATTAAATATATAAAGCTGCCGTCGGGAAGAACGGGCAGTATCATTAAGCTACAGAAGCAAACAAGACGGTAATGAACATAGACAAATTTGGTCATCATGTTCATAAGCGTTTACGACTATCTGAATTCACTGATATTCTTACTGACGCATTAGTAAGGTCGGATGTAGGTGATTTTGATTTGAAATCATCCCGATTGAAAGGATTACAATTACCGGAAAAAGAAGATGAAGCTGTGAATAAAGAATACGTAGACAATTGTGTCAAGGATCTGCAAAACGAATTGAAAACTATTCAAAGCCATATCAAGAATTACCTTAATAATTTAGAAAAACTAACTACTAATAATTTGAGTACATTGTATTACACAAAAAAAGAAATCGATCGCATGATAGCACCCAAACCTGCTAAGAATGAGTAAACAAGATATAGTGAACGAGCTTCACAAAGCAGCTAGAAGAAATTTTTCACGTCGTCATACCATCATAAAAGGAATAGATGATTTATGGCAAGCTGATCTTATAGATTTTCAAAAATTTTCTTCGATTAATAAAGGACATAAGTATGTTTTAGTAGTGATAGATACTTTATCAAAATATGTATGGGTTAGACCGTTAAAATGTAAATCTAAATCATGTGTTACGAATGCAATGCATAGTATATTATCTGAATCAAAAAGAAAGCCGAAAAATTTACAAACAGATTTAGGTACAGAATTTTATAATGATTCATTTAAACAGTTAATGAAAAGTAACAATATAAACCATTATTCCACATATTCTGTTAAAAAAGCATCCATAGTAGAAAGAGTTATAAGAACAATAAAAACCCATCTTTACAAGAGATTTAGTCTATGCGGTCAATATCAGTGGTTTCAAAATAATTTAAACTCTGTTGTGCATCACTATAACAACACGTTGCACCGCATTACTAAGTTCAAACCAATCAATGTTAATCGATCGAATGAGGATCTAGTTAAGTCTAACATTATGAAAACCCAAAAGCCCTACAATATGAAGGTTCGAAAAAGTTCATCCTTTCAAGTTGGTGATTTTGTTCGTATTACTAAATATAAAGGTGATTTTTATAAAGGTTATACACCTAATTGGTCTACGGAAATATTTCGCATTGTAAAAATTAATCGAACATGTCCCCTAACATATCAAATAGAAGACAAACACAATCAAAATATTCTAGGCTCTTTTTACGGATACGAGCTTCAAAAAACAAATTTTCCAGACCATTATCTAATTGAAAAAGTAATAAAGAGAAAAGGAAACAAACTATTTGTAAAATGGTTAGGACTAAGTGATCAAGAGAATAGTTGGATAAAAACAAGTGAATTACTGATGTAAATTGATATATAAATAACATATAATAATTTTATGTTCACATTAAATGCCTATCAATGAAAGAGGGCGGTGGTTTTATTAATAGCTTGATAGATCATTTACCGTTTGAGTTACATTTACCTGGATACCAATTTTGTGGCCCCGGAACAAAACTTCAAAAACGGATTCTAAAAGGCGATCGAGGGGTTAACGAATTGGATAAAGCTTGCATGCACCACGATATCGCCTACACTAATAAAGATTCCGCAGCTCGACGCAAAGCTGACTTAGAACTTTTAAGTATGGCTAAAAGAAGGTTGAAATCGAAAGATGCTGGTAAAGGAGAAAAAATTGCTTCGTGGATAGTAAAAAATGCTATGAAGGCAAAAATTAGGGCAGGCAGTGGTATGAAATCATTTAAGAAAGGTATAAAAAAAATACAGTCCCAATTGAAAAAACTAAAATCAAAAGACCACAAATCTGCTATAAAGTATGCCTATGCAGCTGCAAAGAAACTATTTAATAACAAGAAAGGAATATCATTACCGCGGTTTATTCCTCTTCCAAAGTGTGGGGGTCTTTTACCACTTATTCCCATATTTGCGGGATTGTCTGCGTTAGGTTCACTAGCAGGCGGTGCAGCAGGTATAGCCAAAGCTGTGAATGATTCTAGAGCTGCACAGAAAAGTCTTCAGGAATCTGAGAGACACAACAGAACGATGGAAGCGGTAGCTCTTGGAAAAGGGCTATATATTAAGCCTCATAAAAATGGAGCAGGTCTATATCTGAACCCATCAAAAAACTAATTAAGCGGCTACCTAGACGTGCGCTCACAAACCTCGATATATTAGAACATGCTAGTGATATTCCTTACTTTCGAGGTGTTTACATGAGAGATTCATTACCTTTGAAACCTAAAAAGATAGAGTGTGGAATATTGAATTTGGATAGCAATATAAATCCTGGTACACATTGGGTAGCCTTTGTAAAGCAAAACAATTACGTAGAATATTATGATAGTTTCGGTAATTTAAAACCACCTTTAGAGTTTATGAAATATATGCATAACTTACCTATAAACTACAATTATGTGAGACACCAAGCTTACGGCAGTACTAACTGCGGTCATTTGTGTATACGTTTTTTAAAAAAGTATTGGAAAAAATATTTATATAATAAACAAAATGAATAAATGTGTCAGTTCTAAAATGTCTTTCACTGTGTCTATAACTGGGAGAGGAGCCTCTTTAACAACAAACCATTCTCCAACGTTGGAACTCTCAGGAGAATATGAATGTGGTCTTTTGTATTTCTCAACTTTCAATTCTATTCCTAATATCGATGAACGAAACAATAAGTTTTACTATGGTGAAAATGATGTAATAGAAATTCCTGAAGGATCTTATGAGCTTCAAGATATTTGCGATTATTTAAAAAGCAACATAAAAAACACTGCATTAAAACTATCATGCAATAATAACACATTGAAAACCAAGATTTTTTGCTCAAAAGATGTTCATTTTAATAAAAGTGCTTCACTGGGTAAAATTTTAGGTTTTGGATTAGAAACAATAAATGCAAATATAAGTACGGATTCCCAGTATCCTGTTAGCATTCTATCAACAACCATCGTGCGAATCGAATGCGATGTAGTTAGTGGTTCATTTGTAAACGGAAAAGCCAGCCATATAATTTATGAATTTGTTCCTAATGTTCCACCTGGTTATCGAATAATTGAGATACCTAAGAACTTGATTTATTTTCCTGTTAATCAAAGTTCTATAAGTGCTATTAATATAAGGCTATTAGACGCTGATAACAAAGAAATAAATTTACGAGGTGAAGAAGTGCAACTGTATTTGCATTTTAGGAAAAAATGATAAATTTTAATAAAAGTCCATCTACATCGTGTACTCAAGTCAGTTCTAAAAGATCAGCTCACAAAGACACACCCCTTCAGATAAAAAAGAAGCTAACAAAGACCAACAAAGAGTTTCTCAAGCTGATCGGCTTAATAAAATGAATATTTTAAATATATCTCAACAAACATCATACGACAATAGCATTGAAAGTTTCGAGTATCATTCATACAAACCATACGTGACAAGTTTTAACAAGAATGATGAAATAAGAATCCCTATCAATCAGCAAGACCTGTACGTGCTGCCCTCACTTAGTAGTTTGTATATCGAGGGAAAAGTTAATTTGTACAATAGCGCTACTAAAGAAAAAGTATCGAATGTACATTTCGTTAATAACCCAGCATTATTTCTTTTTCAAGATATTCGATATGAATTGAATGGAGTGGAAATTGATAAAATTAAAAATGCAGGTGTTACTACAACAATAAAATCATACCTATCCTTAAACGAGAATGAATCAAAATACGCTCGAGTTTGGGGCTGGTCAACGGAAGGAACAAATAATGTTAGTGGGGGAGCATTTTCCGTGTCCATTCCATTAAACAAAATATTAGGTTTTGCGGAAGATTATGAAAAAATTATCATTAACTGTAAACACGAGTTAGTATTACTTAGAAGCAATACGAATCTTAATGCGGTCAAGTTAAATGCAGGACAAGTTGTAGATGATATTACAATAAGTAAAATTATTTGGAGAGTGCCACACATCAAAGTATCTGATCGTGAAAGAATAAATTTACTGAAGTATTTAGAGAAAGATCGAGCTATTCCATTAGTATTTCGTAATTGGGATCTGTATGAATATCCGTTACTACCTAAAACACGTAAGCATACTTGGTCTATAAAAACTTCGTCCCAAATAGAGAAACCACGGTTTGTTGTAATCGCCTTACAAACCAACCGCAAAAACAACGGTCTGTCGTCAATGGCTGAGTTTGATCATTGTCATGTACGTGATGTTAGAGTATTTTTAAATTCGACGTATTATCCGTATGAAGGATTAAATGTTAGTTTTTCAGAAGACAAATTTACTTTATTATACGAACAATATACAAGATTTCAACAGTCGTATCACGGACGTCGGTCAGAACCGTTGATGAGTATAAAAGAATTCAGAGACGTTGCTCCTTTATTTGTTATCGATTGTTCGCGACAGCACGAAACCTTAAAGGGATCGATCGACGTGAGGGTTGAAATCGAAACAGATCAAGAAATACCTGATCAGACAGCTGCTTATTGTTTGATTTTAAACGATTGTGTATTTGAGTATAAACCTTTGAGCAATATTGTGAAGAAAATATCATGAATAACAATCCAATAATTGTAGATCTCCAAGGATTCAAAAATGACAAAAATGAATTTATAGTTAAAGAGTTTGCCATGGCTTCTAAAGAGCATACTCACACGTTTTTAGTTAAACCTCCGTATCCATTTACTTCATTATCTCTTGATGAGAAAAAACAGGTTCGCTGGATCGAAAAAAACAGAGGCTACAGGTGGAGTGAAGGTTATGTTGACTATAGAGAATTTCAAAGAATTATTAAGCCTTATCTAAAAGGCAGAAAGATTTTTATAAAAGGTGATGAAAAGATTAAATGGATACAAGTTCTATGTGATGACGTTAATGATATTGTAGACATAGGTTCTTTAGGTTCACCGAATTTAAATACTCTTTGTAAACTTTATTGTGTAGATAATCCTACATTATATAATTGTTTTATTCATAAGACAATTTGTGCGTTAAAAAATGTAATAATCATAAGGAAATGGTGTACTGAAAATAAAGTTATTGTATGATTTTTGATAAATAAAAATTGATTACAAATAAAAACACTTTGCTTTTGGATTTCTTATACCAGTAAAACAAAATTTTATCGTAAAATATATATTTAATAAATCATTGATAAGAAAATTACAAAATCTTTATACTAACAAAAACACAAATGAAAAATATTTAAAATAAATGTCTTCTCTGTAGGTCATGCATGACTAAATAATTATGTCATGCATAATCACCTGAGAATATTAATGTTTAAGTTATTTGACTACAAGTTATTAAATTAGAAACCGTAGCTGTAACCACATACTTTTTTTGAAATGCAGTTAATGACATTTTCTGTCTGATCCAATATTGGATCGATGTTTTCGGTCACGACGTACTGTGCACGTACGACACTTTCATCTTCGCCACTACGAAGATCGCCAGAAGCTTCCAAATCTACGATCTCTATGCGTATCAATTTCCGTCCATTCTGCGGTTTGTTTTCTACCACAAACGACTCGTTTTTGTTGATACGATGAATAATTTTCGATTTCTTCTGGTTCTCCTTTTTCTTGTGCATAGCTCGTCGGACTCTCCTTTGCAGGGATGGAAACATTTCCTCAAAATTGGCCAGTGGGTCTTGCGCATCTTGCAAATAGCTTGAAGATAGCTGATCAGCGTTGCAGGAATTGTCGACTGTTTGCGTATTCTGAAAGAACAATAAGTCAATATGAGCAAAATCGATTATAACACAGTATTTCTGAATCATAACAAAATTAATTTCACACTTATTATTTATTACAGTATTATTTTTAGGATAAATGTGAATACTTACCATTTTGATAGCTGTTGAAGGAAGTCACCCGTTGCCTATAGGTTACTGATAATGATTGAAACTAAATTAAAAGTTACCACAGTTTAATAGCTATTTATATGCAGCCTTATTGCATGTTTTGTTTGAATTTAATCAGGTCTCTACAAGTTAGAAATAAAAATGCTTATTAGTCAATAAAATTATTTATTTTCATGACAAAAAAAATTGCTGAGCACAGAAAATCTAATGGTCTGTTCACACGTAGCGAGTAAAGTAAATATTGTTGCTGTTTGCTGTTGTGCAACCGAGCGCGCTCTCGCTCATTTATGTACAAAATGAGTGAAACAAACAAACGGATCGCTAATTTACTCGCTGCGTGTGAGCGGACCATAATGCTAATAACCTAATTAATTACTAAGCCACGTCTTAAAATATTGCTACCCAATAGTATAATAAGTTATCGAATTTCACATTTACAAATATCTGATGAGTACAGCAAAACAGTTACCTAAATTTAAGTTACACAATGGTTATAGGTACGTATAGGTACTCAATACAGTTAAAAATTAGAATTTCTAACCGAGAATAACAAATTAATAATTTGAAATTCAGGATAATGTATCACAGTGTCCCCAAGACATAGTAGAAATTTGGTTTTTTAAAATGATACGTTTATCGTCATTCGCAGATAAAGCTATCTTGTTCTGTTCTTGCGTAAATATTTCATGCTTAAGAGACTTAAATATAATATTTTTCTTTCTCAAAAAAACATTTTCATTTAATATTCTATAATAATCCTTAAAATGTACATTTCTCAAAACTTGCTTCTGTATTCCTTTTGCTTTTTTATACTCTTCCTGAGTAGTTTTGATACAATATAACTTTGATCGCAAACCAACAAATTCGGAAATAAGATTACCACCTAGCTCATCTTTGAAAAGACCTGGTACCTTTTTATTCTGACTTGGAATACTGTATATGTTATTAACAGGATAATTACTAGTGTCAAAGTATTGAAGGAAATGTGAGTTTAAATCTCTGTAAAAGTCTTTACATTCTATAGAATAAAGAAAACTATCAGTATCCGTATAACAAAGTTTTAACTTTTCCTCGTAAAAAGGTTTCATGACAGAATAGTGAAAATCAAACATATGACTTTTAGATAATTCTAAAACGGAAAAACCAATATATATAGGTTTATCTAAAGTAATGGTTTCCGGTTTCATTTGAATGGCTACAAAGTTTTCTGTAAAAACTGTTGTACTGTGAAAGTTTGGTCGGGCTATTAATTGCTCAGCACAGTACATTTTCTTTGTTTTATTTCTATCATCGCTCCATTTATTGACTAACTTAACATTAACTCTTTTTTCAACGTCTTCAAGTGTCTTTCCAAAAATACTGTTATTTAAAAGTTTAAAAAAATCTTGTTCAAACGCAGACTTTGCCTTTTTACGTAATTCAGTATTCATGTCAATGTACTGTTTCAAATAGGGACTTTGTCGAAATTGAATGACTCTATGTATTTTTTTTAACAATAACCCATGTTTAAGACATGTTTGTAGGTGAACAAAATGGATGACATAAAAATATTTGTCGTATAAATTTGGAATTAATTTTGAGGTTTTAGAACCTGGTGGTGTAAATTTTTGCACACAGAATGGAAAATCGTTATGAGCATTATGCAAATGTTCAGGGTATTCCAAGTCAACCTCTAGTATATAACCTGTATCCCCGTCTGTCGGGACATTTTCGAAATCAATTCCAGTAATTTCCGAGCTATTCAATAACTTGAAATCTGAATGAGGCAAATACGCACACATTGCATAACCATAAAGGTTATTGCAATCAATATAAACTAAAAAGTTATCATTTTTTGTTGAGTCGTAAGTTTTTAAATATTTGTTGTTAGCTTTGGAATACCTTGTGGAACATAAACATATACCACCACGAATTCCTTTTTGAATCATTCTTAATATCTCTAAGTCATTTATCAATTCTAAGGTGACTCCTGTTTTTAATAACATAGCGTCAAAACTTAAACTTGGTGCAGTAACGTAAAATGTAGGATCTAATTTATAATTTGCCTTACAGGTCCTACGGAAACTTTCGAAAACGTCTGCAAGTAAAAGCACGTCTGTCTTAAGATACAAATCAGTGTATTCTCCTAGGTTCAAGAGGTTAAATGTTTGCCAAACTTTTTTTGCATGCTCATAGTCTAAATCAGATATTTCACTATTGTGTAATTTACTAAAAAAACAATTTTGGGAAGGAAGTTCCCCTTCTTTGTACGAGCTCCAAGTAGTCATGTATTCATAAGGGTACACCCCTTTGCGTCTCAATAAATTAAAGTGTTCCTCAGAAGGAAAAAAATGTGTCAGATGTACAAAATCATTTTCGTTAAGGTTTACTACCAGTTTTTCTAAGCTAGTACCTAAAAATTTAAAAGAATCTACAAATCGCACTGGTATTATGTCCTTGTCATTAATTTGAAAAAATTTTGTAAAAGATATATAATTTTCTTTATTTTTTGCGATAACTTGTATTCTACCTGGTAATTCTCCTAATTGACGTATAAAAAGATGGCTATCATAACCAGATAAATTATGGAAAAAAATTGGAACAAATTTAGGCAAACGATATTTTATATTGCAGTAAGAATGTGCAGCACCACGATACCGCCCAGTGAGGTGACAATGATCTTTTACCCTATCGTCAAATAACAATTTATCGCACAAAAAGCAATTTTTAGCTTGAGCAAAGTTGACTTTGTCTTTATCTGTTAAAGATATTGATAACGGTGTCTGCAAAATGTTAAAAATATTTGATAAATCAACTAACAAACTTGTAAAAAACTTTTCAACACAGTCTGGTCCTCGATAAGTTACATATTTATTCTGAGAGCTATCATAAGAACATACGACATAATAAGCAAATGCTGCTGGTATATGTTTTTGCAGCGATACTGTGCAAGTTGATGGAATATTGGTTTCAATTGGTTGTAACAATGACTCGAAGTCTGCGTACAGGACAAAAGGCATATCTTGCATTCGTTCGTAATGTTCAAATCTTATTTGAGACCCTTCATTAGGTAAAATTGTTGCTACGCCACTGCAAACATGAGCATCTAATTTATCGTTGTCATCGAAAAATATCATACAATTCTCGCACAAATATATTTTTGAGTGATGTTTCGTTAATTGACTGCGAATTAATTTAGAAAAATTTTTAATAAGGCAGTAATGTGTACGACCTCCATTTTCTAGGTAAAGCAAATTTATATGATGTTTTTTTCGCAGTTCGCTTCTGTATAGAGGGCCAACAACCTTACTGTTTTGTTTAAGGCCATAAACGTTAATACTTATACGAGTATTATTCTTCTCAAAAATTCTAATGTCTTCGAAACCTACTGGAAAGGTCATACCTTTTACGTTAAGTACACTTTGAAAATGTGGATAAGCTGACGTTCGATGAGCATTATTTTTTGCAGGAAAAAGGGCAGCTACAACACACCATAAAAAGCAATAATTATCAGAATTTTGTATGTTTACACATGCACGTTTGCATTTAATAGTGTTAGGTAAATCTATATAGCTTGATGCTCTCAATGGGTTGTACTTATTTATATTCACTTCCAAATACATACTTCGCAAATAAGCCCAACCACTGTCTCGTTCTTCAAATTCTTCAATTTTTTTACATAGCACGCGTATAACGTTTGAAAACATATCTTCGAAACTATAGGTTTGATGTAAAATAATATTTTCAGTCGCAAACGATTTAATAGAAATTAAATTATTCTTATGCTGAAAAAATTCTGAAAATAACTCAAAGTTAACTTTAAGATTAGAATAAGTTTGGATTCGTGCTGATAGTAATTGATGCACGCGTGAGCGTAGGCGCGATAAAAATACAGCAGGTAGGTCCTTGTCCTGGCTGTTGTCCTCACATCGAACACGATACGAAGCGATGCGACTGCGAAAAGCGCTTTGAATTTTTTCAATGCATTCGCTTTCAACGACTGAACTATTATTCTTGTGTGCAATACTTTTTAAGTGGGCAGAAAAAACTTTGTTTTTCACGGATACGTCGCAAACTGAACAAAAAGTAGTCTTAGGCATGATTATTCTGCTTACTTTGATAACAATACAAATAATGATGTGGCTTTTAAATAAAAACTAGGTAGTAATAAGACGATGGTCAAATTAGCTAAATATTCATAATTAAAAAAAAAAAACCTTAAAGTTATATTATTTTTTCTTTTTCTGAGCATAAAAGACTCCCTCTTCGGTAAATTTTGATTTAGCTAATTTAACAAACTTTTTTAGTGTATTAAATTCTGGAGAATCCTCTTCGCCATGTAAGCGGACAAATACGATCGCCTTTTCACACCTCTCCAGTCCCGTTAACTCACGTACTTCCTCTGCGTTGTAAAGACGGAGTTCAGCCAACAGGTTGCCGTCTAGCTGCGCTGTCCGACGCGTCACTCCGCCAGGAACTCGACGCGTTAGACTGCTACTTGCTGCCTGCGTCGTCGTACGTTGTGGCGGTGACTCGTCATCAGACTCCGAGTCAAACAACCAGTCTGAGCCGTTGCTCGATGGTGGTTCTTTTTTCGTCTTCTGACGCTTAGACTGTTTCTTAGAGCTGAAAAGATGAAAAAATATACAAATAAACTATTTAAACAGAAAATTTTATATCTCATAAAATGAGAAATAAAATTATGAAAACTACCTTATGACTTCCTCGTCGGAATCATAGAAAAGGTTTTCACAGCTTTTCTTTGCAGACCTTTTAAGTTTCTTGCTCTCCGCCCTGCAATGAAAAAAATGCCACATCAATACATTGAAGTCAAACTAACTTTTTAACGTGTCTTTCACGGAGATATTTGTGACAAATATCAGCAAATATGGTCGAAATGATTATCCATCTACTAGCGATCGTGGCTAAAAATATACTTACGGTCTGGGTCTCTGCCGCCTAACCACTTTCAAACTAAAATTGCTTGCAGCACCACCCAAAAACGGACGTCACTTCAAACAAGAGATGACGTGAGGTGCAAGCAATTTTGCTCGGTTGATAGACGTCAAAGACCTCGTTGGTTCACATATCAAAACAATCATTTTACCAAAGTAAGTAATAAGTAAGAAAAATATTAAAACTTACGAACATTGTTTGGGCAGCGTTGATGTTCCTCTTGATTTTACTCCTGAAGATTACTCACTAGAAGAAGTCACTGTGGCGGGTGTGGCGAACTGATGCAGTACCACAAATTTTTCGAATTTTTATAGCGGAAAAGTAAGAAGTCAGCAATTATTTTGTCAGAAGTAATCAACCTTTTTATGCGTAATTTATTATATCATTTAAATTGGTACTTGTCCAAAAATTATGATACTAATGAACTAAGTTACACATTTTGTCGATCAGCTGATCAACAAAAATTGAAAAACACATATACAAAATAAATAAGTTCATTAGCATTACATGTCATTTTTATACAAACAATTGTTCTGATGAAATATCATAAAATGGCGTATTTCTAGGTAGTATTCAGGTATGTAAATTATTTTACATTGATAAAGTAGTTATATGTTATTGCTATAAGCCATTTCTTTAATTTTAACTCATAATAATCAAGGTATTGATAAACTTCGATAAAGTTTATTACTCCTGAATTTTACAAAATTCGGCAAAATTAGTACATTACCCAAACATATTTTAAAACTGCATCGCAGTCAATATTAGAATCCGCTGACTGTCATCGCTTGCAAAATAAAGCTCGGTGTACACATGTCAATTATGAGTGCACATTCCTTTTAAATTTTATTTATATGAAAATCTATCAAAATATATTCTGTTAGATTTTATTACTTGATAAACTTTATGTACAACTATAAATGAGTTTGATGGGTATAATAGTTGCACATTCAAATGAAATAATAAAGATGAAAAATACGTATAAATTAAGTACAAAATTTATTAAAAACAAAAGTTGCTGTTTGTTTATTGTAATTGTAGGTATGATAATTATTAAAACAAAAAGTACAATTGACATTTATTGATTGAACTATTTGCATAACCTACTCCAAAGTTAACTAGAAGAACATGTTTAAGGCATTAAGTCGGACATTGTATTTTAAGATAGCATTATTCAAATAATAATAATAAACACTATGAGAAATAAATTTGTAATTGAAATAATATTAATTGATCTTGTGAACTAACCTTTACATTAGCAGTAGTAGGCCACTGCTAATGTTTTGCGATATTGCAAATTATGTTATTAATTAATAAAGAAAACAAAATAGAATCTCAGCAATTTCCCAATATGTAATTTTATTGTAAATTGATATTATTGGTTTTAGAAATCAGTTTGACATGTATGAAACCTTTAGTAGCGTAGGAAAATTATGAGCTATTAGGAGTGTTGTTTCTCATAGGATAAAAAAATCTTCTTCCGACATATTTCCTTTTGATTACTTTGTATTTTAAAAATAGTTTTGTTCTTTATTATTTATATTGAAAGATAGTAATGAAGGTATGTTTATGTAGATTTATTTTTAAGTATTTTTGTATGTATATGATGAGTATATAATGAATGTAGCTTTTTATGTTCTTTTACGCCGCCTCAATCGCTTCTGCTTCCCCAATGGTTGACTGGTAGAGAATGCTTTATGCATTAAGTCCTCCATTTGTACTTTAATTTTGTCAGGGCAATAAAAAATAACAAAATAACTCGAATCGGAAAGTTTAAGTTAACAATACTATATGTATTTTAGTTCAAACATGGAAATGATGTACGGAACATTATATTTATTTTACACACGGACTTGTTTTGCGACGCGTGACGTAGCTGAAGGCTAGCAGAAACAGTATATAATGCTTGTATTGAAACATTCTCGTTCAAATTAGAAATGTTACATCTACTTGATGTGCAACTTATTCGGGGATCCAGTTCTGGGAGACCAGAAAGCCCCATCCAGTTTAAGTTGTTCCATCTTGTAGTTGTGTTTTTGAATGGTACAGATAGATATTTTTCGGGGAACCAGTCCTGGAGGCCAGGAAGCCCCAACCAGTTAAATATCTATTCTTGCACTAAACCCATTGAAACTTGAAACAAATTTACATCAACTCGATATGCTACTTAATCGGAGATCCAGTCTTGGGAGGCCAAGAAGCTCCATCCAGTTTGAGTTGCACCATCTTATTGATGTTTTTTGAATGGTACAGACAGATATTTTTCGGGGAACCAGTCCTGCAGGTCAGGAAGCCTCAGCCAGTTTAATATCTGTTCTTGCATTTTACTTTACTAAACACATTAAAACTCAAAAACTAAATTTACATTAATTCGATACGCTGCTTAAACGGAGATCCAGTCTTGGGAGGCCAAGAAGCTCCATCCAGTTTAAGTTGACTTATTATATTTGCTCACAATGAAATAAAGTATTCGATACTTAACTCTTTCACGGACAGTGACCGCCTATAGGCGTGATAACAATAAAATTTATATTGTGTCTGGAGTACTGTCCGCAAAAATGCTAAATATGCCACAGATATTATTTGGGGAACCAGTCTTGGAGCCCAAGAAACCCCAACCAGCATAAGATTTGTATTTTTTCTACTTTACTTATCACATTAAAACTTGAAACCTAAATTTAAATAAATTCGATGTGCCACTTAATCGGAGATCCAGTCTTGGGAGGCCAAGAAGCTCCACCCAGTTTAAGTTGTATCATCTTATATTTGAATTCTATTTACTTACAATGAAACAGAGATTTTAGTTACGTTTAAAAACAAAGCTACAATCAGTTATTTAATTGTTATGTTGTTAATATGCTAAAAACATCAAAACCATTTCCATCTGTTGTAGTAAAACAAGTTACATCTATTCGATATGCTACTTAATCGGAGATCCAGTCTTGGGAGGCCAAGAAACTCCATCCAGTTTAAGTTGTATCATCTTATATTTGAATTCTATTTACTTACAATGAAACAGAGATTTTAGTTACGTTTAAAAACAAAGCTACAATCAGTTATTTAATTGTTATGTTGTTAATATGCTAAAAACATCAAAACCATTTCCATCTGTTGTAGTAAAACAAGTTACATCTATTCGATATGCTACTTAATCGGAGATCCAGTCTTGGGAGGCCAAGAAACTCCATCCAGTTTAAGTTGTATCATCTTATATTTGAATTTTATTTACTTACAATGAAACAGAGTTTTTAGTTACGTTTAAATACAAATTCTCAATCAGTTATTCAATTTTTATGTTAATATGATAAAAACATCAAAACCATTTCCACTGTTTAAGTAAAACAATTTACATCTAATCGATGTGGAACTGAATCGAGGATCCAGTCCTGAAGAACAGGAAGCCACATACAGTTGTTATTTGAATCAATTTGCTTATAATGAAACAGTTTTGCGAATTGGTTATTGGGCATTCTAAAAAAGTTTTTTTACATTATTGATCGAACGGCAGTGAGATCGATGATGTAAAAAAACTGTTTTAGAATGCCCAATAATCCCCTACTACAAATAATGACACTGTGAGTTTTATAAGTACTCTTCATTTTTACACTTCTATGTATGTTTTCACCTATGTAAGTTTACATCTAGTATGGAAGAACAAATTATTATAGCGAAGCGTCATCATTTCTAAGTTGAATTTATTCTGTAAAGAATAACTACTTAGCCCGCTGTTGCATAAACAGATGGGTAGATGGCGCTAGCGTCACGCAATGACGAATACTAAGAGACCAAGAATTTCGCGCGGTCGGACCGACAGCACGATAGCTCAATTGGAAGAGCAGTTGGCCCGGTAAGCCAGAAAGATGCTGGTTCGAATCCCGCCCGTGCGCAATTTTTGGTTTCTTGTTTCATCTTTGAGAATATAAATATGACACTGTGAGTGTTTAAAAACATTCTAAAACAAATGATTAAATTAAATTAAACTAACGATCACGCAACTGGGCCTTAGATTATCTTTTTTATTTTATTTAAGGCTAAGCAAATATTCGAACTCGATCGCACCTGATGTCACGTGTGGATGAGTTCTAGGTTGGTGTATATCCTTAAAGCCACCTATTCACTCTTGTCTTAAGCTTGCCTTTTTCTTGTCTATTGTAAAGACGCGATGTTAAGTACTTTAATATACAGTCCCGTTTTTTTCCTGTTCACTCTAAATGAGTTTGTAATGGTCCTAGAATACACTCAGTGCAGGCTATGTAACAGGTTGCACGAACGTGACTGGACACTGCACCGATTTGTCATCGAGTTTGGTTGACAATGTGTCCTTTGCAACAGAGCACTGTCAGCAACACGCTTAAATATTTAGTGGGGACATAAACATGTGGGTTTTATTTACTAAAATTTTGTATCAACTCCATTTTTTCTACACTTCTGGCTGCTTTCTGACTATGAAGTCTATAGGTAACAGATCTCTAGGTCCTTTAACGATTATCGCGTCGATATAATATTATTTATTTCCTTAACAACATGCTTTTTCACATTTATTAAACTACTAAGACTATTAATTCTTGTTGCTTTTAAATATAAATGAGAAACTAAAAGTTAGTAACCTTTTTTATCGTACAATGTTGACAATGTTGTCGTCATAACGAAAATGGCTACAGCGTGGTCTTTAATAATATACAGGGTGTTTGGTACATCGTGTATGAAATTAAAATGGCTTAAATGGGGATGATTTGAAATATTTTCCTGCCTTTATAAAATTTGAAGCCCTTGAAATAACTTTTTTTTTGTTTTCATGAGAAAAGACAAATTTTAGTATTTTAATCATATTTTTTTGAAAACTATTGTCGGTTTTCTCTTTATTATTAGGTATTGTATGTTATTATACACAAGCCACCTAGTTTTTTTAAATTTACGTGCAAAGTGCAAAGTTACGGAACATAATTTCTTTGCGAATTTTGTATGCAGCATTTTGCGACCTGGATCACTTAATAAAAAAAAAATACGGAGCTGTTTGAATATTTAAATGACATGTGGCATACTTTTAGTATAAGCACAGTCTATTAAAGTTTTCATAAAATTCTAAGAGTCCGGTCGTTTTTTTCGCAGCAAAATGAAGTTGCAAGTCAAATTAACCTGCCCGTCCTTAATATTCCCAGAAGGTTATGTTCCTCAACTTTGTAAGTAAATAAAAAATGCTAGATGGCTTGTGTATTTGATTTTGATGTCATTTAAACCGAAAAATTAAACAGAATAACATACAGTAATAATATATGGAAAAACCATAAAAGTTTTCAAAAATCTATGATTCGAATGCCGAACTTCGGATATTTTTCATGAAAGACATAAAAATTCGATACCTATTTAAAAGAAATAGGATCTTATTTTTTGTTATATGCAAGGAAATATGTATAGCAAATGCAACCTCCTATAATACATTTTAATTTGGCACACGATATACCAAACACCCCGTATCATCGTTTATTTTGACTGGCCGGTATTTTCGTATTGTGGTCTAAGAAGACCCTTTACACACTGCGACTCTTAGCAGCGATGAAAACGCGATGCAGTCGCAAAATGTCAACCTTTACACACTGCGCTACTTTTAAGATCGATGCAGTCGCGATGCTGCATCGATGCCAAAATCTGTTCATTGAGTGAGTAGCGATGCCGTCGCGTGTTTCCAAAACGCGCGTTAGTATCGATGCTAAAAGTCACAGTGTGTAAAGGGTCTCAATGACTGATGTCTTTTGCTGAGCTGCCATAGCTTAGTACTAAGCGAAAGCAAGTTTGTTGGCGCTAGATTTGAGAAGGGTAGCTACGTGCACGAAATTTAAATATCCAAATTGAGTGCACGAAAATCCCCGCATATGGCAACATGCAAATTCAGATTTTAAGTTGGAGGTGCGAAGTGATTTATCTTCCGAATTGAAAATGTTTGTGACATCTGCTCTCTGTTGCTCTAAACGGAGTTGTGAGTAATGGGATATATTTCTGGCGCTGGGAATCAGGGGTGGAGAACCGTTGTTTGTGTAAAAACTTCCATCGCTTTGCGGCTAGCGATTTGAATGTTTCACCTGTTGGATCAGCTAGAAAATTATGATATTGTTTGGTGGATACTTACTGGACTTGATTTACTCTCAAACGCTGGATCTTTTTGTACAGATATTAAACTTGCTATAAAATAGGCACGATTTACATCGATACCTAGACATTTGTAAACATTAACGACATCTTTAAAATGTTCTGCGGAATTACCGCAGAACATTTTAAAGAAATAAAATTTTATTATCAAGTTAAAACTTTTATTTCCAACTTAAACTTCCAATTTATTACTTACAATTAAATGTGCCATAAACAAAGGAAAAAGCAGTAAACGAAAATTGTGTCGTTCTTATTTGTGGGTGGTGCTCATGTTTCAGGAAATTCCGGGAATGCCCTCGGAGTGAGACCATAATTACTTTGAAGGGAGGAATTTGCGAAGCAACTAAGGACTGTTGCCGAGAAAAGTTAGTCCTGGACAGGTCGTGGATGTGTAGGGTGACAATGATTAGATATTTTAGAAGAAAGGATAAAAAGGCGAGACAACGACAATTTTATATTTTTTTATGTATAGTAGCAAGTTTTAGTGGTTCTGTACCTAAATAACTTGCGTAATCTTCTTTTTTCTTATTAAAAAGCGATATGATTTATCACACAATTGAAAAAAAGAGATCCTCACTTTAAGTTAAACTGACGTCTTAACTACGGATTTGAACATCAAAAATGTTCTACGCTGTATCCTAGTGAAGATGCCTACATAACTAGACATATTATCCTATTAGGAACAAACAGTATAACAAACCTAAACTTAATGATTGTAAAAATTAAAAGATAACGTTTTATTATCGCTATTATTTTTTAAATAATCAAAGTATTTATGCAAATCTTTCATCGAAGGTATCCCTAAAATTAATTTGAAACCATCCACACCCTACCGTCTCCAGGCAAAGGAAGTTCCTGTTTTGAAACTTACACAGCGCTAGAGCTTTTTTATCTTAGTTTCTCGAAATTTCGAATTCTCCTTGAGTGTGCGAATGCTCATGTTTTTACCAACTTTCGCGTTTTGGTTTCATCCTGATTTCAAGTTGCGCAGCATGACATGTTTTCTTATAGTTCAACATGAATATTTGTATGATTGTTGGTACTTTTCTGTGATATCGCAAGTAAACTTACCTGTACCGTTACCATGAGTTTACGTCGGTTTTACTCGCTAGCGACGACGTAAACTTTTGTATAGAATTTTAGTTCTGCAAGTGACCGCTAGGGGCGCTGTGAAATTTTCCATAGACTTTTTTACGTAGTCGCTAGCGAGTAAAACTGTCGTAAGCTCATGGTAACGGTACTGTATATATATATTTTTTGCCATGTTAAGTTTATATTATTTGCAAAGGTTAGTTATGCCAAGACATTTTGTATATAATATTTTCAAACAAAATAATTCATGAGCCTGTTGGTCAGATAAAGGAAGCTCTACTAAACAGGTAATACGATTAGAGTTAATAATAAACAGTGAGGTAAGTAGAAATTATGTCTTTAAAGAGATTGTAAGAAGATCCACCCTCTTGACATTCTAAGACATGATGAAATTTTACTACGAACAACGTCCCACATGTGTTTCCTTTTACACTGATTTTACCTGTACTTTTTTTTAATTTGAAATGGGTTAGCTCTTGTCTCCAGGCTAGACCAGTGGTATAGTATAGTATAGTATACTCTGTTTAGAAGAAACAGTTTTAATTAATAAGAGCGCTTGAGTTTTACTAATGTGTATACAAAATAATGTATTCCGTGTTTGGTGTGCAATATAAAGTACATAATTATCTGTTTTATAATAAGTATAGAGGAACTTACTGTGAGATCTATCAAACAGAGGAAGGCGTTTCTGTAAAAACACGCGTTATATTTTACTGCGCATTTGATTCTATATAAATTGTTAAACTACAATTTTCTAGTGCTCATTCCTATTTCTGTCTGCCTACGAGTATAATCTGTGACAAAAAGTTTAGTTAAATTTACTCCACTGCCTTCCTACTAACATAATACTAGTACATACCTCCGGAATTGTTTATTGTGATTTAGATTTAGAATTCAACCAGATACAAAGCACCTGTCAAAATATGCAAATAGCAGCAAACTCGGCGACCTTACCTCGAAAACAGGACGGGCCTGTCATAACTTCGGACCCTCGCATTTTAAGTTCGCCGCAAAACTTTTTCATTTATTCCACGTTTTCTAAAACAGAAATTTTGAGATGAAATCGTAGAAAGTTTTAGCGCCGCAGGGTATCGCTTGTTGTTAGTACTTTTGTATTCTCTATAGTTTGGAAGTTAAAGTGGAATAGTATTTGTAAAGGTACCAACAGTGAAAATATTTGGGGAAATGGTCTGTCTTAGTATTCACTTCGAAGCAAAAACGAAAACGAGTCTTTTTCTGGAATTAGCTGAAGGTAATAAAACGATGCATCTGATTTAAAATTATTGATCTCTTAGGGGGATTTAAAAGAAGTCCAACATAAACTGCACATCTAGAAACCTTTGAAAGTAGTCCGTCTATCTTTGTTGCCGACTGCCTTGTTAGTGTAGCGGTTAGATCGCTGGTTGCTACGCAAGAGGTCCCGGGTTCGAATCCCGGTTCGGACAGAAAATAGTTTCTGGATGTTTCTGTTTTAAAATAATCGAAAACATCGGGAAGTCAGGAAGATGGTGATGACACACCTGTGCCTCGGAAAGCACGTTAAATACAGTTGTCCCTGCGCCTGATCTCTCACCGGTCATGTTGGATCTATCGTCGAATAATGAGAGTGAAGGAACAGAGAGTGCCCTTGTGTATTGCGCACACACTGGAACACTATAAACAATGTCCCGCGCCGATGGTCAATCTCATGAGATTGACCGCCGTGGTCGGATACGACGAAAGTCTTGCGCTACTGACGTTAATTCCAAGGTTCTGGAGGTCTATTACGAAAAACGAAATCCGTCAATACGATTATCGTTTTGCTGATCCGAAGCATTTTGAAGTACGGATTGCATACTAAAATTGCTTCGGATCTGCAAAACGATGATCGTATTGACGGATTTCGTTTTTCGTAGTAGGCTGTCAGGTCCCAGCAATCATCAATTATTTGTTTAATTCAACACAGTTCAATTAAGAAAATAATGTACATTGTCAAACTTCTCGATGCTTCTCGCTCTCGTAACCCACATTTCCTTAACCGCTCCAATCGTTAAGGGTAATTTAAAAACGTGAAGTGCAAATGACGCAATATGAGGCGAGGACGCCGTCTTATTTACAGCGCGTTAAAATGCAGCCGACGAACTTACGCTGGCGGCGCTGTATCGCGGTCTGGTTGCAGATATAAGACACTGGAAAGACTCCCCTTCTATATTTTATTTCAATCATTCAGCCTGTTGCAGTCCAATGCTGGACATAAGCCTCCCCAAGGGCACGCCAAAGTGCACGATCTCCTGCTTTCCTCATCCAGTCACTACCAGCGACCTTCTTTAGGTCATCGGTACATCTGGCAGGGGGGCGTCCAACACTACATTTGCCAAGACGTGGTCTCCATTCAAAAACCCATCTACGTTCATCGGTTCTGCGACAGATATGGCCAGCCCAGTGCCACTTCAGCTTGCTACACTTCTGGATAATATCCACAACTTTAGTCCTCTGCCGGATGATTTCGTTGCGGATTATATCCCGCAGTGAGACACCAAGCATAGACCTTTCCATAGCTCGCTGAGCGACATGAAGTCGGTAGGTCAGCCTGAACGTCATATTCCACGTTTCGGCTCCGTATGTCATGACGGGTAGGACGCACTGATGAAATACCCTACGCTTTAGGCATTGCAGTAGTGACGACGAGAAGATATAACACAGCTTCCCAAATGCTGCCCAGCTGTACTCTTCTTGTGATTTCACGTTTGAAGTTGTCTCTACCTAGCTGCAATGTCTGCCCGAGGTAGACATATTCTTGAACAACTTCGAGCGCTTTACCATTGATCAAAATCGTCTCCGGAATGATATAGTCGTTGAACATGACCTTGGTATTGTCCAAATTCATCCGGAGACCGACCGACATTAAAGCAGCATTAAGGCTGTGTTTTCTACAAATCCTGAAGCCACCCTGAATATTTTATTTATTTATTAAAAATCTTTATTTATGGGATTTTATTTGCTGGAGTAAGGACTCCAGAAATGACCCAGGATCGCCACAAGTAGCGGTCAAGTATCAGGAGGGCCAACCCCATATAGGGAATGTGCCAGGAGATTCATGACTGATGATGTTTTAAAATCTTTATTGCATTAAGTACAACAGGTAGACTTATGCTGAATCATTTCTCTGTCAGTCCTTGAAAGGCATGCATAAAGACAGCTAAGTATGCAATTAAAAGAATATTATGTGCAAAAGAAAACACTAAATAAGCATTTAAAATAATATCAATATAAAAAAATTTAAATTATTTATTTGAAAAACGCAGTATTCAAGAATTACCACTGTAGGTTGTTAGTTTTGTGTTTATTTTATTTTATAATTAATCATTTGGATAAAAGGAATGTCAAGATTTTTTACAGGTGTTCGCCAAGCACGGAAAAAGGTTCGCTTCAGTCAGCCATTGCCATGAACTTTAAAATCGGTTTTTCACTGCCCTACTTTAGGTGACGTTTCGCTCATACAAAATGACAAATATCTAATGCATACCTAAGAAGCAGAAAAGATAAACAGTCATAAACTGAGGTAAAGAGGCTGACCGACAGTAACAAACTGTAAAATGGTGTTTCCTGCAAAACTCTATAGCCGTGTACAACCAAGATGTCTGGTGAAGTTCCTGAATACGAAACTAGTTGCTGTTTGCCCCGCACTATCATAAAGAATATCAATAAATGGTATTCGAGGATTTCGTTACAAACTTATTAGGTTTATTGCTCACGGATCAGTTTGTATATTTTAAAGCTATTATATTTTTAAAACATTTATGACCGATTTTTCAATGGACGGATAAAACTTAACAGACTGATAAATTATAAAGCGACAGATTAAAAAAACAACAGTTACGTATGATTGCTATCAATTAGGTGACGATTTCAAATTAGCCATATTGTATTTTGTTCGACAAATATTTCTTACCTGATTGAAAAATCAGCCTTTAGATAAATATAAGATTTAGGTTATTTATTAAATGCTTTCGCATAATTAGCCTATATCGTTATTAAAGTCAGCCCTGAGACGTTAATTACTTAATAGTGACCGCAATCCTGCTGCCTTTGTGTCACTCATCTACACTATCTACACTAATATTATAAAGAGGAAAACTTTGTTTGTTTGTTTGTTTGATTGTTTGTTTGATTGTAATGAATAGGCTCATAAACTACTGGACCGATTTTGAAAATTCTTTCACCATTCGAAAGCTACATTATCCACGAGTAATATAGGATATATTTAATCTACACTAATATTATAAAGAGGAAAACTTTGTTTGTTTGTTTGATTGTAATGAATAGGCTCATAAACTACTGGACCGATTTTAAAAATTCTTTCACCATTCGAAAGCTACATTATCCACGAGTAATATAGGATATATTTAATTTTGAACAAAAACAGGGTTCCGTAAGATATTAGGGTTTTTCGGACACAAGGTGTAAAAAATCATCTACACTAATATTATAAAGAGGAAAACTTTGTTTGTTTGATTGTAATGAATAGGCTCATAAACTACTGGACCGATTTTGAAAATTCTTTCACCATTCGAAAGCTACATTATCCACGAGTAATATAGGATATACAGGGTCTAACGAAATCAATTATCGACCGCCAACGAGGGGTATCTATACATCATACAGAACACGATGACAAAATATTGACATATGTTTTATAGTGATTTTTTAAAGTTATGTTTTCTAACAAAATAATTCAATTAAATAACGAATCCCGCTTTACATGCTTTACGCACACGCAAGCACGAACACAGATAGTGAACAGCCGCGGTCGTCATTCATACACACACGCACCGATGGTACCTGCTCAGTAAGTCCAATGTCGTCCATGATTTCGACTCTAGTCGTCTCAGTCACCCTTACCAGGATGACGTGTGAGCAAGTGAGATGGCTATAGCCGAAACCGAAATTTACGTGCAACGTCTCACGGAGTAGGCCCCCAGGCTCGTCTTCTATCGTCGTCTCTCTCTCTCATTGGACACACGAATCAGCTGGTCTAGGACCTACCTAATTATGCGTCTAGTCTAGGTATTATCATCTTTAAATGAAAGATTTTTTTTAACTAGCAGTGCAAATTAAATGAATAGCCTGGAGGTTCATGCAATTAGTGATAGATTTTCATACTTACTTTAAAGTTGTAGTATCTCCTTTTCCTGCTACCAAAGTTATAACAGACACAACAAGCTTATCAATAATGTTAATAAACGATGCCAAATAAATGAATAACAGGCAAGACAATTTTTTTTAAGACAAAAGCGTGTAGCGTGTGTGTACCTACATAAACAGTTAAAGATGTTATTCTTAAGTAAAACATGAGTCTTTTCTCCTACCTACCTAAACCCCAAAAGAGACAATAAGTAAATGACTCTTTTGGTTTAAGGAGAGGAGGCTAAGGAAGTGGATAAGCATAAAGAAAATAGGACATTGATAAAACAATTTATTTTTAAAGACATATCTACCTATTACAAATTTTCAGGTTTATGTTATGTGAGTGGATATGACTCGCAATTTAATGAAAATACTCGTAGATAATGCTTGTAGTTAACAAACAAACAATAATTAAGCTCTCTAAATTAAAAGCTGTCTTTAACTTATTCATCGATAAATAACCCATTCACAGGAATGTTGTTGTTAGCTACGGACTTACGGTAATCTAACGCAATCTAACACAAAATGTAAGTTTCGATGCACATCATCATCATCACTTCTCACTTATTACACGATTAAGAATGTCACTTATTATCACTTTTGCCGTATAACTGGTACATTTTCTATCAATCACGCACGTAGCAACAACACATCTTCTCGTAATAAAATAAACGATGTCACGTAGCTGCGTAGGTAGGTAGGTAAGGTATGGAGTGGCGATAGGTCGGGCGCCGCGACGGCCAGGGCACCGGGCCCCCTGCGCCCGATCCACCGACAGCCGAACCCGAAGGAAGGAGACGCGGAGGTGACGGAGGCCACAGTCACACTTCACACTAGGCAGGGGCTCCGTCCGTTCTGCTGAATGAACATTTCGCCGTGCTGAAGATGTGCGTGGAACATTTCACGCCGAAGATGTGCGTGATGTAGAGGAGCACCCGCTCGGCCTCTCGGCAGGCAAGTCCACCCATCCAAGGAAGACCTGGAGTCAGTTTACTGTTCAGGCCGTACTTGACTACTTGTTGTAGTAAATAAAAATAATGAACACGTCCTTTCCGTGGCGAGGTGAGTTTGCGACAAATTGCGACTGACGCAATAAAAATCAACGCGCGCGCGGACGCCGAAAGAAGAACGCCGCCGCGACACAAAGGATGCCGCTCTTTTGTTTGCGTGTGCCGCCGCCGCGCTGCGCGCCGACATGTCGGCTAGCTTGTTGGTGTGCGTGCGGGTTTGATAGTGAAGTAGTAAACAGCTGGTATACGGTGTAGTTTTTCGCATTTAAGAAGTGCTAATGTTTTGTTGATTATCTCCGAAACTAGCCTGAATTTTTTTCTCAAATTTGGTGAGCGTGATCAGTGTGATTTATAGATAACCCCCGTTGGCGGTCGATAACTAAAATTGTTAGACCCTATATTTAATCTACACTAATATTATAAAGAGGAAAACTTTGTTTGTTTGTTTGTTTGTTTGATTGTAATGAATAGGCTCATAAACTACTGGACCGATTTTGAAAATTCTTTCACCATTCGAAAGCTACATTATCCACGAGTAATATAGGATATATTTAATTAAACTATTAAAGATAGAACCATAAAATGTTCTAAGTAATTGTAGATCTTATAAATATCTACAAAAAAGTCCGGGACATACTATACCTATCTATGTCGGGTGAGGCACAAGAACCATTTTTTTTATTGAAAAATCTTGATTATTTTTTGGACTACATTTAAACGCGTTTATTTTACTCATGCTATTAATCCTTATCAAAATTAATTATCTCATCACTAAGTAAAGTTAATGTAAATAATATTTGGTCTTTAAATGATTAAAATTGGACGTTTGGTTCTGAAGTTATAGCGATATTAAATTGGACGTTTGGTTCTGAAGTTATAGCGAAATTAAAATACATATTACGATTTCTGCTGCACGGCCGGCCCGTTGCGAAGTAGGCTTTACCAAGGCCCGGTGAGCGTGTGGGAGGGGGAGTTTAGATCTATGAGTAAGGTACCCGCGCGGCGCGATTTTCAGTAAAAATTTCTTTCGCACTCACGATAAACAAATCCCTGGGCCAAACATTCAAATTAGTAGGAATTTATTTACGAAAAGAATGTTTTACGCATGGGGTCGGGGCTCCCGAGCATCAGTATATTTTGTTACCAGAAAATAATGTAACGTCAAATGTTGTGTATAGAGAAGCTCTACAATAATAGCTTAAGTTTTCTATCCTAAAACAACGGGTTGCACTCCGGGACTTAACAACTAACACCCACAGAAAGAAAATCTGTTCAGCCTGCGGATAGTGACTGCTTCGTCGAAGTTAGTGTCGGTGTCTGTGAATTGACATGGGAATCATTTGTTTGCTGACCGTGTCTTTCCTGGGTAGGCTTTTTGCAGCGGTAACCGACATCCACGCGGGCGGAGCCGCGGGCGACCGCTATATATCATAAATCGAAATCATCACCATCATTACAATCAACCAAACTCATAGAATGTAGTATAGTATAGAATGACAAACGCGGATTTTCAGCGAAACCAAAAAGTTACTTTACATGTGTGCGTTCAATAGTGATGTGTATCTTATGGTGGTCCAAGTTTTATCGACAAGGTTACGATAAATCATGTAAATTTAAAACAAAAATAATTAAATAATGCACTTTAAATAACATAATGCTTTTTATTTGATAAACAAGACAACTTAATTTTTTTTCAAATACAAATTTATTTATTTATGTTTGAAGACTTGCTAGAAGCACTTATACACGTTCCAACATAGACCTTACCACAGCACAGCTTCAGGACAGTTGTGTGGGCCAGAGCTGAGAAGAAGCTGTGCAAGAATTACGGTTACCTAAAAAAATCAGTCAAAAAATTTATCGATACTGATGACGTCATCATTTAGTCAAGCACTTGTGTAATGAAACGGTTTCTTATTTTACTGAAAATATCTGAATTATTCTATTGGAAACTTTGATATATGGCTGCAAATCACAAAGGAAGTCCTAAATTTACTGTACAATTTGGCATCGGAGTCGATTGCACACACAAATTTTATGAAATTTGGAATTAAATTTTTTATCAATGATTCATATTTACTGGTATAAAGTATGATTTTCGGGATAGTATCCTCGGTGCACTTCACAGTTGCTGAAAGCACAAACCATTTCATCTGAAATTGTTATACAAAACTTAAATTATAACTTTATCCATTCATAATTTTTCAAAAATTCCAGCGACGGAAACTTGACGTTTCCACTAAATCCATTATTTCTTAAAAAACGGTCTCGCTGTCATAAAGTCTTTCGCTGTCAAATCCTATAGAATTTCACTAAGTAGCACGCTCTTTTTAATGCGAAGATTTTTTTCTTTCTCTATGACCAAACTACTCAAATCATTGCTAACTCACTCATTTTAGCCCTTTCAGCCATACATTCTTTTTTGGATATGTAAACAGTAACAGCTTTGTTTTCTGAAATAGCAATAATAGATTGAGTAAGGAAGATTCAATAAAAAGCAATAATTTGGTTAAATAACAAAAATTTACATTAAATCGGTAATGTCCATCTGTCAACTTCTAAAAATCTACAAATTAAAATGGTAGTCAATAAGCCTGTTTTTTTATGTACAAACTAGCGTTTCCAGCAAACTTTGTAATGCCCAGGCAGGCCCGGGCCACATATTATGGTAAAAATCATGTAAATCGATCCATCCATTTTAGAGTTATAAGAAAAAAGAATAAAGCCTTCCTCTCCCCCACGGGTTTCCACAGCGACAGGTTGCGAGCTGTTGTCTACATCCATATTTCGCTTTTGGTGGAAGGATCTCGGAATCTTAGAATCTAAATTTTTAATTTTTTTCTTGATTTTTAGTTATTACTTTCCTATATCTCAAAAACTACTAGACCTATTTTGATGATACTTATCAATTTTAGTAAACGTTTACAGATTGAGTCGATCAAAAAAAGAAACGTATCCTCGTGGTATCTTTATTTTGGACATGGAATTTATAGTTCCTAAGTCAGACAATACAGATGTAAATTCGTAACTAAATGTTAAATAAACAGATCCGAGTACGGTTATCCGATTGCTGATACAGATCCAATTCCATCGGAAACTTCGTTGAACAAATTGATCTGAAAATATCTTAATTAATCGTTTAAATCCCTTTGAAAGTACCGAAAACTGTAGTTACGGTGAACTTCAAAAGTTAAACCAAATATAAAATGTGATGTACTATCGATAAGAATATCGATAAGAATATAAAATTACATTTCCTCTAAACGAATTTGTAAATAACCCATATGCGATGTGCGTGCAATAATGAGTTATTAATATATCTATTGCTGTCAACCTGAATTAACATGAAGGGATTTTCATATCATTTTATATAGACAGTAAAAGAGACATGCCGAGGTATATGGGTACATGCACATAATATCAAGACATATTGGGATAATAAAGTAACGTAGGTATCTTTAAACGTACAACATGTTTTGTTTGAACTTTATCGTGATTTCAGTTGTGAAATTAACTGAAATTAAGGAGACAATAATGAAAACATGAGCAAGACAATCGGTTTCTAAGGCACGAGCGGCGAATGACGGCGTGTCCACGTTGATGGCATATGACATTAAATGTTTGAGACGATGACGTTGATGGCTATGTCGATGGTAAGTCAACCGCACGTCGACACCATTTCGACGGCAGCCGATTCCTCTTGATAACGGCAAACAGCACTGTTTATGTCAAAAGATCTTATAAAGCTTGACCTAAAGGTTTTACTGGACACTGTGTTCAATCAGTTCACATAAATTTCTAAAATAAATAATTTAAAATAAATGAGCGCCATTTTTATGCGAAAAATATGGCTTTATCGATAGTTTTCCCTTCTCTATTCGACCTTTTAGTTAACGATACAGCTGCTATCGAGTTTAATCATGCTTTTACAGAGCTGATCAGGTTTCCTAGAAAATGTAGTGGGAATTCCTTGGGAAAGCGTTAATACATTCAAATAGAGTTGGATCTATGAAGATTTCAATTGATATAAGTTTTCATTCTTTATTTATCCTAATGATATAAAGAGTAAGTTAGGAAAAATATTCTTATCTGTAACATTTATAAATTTGTAGTTTAATAAATATTAGCGATGCTACTCTCTGCCATAAAATGTTCGTTACCTAAATTCGACGGACTCATTTGATGATGATCCATCATTATCAGCCAAAGGACGTCCACTGCTGAACATAGGCCTCCCCCACGGCTTTCCACAACGACCGGTTGAGAGCGGTCTGCATCCAGTGCGATCCAGCGATTATTACAAAGTGGACGTCCTGCGCTGCGTTTTTGGTCCAAGAGCCTCTAATCTAGAACTTTTCTGCCACTTGAGCTTACTAATTTGTAGGGTACTATGTCCGCAAAAGCGTCTTCTAGTCTCAACTACCTTAGTGTCTGAAGATGAAAGTCTTCAACCAGTGTGTGTTACCGGTGATGACATACGGATCAAAAAACGGCCAAGTGCGAGTCGGACTCGCGCACTGAGGGTTCCGTGCCAACTTTAACTGAATTATGGATTCTTACTTCCACTAAGCCAAAATACCACAAAATTTTGTTGAACTTTGTTTTTCATAGTGTTTGTATGAAAGACAAAGTTATATTTGCGGTTGATAAAAATGTGAGGAGATACGTAGAAGAACTATATTTGATGTGCCATAAGTTAATTCAAGAATACCAAAAGATAGCTTTTTTGTACATCCTACAAAGACAAAAATATATGTATAAGTACCAAATGTACGAGATCGAAAGATTGAAATCGCGAGTTATCGCGGAACCAATTTAAACTTTGTAACGGTTTGAGTTGCTAACTCCATTCGTATCCGAACGGATACAATATCGGATTAGAGTGGCCATTTTTGGTATTCGATCTGCAGTTTTCTTTAGAAAATAAAATATCGGCTTTATCCCGGTTTTGAAGGCATTGAAACTGAAACCAACAAATCAATGGGATTTGTGAATAAAATCCTAAATCAAGTTTTGTTTTCATACGTCAATCAATCATGAGCAACGTAAATATATAGATACCCACTTGCCTACTTTCATCTTGACTTCCTGATACATCTTTCTCCTTCACTTGGTCGAAATATAAAAATGAGTAATAATAATAGTCATAGTCCCCATAGCCGATTTTGACTACAGTGGCCAGTCACCGACTGCGCCGGACATATTATAGTGCACACGTGTGTGCGCAAACACAGGTGCACTCTCATTTCCTGTCACTCTCATAACCCGATGGGACAGTAATCTGACACGACCGGAGAGAGATCAGGCGCGGGACCAACGGCTTCCCGTGCTTTCCGAGGCACGGGGGTAAAACACCGCCAAATTTCAAACTCCGAGCTTCCCTGAGAATTTCTGAACAGAACAAAAACGCAGGTACATATTTTTGGCCCGACCCGGGAATCGAACCCGGGACCTCTGGCGCAGCCGTCGCTTTAAAATGCGACCCTGTATCCCCTGCGCCACCGAAGCAGTTAAAAATTAGTAAATACCTACTTACGCAGCGAGAAAATGTTATCAGCTGATTCATGACCTAAATGAACTTAAGTATTCAGCGAAAGCTTAATTTCAACTTAGACTGAGCTTACTTGGCGGAACAATGTAACACAATTGGAGGTAATAACAAGCTCTAAACTCAATTAACAACGTTACAGTTAGCAGTAAACAAAATTCAAAATTAGCGAATGCCTTCCATCAGATAAATGTTATAATCTGTATTGTCAACAAGGATCTGGTGAACGCAATTAAAACTTGCAAATTTGTGGTTCAAATCATAACCTGAAGCGGGTGTGACATTAATATAAATATAGGGGATGCCTTATACTTACTTAGAATTGAAATTGAAATTGAAAAACATTTATTGCCGAGAATACACAGTGAATAACATTACATTTTCATAATCTAATCTTAACTTAATTTAAAAAGACAGGTGATATAAATAAAAGTAAAAGAACTTTTGGCAATGGGTGCCCGTTTCAGCTAATGCTGAAATCAATTCAGCGCTGGTTTTCAAACAGGCAACAGGCAGGTAATTCAGAATTGTAAATGTTTGTATATGTGATTCTTATGTTAAATTGATTAACAAGATTATTTGCCCTTAAAAATAAAGTTATTTATTTTTTAAAGGTAACAAATGGTACATAGGACTTAAAAAAAGCTAAAAGCATTCTCTACACACAACAACCACAGGTCTATAGAAAATACAGGCGGTGCGAAGGAGGTGATAGAGGTATTTAAAGGTAAAAAAGGTACAAAGGACTTATTGCTTAAAGCGTTCCCAACCTGTCAACTATTGGTCTACACAGAGAAAATACAGGCGGCGCGAAGGAGGTGATAGGCACAAAAGAAAGATAAATATAGCGCATAGTTATGAACGCTATGGAAAACAATACAATATGGATGTCGTATTCGATTCAGTAAGATGTGAAAGTGCTCATATTATTATGTTTGTAAAAGTAAGATAATAGTGTTTTTTGGAATTCTGATGAAAAATATAGTAACGTTTATTTTTTGTATAATAATCGTATAACACAAATCGCTACAACTTAAGAACTCTACACATCGCAAATAAGCCTTAATTTGCGGATCCCAGGCAAACCACATAAAAGGAGCGTTGGACGCTTAATTGTTATATTTAAATCTTTGTCAAAGGAAAACCAATTATATCTACTGAAGTGGTCGCCACAGTTGTTGCCGAAAAAGAGAAAAAAGGGTTGACAACAATATTGCGGAAGCCACGGTTTCAAGAATGTACGGACGCGTTACAAATTCTTAAAAGTAAAATGAGAAAATTCGTGAGAGCTTGGCAAATTTTGTTCTATGAAACGCAAATTACAATTTATAGAAAAAAAATGTATCTATTTTGTCCAAAGGGTTTGAAAAGAAAGTTAACCTGAAGTTTCTGTAAGTATTTCTGTCTCATTGGAATATAATAAACTAGCTTTTGCCCGCGACTTCGTTCGCGTGGACTTCAGGTTCGTCCCGTCTAGTAGCGCAAAAAATGTGTTTTTTTACGACCTCACATTAGAAACCTCAAAAATTGTAGCCTATATGTTATTCTGATGTATAAGCTATATTGTGGTAAAGTTTCATTCAAATCCATTCAGTAGTTTTTACGTGAAAGAGTAACAAACATCCATACATCCATACAAACTTTCGCCTTTATAATAGTAGTAGGATATTTAAACCAGAGTTTTGTTGACCTGGGGCCGCCACTAGTTATCGCCACTGTCGCGTGAGGTCCAGAATATAGCTTTTATGGTGTGTAATTGTCATGATGGAGACATAAAAAAAAAACCAAGTTTTTAAATCTTAATATTACAATATATTGGGCATGCCGCAGTCCAACTTTGTTAGGAAAAGAGGAGTAAGTACACAAGTTATTAAAAATTTAACATTTATTTTCTTAGTCCCCCTTTGAAACACTCTTATTCATTGATCCGTAACTGCCATTTGCCATAATTAGCGGAAACTATTGCTAAATATTCGAAACAAAAATCCAAATAGAAATAAACCCGCACATCTAACCCACAAAAATTCATACGCGATAGCCTTCATTAAAATCATTCTGTGAGCATCGACACTCGTGCGATGAAACATTTATCTACACTTACAATATCTTAATGAGCTCTAGTTAGTGCTATCTGCTAGCTACTTCCTATAAAATGACGTTCTATATTTGAATGATACTAAAATTTCTAGCCCGAAATTGGGCAGATGCCGTCGATAGGGCAAACACGGTGGGGCAGAAAATTTGACCCTCGTTGCGTCAGTCGGTAAATCCGGATCTCCGGATATTGAAGGCCGCGGAGCTGTTACCTAAGTCGATGATAGTATTTTTACGTCCATGATAGTATTTCGAAAGCTCCAAATAAAGCGCTTACAAGTAAGTCGAACGCTTTTGACAGTGCGTCAGCCGTTTTTAGGGTTCCGTAGCCGAATGGCAAAAATCGGAACCCTTATAGTTATATCAAGTCTGTCTGTCTGTCCGTCCGTATGTCACAGACACTTTATTCTGAAACTATTATCATCACACAGCTGGAACTGAAAGTTTCTGTACGAGTATTAGCAGTATTCCATAGTATGGAAATCGAATCAAACTCAGATAAGGGTGACGCCTTAATTTTTTGTTAAAGAAAAGCGTATTAAAATGGCAAAGGCGTTAACCCATACAGGCAGCGCGCCGGACCGTCGCACCGTCAACGCCACCCTTGTTACTGTCAAACCGCAAATTCCGGTAATCCGGATATCGACGGCTAGCCAACCGTTTAACCGGTCTAAATTAGATGCTTGTGTTCCAAGGGAAACGGTTACGGTGCTTGAAGTAACAAGGGAGATATGGGTAAATATGATTGTAAATTCCTGAGGATGGGAGATTTTTTTACATTCGATTTGTAGGCCATGAATCGAGACTGAGTTTTAACTTAATTTGCAAAACGTCTTTGATTGATTTGATGACAAATAACAATGGAATGTCTTTGATTTGATGACGAGTGCACCGATGTGATTATTTATTTAGGTTGCTAAAACGATCTCTTGTTAAATACTTAATTAATGTACATAAATAAAAAGATAAGAAATAAGATAAAATAATTATTCTGTCTTACTTCATAAATTCAAAAAGTTTTAATGCTACGAGTATAAGGAAAAGTTTCATGACCCCAAGTACTACTGGCACAAAATAAATTAGATCAACATTCTATATTCAAACGATAAATAATTATTTGTTAGTTAACTTTTTCCACCCAAACTGGCCAGCAACTCAGTGTCTTTATTTTTATTTTTTAGTCTTCGCTCAACAAATTACAGCCAGCCTTAAGAGTTTAAGAATAACACCCGTGGCTCAAAGGCTACCCGTGTTTTATCTGAAACATAAATCCTACCTTTTTCTCGGGATAGACAGGGATTAGCTCACATTGTTTGGTTTTAACGTGAAACAGACTTTGTATCGAATTCAGTCTATTTTTCGGTCTATAAAACTTGTACAAAGATTGAAAGAACGGTTGAATTTTCTTTTTTATAATGTTTCAACAACGAAAATATGACAAATCTTGAAATGATTTTAGTAGAATGCATGTTTCTAAATGATAATTTTACTTTATTTAATTATTCTGTTCCTGAGATCCCCGTAGTTTCAAACATAGATAACTCTGCATATTTGTATTTCACCTTTATAACTTAAACGGCTGGACCGATGTTGATAAAATATATAAAGACAAAGTTAAGTTCTTATCCCTGAATAAGGGTGAAAAGGGGGTGGAGGTTTGTACGTGTAATTTGATCCGGTAACCACTCCACTTTGATTTTAAAATACTAGTTGATAAATATTAAACAGAAAAATTCCATTTAGTTTCAAAATTGGGTAATTATCATATAATAAAAAAAAACAAATAAAGGACTCGATAAAAAAAAAAACTATTGTCACAGTCCTTACTTTTATTTTAGAAATACATAGACATTTTAACCAATCATAGGAGACATTCTTTTGGCCTCCAACCTATCGTAAACAGAATATTACTTTTACAGCAATAAAACGTTTTTCTACCACTAGAAATACCCACTTTTATTTCATTTGTAGAACCTACAAAAAGGCATTGTATCTCTGAAAATACTATATCGCTTGACTAAACATGCTACGTTCTAATAAAACAAGTGTAAAGAAGTAGGGCCTTCGTAGAAACGCGCCTTGCAAAATATAATGTTGTTAACGACTTAACACGTTCCGGGACAGTGAACGCCCACAGGCGTGAAAACAATAAAACATCTATTGTGTCTGGAATAGTGTCCCGGAACGTGTTAATGGGTTTACAAGAATTGATATTACTGTCTGACGAAAAAAACATTATAAATATATCACGCTAAAAGTTCAAGCACATTTATCAATCTGTAATGGAACAGAACAACCAAGCGTCAACCAGGCGTCAACCAGGCGTCCACTATACGGAAGCACTTTACGTAGAGGGATCGGCACCGGATAGCGAATGTCTCGCCTCGGATCGTGTTTGCTACAACTTATGATATTCTTCTTGTGAATGACAGCCCGCTTAACAGGGAAGGCAGATAGTTGACAACCATTGGGCAACTCGCCGTAAGCGCGTTGCCCCACTGGTGGGTATCGAGTTGATCTCGATCCGAGGTGGTGACGTTACGGAGTTGAAAGATGTGTGTTGAAGTATAGAGTTTCAAACAAGGAATATTGAGCGCCTCGAGTTGATACAGTGTTGTTCTGTATTATAGCGGATGGATAAATGTGCTAGAAACAACTTTTTTTTTCGACAAACATGTTTTGGAGTGACTTACCTACTTGTAATACTTACTACGGCTAGAATTAGTTATTTTTTCACGTTGAGATGTTTTTTTATTGGTATGGATTTGTTGAGTATATTTTATTTATTGAGTAGGGTTTTCTTCAATAGACTAAGACAAGCTTGGCAGAATCGATGATAGAGAAAGCTCGTCTATAAAGTTGTCTGTTTACGATGATTTTGAATATTTATGCTCAGTGAAATAATTAGAAAATACTGGATGCAGTTACAGAGTTCTTCTTTAAGGCTACCCAAATTACGTATTTCGTTAGTCTGTGATAGGAGCAATAATTTATATCAATGTTTCTACACAGTAAACGTTGCCAAATGCTTTATCTCAAAGATATAGAAATTCAAAGTTATAATATCTAATCAATGTTTGTCAAAATCGCTAACTCGTTGTAGTAAATGATATTGTCAAGTTTTAAGACAAGATACATTATTCTGTTTGCAGTACATTGCTGGTTCGATTTATTTTGTTAAAAACAAACAATAAAATTATATTAAATTTTGTATTAAATCCATTTAGAATTGATAAGTGGTTACTCAAAGGGCCTTATATTTAAAAAAAATGCAGTCCACATCCTGTATATGTATCGCTTGAAGCTTGAACCTTTCCTGTGGCATCGTGTTTCGTAAGGTTTAGAAAATTGTGTATTTAGTATCCAGCTACGTAAAAGAAAACAATTTTTTAGTGTAGAGAAGTCATGGAGTAGTACAATATCTAGTCTACTGTGTATTCGTCGACTATAATAACAGTATGTCTGAACTTATCCAATAAGAAAGAAGTATGAACATCGATTTTGAGAATTCACGAGCCCGCCATCTTTGTTTTATACAAATGACATTGAGAACAGTCTGTTAAGTGGTTGTAAACTAAAAGAGTAAAGAATATTCAGATGGGATGTAGCAAGGGACGGTATTGAAAAGCTTTGAAGGAATTGGTTGTGAAAAAGATAAAGACGATATTAAATCGATTTGAAAACTATAAAAAAAATGTTTAAGTATTTTGTCACTATACAAGCTATATAAGATTTTAAACTTTGTTGCATTTTTAAACTAAACTTATAGTTTATTTTTGTTTTTATAGTGTTTTGTCACCATACAAACTTAATAATATAAATTGCACTTGTAAAAAGACAACTGTGAACCTGTGACAGACAAGGAATTGAACCCCGTGTCTTACGCAATCCGGGCGTACGCGTTAAGAAGCGCTTGCAAAATTCAACAGGCCTGTTAATTTATTTTTTATTTATTTTATTTAATCATTTGTTTCAGGCAACAAAGGCCCATACAATATGTACCTTAAAGACTAACATAAATATTTAAATAAAAACACAAAAAACATTCAAATAATACACTATTTTGTCGGCGTAGTGTTCCGCAACTTGGTGTCAGGTAGCCGTCCACGAAACCGACGATATACGACACCCCTCGGCCAAAATTCTTCTTTTGTGAAGGTCGACAGCTGTTCGGTCGGAACCCTTACCACAAACGAATTGAAATTCGTATTATGACGAGATTCCAACCGTTCGACCCTCAGTGTGAACTTGGTCTTTATACGGATGTACTCCACAATCTCCTCGACTTTCGTAGAGTAATGCAGCCGGGACACGTACAGCAGCGTCACTGGTATCGCAGGACGAAGCAGGTGGTTCGGTCCAGTCGGTGCGGTGCCGCACTGGTTACGAGTGGAGGGCTTCCTTTTCTTCCTCTCAACCTTGGTAAAGCCCTCCTCATCACACTTATCGGCCTGTGATGCCAGCGTCTTAGGAGCAGTCATAAGATTGCTCTTTCCAGCGGCTGCTGCAGCATGATGTGACGGTGGCCGAGTGGTATAGGCATACGCCCGGATTGCGTAAGACACGGGGTTCAATTCCTCGTCTGTCACAGGTTCACAGTTGTCTTTTTACAAGTGCAATTTATATAAACTAAACTTCACAATTTAACGGGATATTATGACACTTTCACTTGTTTAAAAGGTAAAAATGGTGTTTACCTTCCCGACGTTTCGACCCGGTTACACGAGTCATGGTAGAGTCGCCCCGAGACCATGACTCGTGTTGTAATTGTTGCAATATCAAAAATCGGGTATTTTATTAGATTAGATTAAATGATACCGGATGCTATTACATCTAGCTATATGCCAGAGCGAGCATAGCATATGCAAACTTCACATGCGAATGCGAAAACTGTGATATCTTACACAGTTGTAGTATACAACCGTGTTGAAAACTAATTCGGTTTTCAACAAAAAAATTATAACTTGATGTGGGCGACTGAACTAACGGCGTCAGTTATTTATAAAGCTTTATTGATGTGGAGTTAATGCTAGCTTAACTGCCAGACAAATCCTTAAGTTATACAATTGACTATGGGTGCAGGCAAAAAATATTCAAGGTAAGCTTACACCTTGATTCGCGATCCATGTCCACCGTCCTACTATCGTTTTCTTGAATAGCCCTATGTTTTGAACCCACTGCGTATAAAATACATGAATTTTTACGACTATCGGCAGCCGATATAAAGTGACAGAGAGAGACGGCCTTCCCTCACGCGATGTATTTTATCAGATCTAACATTTTGCATTCGATATAATGATAATTTTTGTCGACTTCTTGTAATTGATCATTGAAGGGGCTGGACAAATAAAATAAGGTTCAACGAAGAAGGAATAACAAACTGAACTAGGGCCAGCAAAAAAAATATATTAAAAAATGCATAAGTCCTGCTATAAATTGTTTCGCATACAACACTGTCGTTGATGAAATACTTTACGGACTAGCTGGACGAAGTTACTTGAGCTAGACGAGCTTAGAATACGCGAAACTTGGTACGGCGGGGTTTCAATTTAAAATGACTAAAAGGCGATGGAAAACCTCTTGAGGAAACTTGAGAAATCGGTCGGAGAACTTTTTAACAGTACCTACTCAAATACGTAACATTTTTCCCCTTATTACAAAAAGTGTTGCACCGGGTTCAAACCAAGAATAAGGTTACTCGACCAATTTATTAAAGTATGGCTCTCTTAATGAATGCTGTTATAGTGTCATTATTTCTTTTTATTGGTCGGGTTATCCTTTTTACGGTTCAAAATCTGGTCTTTAGTTTTTAGAATATGTGGGTTTATATTTAATTAGTGACACGTGGTTGACTGTACGAGTACGAGTATGTTGTTTATTTTTTGTCATATCAAAATTTCGGTCATTTGTGCAACGATTTTATGGAGCCGTTTCCTACTGCATAAATCGATGTGATAGGCAGTTTATCTGTTTAACCAATAAATTTATACTTTTCATGCTTACTTTTATGTTTTAGCCTTTTTAGAGAAAAGTGTTATTAACACATTCCGGGACAGTGAACGCCTACAGGCGTGAAAACAATAAAACATTTTTTGTGTCTGGAATAGTGTCCCGGAACGTGTTAAGTTAGTCGGATTATGATTCATATTGACTGGACTACATCATTGCTACTATTTGTCAAAAAGTTTACTTCAGATCTTTTTAATAAAAAAAAAATTTTGCTTGTTAGAACCTAGTATAAAAGAATGGGACCTTTTGCATCGCTGTCGTTTCTGCATCACCCAAAATTATAACTGAAAGAAAAAATGAGGTAGTAAAATAGAATGAAAGCAATTAAAATAAGACTATAATAAATCAATTGAAAGTTAAGGTACCTAAAAAGGTTACAGTATAAATATGAACTGTTTAATTCAAATCCTGCTCACTGAGTCAGTACATTTATTTAGTCAAATTCAAATGCCGGCGTAGCATCCTCCATATTTTATCTGTATTTCCACACCATAAACTTTATGAACAAAATTATTTTAGGCTCAAATAATTTAGATTAAAATACACGGCTTAGTTTCAGATTTTCGCGTTGGCATCTATCCAGATGGCTCATTTTAATATAACGACGTAACCACCCATTTTGGTGAAGTGATTTTGTATTCTTTTTCTAAGGGGTTAAGTCGAGTTTTGTGTGGCGATAATGGCGGCGTTGACGATATGATCACAAGCTGCTTAGAGAGGACTAGGGATGGGAGTGAAAAGATTAAATACACTCGAAAAAATAGATTCGAAAGCCATTTTCGTGTTATCTTTAAAAAAAAGCAATAATAGCAGCCGTAACGTTATTTCTTAGGTAGATGCTACCCAATCTTTGCAATGTTTATAAAAATAACTTTATGTTTGCATGAATACCGAAATTTAATTGTATAAAAATATAATATGTATCTAATCATAATTTAAACTTGATCAATCATACAACTCATAATAAAGTTACTTATATGACTCAGGAAAGTTATTGAAATTATATAAAATATATCTTAATATTAACAATACAATTTTTGCAATACAATAGGAAACGTCTTTTGAGAATCTCCAGATCTAAATGAATACCTTTGACATTAAATGTACTGTATCGATAAAAAATAAGTACTTACTTGAATCTAAATAATATATCAGTAAATAACTAGTACCTACTTTCGAGTTTCGATCAATTTTGACAAATACTCGTACCGTCCATTGCCGATACCCAAATATTCTTGGTTTCCAGCCGAGCCTTGTCCCATCCCTACTGAAGTACTGCCCATTCATATTTTAAGGTACACAAGAACATTCATTATTCTAGTACGTGTTTTGTATGTTGCTAAATGGGAACGCTCTGATCCGTTTAAGTCTCAAAAGGATTTTGAGGTGCAACTAACAGGGAGAAGCATTTAAAAATGACAATGGGGTTACATTGGAGACTTGATAAAGTACAAAATGAGGACAGTTACTCCGTGATCATGGCGCTTGCAACAGTGCCGAAATATCGGAAGCTCATAAATAATAAGGTACATGGTAGCAATCCCGTATCTAACTATTCTAATGTTAGTGACCATGAAAGTTTAAGACACTTCCGTTGTAAAAAAGATGGCTGAAAGCCGAATGCGTTGTTACATGTGATGAGACGTGATGAAGAACACGTTGTTAAGAAAACTCTAGCCATCCCAGATAAGAAGACAGGCAGGAGACGACCACAGGCCACGTGGTGGTCAACCGTTTCCAAAGACATGGAACGAGCTCCGGTGGAGGAACGGACAACCCAAGACCGATTGTCTTGGTGACTTAAAACGAAGAGGGCCGACCTCAAACGAAAAGGGAAAAGGTAAAGCAGAAGAATAATATGGTTTAATTAGAAGTGACTCTATAGGATACTGGGTTTTAAAAGAATCGTTACATTGTGTAAACAAATATAACCGAAATCAGTTCAAATAATACTTCCTGAGCACTTTATATCAGCTTAAACATCATCACATATATATATTCGTCTGACGATTGGTCTGTTATGAACTTATGATTGAAAAGATATTTTTTTTCTTTAAAAAACTACATGTTCCCTACATATACATAGAGATGGTAACCAATAGGATATTGGGAATCTACTTAACGCTGAATCAAATATGTTTTTTTAAATTTGTTTTTTTAAATTTGTTTTTTTAAATTTGTTTTTTTAAATATGTTTTTTTGAAATAATATTAAAAATTGATAAAACAAATACCCGAAACTCTTTTCAGTCATCCTGTATTTTGTAAAAAACATACTAAGCAGTTATGTTTAGTTAGTATTATTGAGATTTCTAATAGTTTAACGTTAATAAAACTTTGTTTTACTTATTTTAGTAAAAAAAATATGATAAAAATATGATTGAAGCAAGTTTTACTCCAGTTCAGTAACAAATTAATGATAAGGTTTCAACGTAACAGTAGTGTTTTAGTGAAGCCAAAAAAATGCTTGGAAAACTGCAAAGTTTAACTGTTAAATCAAAGAAATCTTTCTATCTTATTTCAATATGTATTTTAAATATTTGCCTCATTATTATTATGAGCACATTGTGTTTCGAACGTTATCTTTACAATACTGTAGTCAGAAAATTTTGGACCTTTTTTTTTGTACGTGCCTTCAAAACAAATATGAATGGAATCGTATGCCTTATTGTTTATTTTAAAGGATTAATAATTACTTAGCTTTTCTAGACCATAAAGCAAACACTCGGAAATCCTTCAGGGAAATAAAAAGTACCTTTGAAAGCTGAAAATTTAATTAAAATGAAACTCATTTTAAACGTTTATCATCCAGTCGGAAAACGTTTAAATAATTGAAGTTAAATCTATAATATACACCTAAATAGTAGGATCTTAATCATTTTCCTTAAAAAAGTAACAAAAATATTTAAGTAACATTTATATTGAGATAGAATTATGAGTTGAAATGTTTAACCTCGCGTTGGATTGAACTCTACGTATGCACAAGTGGTCCTTGAAATGTAGGATAAAGTAAAAGACAAAGTTGTAGTTATTAGTTAAATTAGTTTTAACTGCATAGTCAATAAACGGGTTATTTAATGATTCAAACGGTTAACGTTTAGAGATTGGGTAAACCACGTTACATAATTTGTCATAGTGGTTTAATCTCATTATTCTAAGACAATAAATAAATAATACATATTAGACACTAATTACATACACTGCTCTAATCCCAAAGTAAGTAGAAAAAACCTACTTGTGTCAGTAAATCAGCAACAACAGTGGTACTTCTAAACAGACAATACAGAAAATTTCGGTTGACTCGACCGAGAATTGAACCCGAGACCTCGGAGCGGCGATGCCTTACAGCACAGAGTCGAAAGTTGTATCTTTAATTATGAAGCCTTCTGTTTCATGTTATATTATGTTCGAACCACAGACTCGTGTAACGTTAACGAGTCGCTATTTCTCAAACATTTCACCGTTTTGTCTGCTTTTGTCGGTTTTAAATTAGGCTATTTTATCTAAAAGAGCTTTAATCTTGTTTTTGTGACATTTTAAATATGTCAGGGTTAAAAAAAACACAGTCAGATAGAGAGCCTCCTCCTTTTCATAGTCCGTAGAATTATAATCCAAATAAAAAAATATATACAAATCCTCATGTCATTTTAAAAGTAATGGATACTTTTAATATCATTGAAGTAACATAGTGCCGAATTCCGAATCGATTGGATATAAGGAAGATTTTTTTATTCTTACAAAATTCACAGTTCTTAGTACAAATTAAGCTTATCTTACATACTAAACTAAGTTACTAAGTTAGTCAGATCCCCTCGTCAACTAGAAAAAGAGCTGATATAATTCAAACGACTGAACAGATTTTCATGAAGAGCTGTATATGAACACTCGGGATAAAATTATCTATGACTCAATAAATACTAAAGGAAATCGGTTCATGCGTTAGGGAGACACCCCACAGACAGACACGTTAAACTTTTAACGCCCCTATTTTTGCGTCGGGAGTCAAAAACATGGCGGGATATAATCAATTTATCAATAACTTATGTCAAAAAGCTTTTAAATTCATGATTATGGTGTAATCGTAGTTTTCATTGAACGACCTAACCGTCACATCTCACGTCAATTCATAGAAATAACGGTTTATCTTAAAGCTTTTATCTTTCTCTTATATAATTCTTTCTCAGTAATTTCTTTAGCTTGTCAAAAAAAATAAAGATAAAATCCAATAATCCAGATGGATGATTGGAGACAATGGGGACAAGCTCTTTTATCGAACCTTTAAGATCTGTTTTCCACTGGAAGTGAAAAAAAAACTAAAATGTCACCACGAAAAAAAGAGATTTCTAAAATCTATTCTGATACGAAAATTTTTATCTATACATATAATAAGACTGTAAAAGATCGATTTCTGTACATTGAAGATTTTTATGAAAAATTGTTACAGGGGGTCTTAATTACCGTAATAGAAGCCAAAACAACAATTTTTAAAATTTTTGTCTGTCTGTCTGTCTGTCTGTTTGTCCGGGCTAATCTCAGAATCTACTGGACCGATTTTGATGGGGCTTTTTTTATTTGACTCAGCATCACTTGGAGAGTAAACTAGGATAGAAATAATCACGCCAATAGACTTAGGGGGTAGGCAGAAAATATATATATATATATAAAAGAAAGTCGTGTTTGTTACAACACTTATAACTTGAGAACGGCTGAACCGATTTGGCTGAAAGTTGGTGGGGTGGTAGCTTAGAATCAGGAAAAGCATATAGGATACTTTTTGTCCCGCTAGACGGGGCCGGGGCTGGGGTAGCACGGGACCGGGACGAAACGGTGGGGAGGTAGCTTAGTACCAGGAGAAGGACATAAGATACTGCATATAGGATACTTTTTGTCCCGCTAGACGGGGCCGGGGCTGGGGTAGCACGGGACCGGGACGAAACTGTGGGGAGGTAGCTTAGTACCAGGAGAAGGACATAGGATACTTTTTATCCCGTTCGATGGGGCCGGGGCTAAGGCGGGACGGGGCCGAGGCGAAACAATTTAAAATAAATGTGGGTGGAAATGAATCTGTAAAGTGTTTTAATTCAATGTGTAGTGTTTCCTCCATATTGGTTTGTATAAATTAAATGAATATTTGGTACTTTATGGTACTTGCCAAAGTATAACAAAACAGTGCCATGAAAAAATTTATATTTAGATCCATTTTTTCCACACAACAAAGTAAAATGTTAGTAAAGTAGTAGTTTTTTTTGTGGCAAAGTAGTAGTTAAAAGTAAAGTAACCATATTATCCTATTATCCTATCAAACAAAGGAATTCCTAATCGAAATACAAATTGTGAACGTCCAAATAATCGGTATGGTCATAATAATTGATCACCTTTGATGTACCTACTACTTGCTTCTTATTGTTGTAATATGGCCAATTTTAATGATAAGTGAGTACTAAAATGTATAGTACATTTTAGTACTCACTTATCATTAAAATTATAATAAATACTTTATATCTTGCGTACTTAAAAGTACTTATACTTAAGTATCTTATTTGTAAAATCATAAGCCTATAAATTAAAAATTCTATCCAAAGTCACTATTCCACGCGGACGAAGTCGCGGGCACAGCTAGTATTCAATAACTAATAACATCGTCTTTTAGGATTTTAAACTTTCGCGTTTAGACCCGTCATGTCATGTCAATAGTTACAACATCGTCTTTTATCAAAAACAGGCTTTGAATCTAGAATTAAAGTGAAATAAAGTAATTACTGACACCTCGTAATTTTGTTATAATTACACAAAATTAAGTCAATTTGCAACACCTTGAACATAATTTCATATTCGGATTGTGTAATAATTACAGCGATAATGTTTTAGTAATTATTTAGTGATGGGACTTATCTTGTTTATTGTTATTATAGTGTTTATCGATATTAACCGATTCGTTATAGAATACTCATATATTTCCACCACGCAATTACCTACAAATGAAATCTCAAGAATTAGTTCCAGACAATTGAATCCAGCTGTATACGAAGTAATGAAAAGGAAACATTTTCAAAACGTTACAACAAAAAAATAGCGCTTACAACTACAAATATGACATGTAATAGGTATGGTATGAGAAAGCTATACTTTATTTCATACTTGTGACTTTCTCATCATCATCATCATCAGCACCAAAATACTGCCACTGCTAAACATAGGCCTTTCGCATATTAAAAAAAAAACCTTGAAATTCTTGTGACTTTTGACAAAGTACGTTTCATGATTCAAACCTTATCGATAAAATCTGAAGCGCCCCTCACTTCTCACTTGATCGCAACACAACTTGTACTTCACACACTTAGATACACACACTTAGAATTTCAAACACAATTCAAATGTCTATATTGCTCGAACTGGATTGAAAATGTTTATACTCAAAAAACTTGAAAGCCCCAAGAGGCCCTTGTTAGGGCCTAACGTTAAGGCCCTAAAGTTTTGGGGCTTACTCCTCCCCAAAAATGTTTTTATGAAGAACTTTTACCTACTAATGCATCTGCTTGTTACCATTTTCACAGCGACCGAATACGTTGACGTTTGGTTTATAAAAACCGATCTCAACCTTCTTTTGAATAATTTGAAAATAACCATGTTAGCGACGATGAGTGTCATCAAAGTCAGCACCTTCCTTTCCTGGCAAGATCATTGGAGAAATATCATTGATTACGTCACGAGAGCTGATTTAGCTCAAAGAGCCACTGATGACGTTGCGAAGAATCTTCTGATCACCAAGTTTACCAGCTATTGCCGCAAGATTACGTACATGTACTGGTCTTTGATGTACACTACTGTGGTGATTGTGGTATTTCAACCAGTCTGCAAGTATTTTTTGTCGCCATATTATAGAGAAAATACGAGGAATGGAACTGAAGATTATTTACAGGTAATGTTTTTAAAGTAAATTTTGAATTTGTGTCAAAATCTAGTCTTTTGTTTCTTCCAAGGCATAAGAGTTTCATTCAAACGTGATTGATTCTGCTGGTTTTGAAGCAAATAACTCTGGAAATCCAGGAACATTATTCTGTTGATCTAGCACTCGCTACTAGCTAGACTCAACTAGACAAGTCTCACATATTTTGTTTCCTCTCATTTACTTGCGAAAATATCGAATTTCTCATACAATACCTACACGCTGACCAAGGGACAAAGATGAGCTTTGTTATGCGACGATATGAATAATATCAGAGCCACAGAGTTTCAGATTATACGTGTCGCAAAATTGTAGGACGCTTTACCGCCAACAACATTTTGTGTATTGCGGGATACCATCCTTACCTTGTCGATATCCCGCTGTTTAGAACTAAGCGCTTCTCATCAACATTTATAATGCGCACGGCAAAAGAGTCGAACTCGCTGCCCGCGTCGGTGTTTCCTAGTGACTATAATCCGAATCTATTCAAAGTTAGAGTGAACAGGCTTCTTCTGGGCGAGCTCGTTCCATCTTCGACTCCGTCTTAGTCGCACTTGGCTTGGTCTGGAGTCAAGAGCAAACCCAAACTAAATAAATAAAAAAATGTATATTCTCTTCCAGGTTGTCAGTTCCTGGGTCCCCTTCGACAAAAGCACGATTCCAGGGCATTTGGCAGCATCAGCCTGGCAATCATATGCGGCAATATATGGTGGAGGTTGGATCACCTCCTTTGACAGTAGTGCCATGGTTATCATGGTATTTTTCAGAGCTGAACTGGAGTTACTGAAGATTGACTGTGCCAATATTTTTGGTACTGAGTTGAATCCTGTATCTGATGAAGTTGCTTTTAAGAGGCTGAAAGACTGTCATAGGAGGCATGTGGATTTGATTAAGTAAGTTGTTATAAGTTTTTCTTTGATTTGGCAATTCTGTAATAAATATTTATCTACAAGCATAATTATACCAAAAATGTAACATGTAATCAAAAGATAGCTTTAAAAATCTGTATCCTCTTAACGATATGTACCTTCATTGTAAATCTTGCAAGTAAATAAAAAAAAAGATACTTCTAAAGATTTCATCTCGTCTGTAGTAACTATTTTCACACTATGTCAAAACCAAGTGATGCTCGTTTGTCTTGTGTGAAACTAGTTATTTTGTACTTCTATACAGTTCTTGCTCAAGTAAAGTTTGACCGCTCCATGCTCAATTTGTGGTGTCCATGTAACTTGTGCCAAGTTCGCAAGTAGGTAAGTAAGTTCTAAGCTGATCTTGTACGGTTGGTGTGAGGAAGTTAAGGTTTAAATGATAATTAGACGATCACATGGATAGTACTTGGCTTTTCATCGATACTATCCCCCTTATTACTTAAAAGATAGCACCAGGTTTAAACCAAGACTAAGACTATACGACCAATTAAAAAGAATTCCTCAATAATTTAATGCTGTCATATCTTTTAAAATTGGTCGGTTAATTCATCAGTACGGTTTTAAGTTAAGGGGGTATGAGTTTCAAAATATTAACACGAGTACTTCTCATACTTATTTCTTTTGTTTTATTGTATTGTACCAACAATTACAATAAATAAAACAAAGCAATCGGTAAAAAGAAAAAAAACGCATTTATTAATAAATTGTTTTCTTCTCAAATGAGTACTGGGAATTCAAATTAATAAATGACAGGTTCTTAGTATTATCTTTCATAATTATTTATTTTCATTTGGAAAAACAAAACCCGGCGTTAATTAAAAAAGCGTCGGCAATTTATCAAATCATAGTTCCAGCTTGAAAAGATTTTAGGACGAAGATAACAAGGACTAGAGAATTCGAAGTTTAATAAAGTAGAGGACCATCTGTTTCATTAAAAAATACATTTCAAAGCAAGTCTTGGAAGCTACCCTTTGTTGATTGTATATAGTCTTAAACGAAAAATCCTAACTTAATCATTTGTAAAGCAACGTCTACTTTGAATAAAAAGGTATCTTGTTACTTTTAAATTATGGTACTTAAAAAATAACTTGTTTTACAATGTGAAGATGTTGACTCTGCATGAGAACTCATTACATTTTGACACTAAAAGCCATACAATCTTGGCTCTTTTGACTACATTTTAAATGAAAATGATTTTGGAAGGATAAAATTCGTCCAAAACACACATTTAGTCATGTGACCGTAAACGAATAACAACGAATAAATTAATCGTTCTTGCTACTCATCATCATCATCATGGGGTGCCATCTTCAAATTAAAGTTTGGAGGTCAGCATGTAGAAACCGATGCGGTCTTGAGCCGCTCTTACTACTGCACTCTCACTTTCTTACTCTCTTCTTGCTACTGTATTAAAATAAAACAAAAGTAATTTATTTTTCAAGTTGAAACGCGTGAAAAATATTTGCATTTATAGGTAGACTGCGAAATTGTGGCCAGTCACAACGGCGAACCGACTGCGCGGGCGGGACATAATATAGAGCATAAGTGTGCGCGCAAACACAGGTGCACTCTCTTTTCCTTTCACTCTCATAGCCCGATGGGACAGCAATTTGACATGACCGGAGAGAGATCAGGCGCAGGACCAACGGCTTTACGTGATTTCCGAGGCACGAGGAAACACCGCCAACTTCCAAACTCCGGGCTACCCTGAGAATTTCTGAACAGAAAAACCCGGATACATATTTTTTACCCGAACCGGGGATCGAACCCGGGACCTCAGGCGCAGCCGTCGCTTTAAAATCCGACTCTAACGGCTGTGCCACCGAGGCAGTCAATAAATGATAGTGTGTTTTTTTTATATTTTATTCAGAAACAGTGTAAAGGCAACTTAAGTCCTTCGAACTCTCGGATGAAGTGAAAATATCTATATAAGAAGTAATTTCTAACATCCCATCCTAATCTCCCAGTGAAACTCGTAAACAGAGTTGGGTAGAATTTATCGCACAAACCTAACTGTTCAAGTTAGATTGACTTTTCGTTGTTAATTCTGAACTTCTCGGATACAGAAGGTTACAAGTACTACACATGTCTTTTGTAAATTGATCTCTTCTTACTCAGTCAGTTTTTCAATTGAGAGGTCAATATAAATTGGAAAATTATTATTGCTAAAATATGTAGTACATTAACAGGTTTGATAAAATCTGATTATGCCTGATAGGTCCTGGTAGGTCCCAGCTAGCACCTAAACTAAGTTCTCATCAAGTGTAAGTTATGGAAAATACAAAATTACTATTGGCCATGCATGCATGACTATAATTAACTCAAATACCATAATAATATTTGTATAATGTAAATCTTCTTTTAAAATTAAAGGAAGTCATGTCAATTGGCACAATTGTAACTCGATAAAGAGTGGACCGATTTTCATCTCTTTTGCGTTGATGGATTTGTCTTGCCCTCGAATAGAATAATGAAAATGCGCCCGTAGCAAAACCAAGTTCGCCGGGACCGCAAGTTTAAAATAAAAGCAAAGATTTGACACTGATTAAAACCACGATGAACTATAAAAGAGGTTGTTAAAATTTGTGAAATCAAAGCAATGCCATTTTATTCAACTTAATTTAATACTTCAAAAATAATAAAAAATAATATTGAAAATACTTTTTTGGTTAGTGTTCATTAAGATACCTAACTTTACTCTTTTTTTCAGGTATTTTCGTCTTTTCGATTCGTGTTTGTCTCCAATTATGTTATTATACATGTTTGTTTGCTCAGTAATGCTTTGTGTTACTGCTTATCAAATTACTGTAAGTATATTTAAAAATATATTTAAATATCACTACTTAGAGGGCGCATTATAACGTGTATTGAGTTTCTTCTTTGAAAATCATCATCATCATCATTATCAGCCAACGGACGTCCACTGCTGAACATAGGCCTTCCCCACAGTTTTCCACATCGACCGATCACAAGCGGTCTGCATCCAGTGTGATCCTACGATCTTTACAAGGTCGTCTGTCCATCTTGTCGGTGGACGTCCTTTGAAAATACTTGGTGCGTATTGCAATGTTGCTTTGACGGTTAAGCATCTCTGCTTTTGAACGAATTAGCAAATTTGCATTGCAATTTCGTATAATCCACTCAACAGATTAGCGTGGGTTAGTACGATACATCAATACACGAGAGAGTGAAATAAAAATACTTTTAATTTTTCTTTAGTTACATCGCAATGCAAATTTGGCAACTCAACTGGTTGAGTGGAAATTTAACTGCCTGGATCTTAAATGGATTAAAAAGATCGAATCGCAATACGCCTCTAACTGTGCGCGTCCGATCATTGTTTTGTTTTTGTTTATGACTCCATGTCACCAAGTTTACTTACGATCTGTAATCACTGTTTTACAAAATACAACTTTATCGAATTTTGCAACTTTAACCGTACTTTAACTGACGTAAGATAAATATAAATTATTCTTATTTTTTACAGTCCGAGACCAGTGCAATGCAGCGTTTCTTGACAACAGAATATCTTGTGTTTGGCGTCGCTCAACTCTTTATATATTGCTGGCATAGCAACGATGTCTACTATGCTGTTAGTATCACTAACTCCTATGGGCCGATTGGAAAGATTTTATTAAGATGTTGGCGCTAAAGATTACGCGCAACTATACTTGAATGCAGATTGAAAACGAGCCTAGGAAAAACCGCCTTCAAAAAACTAGCTAAAAAGCTTAAAATAATGCATTTGTAAGGCTTGCGTACATAATAATAAACTACACATTTGTTTTCCCTCAATTAAATACGAATGTATTATTTTAAGCTTTTCATTTAGTTTTTAAAGGCAGTTTTATTTAAACTGATTTAAATTAAACTTATACTTTTTCTATGTTAGAATATACCTGACTGAACTAAAAAGAATCATCTCGACATTACTTTTAGTTTTCTAAAAATCCGTGGACACATTTCGTAACATACATACACTTACGAAACTTGGGATACGTGTTTGGTAACTTAACTAGATAGAACATTATCAATTTCCAACAATATCACAAACATACGGGTCAAGTTGAATACCTCCTTTTTAGGGTTCCGTAGCCGAATGGCAAAAAACGAAACCCTTATAGTTTCGTCAAGTCTGTCTGTCTGTCTGTCTGTCTGTCTGTCTGTCTGTCTGTCTGTCTGTCTGTCTGTCTGTCTGTCTGTCTGTCCGTCCGTATGTCACAGCCACTTTATTCTGAAACTATAAGCATCACATAGCTGAAACTTGGTAGGTAGGTGTATTTTGTTCACCGCTTTCCGATTCAGATACAAAAAGTAAGAAAAAAGAATATTTAAGGGGGGGCTCCCATACATGAAACTAAAACCTAAACATTTTTTTTTACTCAAACCTATGCGTGTGGGGTGTCTATGGATAGGTCTTTTAAAATGATGTTGAGGTTTCTAAAACCATTTTTTCTTAAAGTGTAAGGTTTGAGATATAGACGCTTCCAAAGTGGTAAAATGGGCGTCCCCCCCCCTCTAACTTTTGAACTAAGAAAGTGAAAATTTTGAAAAAAATATATGATGTAGATCTCAACAAAAACTTGCAACGAAAATTGGTTTGAAGGAGATCGAACCAGTAGTTTTTGAGATATTGCACATTTTTATCAACCGCAAATATAACTTTGTCTTTCATACAAACACTATGAAAAACAAAGTTATTTTTGCTGTCGCAATATATTGTGATGTTTTCGTTAAGTGAAAGTAAGTGGACCCTGAATTCAGTTAAGGGTGGCACGGAACCCTCAGTGCGCGGGTCCGACACGCACTTAACCGGTTTTTTTAAGTCAGGAAATTGATGTTAACTTTTAAGAAGTCGTAGCTTGTACCTGCTTCCAACTTTATTGTAACAACTACATTAGTTGATTTGAATGCAAAATCCAAGCCATACTAAAGTTCCATTGAGATTATAGTACTTTTTTAAGAAACTTGCTACCACAATTCATTATTAGACATTGTGTTCACTGCTAGTAATAAATTGAGGATTCTTGGAAAATAAGAAATATAATTTGGTAAAGCAGTTGCCAAAAGCGTATTCTAGGAATCGCTCTATGTGCCTGTTTCTGTTAAGCTCCGAAATTCAGAACTAAGAGGAAACTTCGATGTCTATACAATACTGAGAATCATTGTCTACAAATTGTCGGTATTTGTGCAACAATATTAATTAATTTGGTTTGTATAAAGATCGATTGAGAAGACGCTAGCGGTCGCGTAAACAAAAGAATTACAAAATAATGTTGATAGACATAAATACACATCCGTGAGGGGTTTGACAAAGTCACAAGTTATTGGAAACATTACAATTTTACAAATTCAGTATATAATAAATTGCAATTGATAAGTGTAACACACAGTTGCCTGTTAACATCATACTATTGAGCAAAGGCCTAAACTTTAAATATGAGGTAGCATGAGCCAAAACTCTACCACACGGGCTCAGTGCGAATTGGTGGAGGGGTGTTGCAAGGCAATTTAAGCGACTATAGGGCCTTTGACTAGTCTTAAGGACTAATATCAACCGATATTAGCCGGGACCGATATTACGGGCCGATATTAGCACGGGGATGCTCGTGATATACGTCACTTATATAGTCGGAATCGTCACCCATCCAAACATGACCGCGACGTAGGTTACTTAACTTTGGTATCACTATCAAAACTCCACTGCGCTACGAACACCTCCACTGTGTCTTGGTTTGAGAAAATATATTATGCTTCAAAGTCATCATTTTCATCAGCTACTAATAAATTTGCTGACGCTTCCAGCTCGACGTTATTTAATTATGTTTCTGTAGCTGCATCCTAATATCCTAGGTTTTTTATTTAAAGAATCCACCGTGGTATCTTAATGTACTGCTCACGCACTTGACTAACATCTCCTGCGCAGATAATAACAGCTAATCGCATTTGAGATTGACTGCCCAGTACGATGAGGGAGGTCATAGAATATTATTGTTATATTTGTGTTCTTTTTACAGAGTCTCCAACTGAGCCAAGGGCCTTATGAGAGTACTTGGTGGTGTAGACATGTATACCATCGCAAATACCTCTTCATTCTTACAGCACAGTTTAGCAAAGTAGTAGTTTTCTCTGCCGGACCATTCACCAAACTAACTGTCACTACTTTTATTAGTGTGAGTAAGAGTATGTTTTCTGAGCTAGATTATGTTTGTACATAAGTTATTTAACAACAGGACTATAGGGCCCCAATTCGCGTAAATGGATTTTTCTGTGTGGTTAATTGGATACGAGTTTCCGAAAAAACCTAGTGAAATATTCACACGTAAAAAACCCTTATAGACTTTTAACATCGATGCAGAAGCGCGTTTTGAAAAAGCGCGACAGCATCACGCAATGAACATATTTAATTTGGCATCGATGTTCAACTTTCAGTACCTAATTTGTGAATTTCCAGCTTCTGCATCGTGACTGCATCGATGCCAAAAGTAGCGCAGTGTGTAAGGGGTCAAAAAGCATGCAGAAATCGTGACCACGAGATAGCATTTTTTTTACGAATGAGTAATTGATCAGAATTGGGGCCCAGGCGGCTTTAACATTTTCTTTTTGTTTCAGATTTTGAAAGGAGCCTACAGTTATTACACTCTTCTTAGCAAGTCACAAATAAAATATTAGAATGTACGGGCCACAGCACGTCGAGGTAAACATTTCGGCATCTTATGCAGTTGATATAAGGGTTAGTTTTGAACCAAAAAGTATAAACTGACGTGCTGGCGACTGTACTCAGATCTTTAGGCAAGCGCTTAAAGTAGATGGTAGATGTGATTGAAATACTTAGATCAAATATATTTTAGCTATTGCTGTTGTATTTTTATTTATTCCGATTTTTTATTATTTGAGACCCCATCTCAAACAAAAAAATGTATGAAAAAGAATGGCTACTAACAACAAAGACATTTGTGGAGCAAGCTCACCAAGAACAAGCCTGGCGCAGTAGTCTGGACAGTACCAGAGCAGTGCTCGAAAAACATTTAGACAAAATTCGTGTCTTGGTATTTTTATTGAATGAGAATAATTTTACAATATAAATAAAACAATTCCAAATTCTGTTATAGATATAGGTGTCATCAATAAATTCACGAAAAGATGAATTTTGTCTCAGCGTTAACCGCGCGCCATTTGGTGTCATCTTGTTTGCCTTCACTGCGTTTTACTGAATGAATATTTTGCAAATCCTATAAAATTAATAAAAAATGCTTTGATCTAGTGGGTAATTTATCGAAGAGATGAATTAAATTAAAGCTACGTGCTCCCAAATAAGCAGCTGTACGTCAAGAACCAAAAACAGCTTCCCATACAATTTATCATGGAAACCGAGACATAAACTCTTAGCTGATACCCGGCACTTGTTTCTTTGTTCCCCAAAAATAGTTAAAACAAGAACCAATGACTTAATCGTTTGCCAAAATGGCGACCGGCCAAAACCACACTGCGATAAATGATTGTTTATTCCCTTCATAAACTCTTAAGACGTGAACAATGCATGATGTTGCCGGTGCGATACAATAGCCGTTGAAATATGTTTTTCTGCGTATGTATTTTTTTGAATTACACAAACGCCCTGAGCATCAGTAAGCTAGTGGCAATAGGCAGGGCACATAGCGCGAAGAACTGATGGTCGTTGGGGCAGAAAAGTTGTAGATTGGAGACCCTTCAACCAAAGGCGCAGCGTAGGACGTCCACCGACAAGATGGACAGAGTGTCTCGTAACATAACCGCTGCCGTATGCAAATGCGTAGGTGAACTAACTACCATAACAACGATAAATTAGAAAGTCATACGAGAGGCATGTAACAGACCAAGTAGCTATAATTTATTTTTAAATATGCTACTGCAGGGTAAAGGCCTCCCTACCATTTATCCACTCTCCACAATAGATATTATTATTTATCCATATTTTTTCATCGAAAATAATTTATTAATTCTATTCTAAAAGCCAAATCAGTCTCAAACCCTCTACCCTAAACAAAATAAAAATATAACCTTTCAACGATTACAATTTAACCTAGAGGAAAACTGAACCAAAATATTTTATAAGTTTCGCTCGGAAATGTCTGGGTATTTTTGAGATAAAGGAAATAAGCATTCGCCAAGTTGCTTTAAGAAATTGGGGTTCTGATTGTAATGTATATGGATTCAGAAGGTTTTATCTTAACTTCGGAATACTGACTGTTTGAAGCTCTGTACGGTGTTTTTCTTTCTTACTCGTAAACGTTAGTAGACCACGAAAATTCGCATATGCTATGTCTCGCTCTATCAGCTAGATAGTTTTGATAGTTGAAGCATCGCTGCCGCATGCGAATGCGTTGATGTACTAACGGCGTTTTAAGGCCCGTTTACTGCCGAACTTTGTTTTTGCTATGAACGATATACATACGTACCTGAAATCTGGATAGCTATCCAGATTTATGTAGTACTAGGTAGAATTAGGTAGCTACGTTATTCTAACTATTTTATGGACACTTCTGCTTTGCACTCCGCCGAATCCAACTTCTATAAAACCTAATCTCTTGAAGAGTACTTCATATCAGTAGATATTGATGATTTTGAACACAACTGGAAAGCTACATTATTCTTAAGTTCTTAAGTAAAACAGTTTCACCACTGAACAAATTATCACTTCGTTATAAGTGTCACAATCGATAAGTAACCACTACCAAACAAATAATAATAATATAATTTAAGATCATAATTTCGTATTAAGTATCTGGCAGATAGCGCTAACCGGAACTTACTTGGACATTGTGAAACAGGCTCTTAAGTGATTGTAGTAGAGTTTATTATTAACTTAAAAGGGCTAGGACATTTACTACCTGTATTATTTATACCTGTCAACCTATCTCGTTTAAAACCTATCTCGTCTCGTGCTTGGGACTGAGTGTGAGGAGGTATTTGAAGTTTTAAGTAAGTATTTTTTGTGAGTATTCTGCATCTAAACCAGCTATGTTAAAATCCAGTAGTATTCCTGTAAATATTATTTGCAAGGGTACCTCGCATGAGATGGTCAACGCTGACCCACTTTACCGCTCAAGTTGATGCTGAGGATCTATACGTTTTCTAGATGAGAAAAATATGTGCTTTAGATTAAATTTTGTTGCATATCAACTGAGGAAATTGAAATAAAATATTATCAAGCTTTATTTGTAACAGAACTAACTGTATTTCTTTTATGTGATGATTCTATTCCAACTTTTAAATGGAAGACACACCAAAATTGATTCTTAAAAGTCCCAATCATCTGAGACTATGATGTTATTTTTTTTCTTGGAGATGCTTATGTTGCGCTGGTCGGTCGGGGTTACGCTTAAAGATAAAGTACGCAATGACTACCTCCGAGGGAGTTTCAAAGTGACCATAACCCACAAAATCTCTGAGGCCAGACTAAGATGGTACGGTCACGTTATGAGCAGGCCCAAAAATCACGTGGTTAAAAAGTGCCTTTCCATTGATACAAAGAAAAGGGTAAGGGAAGACCCCATACCACCTGGATGACAAATGTCCAAAGGGATATGAGAGTATTAGGAGTCCAAGAGCTAGACGCTCAAAATAGAAATAAATGGCGTCGCACTATTGGGAAGGCCGACCCCGCGTAACGGGATAAGGCGAGGCAGTAGAAGAAGATTTTTTTTCTCATGCTTCTCAATGTTCGTTAACTGTTGTGGTGATAAGCTTAAAGAATTTTCAGTCAGATTTTTGAAGGTGGTTTTGAGACATATATTTTAAGATTAAAGTAGCCTATAACAAGGTATCTCGGAAAAGTTCCTTTACAGCCAGCCATAACAGAATACTTAAGGTTTGTTTTATCTATCTTGAGATAATATAAAGTTTCTTCCATTCCCCTAATTCTTCTTCACAACATTGTTGACAGCCGTAATGCAAGCTGGACGAAGTACGAAGGACGAAGTAATCTCAACAGGGCCTCAATTCCGCTAATTGAGTCGTCACTGAGTTGTGCATCAGTTGTGCTACAAGAGAACACTTCATATACCTCACTATTCTGACAGCGGCGAGTCACCTTTCAATGCTGCTGAATTTAAGCACACAATGTGACACAATAGCACTACTGAATGACTACTGTTAATCCAACAGAGATGGCGAAAATACGTGAATCGGGGGTAAGACGAAGTAAACTCAACAGAGCGTTCTGTCCCGCATTCAAAGGAATCGGTACATTTGTTTGCACATTGTATTATTCAAGAGTTTAGCTCTAAGTGCCGTATATTCTTGATATGCAAAATAGGGATCAGATGCATAAATAGGTTGTGAATATACTTAACGGTTGACATAAAGGGGAAAGGGAAATATAAAGGTTTTACAATAATATATTAATAAAAGATTAAAATAGCGTCAAGAAACGCCATGTCAAAAATTTACTGATTAAATCTGTGCTATGATCAATAAATGAATAAATATTATGCATTTGTTTTTCTATGGATCAAATAGAATCAATTGCAGTGATGCATAAAATGCAGCTTGTTGTTCAACAGTGGACGTCTTTTGGCTGAGAATGATGATGATGATAATGATATTTTCTTTTTGTTAATGCCATATAAATTATGGCATTTTCTTTCACGAATTTAAAGGTTATCTCATTTCAAGTTGCTATTAACTTAATTTCTATGCTAACTGTGGTTATTTGTTCAGATAATATTTATAAAAACTCCTCTTGCATAATATTTCACATGTACTTACGAACAAAATGAGTATTTCCCGTTTTCAATTCGGTTCATATTGAGAAAAGGCTTCCATTTCCCTTAACCTGTTACGTTAAGCCCTTATCAGGTGCGCTTACCAAAGCACCCAATATCGATCGACATTAAACCTCAAACACGCATTTTAACCGATATTTTCATAGCATTTCGTATGCGGTTCTTGGCAAGAAACAACTTTGTATAACACCTGTCTCGAAAAGGTATCCAATCCGGCATACACAAATTATGCTAATCTCCCCAAAAACTTTCGTATATTGTTTGGGAGTAATGAAATTAAATACAGCAGGGACACTTGACTGAGTTTGTTCCGGCGTTTCTTCTCAGCACTTGCCTAATTGTCTGTGTTCTGTCTCGAAGCGCTGGTAGGGCCCAAAAGATAAGGAGACATGTTTCGGCCCTTTCAGGGCACATTTATTTTTATTTTTTTCACTGTATATTTTGACGTCCATAAGTGTCATTTCATGACCTAAATTTAAATAAAGATTTTGAATTTTGATTTTTTTTGAATTTTTGAACCGAAGAAGAGTCAATAGGCGGCCTCACCGGCAGTTCGTCCTAGGTCATATTATGGAAAAATAAAGAATTATTAATATTTATATAATATTTGGCTACCATCTCACCAGCTTTGTCACTTTCACATTGAAAACGTTCAAATCAGAGCTCACATCCGCATGAAATCTATGCATAAATCCTATGTTTATTATACAGATAAATAAATGTTTCATTCAATGACGTTAACCACGTTAACAGTTAGTAACGTTAGTAACGTTATCGTTAGTGAACTCTATTTTACTTATATCAATAATAAACGATGGACATGAATGAAAAGTGACTACACTGGAACTGTTTTATTTTAAGTCACATGCAATGTTCAGTGTTCTAGCTAGCACATAAAATATATTGGTATTCAGAAAGTATCAAGCGACATTCTCAAAATCTTCTGTTAATATTTCCATTATGATCACGGGTTATGGAAAATAATTCACCTGACCTTGTGCGAAAACTCGCAATACCAAAAGTTAACCCAAATACAAAATTGTAAGGTAGAAACTCCGATGATAACAATTTCGCGACACAAACGAACAACGTAACGACTTGTGAAATGTTTTTGATAACGATTGAAAAAAGAAAAAAGGTTTCAACAAACATTCTTTGAAAAGTGGCTCGCTTTAAAGAAATGGATCTCGCACAGTTTTGGGCATAGAATTTTGGTGGGAAGATGGAAGAAAAATAAATCTTGGGATAGGAATGGAAACGGGTTTACAATATTTTTAACACTTACAGTGTCATATTTTATTCTTAAAAGATGAAATATGAAACCAAAAATGTCACGCAATGACGTATCAATGAGACCAAGAATTTCGCGCGGTCGGACCGACAGCACGGTAGCTCAATTGGAAGAGCAGTTGGCCCGGATTGCCAGAAAGATGCTGGTTCGAATCCCGCCCGTGCGCAATTTTTGGTTTCATATTTCATCTTTTAGGAATGGAAACTTCACTGATTTTGCTAGCTTTCCAATTTTGGGTCACAGCACACATGATCTCGAAAGGGATCAACTCGAGCCGCTCTCTAGGCATCTTTGTATGAAAAACCCTTCTACAACGCAAAAGTGTTAATCAAAATCGAAATTCAAAAGTCGCATGTTGTGTATTGCGGTTTTGAAAAGTTTCTTAAAGAGGGAAACGTAATCGTTACGTACTAAAATATTATGTTGTAAAGTAGAATTTTATAAAATTATTTTGCTTTAAATTTTGGCTAAGCGACGCCGCAGCGCAGGCAAATTCTACTTGATTATTATGGATTTCCGCAAAGTAACGCCTGATTTTATTAATTATATTATGTTGTATATTAAGATTCTGAAATAAGCAGTTTACCTTCCAAAAACCGTTATTCGGAAAACCGACTTATTAAATTTAAATACCGCTGAGTGGTGAGTTCCAATGGTCATTAAAATAGCCATTCTGACGTTTGGTTAAGGTATTTTTGTAAATATTCAACCAAATAGGGACATTTAACCATTAGTTGAGTTAACTATCGATCACGCAACTGGGTCTAATACACGAAATGGAATTACTATCGCCATAGTAGTTACCTAATACTCCTGTGGCGTTTGACTTGTTAATTTCAAAACCCGGTTTGGGCACTATTCCAGAACTTTCAACGACTCTCCGTATGCTCTTGTTCTGTGTGAAGAAGTTGCTCCTTCAGGAAATATTATGCTCATGATTTTTTTTTAATGTGAAAGTCTTCTGTTAATGCCACTTAACATTTTAGTAGACAGTAATCCCGACACAATAAATATTATATTATTGTTATCACGCCTAAAGGCGTTCACTGTCCTAAAGTGTTAAGTAAGTTCAAATCATTTTAAGTGATAATATTTTAACACTTCGCCTCTCTCAATTCAATGCCTTAACCTTCTTTTTCTCTAATCTTAGCCTTAATTGATAAAAAATTAAAATCGGAAAAAAATATTACCTTGGTCTCAAATTTTCTCAAAAACTAGCCGATAAAAACCCAAAGTGTATTCTTCAAAAAATTAATAATTTATTGTGCTGAATCGGTCCTTTATATTTATCACTTTAAACGAAGTGACCTTAAATTTTTGTACAAAAAAATTAAAAAAACCGTTGTCTTCCTCTGATAAGAGCCGACTGCATTTTTTTTATTTGATTTACTATGCTGAAGTAATATAACATAACAATAAAAATTAAATACGTCATTGTCAATCGAAAGTGTTAATAAAATAGGTAAGTACTTCAACCCTCATAAATTCGTTTCCATCATCTAGTTCCTCTATAAAAATAAAACGTGTAAACCTACTAGTCTTTACAAAATTCCATTTTATTGAGTTTAAATTACATTTAAATGTAAGTAAAATGGAACTACATACTTTCAGACTTGCTCAGAAATACGCAGACAGAATCGAAGAAAATAGCATTTTTATTTTATTTAAACGTGTGCCGAAACAATGAATGAAAATTGAATTTATTTACAATCTGTTTCAGTGATTAAATCTATTTAAACCATATTGCCTAGCGAAATGAACATCTTAATGAAATCTACAATTTATTTATTACAACTGAGAAAAACCTTGAGAAATGTGGAGACAGAATAAACTTAAATTAGGTTTTACAGCATGTTGCCTATAATACCTCTATAGTCCTTAATCACAGTCTGAACTCAGAACGGTCACCCATGCAATACCGGATGCAAACAACAACCAACAACATTTGCACAAAACAATACGACTCGAAATCTGCATTAAAGCTGTCCATATCACAATAGTTGAACAAATATATGACTTTTATCTACTATGTATAGTTTACGTCCCGAACGTTGAGTACATACCGAACGAGGGTGAGGCTGAACTCAGACTTGCGATTAAATCGTGCTTTTGACGATCGTAACAGGCCTGTTAAGATTTGTGATTCGAATTAAGGCCGTCTTATTCCGTCAAATTATCTCATAAGCCCCGCCCCCTTGTTAAAAGTGCGGGGCGCTTCCCCCACCAGCACCCCCGCACAAAACTTTTTCTGTCAACTTTGTCTTACAAATCTCGTGTATAATTAAGCCATCTAGTGTTTATTTAAGGAACAAAATTTTCTTGAATAAGATACTTCATGCGCTTTTGTAAGTAACATACCCACGCCATCTAGCAGAACCCCGAAGAACTTTTACAAAATGGTTTCTTTAGTACACCATACATGCTTTTTAGTCTAAACGTTTATCGAAAGAACAAGGAACGCAAAGAGTGGCATTTCATTCTCACACGACTGGTCAGCACTTTATGCCAGCAACCTGTAACCATTATAAAAACAAGAAAGAATATCCGATAACATTTATATATTTATATTCTTTATTGCACTTATAAGATGTACAGAAAATAGGTACAAGAAGTCACAATGTGAACAAAGGTGGGCTTATCCCTAAAAGATACCTCTTCCAGCCAACCCATAGGTGTAGGAAATGTAATGTAATAACATTTAGGTGGTTTATATTAAGATCCTTTTTGTCGACACAGTTATAGTCTCACTACTATCTTCCATCAGTCTTCCAATTGATGATGACTGAAGACCATTACAGATATGGCACTTCAAATTTAGGGTTCCGTACAAACCAGTAGGTATATAAGTCAAAGTTCACCCATCACGAGAATTTTGTCATGGTTTTTTTTTTACACACTGAAATTCATAACATTTCAAATCATCATCATCATTCTCTTGCCCTGTTCCCAGTTTATCTAGGGTCTGCGCAGTATGTTTCACGCTTCCGTTTAACATTACAAATATGGAAAGCTAAATTAAAGACAAAGGTTTCTTTATCTTTTCAGTAATCCTTTAATAATATCAAAGTTTTTTTATTTACTAGTCGTCTCCCGCGACGTCGCCCGCGTATATTTTTGATGTCCCGTGAAATGGTTCAAGTAAATTAATGGTTTAAAATAATTACTATCGAGGTCACCCACACCACGCTTAAAATACTCGCTTAATATCAGCCTGAACTATAAAAATGACTTGACTATCATGTGTTAGAAAGTAAGAAAATAGTAAGGCAAAAGTAGTTAATAGTAATCTCTCATTTAGATGCAATACTTTTTTCGGCGAAGTTCACTATCAAATATACTGAGCATTGAACTTGGCTATCATTTTTCACATTGATGTTTTTGTTGGGATATCATAACTTTTTATAGAAATATTTATTTGCTTATTCATAAATCATTAATACATATTTTGTGCAAGCTTCCATCCACTTAATTATAAAGGTTTCAGACCCTACAATTAGAAAACTTTCTTTTGTTTTCAGATTTTTTCCTTCGCTTACACATTATTACCTAGCTAGATGCCATATTTCAACTGTCTAGGTTTGTTAATTAGAGCACCGCACCCACACAATTACTTTGATAAACCATATATGGTTGTGCCATGTTTGACTTTTTGTAGTCTAGCTTATAGACCTTTTTTACTATAAAACTGTAATTTGGCATGGGTTTCTTTATATCCTAATCACACCGCCTAAAATATGTATTTTAAAATATTTTTGAGACACCTCCCTACAAGGTATGAATTATGATGAGCATGAGTTCCTGCACCGAAAGGGCAACACCAGGGTTTATCTCATGAATCGTGATAGTAAGACAGTTGAAATTTTTGAGAAAGGATGTATTCATGTTGCCGTTGAAAAAACAAAAACTTAAAAAACAGTTTTTTTTTCAGGTTGCTCTCATACAACTTATCTACTCTAATAATGATAATAATGAGGGGCTGCCCCATTATTAGGACTTCATATCTTTTGTATGGGACTCCCTGACAACAGATATGATGTTTATGCCATTTTCATAGATAATGGTACGGAACCCTTCGTGACCCCGAAGCGCCATTTGGCGCTAACTACAAGATTAATAGAATTATTATGTGTCACAAATACCAAAGTTGTTTTGAATATTCAGTAACAGCAATTTGAGGAACGGTTATAATAATAAAATGAAGACAGTCTCCACACATTTTCGACAGAACAAAATTGAAAAAAATATTCAGATTTGACATTTCTGAATGTAAATATAATTGGATTATACTGAGTAATCTCCATGTTCGTCGCTCAAGTCCATGTCACCAAATAAGACATAGATAGTCAATGCATTATTACTACACGATTCAGAAAATGTGTACGTACGTACGTAAATAACATGGAAACCTGAGTTCCATACACGAAGAGAGCTAGACCGACCTTAACTTAACCTCCAATGTTTGTATTTTGTCACAGGAGTCTAGATGTAAATAAATAAATAAAATTAATATAGACCTATCACCTAATAATTTTCTCCCTCCCTCAAATTCATATAATATTTTCTCGTCTCCAATATACTAGAGTCACCAGGGCACAGCTTTAGCATTTGAGATTACTGCTAAACCTACAGTTATGGTTTAGCTCTGATTTTTCCAAATAGAGAAAATGTTCAAAACTACAATAATTTGACATGAGTGTTTTATGCTTTTTGTTTATATTGTTACTATAGAAACGGATTCATCTCTACGATTGGTACAAAAATATAGTTAATTTATTCACAACAATTATATATGTCGCTACAGCCTATCTCTTTTTATTTTGCTTAACACGTAGAGGTTGGGGGTTCCATCCTCATGGCATTGAGGAGATTTATCCGCATGGTGATGATGTTTTTGATACTAATTTTCTTTTTGAAATTTATTTTCATTGTTATGTAGTTTTTTTAATAGGATTTGCTACTTTAAAAAAAAACTAAAAATTTAATTAGTTTTTATTTTTATTTTTTTTTATTTTAAATGTTAAAATGTCCAAAAATTAAAATAAATACTTATTTCGTTTTTTAAAAAAATATTGTGACTATGTAGAAAAATATTCATGATACCCCCGATTTGAACTCGCGACCTTTGATTAGTATAAGACTGGTGCTGATCCAAGTGAGCGTGACGCGGCGCGGCGAAATTAGCTATTATTAGTTCTTAGGTGTTTTACGTAATTAAGTACGCAAATAAAATTGCAAAAATTGACATAGGTCCAGCGTTCGCAGTGGCGTCAAGGGGAATGAGGAAATGGTGTCTCGTGCTTGTCATTTGAATAAAAAGATAGCGCTATTTCTGCTTGCATGTATAGAACAGAGATGACACGACGATCAACTGTTGCGTCAAAGTCGTTGCGCGAATCACCATCGTCACAAGTGTGAGAATCACTAAATCAGTGTTTTATGAATGAAAATGTTAATAAAACTGGAAAAAAACGATTGGACGCCCTAAACATCTTTGGTGTCTAAAGTAATCTTAAAAAGACAATTGGAAGAATTTGCTGCTTGTAAGAAAGAATACAGACTAATGAAAAAAATGGACCTTTCTTTGCCTGAACATAACACCGATAAAAACTAAAAAAAAAACATTTGATTCATAGCTGAGATCTCACTTATGTGGTCAAAATGTATATTCTTATAATCCCCTGTTCCTCACATCTGTGTAGCTTGAGCAAATCAAGATCAAAAAAGTCGAAATAGGTCAAATAAAGTGTTTTTAGATATTTCGTTATTCTGATCTAAATAACAAACATTTTGAAATCATTTTAACATGTATATGTGTAGAATGGAATTACCTACTAAAATATGTGATTTTCATAAATATAAGTCCAATAATTTGAAAACTACATAGAAAATACGAAAAAAAAGGGGCCCACTTCTGAGACAATTATTATCGAGCAAAGTAATTACAATCGTGTTTCCAACCACAATCCAGCTTTCTAGTAATCTTTTTCTATAACATATATAGATTCGAGATTTAAATAATTAGTGTTTCCATGTTTAAACTCAATCGAAACATCGTAAAAATGGAATATCTAAGCCTTAAGTAGAAAACAAATTTTACATGATTTAATTACAAAATTTCGTTGCGTTTGAAACGTCAAAAATCTATGAAAATCTACACGGTTTTGATTTATTCAACGAGTTGATGTTTCATTGCTGTAAAAGTAACTAAATAGAAGTAACAATGCAACAAAGGTATTTTGAAATCACACACGAAGCTAGAAAGATAGCACTGAAAAAAAAAACAAGCTTTTAACTACAAGTACTTTGTAGGTTGATAAGTCGTCCGTTCTTGGACATAACATGTAATAAGTTATTTAATATTTATATTTCGTTAAAATCTGCTGTATTAAAATTATTTCTTTTTTTATTTTATATCAACCTTTGATCTGTGTGTATTTAAAGTTCCTGATAACTAGTAACTTATACGTAGCTAACGTAAAAAAAAACAGTTAACCTCATAACACAATTAGGAATCGTACTAATGCAAAACTGATTCACAAATCTCGTTCCTAGCATACATTCACGAATACGAAATTGTTGGATGTGATCCAGAATTTTAATTAATTTCTAGCCTAACTTTGTCTGGATGTTTACAAAATATCTGCAAAAAAGAAGGCTCGCTTTTACAAAATCATCTTGGATTTTATATTATGACATCATCATGATTGCAAATACCATATTACTTGAAATAGCGCTGCGATGAGAAAAATATTTTATACATGTAGGATATGGACGTGGAACGGAACGTAAGACGTAAAGATGACAGACGAGAGAGAGCGAGAAAAGAGAAAAACGTCTGAATTTGAATGAGGAACGCGGCAGTTAACGTTATGATTGACATAAGAAGAGTGTGAGGTTCTGAAGATAGATGAAAGACGTAAAGACGTATTATTATATTAGCAATTAATAAATCAAGTGTTATACCAATCCTGTGTTTCTGAGTATCCAAAACTCGAGTCCCACAAACATAATTAACTGTCATGGCAAACTAATCCTGCAATAAGAACCCATATTTTTTGGTTAAAGAATAGGTGGTATTATACCTACTTATAGATGTTACAGAATGAAACATAACAACCTACCAAAATACGTGCTGTATTGAGCAGTCCTACTGAATTTACGTATTTGTAAAACTGAAATATGCAGTGATTGCAAGTCCAAAAACTGAACAAACTTTTAGAAAAATAAAGGTTCAACAATTTATTGTTACGATATCAGTTTGAAAAAGTTTTAGAAAGTTCAATCAAACAATCTGGTCATATTTTAAGTTCGTAAATGATTACTTTCTACGTCTGGTCACATTTATAGTTTTACTAATTATAGCTTAAAATCATTATAATATCTAGGTACGAAGTTTGCTGAGCTAGCTATATAATAGGTCATACATAAACCTTCTTCATAAATGTTTATAGACTTGAAACGAAATGCAAGAGGATGACATACGTGGAACGTGAATGAACGAACGTGGAGATAAACGTTTGATTTGAATTTTTATGTGGAATGTGGTAAAATGCAGAAGGGTTGAGGAAGAGGTTGCTGTGATGCTGGTATGAAAGTAGAAGCAAACAGTTTAGTTATCCTGTGTTGTAGCTAATATATTTGAATAAAAAAGTTTACCAATAAGTCGATTTTCCCCCAGTTATTTATTTACATAAAACGCGATAGGATCTGTTGCAGATATGAGCATATTATTATGGCCATCAGTTCTTCTTGAAATGTGATTGTGAACTTCCTCGTGCCATTTGAGTTTACCGATTCACAAGGCTCTGTCTGTTACAATATGCATTCTAAACATTACTATCTTTCTGCATATCCTAAAGGTACGACTGGGAAAAAATGCTTATAATATTATATTCAGCTATTGTACACTTTGATTTGTGAAAAATAAATAAAAATTAATTAAACATAAAGTTATATAATTGCCAAATTATTTATTTCTTAATAAATATTATTTGTTACATGAAATGGGTTCCCTTTTGTCTCCAGACTAGACTAGATGTGGCTTAGAGAGCGATAAAGCGAGTTCACCCAGAAGAAGCCTATTCACTCCTGACTTTGAAAATTTTAGGATTATACTCCATTATGCCAGAATTTTGTTACACACTGCCGTTTGTTTACACTTCTTCTAATCTTGTATACCAAAACTTTCAGGACTAACTGTCTCCCCCAATTAATCGCTGAACAGTTTTCTCATTAAAATTTCATGGCGACGGCGATAATGGTTGGAATGAAAAACACAAACATCGACGGAATAATTCACGTAAGGGGTGGGGAACAAGTTCGTTGTTCGCAACTCGTTACGGAGGCAATCGGCACATATGAGCGGTGAAGAATACGGCTGTGTGGGTTTGCAAACATTACCCGTATATTTTTATTGCTTGCCAAAATATGGACGAGTGGTAAAGGCATGCGCCCGGATAGAGTTAGATACAGAGTTCGATTTCTTGTCTGACATTGTGGCTTTTTACAAGTGCAATTTATAAATTTCCCTAAGAGACACACTGCGACTTTTAGCAGAGATGCAAACGCGATGCTGCATCGATGCCGAAATCTGTTCATAGCGTGATTCGCGATGCGCATCGCGTTTCCACAACGCGCGCTAGTATCAATACTAAAAGTGTGTAAAGGGTCTAATATTTACAAAAGACTTTTGTAAATCAGACTTTTGACGAGTCAAGAACTTGTCAAGAAAAACCTTAAATGAAGGTTTCAGTTTTGCGTTTATCATATTTGAATATTAATCATTTCGTTAAAAAGGAAGACAAATGGAACGGACTTTACATCAGTTTTACTTAGTTTGTTGGACACAAATAATAGCCATGTGTCTAAAAATGAGAGTAATGGAGCGATATGGCGTTAACTATTGCCTTGATTGGTCCTCTACATTTTATTTCTATTTTTGTTCAAGAAAACATAGGTTTTATTGTTTTCTGCAATATCAGTTGAAATATAAGGGGAAAAGCAAATAGGAGTAAATATCTCATAATATTGGATTTCTCAGAATCTGAAAAAGCTGTTCTTATCGAAACGGTTTCTAAGCCTAATCGAACTCAAGTAAACACTACAATTATTAAAATTATATTTTATAAACACTGTAGTACTTGAGGTGTAAGTTTAAATGAGAAAATGGTAGAAAACGATATTAACAATTTGTTTTCCGGTTTGGTAAGGAAAAACAAACACACAATTACATTGCAGAGAGAACACATTATTTGATGCAATCGAGCCATGTCAAACGCCAAAAGTTGAATAGTAGTTAGAATGATTTATGAAACAAACTATTCTTGTCAGTCTATGTATTCGGTGATTTATTATTTTATCTACACTAATATTATAAAGAGGAAAACTTTGTTTGTTTGATTGTAATGAATAGGCTCATAAACTACTGGACCGATTTTGAAAATTTTTTCACCATTCGAAAGCTACAGTATCCACGAGTAATATAGGATATATTTAATTTTGAACAAAAATAGGGTTCCGTAAGATATTAGGGTTTTTCGGACACAGGGTGTAAAAAATCAACCAAAACAGTTACTTATTTTGCGTACCCTGCCTAAACTATTAAAGATAGAACCATAAAATGTTCTAAGTAATTGTAGATCTTATTAATATCTACAAAAAAGTCCGCGACATACTATACCTATCTATGTCGGGTGAGGCACAAGAACCATTTTTTTTATTGAAAAATCTTGATTATTTTGTGGACTACATTTAAACGCGTTTATTTTACTCATGCTATTAATCCTTATCAAAATTAATTATTTCATCACTAAGTACAGTTAATGTAAATAATATTTGGTCTTTAAATGATTAAAATTGGACGTTTGGTTCTGAAGTTATAGCGATATTAAATTGGACGTTTGGTTCTGAAGTTATAGCGAAATTAAAATACATATTACGATTTCTGCTGCACGGCCGGCCCGTTGCGAAGTAGGCTTTACCAAGGCCCGGTGAGCGTGTGGGAGGGGGAGTTTAGATCTATGAGTAAGGTGGGTGCGCGGCGCGATTTTCAGTAAAAATTTCTTTCGCACTCACGATAAACAAATCCCTGGGCCAAACATTCAAATTAGTAGGAATTTATTTACGAAAAGAATGTTTTACGCATGGGGTCGGGGCTCCCGAGCATCAGTATATTTTGTTACCAGAAAATAATGTAACGTCAAATGCTGTGTATAGAGAAGCTCTACAATAATAGCTTAAGTTTTCTATCCTAAAACAACGGGTTGCACTCCGGGACTTAACAACTAACACCCACAGAAAGAAAATCTGTTCAGCCTGCGGATAGTGACTGCTTCGTAGAAGTTAGTGTCGGTGTCTGTGAATTGACATGGGAATCATTTGTTTGCTGACCGTGTCTTTCCTGGGTAGGCTTTTTGCAGCGGTAACCGACATCCACGCGGGCGGAGCCGCGGGCGACCGCTAGTATTATATAGCCAGAATCGGGAAGAGGAGTGTTTATTTTCTATTTTTTATTTTTACTATTCCATTTCGCTTGCAGCTTACAGTAAAAAAATAACCAAGTCGCATACAAGCATAAACATAACTAACAGTAAGTAATATTAACTAATAACAAAACCAACGTTTATGCCTAAAATTATATGTCAAAACTATTAGATAAAATTTACAAGAATAAATATTCTATCAATAACCTAGTCATACAAACAATGTCAATGTCAATCCCAGCAAAAAAAAAATTAATAAAAGAAAAGTCAAATGTAAATAAAATTGTATGTACCCTAATCTTTTTTCCAATATAATAATTTTGACAATAATATTATAAAACAATGTCAACAAATTTGTCAGACTATCAGCAGAAATGTCTAAATCGTCGTGCTGAGCAAGTTTGTCCCCTATCAGACCCAATGAACGGTGTTGGGAGACCTCCAGCCAGATGGTCTGACGACATAAAGAACCAAGCCGGCACAACCTGGTTTCGAAAAGCACAAGACAGAACGGCGTGGAGGAAGTTTGGAGAGGCATATGCCCTACAGTGGGCAAACACGTGCTGAAGAAGAAGAAGAAGAAGATATAGCCATTTGGACGAGAAACGATGGTGAGTGTCTTATCCTATACGGCAGTGGTTTTATTAATCATCATCATCAACAATATCCGCCAAACGTCTGTTGCTGAATATAAGCCACGGTTTTCTACATCGACCGGTTGCCAGCAGTCTGAATCCAGTGAGATCCTGATTTGTAAACTATTTTTCGCGCTATCCCATTGCTACGCAGGGCTATGTCAGTTACCGTAGTTTTTTTACGTACAATAATAATAAATCTCTATCGTATATCAATCGTATCTCCTAATTTCTGGTTAGATTTCGTATGTGATGAGTATGAATATTTGTACCCAAATCATGGATGTTTTATGTATTTATGAGAGACGCCCAGTCAAAATCATTGTCTGGTAATTCGTTACACAAGGAATAATTATTTTTTTAATTCAAAACCAGACAATTTATGTGCACATTTATATTTATTAGTTAAACTCTTTCATTAGCTTACCCATTATTCTAGTTCATTGCATCAGAGTTCTAACCTTATTTCTAATATTTATTGAATGAGTAACTAAACCATAAGTTCAAGTAATAATCCATCAGCGTGCCCGAAGCACGGTCCTAATTGGCTTACAACTTTGAGAACCAAGGCATTATTAACTAAGGAACGGTTAAGAAGATTAGCGGGGTCTTGGCGTTCCTGTTCTTGTAATGAATGTACTGGAGTTGTTATCAAATAGAGCCTCTCTAGAGCATTATAGTCCGGAACTCTACATAGATAACACTATTTTACTTTAACTATGATAACACTAAAACCGTTGGTCATGGTTTTAGTGTACCGGATTAAATAAATAAACAAATAAGAAATAATATGTCACACCAATTGTCTTAGTTTCGAAGAAATTAATTTTCTTCCTTGTGTTACAAATACCACACAACGATTATGACGGGGCGTCTTTTACAAATACATGAATTCATTATATATGTCACCGTATTATTGTAAAAACCGCGAGATTACAATCGCACGGTTTTAAATCCGATTGTAATCTGACGATTTATTGTAAATAAGCTCTGACATGGTCTAGCATTTACGCTTTTGTTGGTACTTACATGTCAACCTAACATGCTATCCTAACCCCCCACTTTGCTCAATGATTCGTCTTTTCAGTTTACGTTAGAATGTATGAAGTTCGGTACAGTTCACAATACATCGACAGATTACAATTCAACGGATTTAATATCGTTATATTGTAATCACGCGGTTTTTAAAATATTAAGTTGACATAAATATAATCAAAGACATAAGTAGCTCGTGCTCATCATACAAAAATTTGCTCCTTGTGGTATTCGAACATGCGACCGCTGGCTTTGGGAGCGCTAACCACTACACCAGATTTGTCGTCAAAATATTCATAGTAGTGTGAATGAGTTCAGGTTAGTGTTATCAGTCAGATACTTCATAGTAAATGACGTTCTAAACTTGAATAATTCGTTGACTAGTGCTTACAAGTCGATGGTGAAACCGGCCCTTATTAAAGTGAGTATAAAAATTTGTAAGAATTAAATTGCAGGACCATTTGAAAATCAGCAACAAAAACAAATAAGTCCCATGGTTTTTATCATAACTCTGATAAATCATAAATTGTCTTGTTTATGAAAATACACTCCACCGTTTGTACAATGTCATTTCGGGCAACAAAGTCTTTTAGTACGTAAATAAATAAACAATAGTACCTACTTACCAATAAAAGCTTTCTTTCTTAACTACCAATCAATATTTAAATGAATAATGCTTATGATTAAAATAGATGCCAATAAAAGGTACAAATGAATAAAGCATCGGTATTTACCGGAAAATAAATCATTATTGTTGCAAATTCCAATTGTTTCGGTCCAGTATCTCAAACGAAACGTAACGAAATGCGCATTCAGCTAAAATTGATTAATTAGATTCTAAAGCATTAGAACTAGGCTTTGAACCTATTACACTAATTAAAACATCTGAACCTGAAACTAATTTGGGCTGTATGGCAATGATAATGCAATTCAGAGAGCGAATTTTAGTACTTTCGGCAACTGACAACTAACATCTAAATTAGACTCCTATACAATTTTAAGGCTCTGCGTAGATTAAATTGCTGCAACTTTATTAGCTCGTAAAATAAATAATTAACTGAATGCTTACATTTTAAGGGTTTTGTACATCAAAAGAAAAAAAACGGAACCGTCATAAGATCACTTTGTTGTCCATTCGTTTATGAGTCTGTCAAGACCCTTTTTTATTTTTATATCAAATAGTCAGGTCTACTGTCCCTTGGAGATAAAAACAAACTTCGAAGCCAACGCAATCAAAAGATACAGCCGTTTATGCTGCTTTCCGAAAATTTTTGACAGTCGCAACGGAATCAATATATTTTATGTTGCCTGAATAATGATGATTTTAATTTAATTTAATTTAAAAATCTACAGGGTACTTCTCGTAAACTCTAAATCTTGAAATGGTACGAAGCAACGTCATAGAGCGCAGATAAAGAGAAGTTGCTTCGAGGCGAGACAGCACTACACGATAAATAGCGTGGGACAGCACAACAAGAGTGAGTGAAATAGAAATACTTTAAATTTTTTCTTAATTTTAATAATTGCAGTGCCAATTTGGCACACTGTAAGGATTGAGAGACCTCATCTAGTTGAGTGCAAATTGAACTGTCTAGCACTTGAACGGAAGATAGTATCGCAATACGCCCGCTGTTTATTTACAAATCGCCTAAATATGGTGAAAGATTTTACTATTTGAATGTTGGTATAATATAAAGTTGTTGTATTTTAGCACAGAACCAATCTTATAAATTAAGGCTTGGACGTTCACACCTTATAGAACGGCTTATTATTTTGCATTTTTCTTTGTTTTTGTTCTATAAAGTTGACTCCAAGCGACCACCAACAAACGAGGCATCAAAAAAGTTGCGGATTGCCCTTCAATTAAATTAAAGTATTCACATTTTTCATAAGCGGTTGACGCGTTTTCGCTATCTCCTAATTATTATTTTTGCTGTTTTTCTCGCATTTGTCACCTTTTGGCAAAATTGTATTATTTATCTTTGAAAACGAATGCTAATGCGTGACTTCTTATGTAACATTGTAAAGCTGTTTGTTTCCTTAATAAATAAAATACAAATAAATAAGTAAATTCCTCATTTTGTACAGTCCTTTATGACGTTTGAAACATGATTAGGTAAGCCAGGCCCATCAAAAGGTAATTATTCAGCACACGCACTGGATTTAAATTGCAAACACGATTTAATCCTAAATGTGGCGCTCATGAGGGATATTATATTACGTGGAATTCTCAGCGCTATGCCCTAAAAATGCTTTGTCTAACTCTACAGTTGTTGTCAGTTGATTTGATAAATGCGACGGTTTCTACGATTCTACACTGTCTTGGTTTCGAGGTAAGAAATTTTCTTCCTAGTGTTACGAATACCAGACAACGATCATGACGGAGGCGTCTATAACATCCACAACTTACGTACAAATAATGTTTGTGCTCAGTACACAAACATATGTCCATTACGGGATTAAAATCCGCGACCGCTGACTTCGTAGACGAGAGCTCGAACCACTACACCAAACGTGTCTTTAAAGGTCTGTAAGTACAATGACCAGCTCATCAGACTATATTTTTTTATTGAAAAACAGCCCTTGTTCCAACGGCATAAGATACCGCGGTGTTAAGCTTGACGTGGTGTCGTCATCGCCCAAGCTAAACTCGCAAATTAGGAGAATGATAATTTTTTTAACAGTTTATATAGCAATATCTTCCTTGTTAATTTTACATGTGAGTTTGTGTCTGTGTGAGGGAGTGAGACAATAAAAGCATGTGCATTGCTAAGTAGTAAGTTTATCGCAAACAGACAGCCGCGACGCAAATATTAAAAAAAAGACGCAAATAATCTAAAAAAAAGGATAAATTACACCACTTAAAACTAGAAAACGTGTGGTTTTTTCATGAATATGACAGGAGGAAACGAAATTCATCGTGACCGCTAGTCGTTTCATTAGGGTGTGTAATATATAATATAACAACATATCATATAAAGTTCAAAACATATACAATCACATGATATAATTTTGTTTAATATAACACTTTTTTAGTATAATGATGGAATGATATAATTTTGAATTATATAATTTTAAAACGTATAACAAACGATTGAGCTAAAATCAATTGATATAAAGACCATTTAATATAACATTTACATGATATAATAATTAAAATAAATAATGTTTATTTAGTATAATAACATTTAGTATAACATTCATGTACGATAACACTCTTTTTAAATAATATTTAAAACATATAATGATGACTTCATATAAACTCCAATTTATATGATATCATATATAATATAAAAACAATTACATCAATAGAAATGCAGCTGCTAGGTTATTCAAGGCTTGGAGGATGCAGGCGATGATGCAAGCAAGCAGGCAAGCAGCATGCAAGCAGGCATACAGCATGCAAGCAGGCATGCAGCATGCAAGCAGGAATGCAGCATGCAAGCAGGCATGCAGCATGCAAGCAGGCATGTAGCATGCAAGCAAGCATGCAGCATGCCAGCAAGCACACATGCATCACTAATTCCACGTCTCCGGCGCTGCGGGAAGTGCAGCCTCTCCGCCCTTGCGCAACAAAGTGCAGTCACCCACGCTCACCTCCACAGCTTCGGCTTTTTGGTCGCCTCGGCCTTCGGCCTTCGGCGACCAGCCTCAGCCGCTCCGGCTCGCACGGGTGCCTGCCCCTTGTTACAGCGGGCGGAGGCTGCTCTCCCTCCGCGCCTCCGGCTTCTAAATTACACTCTAGTATCGGGCAGACAAGTACCACGGCGAAGTGACCACGGCGAGTCGGGGTTAACATAATTCAGATTTTTGATAATTAGTTTTGAAACAACAATTGAAATTATACCAAGTGAAGGTTATATTAATTTGACGGGTATTTCTTTTAATCATTATTTGAAACGTTATTATCTCAAATAATAGTTATATGAAATAATGCGTATGTCAAAAAAATTATATTAAATGAACGATATATAAAATAAGTTTTATTTCAAATGTTTTTATAAGATGTGAACGTTATACTAACTGGTATTATATAAAATGAATATTATGTGAAGTAGACGTTATGATAAACAAAATTATATCATGTGTTTTTATAACAAATGTATCTTATGTAAAGTGATCGTTATTAAAGTTGAATTATATCAAATGTTTGTATAACAAATGAGACGCACCCGTTTCATTATACGCAGTAAAGCATAATTTGACAGGATAATACAGCCAAACTATTAGTCTATTTAATTACACTTCGCAATAAGGTTATTGTGTTAATTATCTCATGCATTGAAAACCTAAATCGGTTTGCTATTCAATTATAATTATAATGGCTACTAACTATTTCACACTAAGCCATTTCAATGAAACACATTAATAATAAATTAAGTTAATTTATGACGTTGTTTTTTTTTTAATGATATACATATTCAATTGTCCTTTGCACGTATAAATAACTACTGTGCTATATACTGAAACAAGAGAGCAATCTAGGTACTTATCTTTACTAATACTATAAAGCTAAAGAGTTTGTTTTTAGGGTTCCGTAGCCGAATGGCAAAAAACGGAACCCTTATAGTTTCGTCAAGTCTGTCTGTCTGTCCGTCCGTATGTCACAGCCACTTTATTCTGAAACTATTAGCATCGCACCGCTGAAACTTGGTAGGTAGGTGTATCTTCTTTACCGCTTTCCGATTCAGGTTCAAAAAATTTGAAAAAAAATATATTATAGGGGGGGCTCCTATACATGAAACTAAAACAAAAAATTTTTTTTTTACTCAAACCTATACGTGTGGGGTGTCTATAGATAGGTCTTTTAAAATGACATTTAGGTTCCTAAAACCATTTTTTCTAAAAGTCTAACGTTTGAGATATAGACGCTTCCAAAGTGGTAAAATGGGCGTCCCCCCCATCTAACTTTTGAACTAAGAAAGTAAAAATTTTGAAAAAAATATGTAATGTAGATCTTAACATAAACTTTCAACGAAAATTGGTTTGAGTGAAATCGAACTAGCAGTTTTTGAGATATAGCACATTTTTATCAACCGCAAATATAACTTTGTCTTTCATACAAACACTATGAAAAACAAAGTTATATTTGCGGTCAACAAAATATTGTGGTATTTTGGCTAAGTAGAAAGTAAGAATCCCTTATTCAGTTAAAGTTGGCACGGAACCCTCAGTGCGCGAGTCCGACTCGCACTTGGCCGGTTTTTTTGAATGCGCTTATCTGCGCTGTATTTGTACATTTAACATCTCTTTACCTGTGTATCACAAATAATTAAAATTTGATTTCATTTGATTCATCTCAGGAACTACTGGACCGATTTAAAAGAAATATTTTTGAGTTGTTTAACTTATTCATCGGGGAAGGCTTGAGGCTATAAAACATCACGCTGTGACGGAAGGGGAGCTCTTCAGCTTTATATAATATTTGTATAGATAAATTCCACGTGAATGATTTCGCGCGAAAACTTTGCAAGCATCGTGAGAGACAGTTTTTAAACGAATTACCGTCACGTCAAACAAAACACCGTCGCTTAATTTAAAGCGCTAATTAGTAGAACCAAACCGAACTCATGTCACACAAACGAGAAAAATCCCGGAAAAATTCATTACAAATTCCCTTTAACACGTTCCGCAAAAAGGTCACAGATCAAAGCTACGTGCAAGGGTAGTTACAAAAGAGTGACACGCCACATTTCAAATGACATGATATAAGTCAAAAGGAAATATTCCAGTTAAAGCTTTTCAATTGCAGTCATTTCCTAGATGGCGTTGACATTTGTGTCATGGAATGAAACTTTGTCAACAAAACTGTTGAGTATTACATAGAAAATATTTAAAAGTCCATGTCTTTTTTTAATTTTAGCAGGTAAGTTGCTGGCGATTGTGTTCAAAAGTTCCCATTAGCGTTATCTACCCAATTATTAATACAAAATGACGTTCCATATTTTGATTTGTGCTTAGTTAGGTACTAACTATAAAAAAGTTTCACTAAAGTAAAGTGTTTACAGAAATAAAGAGGTAATAAATAAAAATAAAAAATATGTTTATTGACCACAAGACATAAGTCATAAAGCTTAAACTTAAAAATAGCAGATAGTAAGCAAAGCAATCGTCACAAAATAACAGAGGTACTCAAACTAGGTTATCTTGAGTGATCAGTAACAATTACTTGACCAAGTTGTGTGGCACGTTCAGGTTAGTGTATGTGTTGTGTGTGCGTACCAAAAAAAAGTCAAGTTGCACATAACATATTAATACGTCACCATAAAACCAAAAGGCGCCACAAGCCTCATACGAGTACGTTCCATTACACGTACAACTCATGAATACTTAAATATATTAATCCAACGGTTCGGTATGAATTTTTATGGCAGTGATTACAAGAGGCTGATGGCATGGCATTTTTATTATTGCCATGGCCTCAATCATAATCCAGTTTTGGCATATTTTATGTCGTATCAAGAAATATAATAACTTTTGTAACAAGGAGACTTGTAGTCAAATAGCGCAGTTATAGGTAAACCGCTTCATTGAGACTTCGCCTGCGGGGTACAGGGGTGCGGGCGGAAAGACGAGAGCGGGGAATGTAAGGGGTGCGGGCGGCGGTGATACACAAGAGACGAAATTTGCCGTGACAGTTCTTAAGATATGTGACGTCAGTGGTCACAATAGTGGTCGTCAGTGTCGACACTTTATAAACATTACATAACATATTGGAAAAAATTATTCGATTCAATACAATTACACCAATAAGAGTGAATTAATTCTAAATATTACTATCCAAAATCATGGATTTTGATCAATAAATAAAATGGAATTTTAAAATAAGATAGATTTTTTGGCAAAATTAAAAACTTCAAATAACATTCCCTGGTAACTTTTGCGACTGTTTTGTTTGAGTGTATTATCGAGTTCATATTCCACTGAGTTTAGATCTATATTTTATTATATAATATTCGTATATATTTAGAGCATTTATTTAAACACTGTTATTTAACAGTGATCAAACGGTGGACTTAATGCTAGAATGATGTAACATAGAATTTAAAAAAAAACATGTCAAAAATACAATAATATAGATTTTGTGTCCGAATATACTGCGACTCATCTTCAGACTTCAGTCAGACAGTATTCTCTTGTGTACTTCTGTCAAAGCGTCCGCAACTGTCAACAGATGCTATCGCTACCTGTGTAGCGAGCGTACTGAATTTTGAAAAGAATGTGCCTGCCGCCCGCACCTCTCACAAGCCCCGCTCCGCCTCCCCCCGCGCCCCTGTACCCCGCAGGCGAGGTCTCAATTTCGCGGTTTACCTATAGCAGTTATAGGTTTTATTTCAGCAGAACTTCTATGATTTGCATACTACCGATGGATAAGCTATTATTGATAGGGCGTTCCAACAGCTTGAATACCATTCATTCCATTTAATTAAACCACCTAAACAGTGCCTTGTAGTGTTCAAATAGCTTGAATGCCACTACAGATCACTAGGATCCTTTAAGTAAGATTATGAATAGTCTAAATTGAGGTTAGTCGAGTTTATAAGGATCCGGCAACAGCAGTAATTGCCGCGAGTCAATGTATATCCAACGCCATCTAGCGGTGAGTAGTGGTATCAAATTATTGTGCGTCTTACACTTTTAACTCTTAGAGTCAAAACTACTGTCTGCTGATATACCTACTTTTGAACTTGTTTTTATTATGACTAATTTTGTATTTAGTTATTTAGTTGCAAGGCTTCTTTGTTCTATATTCAATTTATTTATAAAGTAGTGGTACCACCGTTGTTACTAATTTCCATAACGCTTGAGCTGTGGGATCAGAGCAATGTCCAATACTTTTGTTTCTATTTAACTGATCCAAATAGTTACTTGAAGTTGATTTTATAGCTAAAAGTGCACAAAATCAGCGCAAACCTTAGCAAACGTCCTCCTGAAATGTGATTAAGCCTTCTGACTTAAACCATACGTACCTAATAACTTGCGTCGAAAGGATCTCTTAATACTTACCCGGAAATTCAATGCCGAAGAGCTTACAGGGACGGCGTTATGCGAAAGTTAAACAGACAGGCTCATTAAATAAGGCTCATAGCCACCTTTCTGCATGAACTAAAGGTTTGGCAGATAATTATTTTAGCATTAAGTCCACCTTTACACACCATGATTTGTGCGTTAAATTACTTAAATAAATAAATTATAAAATTTGAAACTTTCGCATTGCATTACAATAAGAATGATACAAGCTTTGCGGCAAGAAAATAAATAAATAATGGAATCTTCAAAGAAAATCAGAAGACAAAAAACGTACAGTTGCAGAGCCTCCTCCTTTTTAAAATTGGAACAAAACTGGGTTTTTTTGGTGTAACAAAGTTGAAAACTTCGACAAGTCCGAGAAATGTCTAGTTTTCTCCTTCAAATCCTGTGTATATCTATAACAAAAAATTTAAGAGCAAAAAATATGACATACTCAAAAATTCTCTTTGCTCGTTGCTACATAACCCGGTCCGAACACAACTTCGACAATATACGAGTAGTCCCGCGTTCGTGCCATAGGTAGACGAGGTAGACAGGTCACGCACACCCCGACTAGTTACCTTACCCTCAGGTCCAGAAGGCCTACTACGAAAAACGAAATCTATCAATACGATTCCTCGTTTTGCGGATCCGAAGCATTTCGTATTAGGGATTCCATACCAAAAACCTTTCGGATCCGACAAACAATAATCGTATTGACGGATTTCGTTTTTCGTAGTAGACCTCCAGTTGCGTGATCGACAGTTAACTGCCTTTTAACCAATGGTCAGTAAAGTAGTCATTCTGACATTTGGTAACGGTATTTTTAGGGTTCCGTAGCTGAATGGCAAAAAACAGAACCCTTATAGTTTCGTCAAGTCTGTCTGGCCATCCATATGTCACAGACACTTTATTCTGAAACTATATAGCATCACACAGCTGAAACTTGGTAGGTAAGTGTATTTTGTTCACGGCTTTTCCCACACGTGAAACTAAAATCGAAAAAAAAAATATACTTAAACCCATGCATGTGGGGTGTCTATGGGTAGGTCTTTTTAAATGACACAGAGGTTCCTATAATAATATAATAGTAAGTGGACCTCGAATCTAGTTTAAGGGTGGCAGGGAACCCTTAGTGCGCGGGTCAGATTCGCACTTGGCCGATTTTTGAATAGTTAGGTTTAAGTTTGTTTTTTTATGATTTCATTCATGTCCCAGTATTTTTGGTTTTATAAAATAGTACATTTTAATAAAGATAGAGAGTAAAACAAGCAAGATAATGCAACTAGCTTTAGCCATATTTTCAAACGTAATTGGTGCTTCAAATATCTCAAACTTTGATATCGTTGCAAAATATATTTCACAATACAATAAAATTTGTAGCTCTCTACGATTTGACCCTTTGAATTGTTCCAATTCATTAAGGAATGCCAACATTCAATAGCAAATATTAAATTTATTTCTGTCTACAGAATCAGTATTTTAGTTTGAAATCTCTCGAGGGTCAAATGCCTAAGAGAAATCTTTGAAGTAAAAATATTGAATGCTATCGACAGATGTGCTGCTCTTTTAGAAGTTTTGTTTTTGGTATGAGATGTTTAATAATATAAATTCACTTGTAAAAGACAACTGTGAACCTGTGACAGACGAGGAACACAGTTGTCTTTTTACAAATGCAATTATATTATTAAGTTTGTATGGTGACAAAACACTATAAAAATGAAAATAAACTAGGAGATGTTTAATTATATTTAATGCACACGGATGCCTGAATGACAATACTCATTGTTTATTTATTTATATGAGTTTGGGAGCATTTACTGTCCACCTAGTCACCGCCAAGTTTAATTATTATCATGAAGTATGGATGTACACAAAAAAAAACCAAGGAAGTATGGTTTGCGTTCACTTGTAAGATGGTTTGATGGTTTTGGTGCGGAAACTATGTATGATTTGAAAATAATAAGAGAAGGAGAGAAGTTCTAATTTTTTTTTATTGTTTTTTGTATAAACGGAATTGTGACAGTTCATGGATTATAAAGCAGTTTTTTGATGTAATGGATAGTGATTACGGGAAATAGATTATTTTTTTCCAATGACAGATTCTAATTTTCCCCTAAAACAATATTTTTTTAAGAATAGCTTCATGATTATTTGCATTTAACGGTAAACTGAGGAACTGAGGATAATGTGTTGTAAATACGGCTTCTATGAAAAGCATAAATTGTAGGGTAATTTCTAGGCTGAGCGTTTCGAAGAAAGAAGCTCAATTCAACAAAAAATAAAATACTTGTGGTAATGATGGGTTTTTTTGTGTCCTTATTTATTGGGACAAAAATCTTGACGCTTAAATTAATATTTCATTAAAAGTAACATAATGATTCGAACACCATGTAACCCAAAAAAGATTGAAGAAGCAAATACACACAGTGAAACATATTATTGTTCTGTAACAAAACCCGGAAAAAGTAAACAACATTATCAAATATCTAGAAGAAAACAAAGATGCAAGGCTAACATCGAAAAGCGATTTTCTGTAAACGACCGAACTCGATTCGCGTTCTCGGGCTTCTACTCTGAAAGACACTTCTTGTAGTTACATAGATTCTCTTCATTGCACACTACACACGCTATTTATTACAATAATGTTTCGTACAAAGTTGTAAAAATTAAGCAATCTGATGCTTACATACAAGGTTAGAATTGCGTTCTTGCTCTGCTTTTGAATGAATTAGAAAATTTCGTATTGTGATGTCTTAATTCTGATCTATTTCCATGAAAGAGTTATCAATCATTCCTTATTATAGTCCGGATAAAATAGGTTACCTTTTGTTTAAAATAATATTCCCCCTAGCTGATTTCGATGACGGTGGCCAGTCACAACGACTAACCGACTGCGTGAATCATATTATATTGCACAAGTGTGTGCGCAAACACAGGTGCACTCTCTATTCCTTTGACTCTCATAGCCCGGTGGGACAGCAATCTGATACGACTGGAAAGAGATCAGGCGATCAACCGTTGGTCCTGAACAACGGTTTACGTGCTTTTCGAGACACGAGGGTGAAATATCGCCAACTTCCAAACTCCGGGCTTCCGTAAGTATTTCAGAACAGAAAAACCTAGGTACATATTTTTGGCCCGACCCGGTGATCGAACCGGGACATACATTTTCAATATCATACAATACTTACAAGTGTTGGCTGTTAAAAATACTCAAAGAAATATTAGAAAACGTCCTTTAGAGTAGGGTTTCTGTTCAGTAGTGTTCACTGTGTTCCGAATTTGAATACTACCCGAGTTCCCTTCGCATGAAAATAAAGATCTTGTCTATGAAAATGGCTGACGCGTTTAAAAGATTTTCTTGGATTCCAAATCTGATTTGGTTTAGTTTTAGATTTTGTAAGTTAAGTGTAACGGTGTTTACAGGATTTCACCTTAAGATATCCTGGCCATATCCTACTACTATTATAAAGGCGAAAGTTTGTATGGATGTATGGATGTTTGTTACTCTTTCACGTAAAAACTACTGAATGGATTTGAATGAAACTTTACCACAATATAGCTTATACATCAGAATAACATATAGGCTACAATTTTTGAGGTTTCTAATGTGAGGTCGTAAAAAAACACATTTTTTGCGCTACTAGACGGGACGAACCTGAAGTCCACGCGAACGAAGTCGCGGGCAAAAGCTAGTTATAGTTATAAAGGGATTGAGGATTAAAAAAACATAAATAAATAAATTGACAACATAAATTTTCATTATACTTCTATTACGCTTAGCTATAAAAGTTTGGATAGGACCCTGGTGCGCGAGTTCAACTCATACTAGAAGTTTCATATATATATATATATATATATATATATATATATATATATATATATATATATTTTATTCTTACAAAATTCACAGCTCTTGGTACAAATTAAGCTTATCTTACATACTAAACTAACAGCCAATAACGAATTTACTTTTTTTAAAACATAGAAAGTAAAATCAATAGTTGACATGGGCAATCAATAACAGGTTTTATAAAGTGCGTGTGTATACTTGCTAATAATACCTACTATAAAATTTACTTATTTACTCGTTGACTAAGTATATAAACCTAAATTTAAATGGATTTATTACATAATTATATATGAATTGTATATTTTCAAGTGGATACAACTGTTTAACTGTTAACAATTTTGTTTGTATTTAAATGGCCACAAACTCGTATTGGCCATGATTAGTAATAATAATGCAGCCAAAAATGGATTTTATAAAGGACACGGTCGTATATTGCCCCAGAGTCGTTTTATGTTTGATTAAAGAAAAGCATTAAGAGACTTGACTATATCATTTTGCAAAAAAATATATTGAATTTTTAATACAACATTGTTAATTTACTTTGCTTTTATCTAGCGGCATATAAAACTACAAAAAAAAATAGGACAACGATTGAATACAATTTCCTGTGCCCAACAATTGTTGTGTTTGGCAGAAAATAGCGGTTTCGAGCACTTATAAGCAAACTGACGACCGCTTAACGAAATTTGCCTTCCATAGGTACTAACCTTTAAACCTACCAACCTCTTCCTAAAACTTGAAAAAAAAACTGTGACAATTGGAACTTCTTTTCGTTGGCTATTGTTTGCGTCATCGTAATTTTCACGCGTTACGCACCCTAGCGGGGGAGTTTTCTATGTTTTAGTTTTGGTGGCCTAGATTGCGGGTTTTCGACACAGATGGCGCTATGATCTAGAAAGACCTGTACAAGAGATTGACCCCACACATTTTATTTCGTTTTATGTGAAAACCCCGCTATTTAAGGCTTATATTATTTTATATTATTGTAAAAGGCGAAGAAACGAACCCATAAAATTAGTTTTGGTCATGACGAATGGATTTTTACTTTTGGGGCAAGCAATGTATGGCGGGTCGACCGTTTCCTTTACTTAAAGTGTTTATGGCACAAATAATATTGTACGATTACTTACACTGCCATTCAAACCTTTTGGTCATCCAGAGAAATGGCAATGGGTGCAGTGAAAAAAAATAAGAGAAATGTAAAAAAAACATCACTACACAAATAAAAAGAGTTACACAATATACCTTAGCACCAACAACAGATTATACACAGTTTTCTGTATTATGCTTAGCACTTGAGCAAGATGATTTCTTTTTATGTTTAACTTGCAAAATTCAACAGGCTTGTTCATGTGACGGTGGCCGAGTGGTAAAGGCATATGCCCGGATACCGTAAGACACAGGGTTCAATTCCTCGTCTGTCACAGAGTCACAGTTGCTTTTTACAAGTGCAATTTGACAGTTGCAATTTTCGACGCGTTTGGTGTATTGGTTAACGCTCCTGACTATTACGCCGGCCATCGCGGGTTCGAATCCCGCAGGGGGCAAATGTTTGTGTGATGAGCATGAACATTTGTACCTTTGTCATGGATGTTATATGTATTTAAGTATTTATGGGAGACGCCCCCGTCATAATCGTTGTCTGGTACTTCGTAACACAAGGAAGAAAATTCCTTACCACGAAACCAGATAATTGGTGTGTTGTCTGGCGCATATTTAAAAAAAAAAATATATAATTATAAGATGATTTAACCCAGGATTACGCATTGTCTATGTCAGTTTATTTGACGTTGATAAAGACAAAAATAAGATTTAATCCAGGAATTGCGTCGTCCTGCCTTCGATTATTATTAAGTCGTAACTTCAGCAAATATGGTAGCAAATTAAAACACTTAGTTGCAACTTGCAACTGTCTTTCATTCTAAGAACGATCGATGAAATAAGAACTTGGATAATAAATCATGTGAAATGTCACGTGTGATGGTTTCCTTCTGAGAATATAACTTAAGCCGGTTACACACGAATCATTAAGGTCCACTTGCGCAACCACAGTTGGCTTTTAATCCGAGAACAAAATGTCAAAAAACTGTCAGCAACAGAATTTAAGTCGTTTAAGTGATAATATTTAAAGGGCCGATAAAGCACAATAAATTAATCATTTTTTGTAGATAACATTTTGTGTTTTTATCCGCTAGTTTTTGAGAAAATTGGAGACTAAGGTAATTTTTTTTTCAGATTTTATTTTTTTATTAATTTAGCCTAAGATTTGAGATAAAGAAAGTTCGGGCACTGAATTGAGAGAGGCGAAGCCGATGAAGTAGATAACTTTTTAAATTGTCAGGGTGCTGTTTTAAAAAAAATATGATGTCTATGATAAAGAAAAAAAAAAAAAAAAAAACTCAATTTTCCAAAAAATAATGATAGTGTCCTGTTTCTATGATGTATACAAAGCCACTGTTAAAATATTGTCACTTAAAATGTTTTGACCCACTGTCAGCATCTCTCACTTTATATTCAACTGACTAGGAAATAGGGGAAGAGTTCCTATATATTTTTGATCTAGTAGACCACTACCAATTTCAATTCTTATATAAGTTGAGGCCATATTGAAGGCTTATAAATGCGTACACCGGGCGCTGCCACGGCACACTGCGCTTCGTGCTAATGGAATCTTATTTTTTCGTTCCGTAACTTGAGAGAATAATATGGAACCCTTAAGGATCCCTTTGTTTTATCTATTTGTAATAAGGTTACGCCCTTCAAATTAGTAAGCTTAAGTGACAGTGCTGGGCATATAGCAGGGCACATAGTGCAAAAAACTGATGGCCGTTGGGGCAGAAAAGTTCTAGATTAGCAACCCTACGACCGATGTCCGTAGGACGTTCACTAACAAGATGAACAGACGCCCGTAAGATCACACTGGGTGCAGACTGCTTGCGATCGATTGCTAATAAATCATACCATGTATAAAATTTGTTTCACCTCAACTGTAAACTGTTTTGTGTACAAACAATAAAAAAAGAGGCAAAAAATATTTTTGGAACATAATAAACAAAAGCTTTCGGCTTTGAGTTAAAAAACCATGGGATTGGTAAGTAAGATGGTTCAACCGAGCCGTGGTTACTTTGCGGAATCCGCTTGGTAGGTCGACAGGGCAGTGGGTAAGTCGGTAAAATACCCTTTAATCAACGATAATAATATAATTTCTTGTGAATGAATCCATGACACCGATAATCCGGCTGTGTTCACGAGTGTGAGTGTCACTGGGTATAAATAGAGTTCGACTTGAAATTTTCAAAAAAAATATATGAAATGTTATTTTAACATTGCTACAAAACTTTGCAAGCTTCCTGAAAACTATTTATATAAAAGTAAAAAAAAGCATTTGAATGAACTACTACACTACACTATAACGGCCTGTTTCACAATGTCCTAATAATTTATGGTTAGCGTTATTTGTAAAATAATTGATACAAAAGTCTGAGAAGTTTCCATACTTGAACTATTCGTTGGTTAGAGCTTCCTCGATTGTGAATCAGACCCTTAGAATCGCATAATATCATAAGGGCGATGAACCTACTTGATAAAAGCTGCTAAAGTCATCTCTCTGTATGACCTAAAGGTTTGGGCACCGAATATTTTAGCATTAAGTCTACTTTTGTACATCATGATTTGTGCAATAAAGTCTTTAAATAAATAAAAAAGGCATTAAAAAAGCATAGATTATGTATTAAAAAATATCGCACAATGCCAAAAACTAGCGGCGCCCATCATTTTCGCTCTTGCCAAGAATATCTTAGATGAAACGATCATAAACTGTCTCCGAATATATCCCTTTAGGACGACGGGATATACTTTCATCTAGATATCCTCACTTTCTTTATCTCTTGTTACACGATCTTAGACCGTATCTCTTGGTAATAAGACTCCTTGTCAGAACACCGACGGTAAAGAAAAGTTGGTACACGTATAGATTTAATCTAAAATCAATACTAGGGTAGACGTATATTAATATCTAAAGTATGCTTTCTGCTATTGATGAGGATAAAGCGGTGATGTTTTGGGACGGGAAGTCCAGATTGTCTATTTATTTGTTGTTTGGTAAATAAAAGAAAGGAAAAGAGATGTTCAAAATGAAGCTTCATAGAGTGTTATAAAATTGATCGATTCTTTTTCGTAAGCATTTACATGCATTTAAATACTATGTCATCATTGAGTATGATAGTCTCAAAATATTAAAAAACCGGTTAAGTGCGTGTCGGACCCGCGCACTGAGGGTTCCGTGCCACCCTTAACTGAATTCAGGTTCCACTTTCTTTCACTTAACGAAAACATCACAATATATTGCGACAGCAAAAATGACTTTGTTTTTCATAGTGTTTGTATGAAAGACAAAGTTATATTTGCGGTTAATAAAAATGTGCAATATCTCAAAAACTACTAGTTCGATCTCCTTCAAACCAATTTTCGTTGAAAGTTTTTGTTGAGATCTACATCATATATTTTTTTCAAAATTTTCACTTTCTTAGTTCAAAAGTTAGATGGGGGGGGGGGGGACGCCCATTTTACCACTTTGCACAGTGTTTTTTTGACCCTCATTTTGGGACAGCCCAACTTTATTACATGATCGCATAGAGAAATATATTACTAACGTAAGACTTCAACTCCCACTGGCCTCGCTATCATAGTTTTCGAGAAAATGCGATCTGAATATAAATACCGGTAAATTAGGATTTTTCTAATTAAATTCATATTTCTTTTTCTATGAATGTTTAATAAATTTCTACATAGCAGCCATAAAGGCCTGCTATAGAGTCAATTTATAAACCATGCACGGGGAAGCTACGACGTCACCATCTCATGAAAATCGCAAATATTACAAAATGAACTTTATTTTTTTGTGACAAAAGTATTTAGTATTAGCAATTTATTTTTACTCGAAAACATAGCTACCTATATGAACTACTTCCACAAAAAAAAACGATTGCTAATGTCCTGGAATTTTTGACATATGAATTTTTAAAAAAGTACCGATTTGGTTACCGGTATTTGGTCAAAGTTCTTAATGGTACTTTTTAGCAATAGTAAGAACAATTCTTTGTGGCAGCATTGCATTATGCAAAAACTACGGCTTAATTTTTTATATAGTACTTTATTTATTTCTCTTCTATTTAATTTAAAAAAAAAAAACAATTGTTGTTCGTTAGTCTCGCAAAAGCTCTCAAACGGCTGGATCGTTTTATATAAAGAACTTAAGTATGTATACATCACATAATAATATGACACCTGTGATGGTCATATCTATCTAATAATGATGTTTTTGATCAGCGCATTATCATCATAATGCGCATATAAAAAAACAATAATTAAAGATATTTACCCTGTTTTTGTGCGTGTACTAAAAAATGTGAAGAAATTTCAGGAAGACAGGTAAACAACAGGGAATGACGTCATGAGCAAACAAATAAGCTTCCGCATAAACCTATACGAACTTGTCAAAACAGGTTTTTTGATACGACCATTTGTAAAACATGTCGTCGTATTTTCATCATCAACTAGGTACATGTGGTGTCGATAAGACGCGTTACATTTTTGTACGCATTCTTGAATACTACATTGTTATCTATTTGAAATAACTAGAGATTTTTGTTATTATTGTTATGTTATTGTTGACACCACATGTAGTTGCACACTGATGCTCAGTTATGAAAAATACGACAGTTTTTTACAAATGTTCGTGTCATAAAAACCTGTTTTGACAAAATCGTACAGGTATATGTGGAAACTTATGTGTTTGCTCATGACGTCATTCTCTGTTTTTAGGGTTCCATAGCCGAATGGCAAAAAACGGAACCCTTATAGTTTCGTCAAGTCTTTCTTCTTCTTAGCGTGTCGATGGAACACGAGAAATTATATCGTAGCAGCCCAGAATTCAGCCACTTGTATTGCGAATCGACTGCAGTTCATTTAATCCGTTGGCGTGCAGGTGTTGGGGCAGGCCGGGCACGATGTTAAGTGTACCATAGTTTGCACTGCACCGCAAACACAGTCCACATCGGAGCTTGCCGAAAATCCCCACCTGGCCATGTTCTCCTTACTTCGACCAACCTGAGTCCGAAACCCTGTTAAAGGACTTCCAGATCGACCATGGTAGATCATGTCCAGGAGGGAGATTCTCGGCAAGTGGGACAAAGGGAGTAGGCAGAGAAGCTTTTTCGCTCCAAAGATCACGTCTGGCCTGTGCGGGTTCGGTAAAAAGTAGAGCGACACACTTAATAAAACTGCGAAGACTTTTTAGCCTTTGCGGCACTGAGACGTAGCCGTGCATAGGGTGCCGTGAGTCTATCTGTCTATAACTGTCTGTCCGTCCGTATGTCACAGCTACTTTATTCTGAAACTATTATTATCACTCAGCTGAAACTTAGTAGGTATGTGTGTTTTGTTAACCACTTTCAGATTCAGATATAAAAAGAAAAAATATGACATTCAAGGAGGGCCGGTTTTTGTACCTGCCTTCCTGGAATTTCATCACATTCCTTAGTACGCGCACAAAAACAGGGTAAATATCTTTAATTATTGTTTTCAATTGATCATATTGATCCAGCCGTTTGAGAGCTTTTGCGAGACTAACGAACAACAATTGTTTTTTTTTTAATTAAATAGAAGAGAAATAAATAAAGTACTATATAAAAAATTAAGCCGTAGATTTTGCATAATGCAATGCTGCCACAAAGAATTGTTCTTACTATTGCTAAAAAGTACCATTAAGAACTTTGACCAAATACCGGTAACCAAATCGGTACTTTTTTAAAAATTCATATGTCAAAAATTCCATGACATTAGCAATCGATTTTTTTTGTGGAAGTAGTTCATATAGGTAGCTATGTTTTCGAGTAAAAATAAATTGCTAATACTAAATACTTTTGTCACAAAAAAATAAAGTTCATTTTGTAATATTTGCGATTTTCATGAGATGGTGACGTCGTAGCTTCCCCGTGCATGGTTTATAAATTTACTCTATAGCAGGCCTTTATGGCTGCTATGTAGAAATTTATTAAACATTCATAGAAAAAGAAATATGAATTTAATTAGAAAAATCCTAATTTACCGGTATTTATATTCAGATCGCATTTTCTCGAAAACTATGATAGCGAGGCCAGTGGGAGTTGAAGTCTTACGTTAGTAATATATTTCTTTATGCGATCATGTAATAAAGTTGGGCTGTCCCAAAATGAGGGTCAAAAAAACACTGTGCTTTGGAAGCGTCTATATCTCAAACCTTACACTTTTACAAAAAATAGTTTTAGAAACCTTAACATCATTTTAAAAGACCTATCCATAGACACGCATAGGTTTGAGTAAAAAAAATTTTATAGGTTTTAGTTTCATGTATGGGAGCCCCCCCTTAAATATTATTTTTTCTTACTTTTTGTATCTGTGACATACGGACGGACAGACAGACAGACAGACAGACAGACAGACAGACTTGACGAAACTAAAAGGGTTCCGTTTTTTGCCATTCGGCTACGGAACCCTAAAAACCTTTCTCGTGGGGAATATTAAAAACACAAAATTATAAATCCAACCTGCGGCCATAGTCTGAAGCAAACAAAATGTCATATTTTTACACCACTACACCGAAGGAAAAAGAAAGAAAGAAAGAAAAGAAAAAGGAGGGTTATGTTTTTGACCTGTATGTTTGTACGTTTGTTTGGCATTTTACTCCAATAAGTTCAATCATCTGATTTCCTGCTGCATCAAATAATATCATGTAAACGTAGCTTTTTTTTATTTTTAAAATAAGTATTTTATAGGTTTTGTTCAAAAATTGTTCTCAAACAATAATTACATGAAAACACATCTCAGCGTTTTTCGAGCGCCAACTGGCGTTTGACGGATAAAAGCGTGTCGAGACTTCCAACCCATAATATGATATAAACAGAACGTTTTATCAGTCCCTCATAGTCCAACATATAAAAAAAATCTAAAGCGTGCAATCGTAGCCTATTAATACATGAAGTGATTGACACGCTCGTTCATTGATCGAAACATTGGTTGATAGGAGATATAAGAGATTCACGTTTTTTTTTAATTTCATAGCTGTTCACTATCTTTTTTCATTTCATAGCACTGTTAGTGCACCAACGCAATCGCATGCGGCATGCGATTTCACATATGCTGTCTCGCTCTAACGTAGTTAGATGTGGTAGTTGCATCCTTTTCAGTATCGTTCAGCCGCATCGCTGCCGCATGCGAATGCGTTGGTGTACTAACGTAAATGATCAGTTAATTTGAAATTTATGATCGATGAGATTCACATAACACGTATGATGGCTTTATAAACTTGAAAATGAATTCAGAAATTCCTATACTAGTAAAACCAGGAATAGACAAAGCTGATGACGTGTTTCCATAATTATCAATCGCTCACGGATCGAAAATGGATCGAATGTTAGGGTAAAGATAAGGAGACATGATTCGGCACTTTTAGGGCACATTTATTTTTTATTTTTTCACTGTATAATGACGATAATAAGTGTCATTTCATGACCTAAATTTAAATAAAGATTTTGAATTTGAAAGGCCGCCGGCGGTAATAACAAAAGACTGTTGATAAACACATCCGTGACGGCTTAAAATCAAAATAAAGAATGCTGGATGACGAATCAATTAAATGTTAATGAGCTCTTTTTCCGTGTGGTTTGTTTATAAACATTCTTCTCAAAGGCCCATATAAAAGTGGGTATAACCGAGTAAATGAAGTCAACAAACCGACCTGCACGCCAACCGGATCTCCCGAGCGTCCTGTACCGAAAAATGTATGGTAAACGATAGTGCTAGGGTGGTGTCGATATTTTCTAGTATCGATGTTAACTTTTTTCTTCACGAGAGTCGTTGTTTTGATCAGTTGTTTAAAACAAAATTTAATTGTATTATTGTTAATCATTTGCAACAATTGTGCGTACTTGTAAGTGTGTAGAGTGCAATCAATATATTTTATTAAAATTATGAAGTAATATACTTAATATTTTCAATGTACCTACTAGCATATAATTAGAGTATTCAATTTTTTATTTATTAGATTTCAATTCTCAATGCTCAATACTTTATTGCTCCATAATGTACAAAAGATACTTTGTACTAGCATGCAAATAGACGATATAAAAATCATTACCAAAAATATGTAGTCATAATTTTATCGATAATTTCGAATTTAGATCTTGCCGCACGTCACTACCCATGTCAAAGGTCGAAAACATCGCATAATGATGTTTGCCAACGCTGATACACAGGAATACGAGATAAATTGTTCCAGGGAATATAGAGGTAGGTACAACACTAAGGCCTAAGTTATACTGCGAGTGATTCATCTACTAGGCCTCCCAAAATGTTTTTCACCGTGACCAATGCAAATACAACTTGCAAAGAAGTTGCAAGCGTTCTGCGACTGCATATAGTATTCGAGCTGTACTTTTGTGTGTGGAGTAATCGAAATTGTTTCCCCCTACCCGCTTTAGGCTTGACTTCTTGATACAACATGACATTGATTTTCTGCTTCACTTGGTCACAACTTGCTTTGTGCATCCATTATGACCCTACAATACCATAAATTGAACTTTTATAAAAAGCAACTGTGTCAGACAAGGAATCGAACCATGTGTCTTTCGCTATCCGGGCGCATGCCTATACCATTTGGCCATCTTGTTTCCATTTAAGTTAATTCAGCTAATATTTCTTGCAAGTTGCCCGCGGTGTGACTAAGTCCTAACTAACGTATGTGCCAAAAATGCGAGGTTGTACAATTCAGTATTGTTTTTGTCGGGATATTCTTGTGTGTTTTGTTTGTAGCCAGTATTTAATAAACAGATAATATTTTGTATTTTATTTGATACACAAACCTAATAACGCTACATTATGTTAGATTTTAAGGCTAGTGAATTACCACGTCTAGTGGTAAACGACGCCATCAAATAAGCGTCCCCCTGGTGTTGGGTAGCAGCAACATCATTACTGGCAGAAGGCTGAAGATATAGTATATTAGGAGGCTTCTGACTGGGCATTAGGAGACGAAAAACCCATGGTTCTTAAACTGAGGTGTGGAAGGTACCACACACAGAGGAGGAGGGAAACCACCACACTATCTTCCCTTAATAGAGTAGAGAGTTTTTATGAAAATACTCCTCTAGCCCTTTAAGGCCCACTTGCGCACGATGATTTAACTCGGGATTAAATCATCATTCTGTCTCTGTCAGTTTATTTGACGTTGCCAGAGACAGAATGATGATTTAGTCCTGGGTTAGCGTAATCCTGGGTTAAATTATCGTGCGCAAGTCCCACAAATTTAATGATGATGGTCGTCCGTAAGTGTGATTTTCCGAATAATGTTCATTTCTTTTTTTAACCACTTTTACATGTAGATGTTAAAAATTTCACCATTACACTTTTAACAATAAACAATTCAGACACTTTCTAGAAAATATGTACCTATACTTGAAAATAACAGTTTTCGTGTTCAAAACATAACGTGCGTACATAATCCGACAAAGTTGGCCATCAACAAATTAAGATGGTTCATTTGCCCCAAGAATTCGTAACAACTCGGAACTTCTCAGACCTTTTTCTTTACTATGCGGGGCTTATGAAGTTCACGAATATCTTACGAAGCAGTTTTGTGGTTCGGATATGTAGGTAATTACTTAGAATGTATGTAAGGGTATGTAAACGTGTTCCAAAAGAAGAAGAATTGAGTTTTTAAATATTCAAATTCACAAGAAAAGATACGGGATTGTTACCATGTACTTATTATTTATGAGCTTCCGATATTTTGGCACTGTTGCAAGCGCCATCTAATTCAAACTATTCTATTAGCGTATCTAACTTTTCTAATGTTAGTGACCATGAAAATTTAAAACAAAATATTCAAATTCACATTTAAGGGCTTTGGAATTTTAACTACGGGGCGTAATCACTTGGTTTTAAAATTCTTACGAAATATCGGCCACGACTGAACCCTTTTAAAATATAAATCGAAAATATACTTTGGTAAACTTCGTGAAATTCCAGGGTTTCGAATTATAAGCTGTTAAAGATGTAAAAATAAAATTCTAGCGTCCTTTAAAGCCTGTTTATGGATAAACTTGACGGTTTAGGAGATTTTGTTAAAGAGTATTTAATTTGTAATGTAATACAAGGATATTTTTAACCTGGACCAGTTAGATCTTGAACTGATTAGGCATCCAATTAACCGTCTGATTTAACCAGATGGCTACGACATCAACCCCTACTTGCATTGTTTCGTAAATTTGTGTGATGTAATAAATGCACTATTAAAAAAAATATATACACGTCCTTTGGATATTTTTAAATGTTTAAGGAGTAGTAGGAGGGATAGTGACTGGATGAGGAAGGCAGGAGATCGTGCACTTTGGCGTGCCCTTGGGGAGACCTACGTCCAGCAGTGGACTGTAACAGGCTGATTGATTGATTGATTAAGGAGTAATCATCGCTATACCTAGTTAGCAACTTTTTTACACTTCTGCTATCACCTACTGCCGTAACTGTCACAGCTTCTGACTACAGCCAAATACCTAACCATCTTTTGCCTCTAAGTATTATCTGCTGTAATATTTTGAAGTGAATAAATAAATATGAATAATAAAACTTGGAAGAAACTTACCTCTGATTGCCCCGATATTTCTATGGCTTTTCAAACCTATAGCTACGATGACCAATGCATCCCTCAATCTCTGTGCCAACTTCACGTTGCCTATTCAGCGTATACGCACTGCTGAAATACGAAATACTGCTTTTATCCAAGCAACGTGATCATATCAGCGCCATAGGAAGAAATAAGGGTATGGTCCAAGGAGCAGCGATGTATTAAAAATAAGAAAGTAACGGCAAAACGTACTGTCCAACTGACAGATGCTTTTTTCCAAGTCAGGAAGTGTCAGTTAGTCATTCTCATTTATTTTTAACTGCTGGCTACATAAGATGTAAGGTGCTACAAGTGCGATTTCACCCACGTAAATATATATATATTGTTTATTGTTTATTGTGCATTTCAACATTTACAACTTAATAGTAATTACATTTAGTCTTGATACAGTGCTTATCACTAATAACATGACTCTGCCTCCTAGTTTAGGATTATCCTGTATTCTAGGAAACAGTTCCTTCCATTAGATAGTATAGTGCAAAGCACTTATACACTTCCCAAGCTATAAAACACAATGCAAGTAGACGTATATGTTGTAGTATCTAAGTGCACGTGTGCAAGTGCGACCGTGTTTGTGTGTGTGTGTGTGTGTGTGTGTGTGTGTGTGTGTGTGTGTGTGTGTGTGTATTGGAATGAGCCAGTCCTGTAATAAAAAAAATGATTTCAAAAATATCGTTATGAATTATGCTATTCTAGAAGTTAGTCCCTAATCAAAAATCCATTTATACACATAGACTTTTGTTACATAAATTGACAGTTAGGTAATGAGATGGGTAATTCATTTGATTGTAGGCATAATATCGTATGGAATAATTTTTGGTATAGTCAGCGCGTTAACATCTGAGTTTTTAGACCGTAATGTTAATAGAGATAGGAATATACAGCGCGCCGCTTTATACATGTACAAATACTGAAACTTGGACCACACAGGCAATGCAAATGTCCACAGCTCCGAAGTTCGTGTTATCTTTTAGTTTTCCAAAGAGATTTACGTGTTTAGTTCGCTTTTAGCGAAATCCTTTTGTTTCATATTTCAGATACTACTTACTTCCCGGTTTTGTTTGACGTTCAACTATTTTGTAAGTTTGAAGGACTTTAATCAACGGAGTTTGGAGGTTGGTGAATAATTTTAATAGTTTTTGAGTGAGAAGTTACTCAGTTTATTGTTTTTGAGATAAATAGTGAACGATTTCAAGTAGGTTCACTTCTTCTTATTTAAATGAATCCAGATGTTTACAGATGCTTCTTAAAAAGACTGAAGAGTAACTGGCGTTTACGTATTACTTGACATGATACGTTTAGGCCAAAATAAGGTAATCAAATTGTATTTCATACCACTGTTAACTTGACGCCTAACAGAAAACATTATCAATCGTATATTGCTTCCGGTAACCGCTTTAAAATCATTCAAAGAGCTATAGGTAGGTACTATACAGAAAGCGAAGCTTAACAAAAACATAAAGCAAACATCTCGGCCATTGCAAGTGCAGCGTTTCGCGACAAATTCGCCAATCCCGGGCTTTAAATCCCGGGTCCCGGGATCCCGCATTACGTGACCAGAACACGGGATTCCATCCTCTATACACCGCAATAAGATCTTGGCGGTTGAATTTATTAAAAATTTAATACCCACTTTTTATGAAAGGAAGCTTGCGTTCTGAATTTCAAACGATAAAATTATATTTATTCGTGTCTCTGTGTGGTGAGAGAAAACATTTTTAAATGAGAGGAAAGTCAACGATATTATAAGTCGAAAGCCGCAAAAAAAAGAATCCTTCGTTTTCTTTTACTTTTTCCTGTTTTGTTTCGAATTTCTAAACGTAACATTCATTTTAATTATATTAGGGTCATGACTGTCTCGTTGGTGTAGCGGTTTACTCGCTGGTTGCTACCCAAGAAGTCCCGGGTTCGAATCTCGAGTCGGGCTGAAATTTGTTTCTGAGTTGTTTCTGATAATACTCGGAAACAGCTTGGAGTTAGGAAACTGGTGGTGATGACACCACCGTGCCTCGGAAAGCACGTTAAGCCAGTCCAGCGCCTGATATCTCATCGATCATGTCAGACTGCCGTCGCACCGAATTAATGAGAGTGAAAAACAGAGTGCGCTTGTGTATTGGTCACACATCTAGGCACTATAATATCTCCTGCGTATCTGGCCTCTCTCCTTTGAGAGGTCCCGACTCCAATACCGAAAATCGGTATAGGTAAACCGCTTCATTGAGACTTCACCTGCGGGGTACAGGGGCGCGGGGGAGGCGATAACGGGTCGCGCGAGAGGTGCGCGCGGCGCGGGAATACCCGCCCGCGCCGCTCACCAACCGCGCTCTCGTCTCCCCCCGCACCCCTTTTCCTCGCAGGCGAGGTCTCCAATTCGCGGTCTCCCATATAGGATAATATTATTATGGTCATTATATACCAAAATTATGACTAAACTGTAGGATTCGTGAAGTTTGAGCTTTTCGAAGTTAAGCGTGTAAGTTTTGAAGCTTTGCTCTACATGAGCTCTGATAACTTTTTGTCAGCAAGAGTTCAAATCTATATGAAAATATTGATGGATTAAAATCTTAATACATATACGATGACTTCGAATAATAATATAAGGCACACATGGGGCATAAATTCGGCAATTGTTAAATCTTAACAATGGCAAGTCCTAGAATTGATTAAATATGATACGGGTTAACATTAACATTCACGTAACTTTAACAGGCGTAATCTATAAGCATCGAGAAAATCAAAAACAAACCGTGTAAATCGCTGCAGTGCTAATGTTCGAGCGTTGTTACCAAAATTGATAGGAACAACTACAAACAAATGTCATTCGAATCGAATCAGACGACTTTTGATTCGTATGGCATATCAATACAAAACAACTACAACGAAGCTCAGCTATTTCAGGCACCCAAAGTTTCTAACAAGCGAAATCTGGGGGCGTATTGCGATCCAACTTAATCCGTACAATTCCGAGGCAGTTCAATTCCCACTCTGTGTTAACGAATATTATCAATATAATAATCTATATCTATACTAATATTATAAAGCTGAAGAGTTTGTTTGTTTGAACGCGCTAATCTCCGAAACTACTGGTTCGAATTGAATAATTCTTTTTGTGTTGGATAGTGCAGTTATCGAGGAAGGCTATAGGCTATATAACATCACGCTACGACCAATAGGAGCAAAGATATAGTGGTAAATGTGTAAAAAACGGGAGAAAGAAGTCACTATTCCACGCGGACGAAGTCGCGGGCAAAAGCTAGTACTATAATAATACTACAATGGTATGAATATGAATCTTAATATTGTTAAATAATAGTAATATTATCAGCATAGTGCGAAATTGCAATGAGAAATTCTAATTTGACAGTAAAGCAGAGCGTTGCAACTGTCAAAACTGCATCGCAATACGCACCCTGTTCAGAATCAGGCACAAACGTTCTAAATCAGGCTACGTGTGCTAAATCACGCGCAGGCTATGCTCACCTAATTTATGCCAGTTCGTTTAGCAATCGTTAGGTTAGGTAAGGATTGCGCGATAGCTATAGAAAAATATAAAACGAACGTTAAAATTATACCTTCTAGATTACTAATAACAAAATCTTTTGGCAGATGTACGTTTTCTTGATTCCGCCTTTTTGTCTGGTAAATTGTTTTAATATTTATTTCTTACCAACTACTTTTATTATTTCATTTAAGCGTGCAGTTCACGTTAATAGAAACCTAAGGGCCAGTTTTTTGATCCGTAGTAATGGTAATGTTACGTTACCTTCGGTAAAATATTTACGATTGTGTGTGTTTTAAAGAAAAACTTCTTTAACCAAATGTTAGAATAGATATTTTAATGACCATTGGTTAAGGTGTTTCTTCATCAAAACACACAATTGTAAATATTCAACCGCTGGTAACGTAACTTTACCATAGGATCAAAAAACTGGCACTTTAGTGGTTTTAGTAACAAACAATCAGACATCTATCTTCACAATCTTTCACGTTTATAATATTAGTAGGTTTAAACTGTATTGAGTTACAAAAAAAGTTTCAGATTGTTGTTATTTAGGATGTCTCTGTGTAAACATTCATAAGGTCATCTGTTTTGTCGTTATTCGTACAAATATCACACATTTCGTATTCGGGTCAAGCGTTAGTTTCAGCTTTCGACTCACTATTCATTTTTAGCTCCATTGTACGAAAGTTTTTCTCAGAACGATGTCTTTTTGTAAAGATTGCGTCTGAGACGGGACGTCTTGTATTTTTTTTAATTTACAGTCACATGTGACATGCCTATTATAATAAAACTTAATAGCAGTAAATAAAACTAATTTTGGACCTGTTTCACTGGTGCTAAATTAATATCTAAATTAGCATAGGTGGTAACTGACAATTTAAATCAAACAAATTGTGTCCTTTATTAAAACTAGCAGTCTCGGTCAACTTCGTTCCTATCCCGGCGCCGTAAAATTGCTATTCGGGGGAAAGATAAATAATACAACCAGGTATAAATCACGTAATTCGTACGACCCGCTTAAATAAATACCAACTATCATTTGACGAAATGAGAAAACTTTATTTCGATAAAGCCCTGAAAAAAAACAGTATATAGTGCGATCTAACGGCGATCAGCGACATCTGTTGACATTTCAAAGAACTTAACCAATGGTAGTTTTATTATTTACTCTAAATGAAGTTAACTGTTTACAAAGAATTAAAATTAGGTATATGTTCTACAAGCAGCTTTAAAGTAATTAAATAGGTATTTAACAACTAGACAAAACTAAAGATTGATATTTGGTTACACTGAATTGAAGTTCAATACCTACGATTAATATTGATTACAAAAGTAATACAAATACCTATATTAGATACTGAAAACTTCACGATTTTACACGAAAGAAGTTTGTGCACGGCAACATAATTCCAGCGGGAGTAGTCACGGGAAACAGTTTCTTTTATAAACCCTTTTTCCGTAAGGAAGAACCTTTGAAAAACAAATTATCAATTTCCTGTTTCCGCCAATTGGCTGAAAACTTTGAAGGATGGTAAATAGAGCAAGAGTTGGGTTCCTATCGCGGAATTCGGCAAATCCTTTAGCTATTTGTTGAGAACTGAGGCCTTACTCTGGACACAAAACCCGATCCAATGGTTATAGCCATCCCTGTCACTCATACCAGGCCATGCATGCGTGTGACAGGGATGGCTATATTCATTGGATCGGGTTTTGTGTCCAGAGTAAGGGGGCTGGTAGGTATTACTAGGGCTGTCGAAAATAATTAAAGAAAATAACGTATTACTAGGTCTGTTGTTGATAATTAAATAAATTTAAATAGGTAATTATTAAGCTCGCAAGCGCATGGTGGCAGCGCTTTGGGAATGTTATCGAAGTTAAACAACTTACGGCGCGTTTACGGTACATTTTGTAATAGTAGGGAATAGTAATAGGGACCTCTTACTGTTAAGCGATAGCTGTACTGATGTCAAATTTGTAAAAATAATTATTTCTGAAAGCTGTTAGTATTTTATTTTGAGTAACTAACATTAAAATTAACTCCTTGTTATAAAAAAATACCTTGCGCATAATTCTAACCATAGCATTATAAAATGTTTCTGCAAATTGAAAGCAGTTCGACCAAAAAAATCGAGTTACAAAGTACCAATTTGGTTCATAGTATTTGAGTTTTAATGTTGTATGATGTTAGCAGCGCTGTTTTTTAGCATTAAAAATCATCTACATTTGAAAACTATCTCATCAGATTATTGATGTTGCGGATAATCATGTCTGGCTAGTAACAGTCTATTCGCTCTCCTCTATAACTGCCTCGGTGGCGCAGCGGTTTGAGGGTTGCATTTTATAGAGGCGGCTGTGCCAGAAGACCCGGGTTCGATTCCCGGGTCGGACCTAAAATATGTACCTGAGTTTTTCTGTTTAAGATTTTCTCAGGGTTAAAAAGGCAAAGCCTCGGAAAGCACGTAAAGCCATTGGTCCTGCGCCGGATCTCTCTCCGGTCGTGTCAGATTGCTGTCCCATCGGGCTATGAGAGTGAAAGGAATAGAGAGTGCATCTGTGTTTGCGCACACACTTGTGCACTATAATATGTCCCGCGCAGTCGGTTAGTTTTTGTGCCTGGCCACCGTAGTCGAATTCGGCTAGAGGGATTATTATTATTCGCTCTCCTTATAAATACACTCAAAGCAGTTTCCTCCTTATATTTTCAGGCATGGCAACCCTATCTCCTTAGTACAACTGTACAAACAAACACACAAACGCTTTCAATCGGCGTCGTTACTAATTGCCGTCGACCGCATCGTCTCGGTACATTCGCACACATAAGCTTAATAGAACGGCCTGTTAGTTTGAAGTTAGAACCAAAAACTATGTTGTTAAAACTGTTTTCGGTTATCAATAGTTGGTTAAAAAATAAAAATACCGCGATTCATCATTATCATCATCATAACGAGCCAAAGCGCATCCATTGCTAAATGTAGGCCGTTTTCATGTTCTGCAACCAGTGCCAAGTGATCCGGCGATCCTTACCTACTGTTAAGGCCCAGTCGCGTGATCGATAGTAAACTCAACTAATGGGTGAATGCCGTTACCAATGGTTGAGTGTCTATTTAATTAAGATTGTGCGTGTTTTGAAAAAAAAAAGCTCAACCAAATATCAGAATGGTTATTGTTATGCCCATGTGTTAAGATATTTTACTTCAAAACGTGCACAATCGTAGATATTCAACCGATAGGAACGACGTTTAATAGTTGAGTTAACATCGATCATGCAACTGGGCCTTAGTGGGTTACTCACACAGGACCAAATCAATATTCTACTCATGACCATATTTATATTTCCTCTTATTTTTCTAGTCAAATGGATTGTCTGTTCTCTTTGTTTATTGTCGGGAATCGAACCCGCAACATGTGTGGCCTAACCGAGGATTAATGTTCTACTACGCTAGTTTTACTAAATAAGAAGGATTTTATACGAATTTTAGGTGGAGATTATACAAATACAGCTTTTTGTTTTTGCACAGATACCTAGTTATTAATATATTTGATCCTGTTTGTAATTTTCATCTCGTAAGATGAAACTGACTACAATAATTATGCTTAACACTAATACAGAATTCCTTGCATTATTTTACAAAAAAAAACCATGACAGAATCCCCTGAACCGTAACGTTTACCCATATATAGGGTGTAAAGGACGCTTGAATTTTAGTTTAAAAAAAGGAGAATGACCAAAAACGGGCCCAGATTGCGTCTTTGTAATTTATATTTCAAAAATCTTGTTTTGAATTATAATTACACTGGTATTTTTAAAATAATCGAACAAATAGGGGTTTAAAATAATAATTTAATAGCTTATAGTTCGAAAACCTGAAATTTTCCAAAGTTTTACCAAAGTACATTTTCTATTTATATTGATGTGATTTATCGGTGTTTGAAGGTATCAGCCGTGGCCGTTATTTTGGAAAAAAAATGACAAAACCAAGTTAACCGCGCTCCATTGTGAAAGGAGAAAACCGGTTCCCATAGAAACTTGGGCCTGGCGTTACAGAGCTGAAACTTGGCGTATATTTAGGTCAACTATAGTTTTCTAACGAGGCCCATTTTCACTACAATTATTAAGGGCTAAATTAGTAAAATAATTTACAGAAAATGTTTATGGTTATGTACAGTCAGTACAGTATTGCGATGCAGTTTTGACAGATAAAACGCTCTGATTTACTGTCAAATTAGCAATTATTATTGCAATTTCGCATTATATTGATAATATTACTATAATATAACAATATAAAGATTAATATTCATACCATTGTAGTATTATTATAATATTATTATATTGATAATATTCGTTTACACTGAGTCTGAATTGAACTGCCTCGGAATTGAACGGATTAAGTTGGATCGCAATACGCCCCAAGGTGGCCGAATACTTTTGAACAGTTAAAATATCAATAAATACCAAACACTACAAGCTACCATTAATATCTGAACATTATTAATTAATTAATGTTACGTTTTAATTAAATAATGTTCAGATATTATTGGTAACTTGTATTGTATGCAACTTATTGACATTTTGAATGTTTCAAGTTACTGATCACCTTGTCTGCTACAAAATATCTGACGGTGACTGTACCCTATGACTATTACAGTAAGAAAAGTGCGAGTAGACATTGACAGTTGACAGATCATTTTTTATATCAGTTTAACGGCCTCTAGACGTATCCATGCAGCCAAAGGTGACAGGGCAGACCATAAATAGTGCGAAGCGTATTCTACTAATGATACAACATAAAATCGGTTTATTTTTGGCGTTGGCCATTTCCATTTTAAGTAAGATTTAAACAGGGTGATCTACAAAAATATTCATTCTCTTGGTATATGTTTTATGTCTGTAACCGTCAGGCCCAGAAGCGGGTTTCTCCTTTATATGGATAACGTACAACTGAATAAGTAAGGGATTTTTATTAAATTCAAATGAAATGCAACATTATTATTTACAAAACCGACAACTAGCTTATCTGGAAAAAAAGGCTGAGCTTGGCATTCTTTACTTCGAACGATGAATTTTTGTATACTCTTTACTATTGTTATCCTTTTTTATGTTTTCATTACATAACAAGACACAAATTGGCTAATTAGCTTTTACACAAAGGACCCAAATAAATACACTTTTAGGGCTTTTAACAAAACATAAAACATTCTTACAGGCCCAATCCTCCAAAGAAACGTTACGAACACCGTAAATATTTATTTTACGGTCCAATATAGGAAACGAGTACGTCTTTAAATTGTGGTTTATTATAACAACCTCAGTAGAAAACATTTAATAATGTTTTTTTCGGTACCTATCCCTCCATATCTTATAATAATTTATTACATTTTGACGACCTACGTGAAGTAGTGGCTAAGTATGGGGAGTTTTAAGGCGTCGCCGGTTCCAGGTCCTGGGAGAGATTCCCGATCGAATCAAATGTAGAAATTATAAGTTTCTATAATTGTCTTGGGTCTGGGTGCTGTGGTACCACCATTGTTTCTGATTTTCATAACAAGTGCATTAGCTACTTGTGTTGGGATCAGAGCAATGTTTGTGATTAGTATCCATATGTACGAGTAATGTGTCATTTTCATGTCACTAGGTACATGTTTCATTCGCCACTAGGTACTTATTAACGTTAAAAAAATTGCAGGAACACAAACAGAATTACATTCGATGAAGTCCTTAAAACACTACGTTAAAGCAAAGTATAATATGCTGGACTGTAACCTATGGAAAATTTATTATTTTTTATTCATATACAATTTTTTTATTAAAAAAAATGTGGTGACGGTCACATAATAAAGTCTGAAGTTTTCAACACCAGACTCAATTATAGGACTAGCGATTCCCCTCTCAGCAAAGTCTATAGTCAGCTCAAAATCAGGGTGCATTCAGGGTGTGTCTCTACACTAAGCGGAAAAGATAAAGATTTAGAAAATATATTTTTAAACTCAAAATTCATAAATATTTAAAATTGGGAAACAAGCGCAAGCATGAGACCAGAATGGCGCTTCGAAATAATTTCCCTCGGAGTAAATCAACACGATGTAGCCTGGCTGGCTGCATAGATTTAAAGGAGATGTTTACAAAAATGCTAAGACCATGTTCGGTTACTCTAAAAATACAGGTAATTAGACATACTTTAGGTGATCTTAATTTAAATCACAATTTTTAGGTAATACCTTGACAACTTCTTCTGTCTATGCTGATTCCAAAAACATTGCTGCGCCGAAAGTGACCTGTAAAGGGGAGCCCGATTCAGATGGATTTATCAAAGTGGAGCGGAAGAAGTAGAAGCCCGTCAGCCGCAATCAAAGCGGTACCGCACTAACCGAACCGAACATGCTGCTGCGTCCTGCGATTCCGACGACTCAGTTGTATGTTTCTCGCCTGTATCACACCACGAAGGCTGAGGAGGTCATGGAATACGTGCAGAAGAAGACCAACCAAATATACTCTGCGGGTCGTCAAGTTGGAGTCTAGTCGCAATGTAAATTTTAATTCCTTTGTGATTAGAATTCCGACTGCAACGTTGACGACCTTCATGAAGGAAGATTTTTGGCAGAAGGGTGTTGTATTCCGGCGTTTTCGCGGAAGTCTACACGACACGAAGAACAACACGAAGTAGCGTGTAAATTTTAATTTGCTTGAAATTGTATTTTATTTTCATCATATTGTATGTGAATACACGGACACGGTGTGGTACCGTTGTAGGTACCTACTTACCAAGAAATACTTAGAGCTTTCGATTTGGGTGGACCGCGAAATTGAGACCTCGCCTGCGGTACAAAGGGGTGCGGAGGGAGACGAGAGCGCGGTTAGTGAGCGGCGCGGGCAGGTGTTTCCGCGCGGCCCTCACCTCTCGCGCGACCCGCTATCGCCTCCCCCCACGCCCCTGTACCCCGCAGGCGAAGTCTCAACGAAGCGGTTTACCTATAACTGTGTTGTGTGCAGTGCAGCACTACGCCTCCCCTTAAGGCATGTGAGTGTAAAAAAATGATGAAAATGCGCTGTCGCAGTCCCACGTATTATTGACTCAGAAGAAGCGAGTGTTTAATACTGCCATACATTCTGTACCGCTGTTACTAAGCCCAAACCTTTACCTCTGCATCCAACTAACGAGCTGGCGAAGACTGTCCGAATATACATGTGTCCCAATTTAATATCGCAGCGGACTTGTTTGTTGTACCACAGTTTTGAGTGGCCCCCGTGCGAACTGCTTATTGTTTTAATCAAATTCTATCCTAAATGTGGGATATATGTTTGTAAAATTAGGTTACACCAAGTCCCTTTGTAGCCTGGAGGATGCTGATTTGCAGGTTTCAATTCTTACATAAAATGTAAAGGTCACACAATTGGGGTAATTTAAAACTTCACATCATCATTCTCTTAGCGGCTAATTAATTTAATTTAATTTATTTATTTATTTCAGATAACATTTAGATCCATAGTGTTAGTAACAGAGTTTTTACGTCTAGTATTAGTAGAAAATTACAATTCGAATTAACAATAAAAATACATAATAATAATCTATTCATATAATAAAATTGTAGAGGTCGAATTTCTGTACAATAAAAGAAAATGCTTAAAACCGAGTCAAGGGGATGTAAGAAGTGCAATAGCACTAATTTAGATTTTTTTCGAATTTCTTATTTCTCTGTTTGTCTGTCTGTTTGCTCAGGATAAACTCCGAAACGACTGGACCAATTTAAATGAAATTTTGAACAGTGGTAGCTTAAACCATCGAGCAACATTTAGGATACTTACAATGCATGTAAATAAAAGTTTCCGTGCGATGTAAAAAAATATTAAAAACAAACTTCAGTAAAACGAAACGCGCCAAGTGTCACTTTTTCTACCATTGTACACAGATACAAATAACTAATGTCTAAAGTCATTGTCAAACAAATGTCAAGTCATTCAATCTATAACTGATGCCTAAAGTCATTGTCAAACAAATGTCAAGTCGTTCAATCTATCAAAATAAAACAAAGTGAAACAAAGTATTGAATATAATTTATTAATCATCTGTGATTGAAAGCATGGAAATTATGGAAAATTGCCTGTGTAAATATAATAGCAACATCGCCACATGTGAAGTATTAAGCCACAAGTGATATTAGACACTGATGTGTTGCAATGGTCTCTCCAGTATCACCTGTTGTTGCTGACCATCACCTGTATAATGTAACACCAAAGTTTTATTAACGGTATGTAGATATCACTTTTACAATTTTACCCACCAGTATGTTACCTACTGCTTTTCCTATTTATCTAAACTCTAATCATCCAAAAATTCAACTGGTAGGATTGCAGAATAATAAATGAGAAGTGAAGCTATTCTTCCAGAGAAAGAATTGAAGAGTTTCTTCCAGTTGAATTTGGAAAATCTACTCTCATACAGTTCATATACAGATAATTCAGAAATTGAGGCAGACAATAAACAATATTTCTATAGAAATGCCACCAATACATAGCTATCACGACAAAAACTTTGTTTCAGAGAGCAAGGGGCAGCAATGATAACCAAAACCTGGCTGCTGATTGTCAACATGTAAGGAAGGTTGTTGCATACCCCGTGCCAAACCCGCTACAATTGAACAAGAAGATTAACCAATTTTTACCACCTTTCAAGTGTCACATCACATACCTCTCCAAGATGCAGGGGAGTACAGACAAGAATGTGACTGTGGCATCGGTGAATCAACAATTAGTGTAGGCATGCAGATTAAAGAATATAAATAGCAGATTTATATATATTTATTTATGTAACAAAGAACCACTTTATAATTATGTTTAGACCAACCTAAGCAACATCTCATACTGCAAGATCTCAAGCCACAATGAGCTTTTTCTAGGTGGTTAGGAACGTCAATAGATATTAATGAGCGATGGTAGTTTCTTGGTCTACCTGTGACCACGGATGCTGATAATAATTAGAAACGTCAGGCCCTCTATTTCATTTTAAATAAATGTGTGGGAAATGAATCTGTAAAGTGTTTTAATTAAATGTGTAGTGTTTCCTCCATATTGTTTTTTTAAAATTAAATGAAATGTTGGTACTTTACTTTATGGTACTTGCCAAAATATAACAAAATATATATTTAGATCCATTTTTTCCACACAACAAAGTAAAATGTTAGTAAAGTAGAAGTTTTTTTTTGTGGCAAAGTACTTAGTAGCTAAAAAGTAAAGTAACCATATAATCCCATCAGACAAAGGAACTCTTAATCAAAATACAAATTGTGTACGTCCCAATTATCGGTATGGTCATAATAATTGATCACCTTTGATGTACTACTTGCTTCTTATTGTTGTATTAATAAATATACTGATTTTCTTTCAAAATAAGTTTAATAAAGCTTACGAAGCATTCTATATCGCCCTTTAGTTTTAGTTAAGTAATACAGGGTGACTTGAAGATGGGTGCAAAGCTTGGAGGCGGAAGTATAGTTGAGCCATGGTTGTCTTAGACGAAGTCTTACTATTTTTCTTAAATACTTATTACGTTTTTTTTATATAATAAATAATAAATAAATAAATATAAAACCTAAACTTTTACAATTCATTGCTAACAATAGCCAATTTTAATGATAAGTGAGTACTAAAATTTACTTTAATTAACTTATATAAATACTTTATATCTTGCGTACTTATAAGTACTTATACTTAAGTATCTTATTTGTAAAATCATAAGCCTAAATAATTAAAAATTCTACCCAAAGTCACTATTCCACGCGGACGAAGTCGCGGGCACAGCTAGTAAATAAATAAATTCAATTTATATTAATTAATTTATATAATAAATACGTCCCGAATTCGGGTTAATTAGGGCAGTGATCCAGTGCTTGATTAAGGCACTATCCCATCTCCCCGCCAAAACCCTTAAAATACTATTGGGACTACCGAGCATTCTTTTTTGGATGGAATTCATCTTTTTCCGCATTAAAGCATGAAAGCAGTCTACGTGAGCGTCAGCAAACATGCCAGACGCGCTGCAAAACCTCGTAAACTAAACTATATGTCTAAACTAATGGCTAAACTGTATGTCGTAGCATTTCCAAATTAAAGACAAATCGGTTTTTTGTAGTTTTAATGTTGTTGTATCGGATTCTATTTAAATTCTCCGTGATTGATTGACTTGCAACCCCCGTCACGAGGTCTCGGGTCTGATCCCAGGTCAATATTCGGTCTCGAGTCTCGGGTGTAGGTGTTGTAATACCCTCCGTTATTTCTGTTACAGTTATTTTTACCTAGGTACTTTAGGACTGGAGCAATGAATGGTGTAATGAGGTCTAATATTTATTTTATTTTATAATTTTTATGCTATAAATCAGCAAATTTATGGAATTTCAGTTGCTGTTTTCTTAAAGTACATACATAAACCGCATCCAACTTTATCATTAAAATGAAATACCTACTCGTCAAGTTGTTCACTTTATCTACAAAGCTTTATAATTCGTGCTCTAAGTTTACAAGGAAACAATTTCGTTCAGACATCCTTCAGTGTATCTCATAGACCGAGATCACACCGTTTGGTTTGTAACCGATTTTAATCAACTATAGAAGTATATAAAAGTTTGATAAGGAACAAAAACATTCCGTTTTGATTGAATGGTATTTTTTATCCTAGATGTACTACACATTTTTCTTAAATAAGCTGCGAAAAGACTGTACAGCAGATAGAAAAATGAATTATATTATTATAATCACAAATATTTTTTTCGTGATCGAAAGATACTTACACAGATAATAAACATACATACATGACTACAATGTTAAATGTGATACCTTTTTTTTAATGGGCTACACATAATAAAACCTATTTTTTTTTAAAAAGCTCTGCTGCTCTGCTGATATTCGATAAGGTATGCATTTCCGACGTAGGTTCTCGGACTAAAACACGACGTCTAACTTATTCTAGAGTTTCAAATGCGAATTCAAGGCGGCACGCGTCAAGTGCACTTAAGAACAGTGAAGACAAATTGAAGTTAAATAATAGTAATTTGCATGTTTCTCCTGTAAAACATCTCTACGTGTGCCTAAATTAAATTGAAATTCATAGTCACCATAGCCATAAGACGTTCACTCCTAAACAGAGGCCTCCTCCACGACCTCCCACAGCGACCGATCACAAGCGGTCTGCATCCAGTATGATCCTGCGATCTTTTCAAGGTCGTCTGTCCACCTTGTCGGTGGACGTTCTACGCTGCGTCTTTATTCAAAGGGTTTCCAATCTAGAACTTTTCTGCCCCAACGGCCATCAGTCAAATTGAAATTGATGGTTGAAAATTGAATGAAGTACAAATAGCAAAAAATCGTATATTTTTATCTCCGACGCTTATAGAGCGTATTATGTGGTGCCAGTTTCAGTAAATAATACCTATAAACTAGATGCCTATAAATGCGTATAAACTAGATACATCTGACACCAACCAAAATATTATTTTCCGCTTTGTAAAGATTTGTTACGTACAGTCGATGTCTCTCATGCCTAACCACTTTTCAACGAAAAATGCTTACGCACGCGACCCAAACGGACGTTACATTTAACGAAAGACGTTGCAAAGTGCAAGAGATTTTGGCTCATAAGGTGGTTAGGCGTAAGAGACCGCGACGTGCTGCTTGAGCACAGTATCTTTATTTATTTCAAAGACCTTTCAGTTGCCTCTTCTTGTTTCATCTCAATGAAACACACTTAAACTTCGTGTTCGCTTAAACTAAGGAAACGTTTTAAAGTTAAGAGTTCTCATGTGTTTGAAATTCCGTTTTTAAATTCAATCAACGTTGAAAACGTTTTCTTTAACCACCTAATTTAACTGTTGAACTGTTGAGTAATTCTACTGAATGTTTGAAAAAAAAAATATGTTTGAAATGATCTTTTTAGAAAAAAAACGGGAGAGGCCTTTATTTAGCAGTGGAGGTCGTGTGGTTACTAATAAATATGTAAAATATGTATTTTTTATTTTATCTATCGAGTTATATACACAATTTCTATCGACCATTATGTCCCCTCTCTAATATCACTTGACTAAGTAGCGCGAAGCGTGATGCTATCGACACAGACGTTTCTTATTGCTTGACCTCCGAATCCGAATATTGTGCCTTTGTTGATGTTTCATTATGTCCGACAAAGTCTTTGTGTCTTTTTATTTATGAACATTTTGTGTGGCATTTGTTACTGTCGAAGCAAGACTTAATTTTAAGAAAAATCTTATAAATATATGTATATTAGATTCGGAAATTTAATTTGAATATATGTTAAATAACTTTTTTGATGATCTAATCAACAAAAAGGTATTATTGACATTACAAAGTGTTTTTTTTTTATAAATCAGAATGCTATCGACCAATCCGGCCGTGACTGGAAGCACGGGACTTGTAGGATTAAATTAAATATGCTCCACTAATGGTAACCCACACAAGTGTTGAAATATACTAGCAAGTAGCAGCAGTCTATAAACAAAACACAAAGTAGGTAAGTAACAATTATTTAATTAAAAAAAAACTTTAATTTTACAACATTATCTATCGACACCGTCCCCTCACTAGCACATCCAGTGTGTCACGTCGCGCGTAACATTATCTAGGCAAGCGTTACAGGCACCCGACCACACGCAGATTATGAAGTTTTCTAGCATAGGCCTAGTTCTCACTGGTGGCAGTTACTGGCAATAGCAAAAATAATCCATTGAACTACTGTTACTAGTGTATCACTAGAATAGTTAGATACGGGATTAATTAGTTTACTCATACACATAAATAATAAGGTACATGGTAGCAATCCCGTATCTAATTATTCTAATGTTAGTGACCATGAAAGTTTAAAACAATATAGTGTATCACTGCCTCGGTGGCGCAGCGGTTAGAGGGTCGCAACTTAAAGCGACGGCTGCGCCAGAGATCCCGGGTTCGATTCCCAGGACGGGCCAAAAATATGTACCTGGGTTTTTCTGTTCAGAAATTCTTTCCTGGAGTTTGGAAGTTGGCGGTGTTTCACCCCCGTGCCTAGGAAAGCACGTTAAGCCGTTGGTCCTGCGCCTGATCTCTCTCCGGTCGCGTCAGATTGCTGTCCCATCGGGCTATGAGAGTGAAAGGAATAGAGAGTGCACCTCTGTTTGCGCACACACTTGTTTAATTTGAAGCAATTATCAATTCTAAAGTGTTTAATATGTTTTTTTTCGGTTTCATCAAATGATAGTTTGTATCAGTTGATTTTCTATTTAATATGTGGAAGATACTATGAATCATGAGTAGTTTCTTAGTTTAAAATATTTCCAATGTTTAGCTAAGAAATACAGGTTGACTTTGAGTCAACCTGTATTTCTTAGCTGTACGCAATTACTAGATCTTTAACACGTTCCGGGACAGTGAACGCTACAGGCGTGAAAACAATAAAACATCTATAGTGTCTGGAATAGTGTCCCGGAACGTGTTAAGGTATCTGACCACTACACCTAATCATACCATGACACGAAAAGCAACACGATACACTCTACTACGCCCACAGCGTTTAGGCCCGTATACATCCCGTATAATGCCAGTATGCAAAATGTAAGTAATCTGTATGATGCCCGTGTGCAGCATCCACCAAAACTAATAGATGTGTATCCGTTTCATTTTCGTAAATGCCTTAACCAAACAAACAATTATTTAAGTAACAAACCTGGTTGTTTTTATTTATTTATTTATCATGATGAACATACCTTATAAAAATCACTTGGGTTTGAGCTAAAGCTAAGAATTTTGCACAATAAAAATTGGTTCTGGATTATTAACAATAACTGTTATTGATTAATTTAAATACATAATTTAACAACCGTAGTAATACTTAAAAAGTAGTATTTAAGCTTATTTTTAATGTTTTTTGCCGTGTTATTGTGTGCAGTTCCCCCAAGGTCATGTTATGATACGGGTGGAGAGAAACCTTTGTAATGCTGGTATATTGCTGGTAGTAAGAGCGAAGCCACATTGGCGTTGTGTTTCCTGTGTCTCCATTGCGTTGCGTCGGCCCATTCGCAACGCGACGCAACGCACCGTGTGACATGCCGTTCTTATTTGTGTGTAAAACCACAGAATATAATATAATAGAACGTAAAACGCTGGAGCTGCAACGCTCCGGTTCGCAGCGTAGTCGCAACGCAACACAAATTTAGCTTCGCTCTAATTCGGAATACGCAACCGAGTCTTGTAAGAAAAGTAAAATAAATAATATTTATATCATGTTTTTTTTTCTGGCAAGTGACTGGCATACTGCAAACAGATCAAAGTACGATAGATGACCTCAATTGACAGTAATTCCGTTGGAAAATGTGTTCGTATTTAGAGTGTCTAAAATGCGTAACTTAATTTCTTTCTTACTAAACTAAATAGATATTTAGAAAAAGATATATCACTCAGCTTTACAACTTGCAAGTCTCTAAAGCCAAATTTGATCATACTGGTTGGCTGATTATGTCAAATTTTTAAGGCAAATGTAATAAGTACATGATTTATTCAGGCGCCAAATTTTATTAGTCGCCTTAGGCGACTACTGTTTGATATATCTTAAAAGCTATTTAATATTAAAAACTGTATTTACCTTCCCGACAGTAGTCGTAAGATCTCTTATAAAATGCGTTAGTATCGATGCAGTCGCCAATATTCAGTTAATTTGTCAATGACCAGCTACTGCATCGCGACAGCATCGATACTAACACGCGTTAGCATCGCGACTGTATCGATGCTAAAAGTAGCGCAGTGTGCAAAGGTTGACATTTTGTGACTGCATCGATGCTGCATCGCAACTGAATCGCGTTTGCATCTGCTAAAAGTCGCAGTGTGCAATGATTTTTCATCCTGTATAAGTCAGCGAGCAAATTTCGAATGGACAGTTTTTGTATCACCTCGCACACGCACCGCAACTGCACTCATAAATAAACAGTAATCGTTGAACGCAATTGTGTGTGTCATCCAGGGCTGTCAACAGCACTCTACGGTAAAAAAGTCAAGTTAACCTGTTAAGCATTCCACTGCTGGGCAAAGGCCTTACTTCAAGTATGAGGTAATATGAGCCAATACTCCACCACGCGGGGTCAGTGCGGATGGGCGGAGGGGTGTTAGCCAACCTGGCTGTCAGCTTTTATCAAGCCACTCATAGGGCCTCTGACTAGGCTTAACGACTAATATCCACCGATGTTAGCCAGGCCCAACAGCTTAACGTGCCTTCCGAAGCACGGAGATGCTCGTGATATATGTCAATTATATGGTCGGAATGGTCACCCATCCAAACATGACCGCGCCGTAAGTTGCTTAAAGAAAATGTAAGGGCTCTGACACGTCACCGACACTTGACGACTGCTGTAGCCGACGGCGTTTGCTGCCGGATTATTGACAGCTAGGCGATTAGATGTCGAAATTATGTTGACAGCACGTTGACAGCATGTTGACTGTAAGTCAGCGGCTTTGGTTGCTACTTGTCATGTGAATTATTCAAGGGACAGAGCTTATTTTCATCCTTATTTACATCTCAGCGCTGACCAAATGACGGCAGATGGGCTTAGGTAATAAGCTATTTAGTTGAGAATGATCTGCCTGAAACCATAAAATTCATGCCATTTTTTTTGTTATAAAAGTCTTCTACCTCTAAAATAAACTTTGTTGCCTGTACCCAATGTTTGCCTGGAAGAGATTGGTTCCAGCGATAAGACCGCCAATACTGTACTTATGAATTGTTTGTAATGTATTTGTGTCTTGTGTCACTTCTTGTGCAATAAAAAATATTTATTATAATTATGATTCCGGTCAAAAGTTGAGGTAGTAAGCAATAAAAAAAAATAAGTTGAATTCATAATATTTTTTTAATTAAAAAAATGTCGGCAGCCCTACTATTAACCCATAAAGCCGTGCTGGACTATAGATTGCTTCCGAATCGTATCTCTGTGGCATCCATTCTTTGTGGACCGGTGCTTAACGAAGTGTCCTGTGCACTAACAAAGTTGACGTTTTTACCAATTTTTCTTCCGTTGATTCTGTAGGTGTGTGTTCATATCAAAAACTGATTAAAAAAATGCTTAAAATAACGCATTTGTTCTCTATTTAGGAGACACAAATTATTGTGGAGTACAGTGAAATCTACTATATAAAAATAAGTCGGGTTTTCCTTCCTGACGCTATAACTCCAGAACGCACGAACCGATTTCCACAGTTTTGCATTTGTTGGAAAGGTCTCGGGCTCCGTGAGGTTTATAGCAAAGGAAATTCCCATAAAACGGGGCCGGGCCGGGACGGGGCTGGGGGCGAAATGAAGTTCGCTGGGACCGCTAGTTACCTTTATTTCCGGCAAGATGGACTGACGACCTTGTCAAGATCGCAGCTAACTTACTGAGGTAAACCTTAGAGGAGGCCTTTGTTCAGCAGTGAACGTCCTTTGGTATGACAATGATAATGATGATAATGATATTTCTTGGATGATAAAAGTGTCAATGGCTGTTCTTTATTTACATGGCTAACATATCTTTTTAATAAACACATACTTATCAGAATAAATTGGCATCATTTAGTTTGTATTTCTCCAAATAATACCCCAATTCAAGAGTTAAATAGAAATACTCCTAAAGAAATTCTCTCGAATAAATAACTTATTTTCCTAGCTTCAGGCGTTTTCAAGATAATTTGTTAAAAGACATTCTGTTCGAAAATGTTTGCAATTTTCTGCTATTGATATAAACTTATATTCCCGGCAAACCATTTTTATACGCTGAATAGTTTTCAATAAATGATCACAGAATCTAAGAAACAGTTTAAATAAACCCAAATAAACAAAGTTATATTTTTTAAAGTTTTTTTTCTTATCTATATTTTGAAAAATAAAGAAATAATATAAATTATATCTAAATAATTTTATATTCTTTCATTCTTTGAGCCACATACTCAAAAAATCATTTTAGCATGCATAGGCGACAGGATGGCTAGCTTCATAAATTCAAACAATATATAAATATATAATGTAAATATACGCCAGACAACACACCAATTGTCTGGTTTCGCGGTAAGAAATTTTCTTCCTTGTGTTACGAAGTACCAGACTACGATTATGACGGGGCGTCTCCGATAAATACTTAAATACAATTAATATTATAAACAACGTGTTTATAATATAACATATTAAAGCCTCATAATTCAGAATATCAAACTGTCCAGTGGTAAATGTTTGTTAATCACTCAACCATGCCTCAATTGACTGCTTCTGATTGATAAGCAAATTATTGACCAATGTATGCTGATAGGTTTGATGTGATAATTATCAGCTCATTTATGAACTGACAATGGTGCATTCATCGACTAATATACCAGTGAGATAGGTTATCGATCTTCTAAAGCTTAAGCTATTTTTAACGATAGCTTGCGTTCATGATCCCGAGAAAAAAAAGTTATCATCGCCTAAAACCTTTTTAAAGGTTTTAGGCGATGATAACTTTTTTTTAAAAGTTCATAGTTGACTCTGTTTTTGCAAGTCAAAAGAAATCTAAAATAAATCTCATAGAACCAGTATTTTAATCGACTTCACAAATAATGTTCATTTTCTCACGAATTGCTAATGTTATCAAAAAAACCTTTCTTTATGTAGCTTATTTTGATAACCAATATATTTTCGCTCTTACTTAGAAAGTAATCTATCACAGATAAACCAAGTTTTGTGTGGCTTTTAATATCTGATATAAAAACAATTTCTAGAAAATCACCTTAAAGCTAACAAAACACTTTCTCTCAATATCCAGCTAAGCACACTCGATCATAAATCGAGTTAAGTCTCAATTAAGTTTGTTATTCGATAATCTCCGATTCATAAAAGATCAACCGAAACGTGATTATACCACAGCCCGACAAAACAAGCTAGTAAAGGTATTTTAAGTATAAAGAATTTTGCGGAAAATTAAACATTGAGGACAAGATCGGGGAAAAAGTTTTCATTTCATTAAAAACTACATTTTTATTTTGTTTTTAAAACACAATAACATATTATCATTATTACGAATCAGTAACCTCAAGTGGCAGTAGATAGGGAACATAGCGCGAAGATCTGATGGCTGTTGGGGAAGAAACATTCTAGATTGGGGACCCTTCGACCAAAGGCGCAGCGTAGGACGTCCACTGACAAGATAGACAGACGACCTTGTTAAGGTCGTAGGATTACACTTGATGCAGACCGCTCACAACCGGTCGATGTATAAAACCGTGGAGGAGGCCTGTGATCAAGATGAGCAGTGGACGTCCTTTGGCTGATTATCATGATAATGATGATCATTATAAAACCAGAATGATTGCGTTAAGTGTTGTCAAGTTATAAAATTAGTTATATAGTTGATTTATTTTCTCTACAACCAGTTTTGTGCACACATAAAATTATATCGAAAGTTGCTATTATTGCACGAGAGCCACAGCTGGAGTGGCATTAACTTGACAATACAATGCAATGTCACCTTAATACACAAGTACTTAAGTGCAAAAAATTCATAACTATTGTTGCAGAAAAGCTATGGAGATCATTCTATAAATGCGCTGCTTAGCCGCAAATGAAACAAAGAAATAGTATAGAACTTAAGCAAGATGGATTGAAGACATTGTATGGGTCGCTAGATTAGGCTGCATGAAATGCAAGCCATTGCAACCAATCATCCTCGATCTTCCAAGCCGAGGTCTTTGCCATTAACAAATGTGCAGAGATAAACCTTGAGAGGAAGCTCCGAAATTAACACATCTACATCAACTCAGACAGCCAAGCTGCATTGATTGCTTTAAAATCCTTCGATAAAATGTAAAAACTGGTGCAAACATGCACTGAGACATTAAATGATCTGGGAAACACCAACAAAGTCACACTTACATGGGTATAAGGGCATTCTAATGTTGAAGGAAATGAAGTAGCAGATGAACTCGCTAGAGAAGGAGCCGATAACCCTCAAATCGGCGTAGAACCGTTCTGTGGCATCACCAAACAACGCGCCACTACGCTTCTAACCACCCTCTGTAAACTAGAGGCTTTTGAGTCGTGGAAGTCTGCACCAGGACAAAAACACTCAAAAGCACTCATTAGAGGTTACAACAACAAGGTAACTAAAGAACTATTAAAGTTCGAAAGATACAAGGCTTGTGCAGTGACCAGAGTACTAAGCGGTCACTGCAAACTAAACAAACATTTGTCCAATATGAACATGACCGAAGACGCTATGTGCAGATTCTGCAATACAGAAGAAGAAACGGCCATGCATATCCTCTACTCATGCGGTCCGCTTATGAGCAAAAGAAGTATCCATCTTGGGCGGCACATCGTGCACCCGGATGAGATAGCAGATATCACGCTCCAAAGAATCTGGCAATTTATAGACTCAACGGTACTAAGCAGTGAACTTTAACATAAGGGCTGCCACAATAGATGGTGTCAATAGACTGGTCGAGCTGGCACCAATAGGGCCCAACCAACAATAAAAAAAAAAACAATCAACGCTTATACACTCATGCATGTACACACGCTCACACACCACCAAGTAATTGTAACTGGTCTTTAAAGATGATGTAGATTTAATTAAGTGACTTTGAGATTGTTTATACTGAAATACTACCTATAAATAGAAACTGTAGAATTTCCTTGTCTTTTTTCAAATCAGTTAATTTATTCTATGCCTTATCTAAACCAAGCTGTTGCCTGTTTATTCACCTGTAACGTGCTTCTAAAACATGAAAATGCTCGCCGATATTTTTATCAAGACAACCCCTAATATAGATCTCGGGTCATAAACCTGCTTTGCCAAACATGTTGGTAAAAAACACACAGAATATTATCATATCATGAAGGGGTCGATTCTTGTTATATGTTGATTGACTTACTTTTGAATTGGTTACGTTGATTCACAAAAATATGTTACAATGAAAACTCTAAGAAAGATGGGAAAAATAGTTTTCATGACTAGATAAATATTTCGTATCAATTGTCAAGTTTTATTTATCTTTTTGTACTGTTTTAAATGAAAACTTAGCTTTTTAAAAACCAACTTCAAAAAGGAGAAGGTAATAAATTCGACTATATTGTTTTTTATGTTTTTTAATAGCATCTTAATGTCGCCATATTTTTACGACTGATAGTCACTATTTGGTGGACCTGAGCTTATGGTGTGTCTGTTTTCACTTTTTTTGTAGAAATTATTTATCAAATACGTTTACAGAATCGGCCCCACTTCGCCACACCCAAGTGATATATGAAGACGAATCTGCGAATTAGCGCGCCACCGTAAACACTTACCATGAACGTGTTTGTATGTGTAAGTGTTTCCACGGTTTGGTTAATCTACTTAACCGTACTTCCGAAGGCGCGGAACAAAGATTGTATGGAGTCGATTAATCTTTTATAGTTTTTTTTAAACATTTATTAAAGTCTGATAAATACATTTAATGCTTAAGCTAAAACATATAAGCCTCCTTCGGGTGCAGTGGGTTAAAAAACTATCAAATCAATCAATTAAAACAAGTTTAATTGATTGATTTGTTGTTATGTGTGTCATATTTTTTTATTGTTGAAGACCATTTAGTGTGGCGTTTAGACTTCGGACTAAGTCGGTGATTCGCACAGATGTTTATTACAAATCTTTTCTGAAAACCATTCGAAGATGGAATTGATGTGGTATTCTTCAAGGCAGTGAATCTCAGTTACTTAGTTAGCACATTCTTTATGAACGAAAACTATTTATAAAACCATTGTGATTGCGTAAAATATATTTTAATTAGAACTTATCCGTCGTCATAGTATTTCAGCAACACGCCGTGCTGTTTGTTAAAGAGTTACTAATGTTTTCCAAACAGCTAAAGTACGGAAAAGTAAATAAAGCTGATAAGACGTTCTTGATGACTAACAAAAACACGGAGTCGTTACGTGTTTCCACTAAGAGCCTTTTAACATTATAATTAGCACAAAAAATACATAGAGCAGCTTTATCGAGAAATCCTATAGATCTACTTCATTGATAAGCATCGTTTTAATTTACTATAAATCCATGTGTCTATAGTGTATCCCGATCATAAGGTTTGACTAGCAGATAAAGCTTTTAGCATTACTTTGTACAACATTGTTTGTGCAATAAAGTCTTTAAATAAATAAATGAATTAATTCAATAAATAAAAATTTCTCAATGCTTACCTATTGGCATTTTTTAAATGTGTTTGCAGGAGATTGAAAGAAAAATATTTTGGAATTATTGTTTCCTCTTGTATTTATCTTTCAATTGAAATGCGCGACGAACAGTGAAATGAGTGGCAGCCTTATCTTTCACAATCATAAACAATTGGCTGAAGATTCTTGGAAATACTATCTCAAAAGTACAAAAAAGATATTCTTAAAAAGACAGCCAAATGAGTTTCTGGAAACACTTGAGTTTTTGTTGTTTTCAATCTTTTATGTTTAAATGCCCATTTAAATCAGACGAGCGAATGCTCATTCTATCCCCACCTCATTAAATTCTTCATGTAAACAGACTTAGATAATTCGTTTGTTGTTTTATCTATCTAATCGAGCTTCCATTTTCAAAATAAAATTAAGAAAAAATGTTCTTGTTCTAGCTTTAGTTCTTTGTTCGTTTGGTCAAAACCCACCTAACGAGTCATTTGTGAATTGTAAACATTAGAATTTTTATCTCAGTAAAGTTTTCAATAACAAAGTAAACTTGCTTGCTTTATTGATACTTCATATACCTGCCAGTCGAATCTGGCCACGTAAACAATTTATTTTGGTAAACAACATAATTATAGAATGAAACTAGTTTAGTACCAAGTAAGTTATAGGAACTTAAAATTTTGACAAATTAAAAAACGCAAAAGAATCTATATTTATTCTACAAAAACTACAAAATCCACCCACAATACAATACAACATTCTGTCACTCAAACACCAAATCTACACACGAGACACATTTACAGAAGTGCCAACACACAGAATGAATTTGAATGGAAATGGACACACCGCCGCTTTCAGATTATACAGGATGTGCCCTGTTATACGAGCAAAAATTTTAAATATAAGTGCAGTAATCAATCCTAAATGGTTTTTTTTATTAATTATAAATAAGAATACATTTATTGTTATTTTGTAACAAAATAAATCGAGCCAGCAATGTATTGCAAAAAAAATGTATCCAGTCATTAAACTTGATAATATTGTCACTTACTACAACGAGTTAGCGATTTTGATATACATTGATTAGGGATTATTACTTTGGTTTACTATATCTATGAGTTAAAGCATTTTAGAGCACTATAACCAGGTCAAGGTAACTATGTATACTCTGTAGAATCATTGATTAAAATTTTTGCTCCTATTACAGGCCACACGCTGTATACCTACTGTAGATTTACGTCTGTAAATAAACCATTGGATAGTTTCTATTATAAATTTCCCCTCTGGAATCGCTTAGACGTCGTAACCAGTGGGCTATGATAAATATCCAGATCTTGCGAGCGGATTTTGAAGTTACTACTACTGGTTTTCGTTCTCCAAAAAGTTGGGCAATGGTGAGATTCAAACTTATGTCGCATATTTCCTGAGATTTTAATTGTTGTGCTTTCTAATCTTGTGCAGGTTTTATCACTTTAAAAAATATATATTTTATGGTGATAAAAAACCCAACCAACTTTTACAAAAAGAAGTAAAAACCCACTTCAAAAACGACATGCACTTAAAAGTGTTATCAGTTAAAACTCTTGACTTTTTAAAAGAAAGGACTTCATTTTGGGAGAAAATTTACTTTTTGGAGTCAGTGATGGATGATGAGAATTAGACATGACGGGTCTAAATACGAATGAGTAAATGCTACTCTCATTGTAATGTAAAGCGAAAGTTTAAAATCTCATATTACAAAGTGATGGATGATGCTTGAGATGACCAACGCGATGGCACCGAATCGTCCTTTTTCGAATACATTAAAAAATACTGTAAAACTCAGTAAAGATCTCGTTCTAACTGTAACCATCAAACATCATCATCGGTATAAGATTTTAAACTTTGTTGCATTTTTAAACTAAACTTCACACTTTAACGGGATTTTATGCAACTTTCACTTGTTTAAAAGGTAAAAATGGTGTTTACCTTCCCGACGTTTCGACCCGGTTACACGAGTCATGGTCTCGGGGCGACTGTTGAAGCTCGGCGTCGTCTGCCTGTGCGCGATGAAATATTTTCTTCTACCCGCACACTTTGAATATTTATTGCACTGGTACAGTCAGCTCGACAAACAACACTAACAGTATCTGGATTATTTACTGACGGCACAACACACGATTTGCACTTTGTTATTACTGGATTCCAGGTAGGTGACAAATGAAAACCATCATCCCGATTGAAATTTTTATATTTCTTAATTTCAATTGCTTCACGCACTAACCTAGTGTGGTAGTAACGATCAGTGGAGAGGATTTTTGGATCATGAAGTTCCATCCAGTGATTAGGGCCTGAATTAAATATAAATCCCGTTAAAGTGTGAAGTTTATCATCATCGGTAAGCTCAAGTAGCAACGGGCAGGGCACATAGCCCGAAGAACTGATGGTCGTTGGGGAAGAACAGTTTAAGATTGGAGAGAGAGAGAGCGCTGCGTAGGACGTCCAATGACATTTGTTAAGATCGCTCTGGATTTAAAACGCTTAAAACCGGTCGCTGTGGATCTCTGGCTTTGTCCAGCATTAGACGTCCTTTGGCTGATAATGATGATGATGGCAGTAACCAGGGTGACTCCATTCGAGTTTCCTTGGTAACCGGCTGTCCACCCAACGGTTTCTGCATTTGGCAGTAGTGCATTCCTATTTACCTACGTGACACCCATACAGAACCCGAATATTGCAGTATTTCAGATATTCACACATCGCATCTGAATGCAAACGAAGTGGATCATTTAAGGATTGATTCATGTGGCTAGAAAGGTTAATTTATTCCTAACTTATCCGAATACGGCAAAGCCAAAAAGAAGGGTTATGATTTTTGTCGTATATATATATTCATTTAAGTACTTCTTTTTGCACAGATGTGTACGTGGGTATTTATGTGGATCCCACATTTGCGACTGAACCTCTAAGACGATTCCTTATTATAGTCCGGGTAATGAACGCTACTGTTTGTTAAAAAAATACAAGGCAAATGCTACAAAAGCATATTGAGGTTCTTTAAAAAAATTGAGTACAAAAATTTTAATTCGTTGTCAGGTACCTAACATTCTTATATTATTATTTTTTTAATTTGGCAGGCAGCTTAGGCAGATTCATGAGCCTAAATTAGCCTTTTCAACATGTGTGTCAGTTTACTTCATTAAAATACATTTTCTGTTTTTATAGCAACTGGCATTAATATTTTTACTAAGGATCTTTTTAAAGTTACCCAGCCGATTCTGAGAATACATCTTCATTTTTATTATTTACGTACAAAACAATGCAGGTTCAAATCATAAATGTACAGCTAAATAGACATTTAAACATCAACTAAACTATTTGTTGTTAGACATCAAAAACCTTTTATTTGTGACTTTAATAACGGTTTAAAAACACACAATGTAAATTTAGAATAAAGATAGAGTGCAACCAAACTTTACTTCAGACGCTAACGTAAAACAATCATTATCTACGTTATTCAGTTAGGTTTCCAAAATACAATTTCTTTTCACATTTTTGTTTCAAAACAAAGTACGAATTTAGGTACAATTGAAATAAATGGGCTTTATCACAATGCTTATTTTAGAAATAAGGCCAATCCAGTTTTTATCTTGTTAATTTGACAAAATATTTCAACTTTTCTCTAAGCTAAGATTAAAGTTGATCTGAACAAGCTTAAAAGCCCTATGTTTTGGAACTTGGCAATTTGATCAGTCTTGTGAAAGTCTAAATGACTTTTGTGTATATGTATCATTAGATTTTAACTTTTTGTGAGGTAAAATAAAATGTCAAATCAAATTAATATTTATATTTTGAGATCGTTTGACGCTTGTTTAGTTATATGGTACTAGCTTTTGCCCGCGACTTCGTCCGCGTGGAATAGTGACTTCTTTCTCCCGTTTTTTACACATTTACCACTATATCTTTGCTCCTATTGGTCGTAGCGTGATGTTATATAGCCTATAGCCTTCCTCGATAACTGGACTATCCAACACAAAAAGAATTATTCAATTCGAACCAGTAGTTTCGGAGATTAGCGCGTTCAAACAAACAAACAAACAAACAAACAAACAAACAAACAAACTCTTCAGCTTTATAATATTATAGTATAGATTCCAATGAGTCGGTTAGCAGCCGTTATCAAGTGCCGCCTGGGAATATATAAATAATAGTCCCAAGCCGATTTCGACTACGGTGGCTAGTCACAATGACTAACTAACTGCGCGGGACATATTTAGTGCACAAGTGTGCAAACACATGTGCACTCTCTATACCTTTCACTCTCATAGCCCGATGGGACAGCAATCTGACACGACCGGATAGAGATCAGGCGCAGGATCAACGGCTACTTAGAAAACTTTTTGTACGATGGAGGTCCTTCTTACCCTACCTTCTCAAAAAAAAAATACACATGACAGAAAAATAGGCGTCATTTTAAACAAAAGACGACGTGAGGTGCAAGAGATTTTGGCACTTAAGATGGGCAGGCGCGAAAAACCGTGACCGTACAGACCTTCTTTGAAAGCTCATCATAACTTTGAGCTTATTTTTTAGGAAAAAGAGCACCTCGTATGTATTTTAATTTTTAATTCTAAGTGTCCTCCGACACTAATTAATAGTGTTTCATATGTCAACTTAAAGACAAAATAATTACTAACTGACTAAGATGGTGTTCATGAGAGCGTGTTATCTTCGACATGGAGAAACCGCATATATCTGATAATGGCGGAGCAATAGGATGCCAATGCTAATGGGAGGGTAGAGGAACTTTTTGGGTCCGTAGTTTAATTAATTTATTTTTTAGTCCCTAAACTAAGGCACAATATGAGTTTAATGTAGAGCTAGCTAGCCATAGCTTACCTGTTCACTATTTAATACAGTTACGCCCTGAGTACACTAACACTATCGCATGCGGCAGCGATGCGGCTGAACGATACTGACAAGGATGCAACTAACACATTTAGCTATGTTAGAGTGAGACATCATATTTTATTTTATTTTATTTTACTTTTAATGGAAGACCAACAGCTTCATAAAACACAGTAGTAAAACAAATGTAGTAACATTAAAGCCAATTAGAGGTCCTCACCGATTGAAACAATGTAGGATCACAAATAATTGAGCACTAGTACATTAAAACATACTACCAAGACAGAAAGAACAATGGTGGGATAAATCAAAGTACTAAAACATAATCAAAATCAAGTTACTGGAGCAAATGTTCATATCATATGCGAATTACACATGCCGCATGCGAATGCGTCGGTGTAATAACGGCGTAAGATAAAACAAAATAAATTTGAAGCTGCTGACTTTTACAAATCAAAATGTGTCTCGAAGATACAACCGATTTGTTTTGATTTGACTTCGGTATCTAGAAAACAAGTATTTTATGTGTGCAATATTTTATCATTAAAATTTATAGGCTCCATAAATAATCATTTTAACATGATTCACTGTTTTTAATTTCACTTACGAGTACCTTTAAATAATAATAACAGATGTTTTTTGTAAACATCACAAATCAAATATTTTTTATCCTATTATTGAGGCAGATGGTTTTTGTTGCAATAATAGTCTTGATAATTTTCTATTGCTTTCACAATGATGGTTATCCTACACTACTGATAAGCCACATGACCTAATAGACTCATGAAGCTAGATAAGACATTATGCACATTGCACACTTGCAGTAATAATTAAGGATAAGGATAAGATAAGGATAAGGATAAGATAAGGATAAGGATAAGATAAGGATAAGGATAAGATAAGGATAAGATAAGGATAAGATAAGGATAAGGATAAGATAAGGATAAGGATAAGATAAGGATTCTTAATTATTAGCACTAAAATCTTAGGAATAAATAATTAAAATTCACAGTTTCTCTTGATTATTACTAATAAGTTTGAAGATCTAGTTATTTGTAACTATGTGAAGTCTGATTCCATAGGAAAAAGAGATGAGCAACTAGCTGCAGTTTAGGGTAAAACAGCGGCATAGCAAAGTTTAATACAAGCAATCTTTAAATAACACAATTTTAAATCACTTTATAAAAATCTGAGCGCTATGAATTGTTAGTTCGTAGCATCGTAGCACACTGCAGACATCAGAGAATGTGCAAACATAATTATACACTGTGTGGGAGGGCGTGCACATCATCATCATCATTAACAGCCAAAAGACGTCCACTGCTCATCACAGTCCTCCCAAGTCGCAAGCGTAGTGCATCCAGTGTGATCCTGCGATATTTACAAGGTCGTCTGTCCACATCTTGTCAGTGGGTATTCGGAGACACTTGAGCAAACTTCAGTCTAGTTTCGTAGTCCGTAGCAGCGTCGTAGCCATAACTTGTAGTCGCTATCCGTAGTCGTTTATGAATCGACATAAAAACTATTCAGTTTGAAAGGAGGACATGTACAAATTATACTGTTGTTTAAAAGCATTTCAGAGGGAAAAAAATATTATTTGTATTGAAAAATATGTAACTGTTCCCACTAGACCGCTCCGTCACCGACCAACACCGTCGCGTGTCATGCAAGGAGCGTGTCAGCACCGGCAAAATACGCTCCCTAAAACGGTGGAATAAAACGCTGTACACCCGATTAGTGGGCATAGTAGGTATCATGTTACTTTTCGTGTCTGAATCGCTCCTAGCGCGGTCATAATATGATGATACGGTTTAGTAGGCCCAGACCTTAATACAACATAAACACATTGGTTAAAGATTTATGTTTCAATGTGGCTTTCATCAAACGCAACTTCACTCAAATGTGATTATAGAGGTAATATGAAATGAATATACACTAGATTTTAGATATTTGATAGGTTTGAGTATCAAAACCAAAGTAGCATTATATGGATTTAAAGCTTGTAATTAATGTATATGAGTGCTACGTTAAGTAATATCATTTATTGAGATTCAATCGTGTTTAATTGGTCGTTTATAGTTACAAAATACCTGAATAAAGTTCGTGGTTTTAAATGTTGATTGAAGCAAATACAATCCATTACAGGGAGTCATTTATATTATTTCAAGAAACATTTTAAATTTAAATTTTCTTCTATTATTGTAAAATAACCAAATGCAACCAGGCGGAGCGGAAAACTTGGGAGAAACCTTTGTCCAAGGACTGAAAAATAAATAACACAAACACATAATTTGCAGGATCACACTGGATCAGCGTTGGGTTTGTGACCGGTAATTTACGAAATGTCGAGTAAATTACCAAAAACACGTAATTTACTCGGTAATATTACCGATGACCGGGAAAATACTCAAACGGTTTCAATTAATAAAATTTAATGGATAAATTCACTAGGACCAAAGACATTAGACAAAGACAATAAAAAAAAACATATCAAAATGAAAAACAAAAAATGTGGCAAGGAGTTTGCCACATTATGTAATATTTTCTAAATGTTTGATTTGGTCATTAAAGCCTCAAAAATGAGTTGAGGCGAGATTTGAGGAAAAGTTTTTAATTATTATGCGTTTAAGATTTTACTCAGATTAGTTGATTTACCAAAATGTACCAAAAAATAATATAAGATATTAAAAAAAAAACATTTGATTAAAAATACTAAAACAATTCAGTATTTTATCAAAATATTAAATTTTGTAGTTTTTTTCATGTCAAATATAGCAGCTGAGTATTTTACCGCCATTTGGTAAAATAAGAGATTTTTTACCATTCTTTACCATTAATTACCATATTTTTCATTACTTCCCGTTTTTATTACTTACCCTGCCCAACTCTACACTGGATGTAGGCCACTTGCAAATCGTGGATTGAGAGATATGTCGATAGATAGGTTAATAATTTCAGCGGGAAAGCACGTGCTAAAATTACACCTAGGTACCTTCTTTTCGGTTTTTTTGTCGGTTCAAAAGAGTTACAAACAAGGCACAATATTTCTCCCCTAATCGCATAGCCTTTTTGCTTAATCTTCACCCTTGAGGAAGAGGAAGGCTTAAAACTTTCATAAATAAAACTTAAGAGAAAGTTATTGCTCTTAGTGAAGTTAAGTTTTGTACTTTGAGAGTTTTTGTGAACTGTTTAGCCTTTTGTTGCTCAAGCAGGTATATTTTTGTATCAAAAGTAGGTACCTTCTGTCTAGTTCACCACGGCTTTACCACTTAAAGAGCCACTTGCACCTTACGTCTTCTATTTTTGGGTTTTTGTGGTAAGGCGGCGGTGTCTTCGACTGTACCTGACTCCTTATTTTTTTTATAATCTCTATTGAATGACAATTCAAAAGTGTCTCCAAAGTTAAACATATAAACTCTTATAGACATATTTTACAATGTTCTAATAACTTAAGGTTAGATTTAACTGTCCAATTTTTCGTACAAAATGACGTTACACATTTCGTGCTTATTTGTGTTGTTGGTGAAAAAGGTTCAAAGTTACCTAACTAGCAGCTGGTTTTGTGGGCCTTATCGAAGTTTAAATAAAATTAAACATCAATATTGTTTATTTATTGTGATTTTGTAGCTTCGGTATTTGACTTCATTTATTAACCTCACCTTGATCTTGTGGCTTTCTTACGAAGCTTTGTTCCTTTGATTCCCGAAGTCATTGAACTCACTAATTAATTAATCAAAGCTGCGTACATCCACGTGTCGCAATTTGGAAGGATCTCATCAAATCCCAGGCGTATTACGTATCTTGATAACGTTCTTATTATAGTAGTATTGAGCACTTGTTTCTTCTGCGGCATAAAACGTGGGACTGCGACAGCGCATTCTTATCTCTTTTTTACACTCACAGGCCTTATGGAGAGGCGTAGTGCTGCACTGCACACAGCACAGTTATCGATAAGTGCGTGCGCGCACGGGTCACTCCCTAGGTCATAAATGATTTATGGCCGCATGGGGAGCGAGTGTTTAATCTTATACTATATAAAAATAAGTCGGGTTTTAAGCACGAACCGATTTCCACGGTTTTGCATTCGTTTGAAAGGTCTCGGGTTCCGTGATGTTTATAGCAAAGAAAATTCCCATAAAACGGGGCCGGAGCGGGACGGGGCTGGGGCGAAACGAAGTTCGCTGGAACCGCTTGTACTACTATACTTTGTTGTAAGCAAATCTTTAATTTTAGCTGTGATTTTCAACTTCATTAAAAACAATATTTTTTTAACAAACGCGCTATATTTTGAATCTGTTCCCGGTGCTAAGCTGTGCAAAGTACAATTACTTATTACATTACATGCAATCCATTTCACTGAAAAAGGCTCTTTTTGCTTGAAATAATATGAGCTGTCAGAATACCGCGAAAACAAAAGAATGACAAAAATAATGTTAACACGTACCGGGACAGTGAACGCATACAGGCGTGAAAACAATAAAACATCTATTGTGTCTGGAATAGTCTCCCGTAACGTGTTAATAAACACGTCAGTGGGTGGTTGACATGTTTAAGTGGCTGTAATTTTAATTTCAAGAGCTTTAAGAACCTCCAGTCGTTCACATACTTACTTATTGCAATCGCTATCACATTTGCTACAAGTTACGTTATACCTCAAACTCAAACTCCTATGCTTTACGACGGAAGCGCTTTGCCATTTTTTTGCGAGGCGCACAGTTGCGTAGAAAAGCGTCACGATAATCTTCACTAACATTTTTGATAACATAAAAACGGGGATTCTAATTATTAGTACATCATTAATATTTAGAGTGGCATTTATTTCTGAATCATTAAAATATATTTACTCTCAACTTTTATGGGTTGTGTCAATGGGGAAAATAAAAATTATAAATCAAATTTTTAACATGATAGTAATAAAAATATGCATACAAATCACGTCTCTTAAATACCCCAATTTTATGTATTACATACTCGTAGGTACTTATTGTAAACGTTTTTAAATAATGAACACTAATTATATCCTTAGGTATTTTTGCTAGCTTAACTTTTCATTTCAATTAATGAGATTGCTCTGGAGTTCAAATATAACTAACATTTTAAAACAATGTTTAGAGTTTTCTGGGAGCCTAATTTGCAGAATTAGTATTTTAAAACTTTTTGGTTATCTTGATGAAAAAACAAAAGATACATTTTAGAGTGGTTTGAAATTATATTTTGTGATCAATTTAGCTTAATATTGCTTATTCTAGTCGATTTTGATGAACTTTTTAGATGAAAAAGTTGATGTCTTATGTATAAGAATTAGGATGTTATACCTACTGTATTTAAAGGAGCTAAAATTACTTTCCTTGCTTTGTTACTAAGGCCCGGTTGCGTGATCGATAGTTCACTAAACTAATGGTTAAATATAGTTACCAGCGGTTGAAGAACTACGATTGTACGCGTCTTAAAATTATTATTTTTTACTAATAGACATTAAAATAGCCATTCTGACCGTTGTTTAAAGTGTTTTTCTTTACAAAACGCACGCAATCGTAAACATTTAACCGCTGGTAACGACATTTAACCATTAGTTAAGTTAACTATCAAACACGCAACCAGGCTTTGTTTTCTATTTGTATACAAAGAACGTAGTACCTAACTAAAGTTAATTCATTTAATCAATTTAGATTTAAATACTCAATCAAAGATGCTGAGGTAGGCGACTAAAAAAACTTACAAATTGTATCCATGGGTCATTTTGCCTAAGTTTCTCATTTTAATACGTACATAAATGAATAAATTTGTTGTTGGCTCAAGTTAGAAGTTTTTTCGACAGCTGAAAATCCTTGTAATCTGCATTACTTATCATATTAGGGCCATTGTTTTGGCAATTTTTCAACACAATATTAACATGTCTGCGACATTCAAAAGATGTTAATCGGAGTGGTATTTATCGTCTTAGGATAAAACATTTTATATTTTATTAACACTGATATTACTTTTTTCAAATACCGAGTATCAATTTGAAAATAAAATAATAATAATAAGCTCAGTGCTGGCTCAGGCCCGTGAGTATGTAGTGAGAACCAAAGACACTTGCTCTTTGGGAATCAAACTTGAGAGAAAATAATAATATAACTCTTTATTGCACATCATCATCATCATCAGCCTATATTAGTCCACTGCTGGACATAGGCCTCCCCCAATGAGCGCCATAGCGCCCTGTCTTCGGCTTGGCGCATCTAGCATCTACCTGCAGTCTTACTTACTTAGTACAGTACTTTATTGCACAACACAAAGTAAATAACAGTTTATTCGCTCAAAATAGATGTACAACTAAGGCTAACTAACTAACTAAGATGTAAAAGAAATAAATATCAGACACCAATCACATTCATTGCTTTGATCCCAAAGTACTAATTATTAGCCAAAGGACGTCCACTGCTGAACATAGGCCTCCCCATGGATTTCCACAACGACCGGTTGTGAGCGGTCTGCATCCAGTGCGATCCTGCGATCTTCACAAGGTCGTCTGTCCATCTTGTCGGTGGACGTCCTACGCTGCGCCTTTGGTCGAAGGGTCTCCAATCTAAGACTTTTCTGCCCCAAAGTACTCGTAAGTAACTAATGCCAAGTGCATGTTATGGAAATCAGAAACAACGGTGGTTTCACACGCAGACCCGACACAATATAGAAAATTATGATTTATTCATTGACCCGACCGGGAAACGAACACGGGACTGTGCTTAGCCACTACACCACGGAAATCGTTAAAACAAAATGATGTTACCTACATATAATTACTGAGTCAGCTAAAAGCGGCCGATGTGGAATCTCGATTCAGTATGATGATATCTCACACAATAAAAATTGCCAACACTTTTCCCATTGCCTGTACAATCTTAACGCGTCCCAGAATATGACAGATGTTTAACGAGATTTCAGCTTTAAAAGGATAATAACACGGAACGGAGGGCCGTTGGAACGCCGACTGCCGTAATTTTCACTAGTGATGTCCGACTCAAGATATCGAAAGGTATACCTAGACATTTGTAAGCTCGCAAGCATCTTTGAGCTACGAAACAGTTTTTTTAAATTCTTGATGCTGACAGCAGTAAGCAATTGTTTTTATTGAAAACATAAATAAACTAGCGATAAAAGGCACTTAGGTAGATCTGAGAACTTGAATAGAATATTTAACACAGACGAAATTTACGTGTAAGTAAATAGTTACTAAGTACGAGTACGTACTAGTAGTTACGTGTAAGTAAGCACATAGGTGCTTGTAACGCAGTGGTGGCAGCGCTTAACACGTTCCGGGACACTATTCCAGACACAATAGCTGTTTTATTGTTTCCACGTCTGTAGGCGTTCACTATCCCGGAACGTGTTAAGTATAATTATACTTACTTATCAAGGTTAAGCAATCTACGGCGTTGTCGTATTTGGATGGTTGACCATTCCGAACATATAAATAACGTATATCACGAGCATCTCCGTGCTTTGGAAGACAAGTTAAGCCATTGGTCCCGGCTAATATCGCTTGATATTAGTCGTCAAGCCTAGTCAGAGGCCATAGAACATCTGATGTGGCTTGATAACATCTGACAGCAAGGTTAGTCGCTTTCCTTGCAAACACCTTTCCACCAATCCACCTGAGCTCGTGTTTAAGTGTTAAATATGGCAAGAAAATAAACATTTTTTTAAACAGTTCCATAGAGTTCATTGGCATTCTTCTGTAAAGAAACGTTCTCTATCGATACTAATGAAGTCGACTGCACAGCCAAACTTATTTTGATGGCGTCAAATTTTATCCGATTGATTTTTATTAATGACGTCTCCCGTTTTATTGGATGACAGAGGAGGATGATTTAGATTTGGACTGACCCAGATTTCAGCTGAGAATACCTTCATTAAATTTATCGACATCAGATAGAGTTGTTAATAGTTTCAAATAGTTGTGGGCATTCTGTTCAAAACTTCGAACCATATCCTATTTTAGGGTTAAGATATTAATATCTACAATCTGTTTCGGTAACATTGCTTTTTAAGTAAATAGATTGTTTGGAAGAAAAGCCTTTTTATATTGGACTCCAATTAAATTGATCTGATCCCAGAGTAAGTGTTAATGCCTTGTGTTATGTGAATCAGAAACAATGAAGGCACTACCAGCACCCGTACCCATATGTTTTTTTTATATTCCTATATGGACCCGACCGGGAAATCAAACCCGGGACCTCGAAGTGGCGACGCCTTGACATTGACTTGACGCCACTACACCACGGTGGGCATAGAGGAGGTTCTCATTGTTTTGATAAAGGCACTGTAGAGATAATTTAAGTCTGCAATACAAAGAAATTAATATAGAGTAATTTCACCTAATTTTAAACATGTTGAATATAGTTAATGACTCAAACATACTCTTCCGCCTCTTATCGATAATCGAACCCCGCGTTTTTTCGCCTAAAACACCTTGATAAAACCTTAGTACGCACATTTAATAATATCTATGACCAAGGCTCTATTTTGAATCATTCGCGTGATTAATGCTAGATTTGAAATGGAAATCAGTTGAAATCCAGGCAGTGATTTAACCCGTCAGGCGTCGAGCTTTTCGAAACGGAAGATGGCAGTAGTGCTCAGTGTAATTTACGAACCAAAATTTTTGATGACCTTCATCAGGATTTATCAAAATATCACTTTGTGGTTATAATTATACCCTATAAATAATATACCATTATAAAGTATAGGAAATAACCTATACACTGAACAATGTGTAATAGAGTTTTATAACTTACATAATATTTAATCCATTGGTTAAAATCTCCACTTTGTTTTTGTAAACTTTCGTCACTGTGAACCACACTTTGAAACACAAATTTGTGATAGTATTGACACTTATACACTGCTCTATTCTATAGATTAACTACTTGCCATTAATTTTCACAACAAAGTTCACAAGAAATAAGACAAATGACTACCCAAATTATAATTAAGCAACTGTGGTATACGCGGACCGCTTCTTAAGTGGTGTAGCAGTTACCTCGAAAATAGGAAGTTTCAAGTAAAGGTAAATGATGTCTTCAGTGAACCAATAGATACTACGGAAGGCACAGCTCAAGGATCAGTATTAGGACCTCTCCATTTTCTATCGTATGTCAACGATATGAACAAGTACATCCAACATAGTACATGCTACCAATTCGCTGATGACACTTGTCTACTAATAACAAAATTAAGCAACTGTGGTATACGCGGACCGCTTCTTAAGTGGTGTAGCAGTTACCTCGAAAATATGAAGTTTCAAGTAAAGGTAAATGATGTCTTCAGTGAACCAATAGATACTACGGAAGGCACAGCTCAAGGATCAGTATTAGGACCTCTCCATTTTCTATCGTATGTCAACGATATGAACAAGTACATCCAACATAGTACATGCTACCAATTCGCTGATGACACTTGTCTGGTTGCTGCTAATAAAGACCCAAATGTAGCTTGTGACATGCTACAATCAGATTTTAACACCCTGCTAATGTGGTGTCACGATGTAGGGTTGGTTGTCAATGCGTCTAAAACCAAATTACTGCCGATTAAATCACCTTACATCAAAAGCGTTCCGTTGAAGGGCATTGTAGCTCATGATCATAAATGTCTACACTTATCTATCCCAAATCGATGCAGCTGTGATCCTATAGATATAGTTGATTGTCAAACATATTTAGGCCTTCAAATTGATAGTAAATTTAATTGGTTTAATCACGTAGAACATGTTTGTAATAAATTAAGACAGTTTTTGGCAAATATAATAATACTTAAGAAAAGAATCCCGTTTAAAGTTAAGTTAATGCTTTATAATTCGCTAGCTGAATCATACATTCAATATGGTTTATGCAGCTACGGCCGTACTTATAACACATATTTAAATAAAATTTATGACCTTCAAATTAGAATTTTAAAGAATATAGTACCTAATAAAATTAGATATCAATATGGTGACGATTATTCCGGCCTTTTTAATTATTGTAAAGTATTGCCTGTCCATAGTCAAGTTAAATTAATTTTGTTAAAAAAACTTTTCTTCAGTACAATCGAACAACCACAAACTGTACAGCCTGTATACACCCGATCGGTAGCTCGACGTCAGCTGAATTGTAACTTGCTCGAGCGCGTAAGCAATGAATACGGGAGACGAACATCTGATTATATTGTTCCGCGACTCATAAATAAACTGCCTACAGAAGTAAGGGATAATCTGACAGTTAAAAATATTAAAAACAAGCTTAAAATATTTGGTTCTGAAGTTTACGCGAATACTCATTACAATAAAACAACAATTTTACGGATTGATTTCGCGAACGTTTATTTTTATTTTATGCCTGACGTTTCGAATGCTTTACAGCATCCGTGGTCACAGGCAGACTAAGGTGTTATTTGTCATTACATAGTTATGAAAAATTAAATTAAACTACCGTCACTCATTAATATTAATTGATGTTCCTATCCACGCAGAAAGAGCTTACAGTGTCTTGAGATCTTGCAGTATGAGATGTTGGTTGTGTCTTCAAAAGAATAGGATCCCATGCCGGTGGAACTTTCCAACCATCTTCTCTATTAAAATTAGGGTATTTTCTTATTTCTATGGCCTCACGTAGCATGCGAGGAACAAAACGCCGTTCTTTCGCGAGTACCTTAGGTTGGTCAAAACGTATGAAGTGGTTAGGTTTATCCAAGGCATGTTCACATACTGCAGATTTCGTTGACCGTCTATGTTTCATGTCAGCTATATGTTCTTTAATCCGCACGCCTATACTACGCTTTGTTTGACCGATGTAGGAGAGGCCACAGTCACATTCCAGTTTGTACACCCCTGCATCTTGAAGAGGTATGTGACACTTGACCGGTGGTAAAAATTGGTTAATCTTCCTTTGCGGCTTGAAGTAGGTTTTGATAGAAGCTCGCTTTAAGATGTTCCCAATCTTGTCAGTGACACCCTTCATATATGGTAGTACGGCAGGTTGGCGTTCAACTGTCATGGGCTTGGCACGGGGTCTGCAACGACGTGGTACTGGAAGCTGGTTGTCCCGGAGTACCTTCCTTACATGCTGAAGCTCAGCAGCCAGGTGTCGGTCGTCACAGATGCCCCTCGCTCTCTGAAACAAAGTTTTGCCCACGGTAGCTAACTGTGATGGATGATGGTGAGAAGCACCATTGAGATATTTATCAGTATGGGTCGCTTTTCTAAAGACTGTATGGCTAAGCGTATGATCTGGATTCCTAGTAAGTAAAATATCTAAGAAAGCTAGTTTATTGTCTGCTTCAATTTCCACAGTAAATTGTATTTTTGGATGAATTGAGTTGAGATGATTAAGAAAAGCAGAAACACTATTGGTGGGTAAAATTGTAAAAGTGTCATCTACATACCGTTTATAAAACCTCGGCGTTACAGGTGATGTGCTCAGGGCTCTGGCTTCAAAATCTTCCATGAAGATATCAGCAACAACAGGTGATACTGGAGAGCCCATTGCAACACCATCAACTTGAACGTAGAAGTTGTTATCCCACAGTAAATAGCCAGATGTAAGGCAATGCTCCAATAGTTCTGCATATTCAATCGGCATGTCCAATTCAACTAACTTTCTTTTGGTGATTTCAATGCAGTCCTGTACAGGTAAACTTGTAAATAGGGACTGTACATCAAAACTAACCATTGTCTCATCATCTTTCAATTGTAGGTGTTTTATGTCACTGATGAACTGGTAGGAATCCTTCACATGCGCCATTGTTCCTCCACGAAGCTTAGATAGTGTTTTAGCTACATGTTGAGCCAATCTGTATGTTGGAGTATCTATTTGACTTACAATAGGCCGCAGAGGAATATCGGTCTTATGAATTTTAGGCAACCCATACAGTTTAGGCGGTTTTGCACACGTAGGTACTAATTGTTGTACATCTAGACTTAAACTTTCACTGTGTTTTTTCACTAAGTCGCTAGTTTTCTTTAATATTTTAGTTGTTTGATCGGTTTTCACGCGTTTGTAGGTGGATTCGTCCGACAGCAACTGCGACATTTTAAGTTTGTAGTCCGATGTATCCATTACCACCGTAGCATTTCCCTTGTCCGCGCGTAAGATTGTTAGTTCTGGTCTCGTTTTCAGGTTTTTAAGTGCTAGATATTGGTCGCGAGAGAGATTTGACTTCGGGACTTTGCTATTACGTAGGACAGAAGATATGTCTTGTCGCAATGCTTCCGCGTCTTCTTTCTTTATGTTATTTTTAACCAGGCAATCTTCCACGCTACAAATAATTTCCTCGAATGGTATTTTACGCGGCGTAACAGCAAAATTAAGGCCTTTATTTAGAATCGCAACGGTGTTTTCATCCAAAGTTTGTTTTGATAGATTGACAACTGCCCGGATTCTGTTCTCTATGGTTTGTAAAGTGACATTTGTTGCGAAATCAATCCGTAAAATTGTTGTTTTATTGTAAGCTTAAAATACATTTTCTAAATTCTCTTTTGAAAGTTTAATAAGTATTAAGGCTGCTGTCACCTACCTTCTAACAAAGTTCAAATGCAAATTTCTCCCCAAAAATGACTAAACTGACTACTTTTTTTGAATGAATTGTGTAGAAATGAACTATCTCCATAAGATGTCGACTCTGAATTTTTGATTCAATCTTTAAAATGCCTGTAATTTGCAATCATAGAAGCCAAATTGACGGTTTTTCTGGTGCACTTTACTACATCAGTTGTTGACAGCAGCTATCGAAATAACATAAACTTGAAGGGAATTACGTTCGTATACAAGATTTCGACTCCGTTTTTTTATTTATTGCTCTGGTAATTCCAAATGAAGACAAAATTGAAACCATGTTTTGGCATAAAATACGCACCTAATGACAGGCGATTATCTCTGAGATACATTGCACTTATTGTGTGTTATTTGATAAAACAATGTTAAAGAGGTTCCTATCTTTGACTTAGCATCTAAATTCTTGATTCTATCTTGTGCAATATATTCAAAATATCTTACTAAAGTAACCTATAAATTTGAGATTTGGAGCTGTCACGAACATTCATCTTCGATCGAAATTTGACAGACAGCGCCGAGCGCTCGGAGGGGAAGGGTGTGTCGCTCGTTGTCTTCGCTGCTACTCTTTTATTTCGTGTATGATACTAATTCCAAATTTGAAAATATCACGCTTTGCACAATTTTTATACGGCGACCAATTCGCTTTGAGGCTTTATGCAACAGGCATAAAGCCATAGTGCATTTGGATCGTCGATGGTCTCTAATTATAACAAAAAAGTATTCGTTCTTTTGTATCGATTAGTAGTTGTATTTAAATGATTAATCAATGTTATGTAAACTTGCATAGAAAGGAATCCTTATTAATACTATAAACAAGAAAGATTTATATGTACGGCGACTATTTCAAGAGGTTCATGAGTTATAACGAAGATCTTTTATCATATACAATTTGTATTTTCGAAACTTGATCAAACAAAATGTGCAGATACTAGGACCAAAATTATCGACAAAAATAATAATAATAAAAAATTGTCTACAAAATAAAATTGTGGTATATGATGATTGATGAGCAAACTGTTTCTATCACCAAACAGTTAAATGTCAATTTTAGACAAATACTGAATTAATAAGGCCAAGAATAGGCAATAGTACCAATTCTATTGCATATGTATGGGGTTGCAAATAATAACCTTATTTATATAAAATAAAGTAATATCATTAACACTACTTTATAGTTCAACAACGGTAGACCGATTTTCATGATATTTACTTTGTTGAATTGGTATTTACCTCTTACCCCTTAAGTTATTATAAAACAGGGCTGGGGCGTGCCGAGGCTGGTTAAGAAGCAAAGTTTTCTGTGGTCGAATTTTTTTTTCACTAAAGTCTAAAACTCTTCAAAAGACTCCAATTTAGGCAAACCATTTCTTTTTGAAGTCAGTGCCATCGCATGGGCTCTCTCAAGTTCCATCTTAAGTGACATCTATCTGGGCATCGACTTCAAAGAGTTTATTTAAGATTTTTTAATGTGTTTTGTTTTAGAAGTCGGTTTTATTTAAATAGTATGGTGGTGAAGTGACCATTAACCCAACAAAATTGAAGACAAATAAGGGCTTTTGTTTTAAGTATTTGACTTTGAGTAGTAAACAAGTAAGTTTATAAATTTTCTTATATCATTCGTGCTTTGGATTTTGAATAAGAATAAACGGACGACAAAAAGTAAAAGGTCAGTTTTTCTTAATATAGACCGTATATAGGCGTTAGTTAGTTCCACAACCTTTGATACACACTTGTACGTACATACCATTGGCCATTGGTGTCAATTCCATACTGTGTGGGACTTGTTCATGGCATTAATTCCATACGCTAGTAACAGTGCTTCAATGGTTTAAACCTAAATAAATAGGGCAATATTTTGCTTATTTAACATTACTTTTCTTTCTACCACAATCTACAACCACAACCTATCTATGAACTTGTATAGTAAAACGCTTGTTTAAATAGAAGCGTTTCATGTGATGTGTATGTAGTTAATATGAACCTGTATTCAAATTGTACGCAAATGCCATGAAGTTCCATGGTTCTATTCAAGTCCATATTCATATAATATTTCATTATTGAAAAATGTATATGGACAAAATGATATAATACCGGTGTAAACCAAATAATTAAATAAAAATTATCTTGTTTATCATCTGTTATACATGAAATACTTGAAATCTTGATCAAAATTTTCTTAACTACATTTTCTGAATGTCAGCTATAATAACTTGTGACATATTTCATATATCAAAATACAAATCATATCAAAGGACAGCGTTACACTAAAAAGCATTTATGTGTAAATAAATCCTCATAGCATCCAGCTAGTATGACATGTGGTAGATCAAGCGAAGAACCAATGGCATCATCCACCAATAACCCTTAGTCCCCGTTTCTCGTGGAGTTTACATTCGTAAAAAAATACCTAATCTGAGAAGTCACGATTTGGGTGAAGACATAAAGAGGCAGATAACCGGTACCAACCTGTACCGACTGACTAGTGATGTGCCAAGTCATCTATTTTTAATCTCGAAATATTTAAGAAATTCGTTACAACAATCCAAATAAGGACCGACTGACACTAGAAAAGTGTTTTAAAACAAGATTCAAATCCAGACTTGAGTTGGAAAAGTCTCTATAAAGCATTTCAATTCCATGAAATAGCCAACACGGCACAACACTGGTTAGTCGTTGCAGGTCAGTGCGTGTTACCCGCCTCCAAATGTCTTCACCCTTTGGATGCATTTAGTTTTTTCTACGCTGTAAGTTTTTTACGTTATTATAACTGTACGTTTGAGTTTAAATCTGTGAATTTAGTTATATAATTATCAAAAGGAAAATGTTCGCGAACGAAATTGACGCGAGCCCTGATTCCGAACTGTATTCACTGTATTCGTAATAGGTATTTTAAACACAAAAAAACTGGTATAACATTAATTTATCACATCGACTTTTAAGACCATCATTTTCTGTGTTCATCATACGCATAGCCTACTACCTAGAGATAAAGTATCAAAATTGTTTAATTACAGTTAACATTTTTTTGTGTCCCGGACATATAAAATCGCACACACACATTGATAAATTCGGAAAAATCTGAGAATCTCCAGACTGTCATATGGCTCTTAAAATGTAAAAACAAAAGCACTTATTCGTCCAACTCTTTTTTTTTTTTTTTTGTCGTTTAAAGAAGTGTGTTGTTAAAAAGGTAAATTGTGTCATTATTATAAAATCGTCTAAAAAGTTAGCCTGCATTATACTCGTACTTTAATTATTTGTTTAAGATGTTGATCGACGTAAGCTTACAACTTAGTAAAATTACAAACCTTAGTGGTTTTATACTAAGTTCATACCTACTTGTTTTGTAAGATTTTTTATTTGTTAATAAACGGAAAAAAAAAAAAAAAATTATTTACGCAGCGACACCGACCGCGAAATCGTAATGGCGGACTGACCGTTCCGATAGAAAAGTTTGGCACTTTTTTCACCAACTTATTTACTAAAATTGCTAAAACCAATGCTTAAAACATATTCTACACTTCTTTCTTAGTAATTTCATCTATAATTATTGTAATATACACATCCCGTTTAACTGCTTGAGACAGTTTTATCTTTAGCACTCACGGAATAATTGCGTAACAACAACAGTAATGGCGGACACTGAGGCCAGGACGAAAAAAATATTATCTTGCAGAAATGTTGTTGCTTGTTGCCAATTGGTCAGTACTAGAAATATGTTCAGAAGTATTCTCTGATTGGTTGTGCAAATTTATACGCCCGGCCAACCACAGAAACTGAGTGAAGGTAGGCGCCAAAGACAACGAATTTAATTACGGACAGACGTTTGTCCGTAAAACGCGTCGAGCTCTTTTCGCTCAAAGACAGAGGTGTGTCCAGGAATCACGTAAAGGGTTAAGAAAAAACTCAATTTTGTAACTATTGTATCTTCATTCAGCGTGAATTTCGTTGACTTTTAAATAATTTTTGAAAGAAAACCATGCGACATATTGACGGGAGTGATTCAAAAATAGGGCCCTCTGGACAGCTAATCTCAATGTGCGTAACATACACATAAGGATGTAGACTCATTTCTACGATTGAATTCTAAAAATGAATTTACCATCCTTATTTTATACGAAAACGATACCAACACTACCTATATGGGCTTGTAGACCTATAAAAATACTCTTCGAACATCACTTCACGCAAATTTCAGGACCAAGTAGATGTCTAAAGCTTCAAGGATGCATAGGCCGCGTAAACAAAAGAATGTCAAAAGAATGTTGATAAACACATCCAAGATGTCCTTGAACCCTGTAAAGTTTATTTCAAACTATCAACAGCTATTTTTTTTTCCTGGATTTATTTCCAGGAAGTTATAAAGGTGATGGATTAATGTAGGTACTATAGTTTGACCCGATTCATAAAAGTTTTATGCCGATGGAGAAAAAAAGATTCGCGCTGCGGATATTATGGTTGTTAAAGTTATTATTATAAGTGATGTGGATACAGTAAGATTCAAAAAACTCATCTAAAAGCCATAAATTAAAATGTTTAAGCCATTTCATGCTAAAATATGAGATAATGCTTACAATTTCAGAATAAAGCGGCAGTGACATATGGACGGAAAGACAGACATATATGAAAAAACTATAAGGTTTCCGTTTTTTCCATTCTCCTACGGTAACTGTCGTTTTCGAAGAGATTATTTGATCAGACTGCTAAATTCTATAAAGTTAATTTCTATAAAAGCGAACGAGGACGTACTATCTTTTACTGAGTCATAAAAATGACATTTAATCTGAACCTACTGCTTATTTCTATTTATGCTATTATTATGGGTTATTAATGTTTAAGTTGGTGGAAAACTCTCCGACATAAAATGAAGAATGTGCTCGTAATGAGTTGACAGAAAAATGCCGCTGCGAGGGATTGCGTAAAAAATGTGAAATGGATTTCCTGGCGTGAAAATACTAAGCATTCTCATCTTCCGGACCGATACTTACGCCTTATTACACCATTCGCATGTGCTATGTCTCGCTCTAACACAGTTAGATATGATAATTGCGTCCTTGTCGGTTTTGCTTAGCCGCATCGATGCCGCATGCGAATGCGTTGGTGTACTAACGGTGTTAGAGGTTTCTTATGTTTAGGTATGAAGATTTTACATTTAAACTATTGTCATGTGGGAAAATTTGAACATATTACTACTACACACAAAGTAGGAACCAAAAGTATCTATTTCAGAATCACTTGCGTTGAGGCGAGCGCTAGATTGCTACTGAATAAAAACTTACCAAATGCTGTTTTCCGATAATATTTGATAATAACGAAAAAAATTATTGGCTAATACCTACTTGTTCATTTTCATATTTTTCGAAGCTCCTGTCTGGCTTTATGCATTTTTTACATACCTTAGCTGCTGAACATTTTGTTTGTTTATTCTCCCATAATTATATTTATATCTTATTTACAAGGCATTTGTAATATAAAAGGTGCTGATATTTAGGAATATGAAAGTGAGTATGAGAAATACGATACTCACACAAGTGAAATCGTGGGAAACCGCTAATATTTTTTATATTTATTATAAGCTGTTGATTAGTTTAGACCTAAGCCTAAGATATAGTTAAGCAAGAAAGACACTTTACTTAGCCATTGAAAGTGTCAATATTACTGAGTTTGCATCTATTAAATTCGCTTTATAAAACTATACCACACCTAGTGCTCTGGATTTCCTTCTTACTTAATTTAACTACTATAACTACCAGAATTGACACTCGTATAATTTCCTAAAACCAAATATCATCATACACATCCAAAACACCTAACCAAAACATAATTTAATCAAACTAAAAAGACGACGAAGAATTATTCCGAAACAAAATTGCGAATTCGTATTCGTATAACCCACACGCAGTGCGCAGGCGTGCGGTGTATATTATATACTACGTATTTATGTATTGTGGTGGGGGTATATGGTGAGTGCGCGTCTTTGGGAGAGGTCGTCTTGTTGCGCGAAAAATACCAAAACGACAAATTACGGACCGTGCTTGTGCAGTGTTACGAAATGGTGTGAATTCAAAACAAATTGTGAAAGTGATTTTCTGTGTTCAGTGATGTGCTTTGCCGAGTGATTGGGTAAGTCTTTTTTAAATATTATTTGAGCTGTCGCTCATGCCATAAGTTGTTTCTAGGTCGTTAAAAGTTTCAGGTTGGATTACAATGTGTACCGGTATGACTTTTAATGGTAGAAGTCATTTTTTTGTGACCAATACATGCTGTTTGCGGATCATTTTAAAATAACGAGTATAATCTAAAGCGAATAGAACAAGCATATCCGAAACAATAAGTTATGGTCGTGTTACGTGTTGCAGTAATAAAAAACTTAAAAAGAACAAATTTTGTAATTTAATTGTAAGGTTTAATGATTTTTTGGATATGAGTAGTAAATTAGTTACTGTGCTTTCATGTATCGTTGAAGTTCAAGTATTTTGTTGCTTTTTGAATGATCATAATACATAATTGAACATTCTTTTTCAAAACTAGGTATTGGGGTTAAATCAACTACAAAAAATATTATGTAAGCCTTATTTATAGTGTTGGTAATTAAAATCCACATTTCTTATATTCTAAAGCGATGTAGTCTCTACGCTTTGTTTTTTTATTTATTTTAAATTGAAAATTCTAGGAATAGTGATTAAACTAAACGTTCCTTAAGTGCTCTACTATTAAATTACCTTTAATGATTCACAGAACCTTCTTTTTATCAGGGTGACATTGTTTTAAATTGAATTGAAAATTGCATTAATAGATTTTTTATAAAGATAAGCCGTAGCCTGAAAATGTCAGCATAGCCACTAGGCCAAAGCGATGTTGGCTTGATACGTGACATTTTAAATTGAAGACTATTTCTTGGAATTGAATTTGAAGCCGACTTTTGCGTCTTGATTGTGCTCAATTTCTGGCGTCTTACAAGGCTCTATCAACAAAGATTTTGACGCTAAAAACCACAAACCCGCATAAAAAACCTAAGGATCTATCGTTGAGTTTAAGTCAAAATAATTCTGTAAGATGCATATAATAATTTAAATAAATTTATAGTAAAAAATGCCTACTTAGAAGTACTATCCCATACTTCAATACCTTCTAATCAGATTGCATACTATGTGCTCTACAACTTCAACTGACCGGCCTGTGGACTGCCTTATTTATGAGGTCATCATCATCATTTTCAGCCAAAGGACGTCCACTGCTACTACTGAACACAGGCCTCCCTCACGGTTTTCCATACGATAACAAGCGACCAATCACAAACGGCCTACATCTAGTGTGATCCTGCGATCTTTACAATATCGTTTATTCATTGTTTATTATCTTGTTGGTGGACGTAGCGTAGCGCATACACTCATAAGTGTAGTAATCTCAAAATATTTATTAAACATTTATTAAACAGTGAGATGTACAATAAAATTGACGGACTTAATGCCTTAGGGCATTCTCTACCAGATTGGGAATACAGCAATTTTGATCAGTAGCAGAAAATTTACAATAACTGATTGGGTAATATAAAAATATGATTTTAAAGCAGTTAAAAGACTCATGAAAGCTAACTTCTTTTTTCCAATTTAAAAAAACGAGGTTAACATTTAAATCTTAATTCGAAAAGTGTGTTCTAAATTAACTTGGCAACGCGTCCCACAGATTTCCGGAACGTGTGTTGTGTGACTTGTGTGCCACTAAGTTTTAACTTAGTTTGAGTGTTGCCAGCACGGTAATGACAACTTTTGCATGTGACGAGCATGACAATTTCCTCTTTCACCCGACTGCGGAACCTTAAAGGAAGAAACATTTCTTTTAGATAGCTCGTATAACCCTGTTTTTGCCCCGTCTGATTTTAAACACACTAACCGTCCCAGAGAACTTCGTTTTGCCCCCGACCCCGGTCCAGGGCTGGGGAGCCCTGTTTTCTAGGTATTATCCTGTTCGGGCCAAAACAAATCCAACATAGTAAAAGTCATGGAAATCCGTGGCTCTTGAGCTATAAGTCATCATCCATCATTATCAGCCGAAGGACGTCCACTGCTGAACACAGGCCTCCCCCATGGCTTTCCACAACAACCGTTTGTGAGCGGTCTGCATCCAGTGCGATCCTGCGATCTTTACAAGGTCGTCTGTCCATCTTGTCGGTGGACGTCCTACGCTGCGCTGCTGTCGAAGGGTCTCCAATCTAGAACTTTTCTGACCCAACGGCCATCAGTTCTTCGCGCTATGTGCCCTGCCCACTGCCACTTGAGATTACTGATTCGCAGGGCTATGTCCGTTACCTTAGTTCTTCTACGTATCTCATCGTTTCTGATTCGATCTCGTAGAGAAACACCGAGCATAGCCCTCTTCATCGCTCGTTGTGTGATTTTGAGCTATAAGTGGTGTACCTAAAATATAATATGACTAAAACGCTTTCTTTTATACGTAACAATAGATAGATATAGCTACTAGTATAACGCTTGTAATCTAAAGAAATACTTTCTAAAGAAATTGATAACATTCTAGGAAACAAACATCAAGATGAAAGACATTTGGGTCACTCAAAATTACTGGTCTCTACATGAAAGAGCGTGAAATTTGGGTCACCTATAAAAGGAATGATCATTCTAATAGGCTAATAATAATATAATTCTAATACAAATTAATAGGCTCATATGACCTATTGAGTTTCGGCAATGGAATGGAATATAATGTTCTCTAATCACGATCTAAGAATAGAAAGGCTGTAACAAGTCAGACTTGATTCATACTGGACAACGTCATCAACAGGACAACGTCAAATCAATCAGAATGACAATTTAAATGACCATTGGTTAACACGTTCCGGGACACTATTCCAAACACAAAAGATGTTTTTTTTTTCACGCCTGTAGGCGTTCACTGTCCCGGAACGTGTTAAGGTATTTTTCTTCAGCGCGCAAGAAAATGGTACATTTTCAAACGCTGGAAACGACATTAAACCGTTATATTATTAAGTCTATCGATCACGCAACTGGGCCTTAGTAATATTCACATCATCTTGTTAGCAATAGAGGTTCATTCCCTACCTTAAGAATTTATTCAAAGTGTTTTATCTTCTACCTAACAAAGTATTTTAGGTCATAGTTTTCATTTTTTTATCTCTACAAGCTATTTCACTGTTCTAATAAGTATCTAAAATCATACAAAATGTTGTTCCGTATTTGAAATATTTTTTGGTTAGTACTTATTTGTTGCCAGTGAAACAGGCCCTAAGTCTACTTTAGAAAAATACCAGAGTCTTTAGACGTTAAAAATTACGATCATCAGTCATGCGCTAAGTCCCTTATAACCACAGTTAATGTCAACTAAAGGTCTGATACTACGATGTGAAAGACCTGAAAATGGACACTGGCGTTATAAATTGTCAGTGCTTATTTCAGTTATCTTTCATTGTTTTCATTGGCCCCCGTCAAGGGTCAGCAGCAACATAATTTGTCTTGCGCTCGATCAGATCAAACAGATCGTAAGTGGCAGTTTATCTTTCAATGCAACAGAAACTTGGTTTCATATGAGAAAAAATAGTTAATTTTTTGCATAAAGCAATAATTTTTTTGGAGTAAATAAATATTAGTTATTTATACATTACAAGGACATAAAAACTATTTATAAGCGATCTAAGTTCAGTTTTGTAAAATGATATATAAATACCATTTATTGCATATCAAAAAAACCGGTTAAGTGCGTGTCGGACCCGCGCACTGAGGGTTCCGTGCCACCCTTAACTGAATTCAGGGTCCACTTACTTTCACTTAACGAAACTTGGCTTGGTCTGGAGTCAAGAGCAAACCCATACTAAATAAAAAAAAAACAAAAAAAAACATCACAATATATTGTGACAGCAAAAATAACTTTGTTTTTCATAGTGTTTGTATGAAAGACAAAGTTATATTTGCGGTTGATAAAAATGTGCAATATCTCAAAAACTACTGACTCGATCTCCTTCAAACCAATTTTCGTTGCAAGTTTTTGTTGAGATCTACATCATATATTTTTTTCAAAATTTTCACTTTCTTAGTTCAAAAGTTAGATGGGGGGGGGACGCCCATTTTACCACTTTGGAAGCGTCTATATCTCAAACGTTAGACTTTTAGAAAAAATGGTCTTAGAAACCTCAACATCATTTTCAAAGACCTATCTATAGCGAAACTATAAGGGTTCCGTTTTTTGCCATTCGGCTACGGAACCCTAAAAAGGCGCTCCATGCTAAGACTCTATTGCATAAAATTACTTTTTTTTTGCAAATATATTGCAATATTTGATATTTGTTAAAAAAGAACTTTTCTTCTACGGTGTATTTTTGTTATTTCTCTATAAATTTCTTGTACAAATAGCGTCAACGAGTTTAAAATTAAAAGGCACCAATTCAAAGTCTGCAGCCACTTTATTTTACAAAGGAAGCGAAAAGGCAGACAACTTGACGTTTTAATTATAAGTACCAACAATTCCAGAGTGTTTGAGAGTGGATGTATAAACCTAATTACCATTTTAGTTCTTACAGTCTTGTAATGCTTACTTTTTAAATCAAATTGTACCATCACGAAAAATAAGTTACCTCATTTTTGGGTACAAAAGATAAGTCAAATGCATCTAGCTTTTAAAAGCTCGGATGGAGGTAGCAAGATTTCTCTTGGCAATTTCTCGTTTCAAACGCTAATCGAAAAAAAAATATGGGACCATACAACTAAATAAGTCAATCAATACAATAAGTCAGTATAAAGTTATTCCTTATTATTTACTGACTACAAAAAAATAGCTTGAAATGTTTTATGTATTTTAAATTTAGAAATCGTGCTTTATAAATTGACGCCACTTATCATCAACTAATACAAACCTTTTCATACTTGAAATTAAAATTTCAAGAAATACGGCGTATTTGCGACATTTTTTTTTGCTTGGTATACCTTTAAAATGCTAAGTAATAACAACTCTATGCTTGAAACAGGTTAAAAAAACTCTCCCTCTAGTTAAGTAATATCTATATTACTCCAAGAGCATGGACACAACACAATACCTAGATAACAAAACTTTTAAAAACCATTCAATAAAGATTTTACCAATAAAATTCTAACTGAAAATCTGCTGTTAATATCACGTTTATCAACAAAATAAGCGTCCAAAATCTGACTAAATCTAGGTCCAAGCTCGGCTTACTCGCACCTCTCTCAAACTTTTTTACCTGTCATTTTCCTAATCTAATAAAAGCTCAAACCTTTTTATGAAGATAAAAGATTCAGAAAACTTACTTGAGACTATTTAAGGGTGTTTGACACATAAATTAGTAGGTATTTGGTGCTTAGCTCAATGCCGCATGCGTGGTTAGGGAGGGTGGGCGATACGTCCTACATTTGCCTGAACTAGCGGCAACAATTTGTTGGGTGCATGCGCCGGCGACGTGGCTTAGCGAAAAATAAAACAAAATAATTTAAAAAATAACATAATTATTGATTTGAGTAAAGTAATGCATGATTCCAGTTATTTTTTTTAATGTTCATGAAATCAGAAAAACGTACGCGTATGCAGAAAGTTGTGTCATATTATCTAGTTTTAATCCTCTCATTGCACTGAATTACTTCAATTGGTACCAAGGGATCTTTTGCGGTAACCTCTCTAAATCTAAGATACATGAAATTTCAACATGTACAAAAATAGAACGTACTCTTATCTCCAAAGGGTACTATCCTCAATTTTCTACCCCATCGCGTTATATCAGTGAAGACCTACCACCGATCATAATCTACTTCATTCGGGGGCCTACCCTTGTAACTTCTTAGAATCGTTTTTCAATCGAATCTAATATTAAAAAAAACTTGAATGTAACAATCAGTACGAAGTTTATAAAAAATGCAAGCAGAGAGGTTTTTCCTTAATCACATTTATTCTGAGAAAACACGGTTGTTAATAAACACTCAAACTCCATTAATAGCTTTTAAAATCCAACATCTTTAATCCAATATATAACGAAATATTATCTTTTCAATCGAGATTTGAAAATAGGAGGCTTTTTATTTGGTGCGTATATTCTGTTTACGTACAATTATCTATCTGTTTTAATGTTTTTGTTGTGTCCTTTTTTGTTTATTTTTTTTTATTTTATTTATTGAGAAAACCAACAGCTTACATATAAGTTGCACAAAATAGTTAGTTCTTAAAGAAAAGTTAAGCCAATAACAGGTTTCCCTATATATGCAATTAGTTTAGGACGCTACAAAAAGTATGTGCGTTAATAAATTATTAATTAAGACAAGTTAGTTTTATGATGTAACATGAAATAAACACATTAAACTTAATAAAATCTGTATAGACAACGAGTTTTAGCTCGTAGCTAACTAAAAAATTAAGAAGCTAGGCAGTTTAAGGCTGCTGTCACCTACCTTCTAACAAAGTTCAAGTGCAGTTTTCTTCCCAAAAATGACTTAACTGACAACTTTTTTTGACTGATTTGTGTAGAAATAAGCTATCTACATAAGATGTAAGCTCTGAATTTTTGGTTCAATCTTTAAAATGCCTGTAATTTGCAATCATAGAAGCCAAATTGACGGTTTTTCTGGTGCACTTTTCTAGATCAGTTGTTGACATCAGCTATCGAAATAACATAAACTTGAAGGGAATTACGTTCGTCTACAAGGTGTAGACTCTGTTTTTTTTATTTATTGCTCTGGTTATTCCAAATGAAGACAAAATTGAAACCATGTTTTGGCATAAAATACGCATCTAAAGGCAGGCGATTATCTCTGAGATACATTGCACTTATTGTGTGTTATTTGATAAAACAATGTTATAGAGGTTCCTATCTTTGACTTAGCATCTAAATTCTTGATTTTATCGTGTACAATATATTCAAAATATCTTACTAAAGTAACCTATAAATTTGAGATTTGGAGCTGTCACGGACGTTCATCTTCGATCGAAATTTGACAGACAGCGCCGAGCGCTCGGAGGGGAAGGGTGTGTCGCTCGTTGTCTTCGCTGCTAGTCTTTTATTTCGTGTATGATACTCATTCCAAATTTGAAAATATCACGCTTTGCACAATTTTTATACGGCGACCAATTCGCTTTGAGGCTTTATGCAACAGGCATAAAGCCATAGTGCATTTGGATCGTCGATGGTCTCTAATTATAACAAAAAAGTATTCGTTCTTTTGTATCGATTAGTAGTTGTATTTAAATGATTAATCAATGTTATGTAAACTTGCATAGAAAGGAATCCTTATTATTACTATAAACAAGAAAGATTTATATGTATGGCGACTATTTCAAGAGGTTCATGAGTTATAACGAAGATCTTTTATCAAAATAAAATTGTGGTATATGATGAGCAAACTGTTTCTATCACCAAACAGTTAAATGTCAATTTTAGACAAATACTGAATTAATAAGGCCAAGAATAGGCAATAGTACCAATTCTATTGCATATGTATGGGGTTGCAAATAATTACCTTATTTATATAAAATAAAGTAATATCAGTAACACTACTTTATAGTTCAACAAAGTTCAACAAAGTTCAAACAACAATATTCTTTGTGCAACAAAGAATATTTATTATAATTTTAAACTCTCCTTTACGCATTAAAGATGGTCGCAAACAATTTCTCGCAGTCGGATTGACATACGGTAGCAAATCATATTGCTTAACCCTCTTTTTAAGCTTCATCGCAGTCGGGTAAATATACAATGCCTCACAAAGTAGGACGTTCAGGGTTCATCTAAGATGGATGGTGTGACGGCAGATGGGTGACTGATGGTCATGAGTTTGGGTTGTTCTCACGAGAGACTCCATTTATTGTCCGCTTTTGGTAAAGATACTAATGTTTTGTTATACTTGGATGACACTGAAGGAACGAATAATACCCATTATTAAGGTTAGTACAATATAACCCCCTTATTCATAATTACTCAAACGGTCTTTTAAACCTATTTTAGCTATTACACTGTTTTGTCACTTTCTGTTAAATGATGACAGCGCCAAGAAAACATTGGTTGATTTTACCATTTTGGTTACACGTCATAATAATTGTATTGTTTTGTTTTGTATTATAAGTTAACATCTTTAGATATGGTTTAACTTATGTTTGTAATTTGATGTGTACCAAATGAAAAAGTTTTCATTCTTTCATTCAAAAATTATGGGTCTTTAAGTGTAGAAAATAAATAATTTTTATTATTTATTTTAATATAAAATAAATTAATAAAATGCCGATACTCTGCCGATTTATTTACAAAGTATTTGACAGCATAAGATTCTGCAAGATTGACCTGTTTTTTTGCACTCATTCATTTTAACTTTGCTTGCTCGGACACTATTGCCAGTGACTACACGAATTGCCACCGCATCGTTATTTCTTGCAAATTACGTAACCTTCCCTGCGGAAGTCAATCCTTAAAAATGGGGTCCAAGTTTCACCAGACTAGAACTGGAGATTATGATAGATGACCCTCTTGAACCGGAAGCGTTGGCCCGTGAAATTGCTCTGAGATTGCCAAATGTGGGTAGATGCGAATTCTAATTTTCCTTTTTCCAAGAATACCTTGGCGGTCTAGAACGGCTGTACGTTTTTTGTTCCGCTTCGAAGATATACTTTATTATCTTTGCTTGCTTGCGCTCTATTATAATGTATACTGTACTGTTAGTATACCGTTGTATGTTTACAGCGGTTTTGGTGTACTGCTTAGCGCTTTTGACTACTATGCCAGCGAACCCGGGTTTGAATCCCGCAAGGGGCAAATGTTTATGTGATGAGCACAACATTTGAACTTCAGTCGTGGATGTTTATATGTATTTTATTATTTATGGGAGACGCCCCCGTCATAAAAGTTGTCTGATATTCGTAGAATAATCAAGATTTTATTTTAATTGAACTGTATTAGAACTGCATAATGAGCTGCAGAATTAGATTTTCCGTTGTCTGACCCATAATTTAGTGATAAATAAACATCACTTAGTTTATCGTATTATACGGAACAATCTGTTTAAATAAATATCCCAACCTGCACATAATATAAGCTAAAAATCAAGATAAACTACAAAAGGAAGTGCTTAGTCAAATAAAACCTCAATATTTAATATCGTAACAAACATTAAGTGGGCGTTATTCATAGACATGAGTATTTTAGCCGTATCTTTTGATATTCTAATATGATAAAAGAAATGAACATAAAAGAAACTTTTGCGAACAAATATTTATTAATATCCTTTATCAGCTTCTACAAAGAATAGCATCCTCAACTTTCATTTACTCTGGAAGAACAGAAATTAATAAAGGTCAAAGAATAGAAAAGAAACAACTTTCGTTATTTAATATTAATAACATTATATTTTATTGGACCCAAAACTGTGTTTTGAGGGATTTTGTTTTCTTTACGGAACATCAAAGGGCTAAGTGAGATCAAAAACAAACGTATTTAAAGCCCTTGATTAAAAAATCGGTGTTGTGGAAGTTATTTAGACTACGTTATCTCAAAAAGCTATCATTAATAATGTAAGCGGCTTTACACACCTTTTAATCGCACTGTAGGCTAAATTTTGACAAGTTTTTATGTCCTAGAATCGTAATCGTATGTGCAACTAACCGTTTATAATGTTTGTTTTTTAACCAGAGACATCAAATCTTCAATGATCATCAAAATATTTATTAACCTGTAAACATTATACTTACATTCACTGATATTATGAATCAAATGTTCAGTGTGTTAGAATTGAAAAAACCAAAAAGTATTTTAATATGCAAGATCTTTTAAGGTGACACATTAAGTCTGACACCAGGGTTCTCACAAAAACATACACGATTAAAACGAGAACAATAGAGGAAGTCAAAGCAAGTAATAATGTCGATACCCCTCCAGGAAAATAAGAGGTTATTAGGTTTCACCCTCATTCTTCTCAAGATATTGGGTCAGGCATTTTTGCATTAGAGCCACAAGCATGCCCCATTGTAGATATAAGTAGAATCCTGGGGAATTTGTGTTATTTATATTTTATTTTTATTTAGTCGCAGGAGTCTACATATTTTGTATATTTTGCTCTAACAGAACTTATAACACTTTATAGTCGATATATTCCACAGAGTTATTTAAAAATGCATCTTTGAACTTTTTTTATTTATCGCTAAGAAGATACATTATTTATAATCATTTCATTTATTAACTCTGGGGCCCTACTTTTGAATCACGCGTCAATATTCCGAGTGATTTTTGTTCGAAAATCATCATCAATCACAAAATCTAATTATCTTTTTATAATTTTTGTGTGGATTTCATCTAGTTTTTTTTTTAACTCAAAAATGAATGGACTAAATTTCTTTGACTGGACTCATTAAAATTTATCTAATCTAAGAACTGTCTAGAATTGAAAGCTCCAATTTTGTGGTAAGAAATTCGTAACACGACTCCCGCAACCGATCAATAGATGATTGCTACTACAAACCAATAATCCGTTACTGGACAAGTCCATTTAACAAGATCCTACCAGGGACAAGGTACCAAATCTGTTGCTGACAGTGTTTATTACTCAACCCTAATCCACCTTCACTCTCCACGTAAATTAACACACCAACCTGAGTATAACGATGCTCCAATCCTGTACCCTGATTTGCAATAGATATTAATAATAGCCTATAATTCTCATTTATATACTGCCAGCAGCTATTGCGTAACAATCGCCCTGCGATATATTTTGCTGTACGCACCGTCTCAGCTTAGTTCAGAATTTGTAATGTGCTAGAGTCCCAGGCGATTCCAAGCAACCAACTTAATATATTTCTTTCTTATATTATTACATTTCTTTTTCTGGAAACATGGTACAGAAGGGACAACTCGTATAAATTCTTATGTGTTTTGGTTCAGCAGTTCAAGCGTTAAATGATTTTTCGGTAAAAAAAAAAATAAGTGAGTACCAAATTAATCCTTATTCTTTAGCCTATAATTTGGAAATTCTTGATTTGTTTCTTATCTCCTATACATGTAGGCGCAAAAGCATGTTTTTAGGGTTCCGTAGCCGAATGGCAAAAAACGGAACCCTTATAGTTTCGTCAAGTCTGTCTGTCTGTCTGTCTGTCTGTCTGTCTGTCTGTCTGTCCGTCCGTATGTCACAGCCACTTTATTCTGAAACTATAAGCATCACATATCTGAAACTTGGTAGGTAGGTGTATTTTGTTTACCGCTTTTCGATTCAGATACAAAAAATTAGAAAAAATAATATTTAAGGGGGGGCTTCCATACATGAAACTAAAACCTAAAAATTTTTTTTTACTCAAACCTATGCGTGTGGGGTGTCTATGAATAGGTCTTTGAAAATGATGTTGAGGTTTCTAAAACCATTTTTTCTAAAAGTGTAAGGTTTGAGATATAGACGCTTCCAAAGTGGTAAAATAGGCGTCCCCCCCCCATCTAACTTTTGAACTAAGAAAGTGAAAATTTTGAAAAAAATATATGATGTAGATCTCAACAAAAACTTGCAACGAAAATTGGTTTGAAGGAGATCGAACCAGTAGTTTTTGAGATATTGCACATTTTTATTAACCGCAAATATAACTTTGTCTTTCATACAAACACTATGAAAAACAAAGTTATTTTTGCCGTCGCAATATATTGTGATGTTTTCGTTAAGTGAAAGTAAGTGGACCCTGAATTTAGTTAAGGGTGGCACGGAACCCTCAGTGCGCGGGTCCGACACGCACTTAACCGGTTTTTTTTCAAGTCTCATTGAAAAAAAATTCGTTGAAGCTCCGGTAGGCACGTGTAGCTGTCATTCCGATTATGCTAAAGCCTATCACAACAGTTCAGTTCAGTACCACACAAATGCAAATGAAAGTTCAGTCGGGAGTATGAAAAAATGGAACGTGTAAACGTTATCTTTGATACAAGTATCACTTGATACTGGCTGCCGCCAACGCCAATGATGGCATGTCAACGGCGGTTCGTTGACCGTTAGCCGCTGACCTAAACATGTCAACGGCAGCTGTTGGAAATCCACTGTAAAACTTGTAGCCAACACCTCGATGATGCGTCAACGATAAGAGTTCAAAATGATGAACACTAAATGTGATGTGAAATTAGCAGTGCATGGTAGTTTTTTTTGTAATTTTATCATTTTAGGAACCGTCATATTTGTTCTATCTCGCGCTCACTTCACTCGCTAATAATTTTCTTGCTTTACTATTTGCCCCTCTATCCCCCTCTTCTTTGCAAGAACATTAAATGCATAAAACCTTTTCTGAGAGGGTCATTGGACATATCGCAAAGTATCCTTATTATATTTGTAACTTTTGAATCGATCCATTTCATAGACCACAGCGTGCGAATAACCCTATTCTGAAACATCATTTGGGCAATTCGCCCCGCGGTCCTCCCCCAACCTCGCAGCCTCGTGGTGCGAAACGCAAGACCCTCTGAGAGCTGGACCCGCCAATTTATCTATGTCTTTAAAAATATAACCATTCGTCACAGGCGGGTAAAATTATTCTTCGTTGATAGAATGAACTTAACTAATAAAACTACTACACCGTGTAAACTACACTCCAAAGCTTTAATACTCATTTTGTAAAAGACAATACACCACAAGTTTATAGTTGAAAGCTGGGCGCTATGCGTTGAAGTCGAGGTTTATACTAGGAGCTCTTAAGCTTATTACTTCTTAAGCTTTGACGTTTCAGAGTCTCAGGCTAAGGGATCCTTTGCTAGAGAAAATAAAGACAAAGTTAACTATAAGACCTTTGTCTTGATGTAAAAAGGGCATGATTAAAAACAACAAACTGAGCTTGATTTGGAAATTGCTAGATACTTGATGGTTAAACAAACTTACCTTGTGACGTTTGACCATAATTATACGAGGCGTTGCATCCGAAGAGATTTATAAATTTACTATGTAGTCCACTCTTCATTGTACCGGGCATCAAGCACATGTTTAGAGAATATAAATAAAAAGAAAGCATTGTTTTGACCTCCCTAGTCTGTAGTTCCGCTTGCCGCCACCGCGCCATGGTGGCGCACGCGCGCGATCCTGTCGTCATTCCTTCAGAGCCTAATTTTGCAATGTTGTAGGGTGATTTGCTTCCTTGCAAATCTGGGTAAGCAAAGTTGGGTGGGATTATAAATCTCTTCGGATGCAACGCCTCGTATAATTATGGTCAAACGTCACAAGGTAAGTTTGTTTAACCATCAATTATACTTCGTCGTTGCATCCTCGAGATTTATAAATTTACTATGTAGGATGTTCAGAGCAATTTATTGCAAAATTTTTAAAACTAAATAAAATAAGTAACTTTGATAGCAATCAACAGATATCTTTTATTTTATGTTTTAACTAAATTAAGTCTAAATAAATAACAATGTTATTAAACATTTCATTCCCAATTTAAATAAACATTGAGTTGTATTTAATTCAATTAATTATGAACAATCATAAACTGCTTCCGCAAATGCACTATCATCGCAGTTGGAGGACAAAGGGCGATTATAGAATTTAGCGAAAACTAAGCTGTTTCCAGACCAGCCAGCACATTTTTTAATGACATCTATAGAAATACCATGGCGATGAGCTGCCGATGTCGATGCGTGACGCGTGCTGTGTGCAGAAAAAACTTCTACATTTATGCCGCTCTCTTTCATTATCTCTTTAATCCATCTGCTTAGAGTAGATGCACTAGCATTGTGAATAGGTTTTTTGGTAGTTAAAAAAAGGCGGTCAGTGTTGGAATCTGATCGTAAATGTTGTGTAGCTTCCAAGTAAGAAGATAGTGTCTTTGCTGGGCATATTTGTATACGATTGGGAAAAAATGGAATTACCAAACGAGGCCTAGGGCGACCAGGTGTCGAAGTTTTAATCAAATCATTAATTATAATTTCAATATTTGAATTCGTAATTTTAATATTCGATACTCTAATGAGTGACAATGTCTGGACTCGTTGTCCTGTTGACAATGCGAGTAGAACTGCCAATTTTTTAGTTATTTGTCCTAATGTTAAAGTATCGTTTGGATGAAAATTTGAGACAAATTCTAATATAATATTTGGGTCCCATGTAGTTTGGTATCTTGGAAAAGTCGGTCTAGATCGAAAGACTCCTTTTAAAAATCTTGTGACAATATCATTTTCACTAAACTTTTTACCAAATATTAAAGCCAAGGCTGAACGCAAGGTATTTAGACTTGAATAATTAGCTCCCTTAGTAAATTCATTAGTCAAAAACTCCATTAAGAAGGGCAAGTTATCTTGAAACGGGTCTTTATCTCTGGTTTGACAAAAAATCCACCATTTCTTTAATGCGACATTATATTGCTTGAGAGAATTATTGGACAGTGATTCTAACATAATATTTATAGTTTCTGGGTGTAGTGATTGTCGCGCAAAAGCTGACCTGATAAACGACACGACACCAGGGTAAGAGTTTTCCATCTCGGATGAGGTTCCCTGGAAGGAGATAGTAATAAATTACGATCAGGCTGGAAATATAGTGGTTCTTGGCACATCAAGGATTGAAACAAGGGGTACCACGGTTGGCTGACCCAGAAGGGAACTACCATTATACCGGTAGCTCGATCGTTAATTATTTTTCGAAGGCATTTTAAGATAAGAGAGAAGGGAGGGAACGAATAAAAGAAGTAAGAGTTCCAGTCAACAGTGAACGCATCTACGTTAAAAGCATGAGGGTCCCTTTTCCACGAGATGTATTTCTCACATTTTGTATTTAACCGAGTAGCGAAAAGATCTATATCTGGCTCTCCAAACTCATTAACTATATCTGAAAATGCTTCGAAAGATAAGTTCCATTCTGTGTCAATATTTATCCGTCTAGATTCCTCGTCAGCCTCTACATTATCTTTAGATTTGATATATGATGCAAAAACATACAGTTGTCTATCCTCACACCATTTCCAAATTTGACGAGCGATGTCATTTAAATGGCTGTATTGAATGCCCCCCATTCTATTAATATATGAAATCGCTACTGTATTATCAATGCGCAGTAGAATTTCCGAATCGCGAATATTACTAGCGAAACATTGTAAGCCTATAAAGGCCGCTTTCAATTCTAATAAGTTTATGTGATTTTGGGATTCGTTTGAATCCCAAAATCCATTAGATCGTTCTCCGTTACACATTACGCCCCATCCTGACAGGGATGCATCTGAAAAAATCTCTAATAAGTATTGGCTGCGACGTATTAAATTAGTGCTTGCCATCACATTTTGCATCCACCAGAGAAAGTCTTCATCTAATGTACTTGGAATAACCATTTTACAATCATAATTATCATTTGATCGTCTTAGGGCTAAGAATTTTTCCCTCTCCATAAGCTTTGTATACATCCATCCATAGGCTATAGCAGGACAAGCTGAAGTAAGTACACCTAATAATTGAGCAAAGTCTCTTATAACAATGTTTTTTCGTTTAGAAGTATCCTGCATGAGATTGAATATTTTATGTCTCTTTTCTGTAGGAAGACCTAATGTCATATTAACTGAATTTAGTTCAAAACCTAGGAATTTTTGACACTGACTAGGTACTAGTTGACTCTTCTGGTGGTTAATGACAAAGCCTAACTTGATCAGTAAATTCACAGTTTCGGAGACGCATTTGAGGCAATCGGAATATGAGATTCCTAAGCAAAGAAAATCATCTAAATAGTTAACAATAAGAAGCCCTTTACTTCTGAGATAACTGACAACTGGCTTAAGTAATTTCGTAAATATATATGGAGCTGACGAGAGACCAAACGGAAGGCACTGAAATTCATATATCTGTTGCATAAATTTAAATCTCAAATACTTTTTAGAAGATTCGTGCATGTTTATAAGAAAATATGCGTCTTTTAGGTCAACGCTAGCCATATAACAATTTTGTGACATTAATTTAGTTGCTGTACGGTAATCCTCCATTTTAAAATGACGCGTTTCCACAAATTTGTTAAAGGATTTGAGATTAAGAATAAATCTATAGGTGCCATCTGCTTTAGGAATGAGGAATATCTTGGATAAGAACTGATCCGGATCTTCATTGCAGGGAATAACTGCACCAATGTCTATTAACTTTTGAATTTCTATAAGTAAGTTATGTTTTTCTGAATGAGAAAAATTTGTATTAGGAGGTACCGGACCTTGCGAAACTGGTTTTACTAGAGGAATTCTATAACCAGATATAATTTCCAAAATGATACAATCATCAGTAATAGACTTCCAACTTTCGAGAAAGTTTTTTAACCTACCCGAATGGTTAGGTACCTCTATTGAGACTTGCGGGTTTGCTGCCTCGATTGGGTCTTGGATGAGTCGTGTGGACGTTCCGACGTTTGGACAAACTTCTTCGGTGGAGGGCGATATGCTGGTTGACTCCTGGCCCCACCTCGCCGGCTCCCGCGTTGCGATTGACGAGGTGGGCCCCGCCAGTTTCCCTGTTGGTCCGTCTTCCTAGTGGCGTCGATAGTAGTGTGAGTCTTCTTAATCTGAAGGCCAGATTTTTCGGCTGACTTCGACGCTTTGATTTTGTCGGAAAGGTTCTCGCCAAAAAGTTGTGAATCTCTCTGTACCTCTTGTATAATACCTAAGAATTTTTTATCTAGAGTATATGTAATCAGTTTTCTTCTATTAAGTGTATTTTCAAAATGTAAATCAAGCAGGATTTGATTTGATTCTGATAATCTTCTTATTATCTCCATCTTATCTATGTCTTTTTCTATAAGTGACGAGATCAAATTTGTCAACGCTGTTGATACCAAGGCCAAGATTATTTTGGGCTTTTTCTAATCGCTTATCACGATTTCGAGATGTTTCTGATAAAACAGCTGATATTTCGGGATTCAACTTTGGAGCTTTCACTAATTGGAAGTTCTCAGGAACAAGGATTTTTTCCAATAAATCCTTCTTCTGGTCCTTGTTCAGGCCTTCGCATAGAATACGCCCCCAACGTTTAGAGATTTCCTCTTGAATTTTTGGACCAAAGATCTCTTGTTTCCCTTTGGGATTTCCTAATGCATCAAGGATATCCACAGGAATACTCGGGAGAGAAGATGTGTCAGTGGTAATTTCTGCTGAAGCAATATTCGACTGACTTTTTGGCGGTAAAGGATCAATGGCAGAAGCACCAGGTGTCGCGGTAGTAATTTCAAGTAAGTTGTCTTCACTTGGCCGTTCTTCATTGTGAATTTCAACCACATGAATCGCAGATCGCATATTGGATCGAGGACTTGACCCGTCAGATTCAATTTCAACCCTAGTGGAATTTTCGTCTTCATCACGTAAGTGCGCCGGGCTTCCATCACTTTGGCTGTGGTCTGCCAAACAATATAAAGCATAGGTTATGATCGCATCATAACACATAAATGCTTCAGGATTTAAAGTCTGACCGTGATCGCATCACGGTACTAAATGACTTAATATGACTACGATCGCATCGTAGTACTAAATAGTGCACGACTATGATCGCGTCATAGTACAAAGACACATTCAAAAGGTGGAAAATAAATATATTTACACATCAGCTCGGCATTCAATCAAAACAGATTTAAAACACCTCGTTGTGATTATGATTCATAGATATTTTGGATGTACCTATTGTTTGAACATCACTAGAACTCATACGTTCCATATGCAAGGCATGACCAAATCAATAATTTAATTATTTCAATAAAGTAGAAAATATTAACTTTTTATGAGGTAGTTGTAAAACTATTTCATAACTAAATTATGTACTATGATCGGAATTGTCTTATAAGATTTAAAAATGGTTGAAGGTAATTTAATATCACTACTTAACCACAAAACACACCAAGTATATTGAAATAATAAACTCACAGTTATCGCTGGTATCCGAATCATAACGACGACGACGTAGGCGTTTTTCCAATCTTCGAATCTTTTTCTTAATATAGTCTTGAGATTCCTTATGTTTTCGCTTACCCATAACGAACACTTTTTAGTAAACTGGTTTGTTATTTGCACTGTAACTACTTAAAACTTTCGTACGTAACGATAAATCGTTGCTACGATGCCCGCACAAATCAAGCGAATGACGACAGGATCGCGCGCGTGCGCCACCATGGCGCGGTGGCGGCAAGCGGAACTACAGACTAGGGAGGTCAAAACAATGCTTTCTTTTTATTTATATTCTCTAAACATGTGCTTGATGCCCGGTACAATGAAGAGTGGACTACATAGTAAATTTATAAATCTCGAGGATGCAACGACGAAGTATAATTTGAGATCATGGCCCCAATTCTAAGTAGGGTAGCATTTTCGTCCATTTAAAAAAGTCCATCAATCTCATTTTGTTTTTCAAAGAATGAAGAAATAAATAGTTTTTGCGTTATCAGGGTCACGTTTTCCGTTGTTTTAGTTTTTTAACGGCTTTCCTTGATTTGTTTTAAATAAAACTCGTAATCGATCGAGTAAAAAGTTCGATTGACATGAGAATCGGAGCCCAGAGCATGTGTTGAAATAATTCCGACATCGGAATCTATAAATTTTTAAGTAGGTTGCTGAAAAGTACGGCAGTTGTTACGTAAGACATTTTTGGGCTCCAATCTTTGATAGGCCATAACTAATTACAAGGTATTCTATGTATTATAATTCAAAGACAAACATAGAAACTACACCTATACATTGTGTCACATTCTATGGTATAACAAACATGTTCAACAGCACCAGTTGAAGAGCATCAACTATATTAATTACTGCCATTGTTAATTGCACTTGACTCGCTCAAGTACCTGCCACAATTTATATTGAAATGGTAGACTCATTTCAGAGCACCCTACTTTGATATGTTGGATCATTAATTCTCTATCACGTCATCATGTTTACTCGCACAGTCGCGTTGACATGCCCATTTTAAGTGACTACCTCTAGAATTATATAGAGGCATTTATCAAAACTAACAATACTCAATACTCAATAATTAGTTATTTATTTGTGTCATCTCGTAGTTTAAAAAAAAAGAAGTCAGAAAGTTTAGAAAAAAAGTATTTTCCATTTTACATCTGTAAATTCATTATTACTAACCCCGTTTGTAAAGCAAAGATCAGATCGCAAAATTACAGTTAAAATAAGTGACATATACTATCAGGGACAGAGCCTTCTCCCTAAATATTTCTATTACAAGTATCTAATCAGAATTGAAACTGGAATTTCAAACAGAACCGTGTTTACAGTTTACATGTAACTTGACTATGTCAACGGAGCTTCGTCGAGTATTTGGTAAATATAGATACCATTGTTGCTAGGATTTCGGGAATTCAACTGAGATTATTTTTACCCAGTTGCCGTGAAAAGTATAAACTGTATTTTCATTTTCTGAGATATGCATATTTATTTTTTCGTGTTGTTATGTTATTCTTGTCATAAGTGTAGTAAGGACTCGCCTGAGTGTGATGTGAAAAAGTTGGCTGTTGTGTCGTACAAAAATGATAAGGCATGAAATAGATGATTATATAAATATCCACAAAAAAGCACCGTTTTAAAAAGAAGAATAGAACAGAAGTTTCACAGGCATTATTTTATTTAAAAATTGTATATAGTAAGTAAAAATGTACAAAAGCTGGATTTAATGTTAAAATCATTCCCTCTCAGTGATACCTGCAGGTCATGCAGGTGAGAGGAATGTTATTATTTTACCCAGGAATATAATTTAATTTCCTTATCGGAACTTGGACCATTTGTGCTTCATTTGCGTATAGCAGCTGTCTGGTCCCATAATTCCGTTTCCACTACAATGTTATATCAAATGGACCACAATGCTCTTTCCAATAGTCACTGAAATTGGACGAAAACCTGGATTTAATAGTTCCATTAACTGACATACTGAATAAAAAAACTTCTGAGATTTTGAGAAAATTAATATGGAATCTAATTCGTGTGAAAATGATTTGAGAGTTGATTTTACCTTCTGAGAATTTCATATTCTGCAATTGACATGTGAACAGATTTTGAAAAGAGCAGTGTGTTTTTTGCAATCTTGCTTTGACAGTTTATCAGCTCTGTTTTTGAACGGATTAGCAAATTAGAAGTATGATTTTATATAATCTACTCAGCAAATTGCGTGGGACAGCACAACACAAGTGTTTGAAATAGATGTCGTTTTATTTTTTCTTAAGTTGCATCGCAATGCCAATTGGGCGATTCAACTAGTTGAGTGACAATGAACTGCCTGGAATGGAGATGAATGATGATGAAATGAATGGAGATTTCAACTGAGATGTTTCTTCGTGAAAGTGTCTAAGCGTGGATAGATAACTAAATTTTTTACCAGGGAACTATTCACCCCTATTCCACATCTGGAACTTTGTTTGAGATCTACAGCTTAGTTATTTTTTTACTTAGCACGAACAACAGCACCTCAAGGTAAACACTGCGGTGTCTTATGTAGTTTTATTAAAAGCTAATTTGCAACAAAAGTGGATAACCTGATGCTGTCAACTGTTCATACCGTACAAACAACATGAGTAAATTTGGTTTGAGTTAATTTAAATTTTGAGTAACATTGTTTCAGTTCAGTTTTCTTAACCTTGTTGAATCGAATTGAAAAACATGATTTCACAAGATGTAGGTAAAATCATCTTTCCATCTCACAATAGGTTTATGAATCCTAAAATGTAAGCAAATTTTATTGAAATTGTCATTCAGAGGGATAAAGTGAATATTATTGTTTTTTCCAATCCCTCCCTGATTTGGGGATCCACTTATGAATGTAACATTATTTTTCGTCGCTGTCGACGTGGCTTAACAATGTTCGAAGGGAAATCATCTTGACGTGCCATTTTTTCCCTGACAACTGTCGATTTTCCCCGTTTCATCGGTGAAGAGTTCAGACATAGAATAAAGCATAGAATGTATTTTAATGCCATCAATGTTTAGTGTCACAGGGTAACCAATTTTATAAAGCTTTTTTGTTGCAAGTGACTTGCTTCAAATGGTATTTGATTTTTCGGATCTACAATAAATATTATTTTCGTTAAATACAGACTTTTTAACATTATTAATACCGCACTGCAATTTAAAAGGTTATTTTATCTATGTATCTTTAACACGTTCCGGGACACTACTCCAGACACAATAGATGTTTTATTGTTTTCACGCCTGTAGGCGTTCACTGTCCCGGAACGTGTTAATTCAACATTTTTATTATTACTAATTTTATTTAATACCATTTTCAATTTTAAACCATGAGCAAGTAAACGATTTATTTATTAAAATTTTTGTATGACTTGCCATACAATGCTTGTTAAATAAGTGGAAATTGGTGTTAAATAAGTGGAAATCGGTACATTTTCGTTACTTTATGTTTGTAATGAGATTTTCAAAGAAAAATTATTTAAATTTTATGGCGTAAACCGGCTTTAACTTTGTGATCAAAGGTACAGTTTAACGGTTAACACTTACACATTCTAGAAACGTTATATTTTTTTATGCAAACTTCTGAATCGTCATTTCATTCAACGCATTACCAATGTCATATACATTGATTCACCCAAATTTTCAAAGTTAGAGTGAACAGGCCTTTTCTGGGTGAGCTTGGTCCATCGTCGTCTCTGTCTGTGCCACTGGTCTAGCCTGGAGACAAGAGCGAACCCATTTCAAATAAAAAAAAAATATGCCAATATGATCCACTTCGAAAAAGTTATATCCATTATATCAATCCGCTAAGCTAATGAATTATTGAAATTTGATTCTCCACTCAGCTAGGAGGACGAAGGGGGGAAAAGAGGGTCCTCCATCTCAAGAGGGGTTTTATTGTCTGAAGGTCCAAAAAAAGTGTTATATAAAAGACTTTATGAAAATACCAAAGCATCGATTTCGGATTTCATTTAGTTTGCCTTAGTACTTCTGAGTGACTCATTCTGACAACTTATTAAATGGATTGTTTCGAAGTTTCGTAGGCAATTTTTAACTTTATTTCTTTCATCAATCACTGTCTTTTGTTTTCTGCAAATGGAGTTATAAAGAATTTTACTAAGTTTACTGTAACTCGTCTTAAATTGAGTATTAAATACGTACCTACTTAATTATTGATCAATAGGTGAAGTGAAGGTTATTTAAGTGAATTATTAACAGATTTTAATATTTCACTCTTTTAAAATCCCCTTGTAAAAGCCCCTTCAACTTGGAAGTTCATAAAAAAATAAAGTAGAAACAGTTTTTGTAGTTCAAAAACCCAGTAAAATAACCGAAAATAGAAATCAACTAGCATAAAAGAATTATTGACAAAAAATTGTAGGTGTGTTCTAGGGTGTAATTAAAAAGATATAAATGAGAAGTTAGGTACTACAACACTATAATTGGCTCTACTAAAAGTTTTAACAACGTTTGTACAATTTCTCATTTCGTTTTGGCTACAAATACAAATTTTTGTGCGATATTTAAACACGTACAAGTAGTTTTTGGTTTATTTTTTTAATGATTTGTCGTATCTGTATTTGATGACAATCGACAAGCCACCAAAAAACGAATAAATAAATAAAAAATAAAAATGAGTTTCTTTCAATAAAGTTAATTACAAACAAACTGCTGAGACTTCCCTTTTAGTATTCAAAAGACACTTGTGTTGGGAATATCCCGCTCATCCCTTAAGGATACAGTGGATAACAGTTTATATGTTACAGGTAAAATAACATCTAATTTTAAACGAATGTATATTTTGTCTCCTCAACTTATCTTTGACTCTGTGGGTGTGTGTCTGTGTTATTATAACTCATTATATGCCTTTTCTTTCTTTGATATCCCTTGCGCACTTTTAGGCGCTTTGCAGACGGCGGGGCGGGCCGGGCCGGTCAATTTCACCGCAAACGATAACGTAAGAGGAATCTATACTAACAATCCACATGAAGGGCAAAAAGTAGGTGCCTGATGGGCAGTTGCGGCAACGCAGGCATTGACGGCGGGCAGACGCGGTCTTTATTACATCGCGGTCAAAAATACCGGTTCGCCCTGTCGTCTGCAAAGCGCCTTAGACCACTCTATTGAGATCAGCTGCCATCACCAAAATCGGTGGAAGATTATGATATCTTCCCAGAAACGACTTCTCATCTGTTACTATCTTAATAGTAAATATTATGATACAAGATCCGAGATATCTTGCTAAACGTAATATTTGATAATCGCTCTATTTCACAGTGAAACTTAATCTAGCTTGTTTTCTTGTAAAATCAATTAGAAGGTTTCTGTGTTGGTTTAGGATCACTTCAACATTTAGGAGATGTAAATATTTGATTTATCCAGTCTGGCTTTTAATGGTAGGCAAGCCTCAAAGAAAGTTGGTCACAGCCTTTCCTTGTTTGTAAGACGGTTAAAAGTAAGTAGGAAAACATAGGAGCTTTCTTTTCGTGTTTTTTATTGTTGGGTGAGTTTGTTTTACAAACTAGAGTAACTAGTACAAAATAGAGTATCCATCATAGAGTCCAAAATTAGGTATGTAAGGCCCACTTGCGCATAATGGTTTAATCCAGAATTACGCTTATCCTGGTTTAAATCATCATGCAAAAGTGGGCCTTAGTGTGTTTTGATTTTTTTCTACGTGTTAAACTAGTCTGCTCCTCATACTTAATACTTTTTGCCTTACAATAATTTAAAGTCATCATTTTTTAAGACGGCGAACTAAAACTCTTTATCATCGAAATAAGCGTTCTTATAGATAAATCTATTCTTTCTGATTATTCATCACGAAAAAATTGAACAAAGAATTTATAATCGTATTGAAAAGTGATTAAATTTTCCATCTGGCGAATAAGATGTTTCCAGTGTAGACGAAACGAAGTTGGTAATTTTATTCGCCACTCGTTCTAATGAAGTAGTATTATCTTCTTGGGGTTCCTCGAATAAAATATTTAAAAACATTTGTCTCTTTACCATTTAAACCTTTAACGCTAAAGATTTATACCAATTTATAACTCTTAGACCCCTTACATATTGCGGCTTTTAGCATCAATTCTTACGCGCGTCTCACGCAATGATATTTAATTTGGCATCGATGCGAAAGCGCGTTAGTATCTATGTAGTCGCCAATATACATTATCTACATAATTTGTCAGTGTCCAGCTTCTGCATCGCGACTGAATCGATACTAACGCGTGTTAGCATCGCGACTGTATCGATGCTAAAAGTAGCGCAGTATGTAAAGGGTCTTAACTATACGAACCGTCGATGCAAAGTACTTGCCAATAAATCCTAGGTCACTCATTTTTGGTGAAAACTAAGTTATCCTTATGACAAATGTTTACCTTGAAGTGCCGATCTCTCAATGCTATAATAGCCGATCGAAGCAACTGTACTGACAATTTAATTGAATGCACAGTAGGATTTGACTATCGAGAGATTTATCAACCGCTGTTATCTGTGGTCTTAGTATGTATGCAATAAATATGCGGAACCGCAAAACAAACACGAAGTGTTTCTTGACCGCTTTTTTAATTCACCACTCATCCTAATGAAGGCATATTATAATCCCATTTTATGTTTTCCCTCTTCTTTCATGAAGGAAACGTTAAATTATTCAGGCAGCTTCCTGATTGGTATTGAGTAACTTGACTTTTAGATGTAATTTATAATAGGGGATGTTTTCATTAGCTTTTTATAATTCGAATTTGAATTCCACGAACTAGTTACGATTCTTATTGCAATTAGATATCGTACGAGCTAATGACAAACAAGAAAACAATCATTACAATCTAACGAATTTAAAACCGTCAGATTGTAATCACGCGGTTTTACAATAACGGTGACAGATACATGATTACACCATAGAGATAATAAAATACCTACTACGTAAAACTATAGACAGTGGTTTTGACAAATGAAAACAGTAGCATTATAAGGATCAACTCTGTCCCATATTATTCTATTTCGTAGTTATTTTTACTGTGCTCTATTTATATCCACAAAAACCGCAAGAGACAGATAATAATCTTTCTATCGTACCAAATTGAGTTTGGAATACAGACTGACAGGGGTTGTATGATGAGAGCCCCAAAGCCTTCTTGACATACCGATGACATTTTGTTTATTAGTTTCACTCGTGAAACTTTGGAAAAACCGCTTTGTATGGTAGATACAAAAAATATGTTGGTAGGAAAATATATTGGTTGATATTCGAGTCACTAAATTTAGATTTTTATTTCATTTTAAAAAGTGAATCAGTTGAAATGTCGATTTGACTTTTTCGACATAATTTTCCCTTAAACAACAGCTTTAGAAATATCTAGATCTTTGCTCTAAGAAAATACTACCTACTATAGTTGATTTCTGTTTCTATAGTGTTTTGTCATTATACAAACTTAATAATATAAATTGCACTTGTAAAAAGCAACTGTGACTCTGTGACAGACGAGGAATCGAACCCCTTGTCTTACGCTATCCATATATATATATATATAGGCATACGCCCGGATAGCATAAGACACGGGGTTCAATCCTCGTATGTCACAGAGTCACGGTTGCTTTTTACAAGTCAATTTATATTACTACCTACAATATAAACTGATTCAATTTTCTGCATTCCCAAGCTGTTGACTGGTAGAGAATGCCCTAAAGCATTAAGTCCGCCAATTGTACAATTCAAAGTGCAATAAATTTTAAATAAATAAATATAATTACAAGCTGTATGTATATCGTAGACTACAAAAACAACACTTCGTATGTAGAAAAACCATGCCCACGTTGATTACATTAACACCATGACGAAAGATATAATCTTTAGTGCTTCCCATAGCACATGGCGTCGCAACGCCGACGCACAAACATAGACACATAAAACTTTATGGGGGTAGCATAAATGGGAGTGTATTTACATAGTGGTAACATATAAAGGAAAGACTACGCAGGTTTAGGAAAATCACTATTTTGAAGCAATGGAAGAAAAGTGGTAGCTAGGCAATCATAAGGCTTAACTTTTCGATCCCGTCGACTTAGTTTAGTTGCCCTCGGCGGCCCCATCCTGGTTACATTGTAATTTTATCATCCTACATTTCATCACCGTTATAACCGTCCCTGGACTTCTATGAATATTTCAAGACCAAAACCAGCCACATCGGTTTAGCCGTTCTCGAGTTTTAGCGAGACTAACACAGTTAACAATTGATTTTTATGTATATATAAATTATATGAAAACTAAGAACAGTGATTGACTTTTGAAAGAAAGAAAGGAAGAAAGAAAAAAACATTTATTTGACACACAACAATACAGACATAATAAAAATAATAATATAAAAAACATGTTTGTGTATCAAAAAGGATATTGATCTTTTCCGTCAGCGAGTGATCGACAAAAAAGATTACAAAATCTTGTTGTGCTTATTTAGTCTATTATATTATATTACCTTTTGCGGCTTTTCGAACTTTTGTGAACCTTTTGTGAACATGCTTTAGATAAACCCAACCACTTCATACGTTTTGACCAACCCAAAATACTTTCAAAAGAACGTCGGTTCGTACCTCGTATGTTACGTGAAAACAAAGAAATTAGAAAACATCCAAATTTCAATAGAGAAGATGGTTGGAAAATTCCGCCAGCATGGGATCCGGTTCTATCGAAGACCCAAGCCAGACCACTCACTGCAAGATCTCAAGACACGGTTAGCTCTTTCTGCGTGGATAGGAACGTAAATTAATTATGAGTATGATGATAGTTTAATATTTTTCAAAACTATGTAAATGACAAATAACATCTTAGTCTACCCCGTGACCACGAACGCTGTAAAGTGTTCGAAACGTCGGGATGAAAAATCAAATAAATTATCGCGAAATTATCCGTAAATTGTGTTTTATTAAATGTGTAATATTCGCGTAAACTTCAGAAATAAGTAGGCTTTTAATATCTTCGCCGGCATAACATCTTGACGAATAGGAAAAGCTATGTACAAACACCAAATAACCAATTCTACTGTTCATCTGTCAGCTATTGTAATGCAATGTCCTGTGTTTGTGTAGCGGGAATAAGTGAGGAATGGAGATTACTTGAATTGAGACGAGTGGGTAATGTTCTTGCAGGTTCTTGCACTGTTTTCTGTGATGAGATGGATTGCGATCTAACTCGTGTATTATACAAAGGTGGATATAATGTAACAGGTAAGAAAATGCTGCTCTTACTCAAATTACTGCTCTTTCACATTTGTCTTGCTGGATTTTAGATTTTCCTTTATGATCTTTTCCGTTAGTGAGTTGATCGACAAAAAAGATTACAAAAAATTTGTTGTGCTTATTTAGTCTATTGTATAACTTTTTTTAAACATTCTTCCAGAACAATATCAACAAGCCATTAATACTTACTGTTATTAAAATTTTAAAGTCCGTTTTTCTTTGCTAGTCGAGTATTGTAAACAATCTTGACATTCCTTTTTACAAAAATAATTCATATAAATTGCACTTGTAAAAAGACAACTGTGAACCTGTGAAAATTCAACAGGACTGTTAATGTGATGGTGGCCGAGTGGTATAGGCATACGCCCGGATTGCGTAAGACACGGGGTTCAATTCCTCGTCTGTCACAGGTTCACAGTTGTCTTTTTACAAGTGCAATTTATATTATTAAGTTTGTATGGTGACAAAACACTATAAAAACAAAAATAAACTAAAAATAATTCATTTTATAATAAGACAAACACGGAAATCACAACCTATATAGCTAATTCGTCGTTTAACACTGAGATCTTTTTAAGACAAATAGTTAATGAATTTTAATAATTGATATTATTTTAAAAGTTACAAAAAGATTATTTATAATATTCGAGTACCAAAGAAAAATAGACTAACAAATGCCTTTATTCAAGACCAGAATACGAAGCTAAAAATAATTCACACACAAACTTAACAAAATCAGTTGAAGAAACTCCCTTACAAATGTAGGTCACCGAAGTATATTCCGTAAGACATAATTTATTGTAACAATGCGACAGGCGACAACAGCCCTGTTTTCGAGGAGCCTTATTTAGTTAAGGCCGTCTTATTCCGTCAAATTATCTCATAAGCCCCGCCCCCTTGTTAAAAGTGCGGGGCGCTTCCCCCACCAGCACCCCCGCACAAAACTTTTTCTGTCAACTTTGTCTTACAAATCTCGTGTATAATTAAGCCATCTAGTGTTTATTTAAGGAACAAAATTTTCTTGAATAAGATACTTCATGCGCTTTTGTAAGTAACATACCCACGCCATCTAGCAGAACCCCGAAGAACTTTTACAAAATGGTTTCTTTAGTACACCATACATGCTTTTTAGTCTAAACGTTTATCGAAAGAACAAGGAACGCAAAGAGTGGCATTTCATTCTCACACGACTGGTCAGCACTTTATGCCAGCAACCTGTAACCATTATAAAAACAAGAAAGAATATCCGATAACATTTATATATTTATATTCTTTATTGCACTTATAAGATGTACAGAAAATAGGTACAAGAAGTCACAATGTGAACAAAGGTGGGCTTATCCCTAAAAGATACCTCTTCCAGCCAACCCATAGGTGTAGGAAATGTAATGTAATAACATTTAGGTGGTTTATATAAAGATCCTTTTTGTCGACACAGTTATAGTCTCACTACTATCTTCCATCAGTCTTCCAATTGATGATGACTGAAGACCATTACAGATATGGCACTTCAAATTTAGGGTTCCGTACAAACCAGTAGGTATATAAGTCAAAGTTCAACCATCACGAGAATTTTGTCATGGTATTTTTTTACACACTGAAATTCATAACATTACAAATCATCATCATCATTCTCTTGCCCTGTTCCCAGTTTATCTAGGGTCTGCGCAGTATGTTTCACGCTTCCGTTTAACATTACAAATATGGAAAGCTAAATTAAAGACAAAGGTTTCTTTATCGTTTCAGTAATCCTTTAATAATATCAAAGTTTTTTATTTACTAGTCGTCTCCCGCGACGTCGCCCGCGTATATTTTTGATGTCCCGTGAAATGGTTCAAGTAAATTAATGGTTTAAAATAATTACTATCGAGGTCACCCACACCACGCTTAAAATACTCGCTTAATATCAGCCTGAACTATAAAAATGACTTGACTATCATGTGTTAGAAAGTAAGAAAATAGTAAGGCAAAAGTAGTTAATAGTAATCTCTCATTTAGATGCAATACTTTTTTCGGCGAAGTTCACTATCAAATATACTGAGCATTGAACTTGGCTATCATTTTTCACATTGATGTTTTTGTTGGGATATCATAACTTTTTATAGAAATATTTATTTGCTTATTCATAAATCATTAATACATATTTTGTGCAAGCTTCCATCCACTTAATTATAAAGGTTTCAGACCCTACAATTAGAAAACTTTCTTTTGTTTTCAGATTTTTTCCTTCGCTTACACATTATTACCTAGCTAGATGCCATATTTCAACTGTCTAGGTTTGTTAATTAGAGCACCGCACCCACACAATTACTTTGATAAACCATATATGGTTGTGCCATGTTTGACTTTTTGTAGTCTAGCTTATAGACCTTTTTTACTATAAAACTGTAATTTGGCATGGGTTTCTTTATATCCTAATCACACCGCCTAAAATATGTATTTTAAAATATTTTTGAGACACCTCCCTACAAGGTATGAATTATGATGAGCATGAGTTCCTGCACCGAAAGGGCAACACCAGGGTTTATCTCATGAATCGTGATAGTAAGACAGTTGAAATTTTCAGAAAGGATGTATTCATGTTGCCGTTGAAAAAACAAAAACTTAAAAAACAGTTTTTTTTTCAGGTTGCTCTCATACAACTTATCTACTCTAATAATGATAATAATGAGGGGCTGCCCCATTATTAGGACTTCATATCTTTTGTATGGGACTCCCTGACAACAGATACGATGTTTATGCCATTTTCATAGATAATGGTACGGAACCCTTCGTGACCCCGAAGCGCCATTTGGCGCTAACTACAAGATTAATAGAATTATTATGTGTCACAAATACCAAAGTTGTTTTGAATATTCAGTAACAGCAATTTGAGGAACGGTTATAAAAATAAAATTAAGACAGTCTCCACACATTTTCGACAGAACAAAATTGAAAAAATTATTCAGATTTGACATTTCTGAATGTAAATATAATTGGATTATACTGAGTAATCTCCATGTTCGTCGCTCAAGTCCATGTCACCAAATAAGACATAGATAGTCAATGCATTATTACTACACGATTCAGAAAATGTGTACGTACGTACGTAAATAACATGGAAACCTGAGTTCCATACACGAAGAGAGCTAGACCGACCTTAACTTAACCTCCAATGTTTGTATTTTGTCACAGGAGTCTAGATGTAAATAAATAAATAAAATTAATATAGACCTATCACCTAATAATTTTCTCCCTCCCTCAAATTCATATAATATTTTCTCGTCTCCAATATACTAGAGTCACCAGGGCACAGCTTTAGCATTTGAGATTACTGCTAAACCTACAGTTATGGTTTAGCTCTGATTTTTCCAAATAGAGAAAATGTTCAAAACTACAAAAATTTGACATGAGTGTTTTATGCTTTTTGTTTATATTGTTACTATAGAAACGGATTCATCTCTACGATTGGTACAAAAATATAGTTCATTTATTCACATCAATTATATATGTCGCTACAGCCTTTCTCTTTTTATTTTGCTTAACACGTAGAGGTTGGGGGTTCCATCCTCATGGCATTGAGGAGATTTATCCGCATGGTGATGATGTTTTTGATACTAATTTTCTTTTTGAAATTTATTTTCATTGTTATGTAGTTTTTTTAATAGGATTTGCTACTTTAAAAAAAAACTAAAAATTTAATTAGTTTTTATTTTTATTTTTTTTTATTTTAAATGTTAAAATGTCCAAAAATTAAAATAAATACTTATTTCGTTTTTTAAAAAAATATTGTGACTATGTAGAAAAATATTCATGATACCCCCGATTTGAACTCGCGACCTTTGATTAGTATAAGACTGGTGCTGATCCAACTGAGCGTGACGCGGCGCGGCGAAATTAGCTATTATTAGTTCTTAGGTGTTTTACGTAATTAAGTACGCAAATAAAATTGCAAAAATTGACATAGGTCCAGCGTTCGCAGTGGCGTCAAGGGGAATGAGGAAATGGTGTCTCGTGCTTGTCATTTGAATAAAAAGATAGCGCTATTTCTGCTTGCATGTATAGAACAGAGATGACACGACGATCAACTGTTGCGTCAAAGTCGTTGCGCGAATCACCATCGTCACAAGTGTGAGAATCACTAAATCAGTGTTTTATGAATGAAAATGTTAATAAAACTGGAAAAAAACGATTGGACGCCCTAAACATCTTTGGTGTCTAAAGTAATCTTAAAAAGACAATTGGAAGAATTTGCTGCTTGTAAGAAAGAATACAGACTAATGAAAAAAATGGACCTTTCTTTGCCTGAACATAACACCGATAAAAACTAAAAAAAAAACATTTGATTCATAGCTGAGATCTCACTTATGTGGTCAAAATGTATATTCTTATAATCCCCTGTTCCTCACATCTGTGTAGCTTGAGCAAATCAAGATCAAAAAAGTCGAAATAGGTCAAATAAAGTGTTTTTAGATATTTCGTTATTCTGATCTAAATAACAAACATTTTAAAATCATTTTAACATGTATATGTGTAGAATGGAATTACCTACTAAAATATGTGATTTTCATAAATATAAGTCCAATAATTTGAAAACTACATAGAAAATACGAAAAAAAAGGGGCCCACTTCTGAGACAATTATTATCGAGCAAAGTAATTACAATCGTGTTTCCAACCACAATCCAGCTTTCTAGTAATCTTTTTCTATAACATATATAGATTCGAGATTTAAATAATTAGTGTTTCCATGTTTAAACTCAATCGAAACATCGTAAAAATGGAATATCTAAGCCTTAACTGGCTAGAATTGAGTGTGACGGGGCTAAATGTGTTTGCCTGAATCAGCTAAAATGGGTAAACTGAGAAGGAATAGAAATATACACCGAGGGAATGGATATAAAAGCTCCCCAGGCGCAAGGCAAGGATGTGAAGATAGAAATGTGAGTTAAACCTAACAAAGGTATTCTTAGCCAGCCCCGAAGCAGCTACTTGACCGATATTGATGAATCTTACACTGTACCCTAGTTAAACTATGCCTAGTTCAAATTAAAAAGATTCATCTCGCTATGACTTCTGGTTTTTGAGAAATCCTGAGACAAACATACATACAGTTATGAAATTTTGCACACGTATTTGGAAGTCTTTATAGATGAACATACTCAAATTTTATCGCATTCTAACGATATCACATACATACAGGTCGAATTAATTACCTCATTTTTTTGAAGTCGGCAAAAAAACATGTTACAGTCACTATCCATTTTCTTGACCTTTTTCTCTTCGACAAAGTCAGGTCGATTTTGATCGAACTTCACTTACAGGTAAATTCATTTGATCATCCAAAAAAATATTACAAGCATTAGTCTTGAACGAAAGGTACTTTCTAAGCATTTGTCTTACGTATGTAGATTCGTTAAACCTAAAAGTCTACCGAAGTTGCTACATATTGTTTGACTCGACCAATGTGGAAATATGGAGGAAATTCTGCCTTATTTTCGCATGAACTGAATATTTGTTATGAACACACAGACAAAATGTTGTTGCCAGGCTATTTCGAAGTTGTAATACTATCTATACGTCTGTTTTTGAAGTATTGTTAACGGATTATGTATTTTCATCGATGATATTGAAAGCTAGAAACTTACCTATTTCAGATTTTAAGGCATACTAGGTTTCTGGTTCAAATCTAGAACTAATTAACTGCATGTTAAATACCTCTTTTGGCTGTGTTTGTGACTAAGTTCAAACTTTTAAGCTATACCAATCGAAAGTTATAATGAAAAATGACGTAGATTTAAAATAATGCGCTTTTTGCACTAATATATGAAATAACTTATTTCAAATAAGCCGCAGACAGAATAATATAAACACACTCTTTACTGTTTTGAAACGTTGTCTTGTTACTGCTTAAAAAACAATTCATTTTTCAGCCTCTCGACTAAGTAGTACTTGTAAATACCACATTTCCGAAGAGTCGCAACTTCCATCAATTTCGCAAAACGACCTAAGACTCCTTTCGATATCACTAATAGCATTCTAGAACTTTCTATCCCGAATATCCTGAAAATCCAGTCAAATAAACTGGACAAGAATCGCCACGTTTAGTTCCTGAGCCCTCTGTAGGGATTCCACGAACCATTGGGATTCCCCAGACAAATTGTATGGAGGCTTTGTCCTTTTGTATCGCGAATATCTTGGATTTTCTCATCATTGTCCTATGGGATATTCTTGAATGCGTTGGATCCGTCGACCCGACTTTGATTGTCATAAATATTTATATGTGTGGTTAGGTGCAGACCCTTTCGATTCACAACTCTCGGAATCATTCACTATCTACTAATGGAGTTTATTGTGAACTAAAAGATTGTTAATGTAACTCAATGGTTATCTATTTTGAGGTGAACAATTGGATCTAGTTTTAATGTACAATGCCGTCGGAGAAATAAAACTGAAATATTTACTTGAATAGCTAGATCCCTCTTTTACAAGAATGCTATCTGATTTAGCAGTTGTCATTTAACATAGAGTTTAAACACTTCATTGAGGAATAAAAATAAAAATCACTTTTACTTTGTAATCTTATATATTATTATTATTTTAACTCGAGGACACAGTTTAAAAATTTATGATAGCGTTCAAACTCGTGAATGTGCGAACTCTCTAATCTTACTCTCTAAACATTGAAAATGTCTTCTTTTTCTTCGAATCGACCGGTAACAATCATAATATTTTCGCCCAGCGTTGCGCAACGTTGATTGCGTTGGCGTTGGCCTGCTGTAGGTCTTGAAGCGTGCAAGAGCTAGGACATTGGGGCAGGACAGGAGATGGGCCATTGTCTGCACCGCGCCACAATCACAATTGTCATTTCCGGAAAAACCCCGAAAAGTAAAAATAGCATTCTCTAAATGAATATGCGGCAGTACTTGTACGTTATTAAAAGCCTCACGGATCGATAGCACGCCGGCAAATGACAAAAGAATGTTAATAGACCCATCCGTGAGGGACTATACTGTCATAGATTCACCTGTGAAAATCTTCCTGAACATTTGGTTACAATGGTTACCCTACTTCGCAACGCAATTCGCAGACAATATCTACAGTCCCACGGCTCCGTCTGATATATCTTAGCCTTGTTTATTTCAATTTGCTTTGTTTCTTTGGGTATCGTATTGGGCAATATGTTATCGGTTGCTTACTTAGCTAGCTGTATTGCTTCGATGCGATTTTGTTTTGAATCTTTATTTGAAAGCAATTTAGATTAAATAGTAAACGTTACCACATTATTACTTTTTATTTTGTATTTCACAGGTGTAATTATTAAAAGAAAACATGGGATATTACATCCAGCTGTAAACATGTTGATAAAAATGAAAATTAAAATCAGTATTATGATAACGTATTTTGTCTCACAACATTTTAGCCAAAAAGCTGTGATAACTCAAATTTGCTCCATAACTGTTGGATCACAAAACAAAATCACACGCTTGGAAAAATGAACCCAGATCAAATTATTTCCCGTTATCGTAACCGACTTTGAAAAAAAAAGATAGGCACCACAAAACCAATTAAAATCAGGCCACACCTGTTACGTCCGCTTTTGTCTGGATTCCGACGGAAATTCCAGTCGGTCGCGAGCCGGGAACTTTATTCCCGAATATGGAATAATTCCACACTTCATTTGATAAACCGGGTATCTATACTAATATTATAAAGCTGAAGAGTTTGTTTGTTTGTTTGTTTGTTTGAACGCGCTAATCTCCGAAACTACTGGTTCGAATTGAAAAAATATATTGTGTCTGATAGTCCAGTTATCGAGGAAGGCTATAGGCTATATAACATCACGCTACGACCAATAGGAGCAAAGATATAGTGGTAAATGTGTAAAAAACGGGTGAAAGAAGTCACTATTCCACGCGGACGAAGTCGCGGGCAAAAGCTAGTATTTAATATAACAAGCGTCACGCCAGCTCTCTCGGTTACAAAAGGAAGCTAAATAACTAAACTAATGTTTAGCCGCTTCGAGAATGCAGTTTTCGCGTTTTCAATTTTGACACAAAATGTTTGGAAAGAATGTTCAACTTCCAGACTTTGACAACTTTCCTATTAATTTTCATCAAAATAGTTAACGAGAAAATAGCATTATCTGAGCGACTAAACTGTGGTGATGTATAAAACATTTTATAAACTATCGACACACCAACCTAAATGGGATAGGAAAGTTAGTAGTAGAGAGAGGAGACTATTACGCAATACTCTGCAGAGGGTCGAGGGCTCGTTCCATAGCCACTGGACTGTGGGATTCAGAGAGAGCACTTCGATTGAGCAACTCCCCCATCCAAAAAAACAAATCCATGAACCTAAGAATGGCTATTTTAATGACCTTTGACTAAGGTATTATTTCTTCAACCGCTGGTAACGATATTTAGCAATAGTTGAGTTAACTATAGACCAGTAACTGGGCCTAAATAGACTATTAAAACCGTTCATAAAGCTATCTAAATTTCTATTCTAATTAGGTGACTATTAACTGTCATTCAATTTATCCGTTTTTCATAGAACCCTTGAATTCAGTTTATCTCAAATTATCGAAATTTCAGTTTCATTCTTAAGATATCATTACGTATAACTGAATATTGTCGAACGCTCAGCAAAAATAAGTATCATGATTTCTGAAACAAATGCACCAATTATATCACACAGATAATATAACTAGATACCATATTTTGGCAGGTTTCCAAATAGGTGCTTGCCCGCAAAAGCGATTTAAAAGCTTTTTATTACTATTATTGAGGTATTAATGAAGTCTGTAAATATCATTTTTATCAAAAATTATATCTTTTGGTCGGTATCACATAATTACTGCAGTTTTCAAATGCATAACATGCAGTCTGGGCATTTAATCAAAATCAGCAAAGCAATTTTTAAGAATCAATGTAAAAATATCCTCCCTATAGGTGCCTATATGTTTTTATCACTTAGGTATCTTGTATTATATGTTTCTATTATTCAGAACTAACAATATAGTTTGAACAAAACGACACCGCTTTTATTGAACTAACCCAGTGAATTAAAAAAAACTGAATCATTCCAAACACTAGGTATTTTATCACAAAATTGATTCTCGCTTTACAAATTCAGTCCGTAATCCTATCGCAATTTAGCGATTGCATATAACAAAGGATGTTTGAAATGGAACGTTTCAAATACACAATTGATTGGACGCCTCGCAATGATAAGTTTTGGTACCTACCAATATATGTAAAAAAAATATGTGCAAACGTAGACTCAGTTGCTGTCTGTTAAGTTTTTTTGTGAGGGTGTTTAAATTTTTAACGAAATATATTGTTTCTTAGACCAACGGCTTAACGTGCTTTCCGAAGCACGGGGTGTCATTAGCACTAACTTCCTTATTCAAAGCGGACTCCAGACCAAGTTACTCCACCACAATAAAATCATCGTTGTTCCCACGAACCCCCAGCCTTACCTCCATACTTTTATATCTTTATAGTAGAATTTAGTATAAACGTGAAGGCAATTTTACATTTTCTCTCCAAAATGAGTTGGTAACGATATTTGAGAACGCTTTTAAAACATACATCATGACTCATGAGAGGTGTTTAGAGAGTAATCTCGCAACATTGATGATGTGACGCAGCCTACACGTTAAAGAAAACAGGTGAAGGTGGTGAAATTTCTAACGAAAAAGTTTGTTTCTTACACCAACGGCTTAACGTGCTTTCATGCAAGTGGTGTCATCAGCACCAACTTCCTGACTCCTAGCGGTTTCCGATTATTTTCAAGACAGAAAACTTAGGAATTAATTCGAACCCGGGACCACTTGGGTAGTAACCAGCAAACTAGCCTCTACACCAACAAGGCAGTCGTATAAGTTTAGGTATGTATTCATACTAGAGGTTGAGACGCTATTTTCGTCTTAAGAAATGAATGGCTGTCAAATACCAAGGTGGTCATGTATTGTACAACCACCTTGAAAACTTCGGAATGGACCAAACTTCGGTTGAGGTAAAGTTGGTCAGTTGTCACAATGAAGTGTCCAGAAATAAGATAAGGACACTGACCGGTGTTAGGTATTGTTAGATGGGTTCCTATTGTTATCAGTTTGTCCTTAATGCTCGTTGTATGGACAAAAGCTCTCGTATTGGGGCGTTTTGCACCACGAGGTTTTCGGACAGAAGTCGATGAAATGCGTCGATTCAAAAGATACTTTTGGCGGTTTGTACCGCTAGCCACTGGTGGTGCAAACCGCCTATGACCCTATTCTGAAACAGTATTTGGGCGGAAAACCGGTGCGGTGCGAAACATCCCAATACGTCACAAAAGCACGTCAATTAAGGTAAATAATGCAGTATTTTATACAGTTGCAGTAGGTAAGGGTTATTTTTCAACAAAGATGTTACAACACGATGAGTGAAGACTACACTGTCGCTGTGACGCACCCTGATAGGCTAAGTCCGAGGAACAAGTGAATTGGAATGTGCGTAAACAACCTCATTTTTTTTTCGTTTTTGAATAGGGTAGTCTCATTTTTTTATGTTGCATGTCTCATTTTTATTTTTTTCTTGATTATATTTGGCTGCTAACTCGCACCTCAATTCTCATGCCAGTCGTTTTTTATCCGTGTGGTAGTTCGACCAGAGTTTTGAGGTTCTATTGAAAACATAAGTGAGTTGGTTATAAGGATTTTTTTTCGGATTACTTGATTAAAAAAAACAAACTTTCTAAACTAACCCTCTTATTCATAAAAACGCAAACAGTCTAATAAACCTGTTTTAACTATTACACTGTTTTGTCTCATTCTCTCTTGGCGCTGTCATCATTTAACAAAAAGTGACAAAACAGAGTAATAGCTAAAATAGGTTTATTATACTGTTTGAATTATAATGAATAAGGGGGTAAGCCTATAATTTACAAGTTTATGACAAGTGTTTATGTTGAAGAGTTCGTCGCTATTATCAAATATATGTATTTCAAATTATATTCATTCAAATTCATTTTCTGTCAAAACACAAATCCCATAGCGCCCCAAATAAATCCTGCCTTGTCTCAAAATCCCATGATTTTGTTACAATCCTTCTCGAACCATCATTTGTCTTAACTAAACCCACTGTCGGAAGGAAATCGAAACATTTCCTGTAAAATACGGTCAAGGGTGTGTCCCTATTTGAAAAAGGTTGGGTTCAGTAGATGAATACTATTATGCGCTTTACTGAATTACCAGATGTGAATAAAGATTTATACAGTGTCTAGCAAAATGTATAATAGTCCATGTAGAAGTGACTGTTGCTGAAATAAAACTTTTTGAATCTGAGTGACACCAACATTGACAACAGACAATAAACGTGAGTACATACGTACCTACACTAACAACGTTCAGCACACTTGATTTGATGCCTAAAGTAAACCATAATACTGGTAAAATATATAAGAACAGTCGCCAACACATTAGGCTAAAAATATTCTTGGAAAATAACCATTATACTAATTGCATAGGATACCGCAGTATTTAGCCTAAGGTTTAGGAGCTCTATTTTTTGACCCACTCGTTTTAATATTCCGAGTGATTTTCGTTTAAAAATCACGTTACATATAGTTGCGAGTATTTACAAAATGAAGCCACCTTTTTTTACCGTGTGGATTTTAACTGATTATTTGGAAAATCTAATATTAATCAAAGAAAATCAGACGTCATAGCGACGTGAGTGATTCAAAAACAAGGTCCCAGTTTTAAATTCATTTTAAAAAGGTTTTTCCATTAGGCCAGAGGAACCTTAAAAATCAATCAACAAAAATGTGTTCGGTGTCTATTATGTCTTATTCGCTGAAACTCGAGGGTCGAGTTTGAAGGATTATGGTATCCGGTAAGAAATTGATTTCGGTATCTGCAAGTCAGGATTCGGAATGAGGGCATGGTATTCATAAGTTGAGGGAGAAACCTTGGCCGTTTTAACCCTACTCTCGTCGTCTTGCAACGCCTTAGAGCGCTTTCACACTTAGGCGACTTTAGCAGCGCGACTGTAGCGCGATAGTCGCGCTGCTGTTGATCTATATCTAAAAGAAAGTCGTGTTAGTTACTCCACTTATAACTCAAGAACGGCTAAACCGATTTAGCTGAAAATTGTCAGGGAGGTAGTTTAGAGCCAGGAGAAGGACATAAGATACTTTTTATCCCGTTAGACGGGGCCGGGACTGTGGTGGGATGGGGCCGGGGCGAAACGGTGGGGAGGTAGCTTAGAACCAGGAGAAGGACATAGGATCCTTTTTATCCCGCTCAACGGGGCCGGGGCTGGGGCGGGACGGGGCCGGGGCGAAACAAAGTTCGCTGGGACCGTTAGTTTCATATAAATTACAACAGTAGGCCCTTCACATTAGAGCGACGCACTGCTGTCGCTCTAATGTAAAGGCGCACTTAATACGATAAATATAACGAGCTTATTGATAGGTGGAACTCAGAGACTCACTTTGCATTTTTTTTCATATAATGTAATAAAATGTATTAACAGTTGAATGAATAATCATGCCCTAAGGATACGCCAAATGCTGTTGATCTTGAACAAAATAGCTGTTAGAACACCGATAAAACCGGTAATAAACTAATGTCCTCTTTTATTTTCCTCATCGTTAGAGTCTGGCAAGTGAAAGCTGAACCCAGTGTTTTTTGGTTAGGTATTTCAGAGATATGCGAAAATTTCGTGTTTGAGTAATGTGAGTTCTAATAACTAATGAAGTGACTCTGTTAAGGAAGTCAAAAACCATTAGTTTTGATTATGTTTAATATAAAATTTATCAAAAATAAGAAAACAGGAACAGTGTCAAACTTGTTTTTTTTTAATTTGCCGCCTTTTGCTAGGTTCAGCTTTTGCTTGCCCGACTCTACCAATCATTAGTTCACACGCCACTGAATATAAACAAGAAACGACCGAAGGCGCTTTTATATTGGCAAACTTGGATTTATGCTGTGACAAAACGCTTTTGGTGTTACTAAATGAATAACACAAAATAACATTTCACAGGATGTGGCCAGTAATCGGAACAAAACTTTAAAACAGAGGCACATTAATAACGTTTATCAAAATCGCTAGCTCGTTGTAGTAAATGACAATGTCAAGTTCTAAGACACATTTGTTTGCAATACATTTTGCTAGTTCGATTTATTTTTTTAGAAATTAACAATGCATTTATTTTTCATGATAATTAATTATATTCATTTAGAATTGATTATTGATAAGGGTCTATTTACTCCTATTACAGGCCACACGCTGTATACAACTCATAACATTTACTATTAGGACCTTGCTCTTTCGCGATTACGAATGCATCTACCATAGACGCGACCTAAAAATGAATCTTACCCCTCACAGCGACCCATTACCGCCTTTCTGACCGGAGAATAACATTCAATGGGTGAGTATTAACGATTTTGGCCCGCGGTCGTTACGATTTGGCATTCCGCCCAGAATTGGTTGTATTAGTGCCAATAAATAGAACTCCGTATTTATGAGACGGCATTGACGGGATGAGTGTACTTGATCGAATGATACAGTGATACTGTTTGGCTGAGAGTAATTTTGTAAAAACATAGCTTCAATCTTCTGCAGAGGAAGTCTGGATCCGTTTCAGCTATTGAACACCAGATGGCGCTCGGTAAATTCTGAGACAAAAATCATAATTACGTTATTTGATTCGTTTTTTATCTATGATATAGGTACAATAAATACAATCACGTAAATATGAATTTGGTCTCAGCGTTTATCGAGCACCTTAAGGTGATCAACAGGTAAATTATGTCGAGGCTTCCACCGCTGTACTGTGTTGAAGAGAAAAATAATCTGTGTCGGCCCCAGATCAACTAGGAAAAGTTGATGATGATGGCTTCATGCTTCTTTATAAAATTGAAAATTTCCTAGTTTCCTATTTCCTAATATATGTAATTTTAGGTGATCCAGTTCAAAATAACAATGATTATCAACCCCACTTCCTTGCAAATACATACTGATTACATAAACGTCAGATCACATTACAAATCATATCCTGTGATTGTGATTACGATAACACTATTACGAATTATATTGAACGATAACGCGTAATCAGTGGTATTATATTCTCAGTGAGTTACTGATCTTGAGGCGAGCTTGTTGAAATCATTACATGATTGGTTCTGAAGTTTACGCGAATGCTACACATTGATTAAAAGACTTACGACTTACGGATGGATTTCGCGAACATTTATTTTTAACTAACTGTGCCAGCGACTTCTTGGAATAGACTTTTCATCCCCGTTTTTAACCTCTTACAACCCTTTTTCGCATTAAAAAATATTCTTTGTCCTTTCTAAGGCTCTAGATTAAGCGTGTGCCAAGTTTCGTTTAAATCGATTCAGTAGTTATGGCGTGAAAGCGCGACAGACAGACAGACAAAGTCTTTTTCACATTTATAATATTAAGTAAGTTTAACCACTTGTCAGTCCGAGTTAACTTTTCTACTGATACCTAACTCATTGAAAAGAGTAGCATATCTATACGAAAATAAGTGACAAAATCTAACGAAAACACTCAAATCAATCTGAATTCAATAAAAACGTCAGATGTTTGCAATTCTAGTTACAACAAAAATAAATTGAAACGTCTGGATTTAACTTACCTTCTAATACCATTTTAATTTTTTTATTTGCAACACAAAACAAGCTTAAAAGTAAATATTTCTATTTACAAAACGTTAAGTAGAATTCTATTAGATATCAAATATTGACATTGAAATACGGCAAAATTCTGCAGAAGCATGTCTATAGATACTAATATAAAATTTTAGATAAAAGTTTTTTGAACAGCGCATTAACTAGCTAGCTAGAAGTTCTTAAGCAGCACAATAAAAAGTGAATTTATTTCAGTGGATGAGTGTAACTTTAATATTTACTATATAAAGGTATAGTTTGAAAGTACCTATGTCTATTATACGAAAGACTGTAAATACATATCCCTGCAGTCACTATAACAATTAAAAAATGAAACGCTATACCTTGTTTATACACCTGAACTATTGTGGCAATTTTATTTTCACTAACTTAAGTTGTCCTACTAGTGGTTAGTGGTGGTTGAAAAATATAAATAAATATAAATATGCGTCAAACAACACACCATTTGTCATGACAATACCAGACAACGATTATGATGGGGGCGTCTCCCATAAACACTGAAATACTTATGTCCATGAATTACGTACAAATTTTCGTGCTCATGACATTTACTATAACTTTTGGCCCTTGCGGTATTCGAACCCGCGACCGCTAGCATGGTAGTCAGAACCACTAACTTATTAAATAACGCCAAACGTGTAGTCAAAAAGTTATATTTTTTAACTCATTATAAAATGTGTAAGTTATAGTTGTTTGCAAGAGCATGTTTTAAAAATACAGCCAAAAGTGTTTTATACAGAATTGACCGACTGAGCTGTTCACTGCAACTTTGAAGATGATTGGATAGTATCTAAATAACCCATTTCATATTACCAAGTCAACAATCAATAGTTGAACAAGACTTCATTCTAACATCTTATACTATAATTATTGCTGTATGTTATATAGTTTCACAATCAAGCAACGATTACTTCGAGTTGTTTGCAACTAGCAGGATATGCGGGTTGATATTTGTTATGTAGTTCACAACTTAAGTTGTTTGAAAGTAAACTGAATGATAGAAAGATACTAAAATGTCGTATAGAATTCATTAGAAGTTTTTTTTTTAATTCCTTAATTCACTATAGGTAAGAAAACCTACGGTACGTTTCTTTAACCCTTATTATACCCTTGGGGATCAAATAGCAATAGTTGACATCTGAATAAATAAATAGACCTTTAATAAATTAAGGCATGGCATTAATTAACACTACAATATGAAATTCGCTAATCCATTCAAAAACAGTACCCCGATCACGAATAATTGAGTCAAAGTATTCTTATAATAGTAACGTTATCATTTGTAAAATAATTTGAAAGCGCCTCTATCGGACGTAAAATAAACAAAAAAATTGACACTTGAATAACGTAGTATATTTCAATTATTTTTATTAAATAGATCGTTTAACTGGTTTCTGGACGCGCCATATTTACGTTAGTATGACGCCATCTAAGGTAATGCTTTCGAGCTTACTACACGACACGGAAGTGCTTCGTGCTGTCGACTGACGTAAACTCGCTAAGATTACGTGACGAATACGTCAAATGTTCGTGATTGAGGTACTGAGCAGCTTTACTGTCAAAGCAAGATCCTAATACGCACCCTGAGCTAAAGTTGAAAATATTAAAGATAGGTTTAAAAATTTGAAAACGAAAAAATCATCCATTGGAGATTAATATTACATTTGAGATATGTAATTGTTTGATTTTCATAAAAAAAATATGGCATACCAATCAACTTGCAATAGGAAGTTCTTATTAAATCATGAAATGCAGAGACTGACTTCTCTCGATAGCTGGTAATATACCTAGGTATTTACACATTAGTTTAATAAGTTTTCTTTCAAAGTAATAAAATAAAACGCCCATTCTTCAACATCATTTTTCACACAACTCCAAGCACAAAACATGTGAAGGTTGGACCTACACGTATTTACGAGTAGTTCCAGCTTAAACTTTGGCAATAAACCCCAGACCATAATCCCGTAGGAAATCCAAACTATTCAGGACTTGAATTGAATCTGTAATCTCATTAGTGTTTGGTCATTAAACGGGGCTTAAGTTAATTGACAGTTAGCTGGAACTATGGTGGGGATTAGTTTGAACTTTTGACGCATAGTATTCGAGCTGGAATTCCTAGATTTAAATAACGTTCTCCTGGTCGTATCCAAATACGGTGGTCAATCTGAACTGTGATTAGCAATCGGCGCGACACATTGTATATACGAGCTCAAGTGTGTTCTCAGTACATAAGGGCACACTCTGTTCCTTTAATCTCAGTGTTCAGTGAGAAGGCAGATCTGAAATTACCTGTAAAAGTCGTTGGTCCTGCCAACTGCTTTACGTGATTTCCAAGGCAAGCGGTCGTCATCACCCAGTTGTTTCCGAGTATTTCCAAGACAGAAAAACCCAGAAACAAATTTTTGCCACGACTCGGGTCTGAAACCCGCACCCGAACCTTTTGGGTAGCATTGGGTACCAGCGAACTTACCACTATACCAACAAGGCAGTCAAATCCTAGATGTGGGTCCTGTTTTGCTAGCGCAAAATAAACTGGTTGGAGAAGAACGAATAATTCAAATAGAACGTCATTTTGCACGACATATCTGGGAGATAGCTCCAACCGGAACTTACTTGGACAGTATAAATTAATTAATACATATATACAATGAAAATACTTAAGTATCTTTAAATCCCATCGATATCGCATACATACAATACATCGAGTTGATAACCTTCTTTTTTTGAAGTCGGTGAAACTTATCAGTTGTTTTATGAAGTGAATGGTGTCATTAACATGGTCAAAAAAACTACAACCAAGACTGCCATTATTGCTTTTTAGCTTCAGCTTTTCAGGGAACTTAATTTTATAGAAGCAAAACAAGAAATTGGCTTTCTATTTATCTCTTTTGAGTATAACAATTTCCATACAGAAGTGGAAATATAGTTAATAGTTGCTTTTTAAAGGTTATACGGCTGACTGCGATACGTTACCGTCATTGTTAATAAAAGGCAAATCGTCATTACTAATACACAGAAAACAATTTTCATCAGAATTTCAGCTGTATTCCAGTCTGTTTCACTGGTTTTCACGTTGAACCTGAGTAGGCATTGCAAAGAAGAAGCAACGATGCAAAAAAAGGCGACAATTTAACCTTTCACTGTTATTCCTATGCCAATTACTGCAGCATTCTTCTCAAGCATTAACCTTTTTTTTAACAGACACAGCATCTGCATACCAGCATAATATTTGCGACAGAATTGAATTTCAAATTTTTAGCTTTAAAAGAACGCCTCGTTGTACAAAAATTTTCATATTTTCATTTTTCGTCAGCTTATAAATATAGAATTTAGTTAATGCTTACTACAAAAATAAATGATTATGCGTCAAACAACATACCAGCTAATATTGGATGTTATCTATACCTACTAATAATAATAAGCTCTTGCATTTTTGAAGGCGCTTGACAGAAGGGGTAGGATAAATTAAAGAGATGTCTTCAGATCGAGACTCTATAATCAACTGATGTTATACTACAACAGTCATTGTTAGTACTTACGCTACGAACTACGAGCTACGGTTTGTTTACGTTATTCAGATTTAAGTACTATGCTACGAAGGGCGGCTGTCACGCTTATTTCAGGAACTACTAGACCGATGTTGAAAAGCTTATTTTCAATGAAGGCTTTAGGCTATAATACATACTTATTTAAGTAAAAATAACTTTTAAGACTCGCAATTTTATTTTTAAATGTCAAGTTACCGTCGAACTCAATTCGAACAAAAACCGTTAACTTTATGTAAGATGGCGCGACCAAGCTTAAACGGAATCAATTAATAGATATTTCACATGAAACAATTTATTATAGCCTCATTAATAGCTGGCAGCAATCCATTGTCGCTTCCGTCTTAAAAATCTCAACGTTCAGAAGAAAAATGACGGCGGCGTCGCAAGTTTTTGTCACTTAAGAAACGCATTAGTAGAATGGCTCCGTAAAATGTCGAGAATGATTCCGAGATGACGCCATTGTCTTACGTAACGGGGGTTAAAAGAAATCTTGAAACCCCGTGACTTTCAGAAATAGGTAACGATTTGGCAACTTTTTCTTTGGTGATTTGGCTTAAGTTTTGAATGAAAATACTCATTTTATTAGGGTGCGTAGGTACCTACCTAATTAAATCGTTTCCTATCTACTTCTCATTTGTCACGTTTGTCCGTGTATCAGTACCGTTACCATGAGTTTACGGCGGTTTTACTCGCTAGCGACCACGCAACTTTTTGTATGGAAAATTTTAGTTCTACAAATGACCGCTAGGGGCGCTGTGCAATTTTCCATAGACTTTTTTTACGTAGTCACTAGCGAGTAAAACCGTCGTAAACTCATGGTAACGGTGCTAATGTAGTTTTGTAACTTTAAAACGGGTTAACCGATTTACCTACGTTGTTTTTTTTTGTCATAGATAATTTTATCCCGAGTTGTTTTAAGTCGTATTTCATAAAACTCTGTTGAAATATGGTTAAGTGTGTTGGTAAAAGTAAGTGAAAAGTATTCTTCATAATATATTCGTCCATTTTGAAAACACAGCGACATTTTAGAGTCTGACCGCATCAGTATGCATAGGTCCTGAATGCAGATGAGACTATTTGCATTCCAAGAAATAGCGCTTTTTGGTTTCCGTACAAACAAAAATGTTGTTAAATAGACGTTTTTTCCTAGAACAGGTTGCAAATAAGACGACTTATAGCCCAAAAAAAAATATTTTTGTCTATTATACTCGCGAAATGACATTCTATTGAGTGAAACAAACCTTTACAATCACTCCATACCAATGTTATTAAATTAAACTGAAGTCTAACTTTATCGTCCAATTTTAAAAATGCACCTTTAAATTCTTAGTACCTAATGGTTCCTACTCTAACCTAAGTGCAATATCCGTAGTTACAGAAAATACCTGTCCCAATTCATCAAAACTTAGTGTTACGTAAGTGAAAAGGACATCATTAACTTTGTTTAAATATCCAAAGCCGTCGATTGTGAGCTTTATAAATTTGTACAGTAAGAGTTTATTGTAAAATCCCTGTATCAGAAATTCATTTACCGAGATATTTACCTCAATTGCTTTATGTAGAAATAAGTACGAAACAATTTCATTAATGTGTCTCTTTTGAGAGTGGTATCAGCAACAGGTGCTTAACAGCTGTGTGATATCGCTTCACGCCAACTAATAATCACCAATCACAGCCCTTCTTTTGTTTGCGGTTACGCTTTAGTAACATTGGATAAAATACAGGGTGTAACAAAAGGCTTAACGAAGCAGAGAACCACGTATTCGCCCCATTCATACGATCATTTTTCTTCAAGAAACAATAACTGGAAAATGACGCGTTACTGAGATATTGACAGTCAAAGTGATTTTTTTTTCTGAGATATATTTAAATAAAAATGTTATATTAGTACCAACAAGTGTCTTTCTTTAAGAAACACGTTCAAAATCGCACAACTAAACGCATCCGTTGTGTGCGCGCGTGTCGCTACGCCTGAGCGTTCGGCGTGCTTATATACATTGCGCCTAATAAATAAATGATTTATTTTAATGCCTTAAAATAAAAGTCGTTTCCCAGTGATTATTTTATTACATACGATTTGGTTTGATGTACTGAATACGAGGTTTAAGGCTTCGTTAAGCCTTTTGTTACACCTGTATAGTGGTGTCCTGCCCTCACCCAACCGCATAGGCACATTATTTCAATAAATAATGTTTGATGTCCCTTTTCATGGCATAAATTGACATGATGGTTATAGCGTTAAGACCGCCTAAATTGTACATTTCCTTTAAACAAATTTGTAAATTCACTAATGTTGTGTGCAATAAAGAGTTATCTATCTATCTATGATGGACATTGACTCATAGAATAGACCCCCGAATCCGTTCGAATTCTATTGAATTAAATCGTAGTTGGAGCAACTCCGATCGGCTTACATCTGAACAAATTGAACTAACAAAGTCATGGACTTAAAATGGCTTTAACAAACGAGATGAGTTTTGACGAGAATTGCGTTTGATTTTAATATTAACTTCGTATTTTGTATTGAGCTTGAGCTTGACAGAAATCTGACGTTTGCCATAAGCAATGGAATGTAATAAACCAAGTTTAAGTTTATTACTTAGAATGTTGATAGTTAAGCTGGCCTAGAGGTCGTGAGTATAATTTTTGCTTAGTATACATTTTTTTCTTAGAACTTGGAGGTTTAGTTACTATTTCTCAAAAGGACTATACCTAGAAACGGTCCTATTAAATTTTTTGTAACACTATAACACTAATTTTCAAGGACTACTTAATTGTTTCAGGTAAACAACACAATTATGTTATTTAAGGCAAATGAGATAATTATAGTAATATCAGGGTGTTTTATTCGTAACAAAACGTCTAATTTCGTAGGTATGTAAATGAGGTTAACACGTTCCGGGACACTATTCCAGACACAACAGATGTTTTATTGTTTTCACGCCTGTAGGCGTTCACTGTCCCGGAACGTGTTTATAAAAAGGTAAATAAGGTCTATAAATAATAAAGTTATTAAAATATTAATACATAGCAAATACGACAGAATCTTTAATATAAGTATATATGCCATTACCTACTGTCGCACATTTATCAGGCAATATATCTTGAAACATGTTGAAAGACTAATTCGATGAAGAATCACCTGGTGCGAATTTTATCATCCATAAAATTTAACGAGTCATTTGCAGTTTTATTTGCCGTAATGATCACTATCTTTGGCTTTCAAGAAGACACATTATGTGAATAGATTACCCATTTCAAAAGACTTTATTGACTCTCAGATATGCATCTATGTAAAAGTAAGAAAAGTATTCGACTTCGTTATCAAAAATATTCGATTTCACGTATAAAATTTAATTACCCTTTACAACCCTTTAGGGGATGAAGATAAAGTGTAGACATAAAGCGCACTAAAATATATAAATACTTTATATTATATACAAATCTATATGCCTAAAAACATATCATTTAGACCTTTTCGTATCTTACATAAAATCTGATATAGCCCTCCTAACTTTTCCAATAAAACATTTTTAATAACTGTTAGATCAGTTCTTACTACCAGTTCTATTGAATCGGACCCTGAATGGCACCAAACTGGAATCGGCTTAAACCTCGGAGCAAATAGAAGTGGAGATTGTAGAACATAAGTAACTTTCCGATTTCTCGGAACATTCTGTCGAAGTGTGCAGAGAGAACAGATGCCATTTGACGCTAAGTCGATATTTATTGTTGAGAATACTTCGCAAGTGCGTGAAATACTGCCTGCATTACTTTTGCTCAATTTAGGTGAAATTACGTACCTTTTTTATTAAACACATTACATACATTACTCTGATTCCAAAGTTATTAGCTAATGCACTTGTGTTTTGGGAATCAGATACAACGTTGCTACCACAAAACCCAGACCTGAGAATAAATGGAAAATTATGATTTATACATTGACCCCAACGAGACTTGTCCGAACCCGCGCCTAGAAACCCAGCGTGCTTAGTAGTACACCTCGAAGGTCGTCAAATCTCTTTATCTCTCCATCTTTAGTCATTATGTGAGATGTCTTATATAACACGTCTAGTACCTAATATTAAGTAAAGAAAATACTAAAAAACTAAGCAATCCAAATATTGGACCTCGCATTATTTAGCCCTTCAAGTCTACCAAAAAAATATAGGTAGTGCCTTATTTCGACTCAACCCGAGATTCAAACCTGGAACCTCCTGGGTAGTGACCAGCTACATCATCAAGGCAGTCCGTTGCTGTAAGCTTCTTTGATGTTGACATTTGCAAAGACAGAAAACCTTGGGCTATTATAAAACCTGGAATGCCCTTGTTGGCGTTTCATTGACAACATCACCTAATTATTCTATTGAATATTATTGGTTCCAAACAAAGAAATACATCGACAAAAGTTATACTGAAGATAGTGATATTTTCCTACAAATAGATTGGTACTAGTACCTAAGAAAATATTGCTGGGAGTCGTTTCCTCTTGTTTACACATTCCGATACAGTCAATAAGTTTTATGATCTGTAATAAAACACAAAAAAGCCGGATATAGAAGTTTATTACTTCTTCTTGTATAACAGGGAGTAAATAATGATATGGAGAGGATTATTTGTATTTTTACGACATAACCAGGGCTTGAATTTATTTTCTTAGTTGTATTAGACATATCATTAATAAATAGACACAAAAGAAATGTAATTGCTTTTTACAAATAAAATTAATAATATTAAGTTTGTATAGTGACAAAATACTAGAAAAACAAAAAATAAAATTATACAAAATGTATTCAGCATTTCCAATCGGGGTAATTATGTCACATTGGAAATTATGTCTTTGCCTCAGAATGAACTGTTTTTTGCTCCATACGCAACAACCGATGGCTGTTTTAATTTTTGATTCATTAAAAACAAAAACGACGTATGAATATATTTTAATGATTTAAAAATATTTATTTTGGATTGATAATATAGGCACAAGTAAAAAATAAAATACGTAAACTCCAAAGTTAAGTATTCCTTAGTCACGAGGGTCCAAGCTTGGTGTTAAACTTACGTTAATTAACGAAATGACACATTTCATCCCTTCTAATGAACACAGAAAGTTACGTAACAAAGTTTAAAGAAGCTTAAGAAATGAGAGCTTTATAACTTTGAGTATAATACAAAGATTTAGAGGTTAGAATAATATAAAAGGAAAAGTAGCCTATTACTTTATCATTTTTTTTCTAAATTAAAAAACGCTGTTTTCTGTATATTTACATATAAACGTGATATTTATACAACTTTGAATAATCTAGGGGTATTTTTTGTACATATTTCTGTATCTTTTCATCATCAATCAACATGTTAAAAGCAAAAATTAATGATGTGGGAAAATTCACTGAACCTATAACTTTGTAGGCATATGAGATACAGTCAAAGTGAAACGTATTTTCTATACCCTATGCCTCTACAAAAGTACGCCCGAGGAACGCTATTTGCATAACGTCAAGGCTTATCGACAGTCTTTTGTCGATACTTTATGTTATCAACAGCACTATCCCACGGGGAAATTCAGTCCCAAATGGTTCCTGTCATTTCGTTATACATATTCCTTTGACTATTTTTGCCTTTTCCTATTGTACTGATTTCGAAAAGGCAAGATGGTGTCACGATTTTGAAATTCTTGTTTCATATTCCCATATGGAGATGGGAAATTGGGAAAATGTTTCTTTTTTTGCAATTTCCGGTGTGTTCTCTTTATATTTGGGTTGACATTCAAATCGGGGATAAGTATTGGAAAAACTGAAGCAGTATTTATTTGGTATCGTTAATATTATTATCTACGAGTAGCTGAGAGGGTCACTAATTTTATGGCGATTGCAAAAGCTAACATGTGAGTGTCAGTGAAACATGATTTAATAGAACTAATTTTTACGTAAGAAAAACGTACAAAAATTAAACTTAAATATTATTTCAATCGGGAATCTAATAATAGATATAATCTTACAATACTACAATGGATCAACTTATCAGATCATCTGTCTGTGCTCCACCCAGTAGTTGACTGGTAAAGAATGCTTTAAGCATTATGTCCTTCATACTTTATTTTGCCTTGCGCAATAAAGAATAATATAAATAAATAAATAAATAAAATAGATTCAGCAAAAAAAAGATTCCACAAACATTATGTCACTAGCCAAAATACGTTTACAAAACACATTCACACATATCTCTGGTTCCGCTAGACAAAATCCATTTTCTAATACATTACATCGGGAAATTCTATCCCGAAATGAGGCTGAAACCTACATAATAAGGGATAAAGTATAGCATATTGCTTCCCTAAAAAAGGCATAGAGATATAAATCTAACAGTAAAATTGGTCCGCGCCACTCTTATTACATTTGGATGGTTTAAAATAGAAGGGAGGATAACAAAAAGTGCTATTTTTTTCTATGCGTTCTGACAGAGTAGTAAATAAAAGCGTTAAAATTCAAAAACCTAAAAAATAAGATGACTTTTTTCATACATTTCTTTTTGCCCTGACTGCAGCAAATATTTAGTGAAGCCTTATTTATGTGACGTTAATTAATTCTTTTTAATCATTACGTTTCGTATAAGTTAAAAGAAAAAGTAGCTTTAATATAATTTTTTATTTGTTGACAATTCAAAGAGAGTAAGATAACAAGTCATTAGTGACATCAAAGCCTTGTGAATAAAATTTTGACCAATCAATGCGGTATTTTGTCGAATCGATGCGCCATTCACTTTTATTTATTAAAATCATTTAATTTAGAAAATTTAATCATTTTCTTGGCTCTCTACCGCATAACCCAGTTTGCCAGCAGCTAACTTTCTTCGAAAGCCTGCGTTATTATATTTGCCGCAACCAACAGGATCAAATCGATACTGTCGCCTTTATTTTTAGTACGCAGTGTAATCAGTTTATGAGAATGTATTGTTACCTTATGTTCGGAGAGTGTGATATATTATCGATTTTGATGATTACGGTCAATGTTAAAGAGATCAACTAAAGAGAGAGAGAGAGGATAGCTTTGGTACTCTTAAGGTGAGCTGGTTTTCTGACGAGCTGTTGTGTATAGTAGTGAGCGGTGCATTTTACAGGTTTTTACGTAAAAAATATTTAATTAACACAAATCTGTTTTCCCATGCGCTAGTTAGAGTATGGAAAAGCAGATTCTTCTTAGATCAGCAGATTCCATATAGAATAGTTATTTCTTTTTTATAACTTTGATATCATTTAATGATGTATTTTCTGACTTATATAATATAAACAACAACGTGTTATTCAGAGATTTTTATGGATTTTTATCTATCGAAAGAAGTATTAATCGTGTTTTGGCTTTTCCGATCTGATAAATCTAAGAACTGTAAATTTACTTTTTTGTTACATAATATTTTGCGCAAAAAGATATGAAATGCAAATTAATAGTTTGATTTTATAATATATACTTGTAAAAAGCTGTATAAACTATGTCAGATAAGGAATCACTCGGCCACTGACACATTGGCAAGCCTGTTGAAATTTGCAAAATAAGTGCTTTTCTTTAACGCGTAGGCTGCGTCACCTCATTAATGTTGCGAGATTGATCTCTCAACATGTACTTTGATGTTACACATCGCTGTTAAACAAACAATATTCTGTTTATCTCATGTTATCATCTGCTTCCGCGTTATCGCATCGATCGATACACAAGGGTCTTTACGTGACGTCACCGCTTAAGGGATATTGGATTCCACCCTTATTTTTTATTGCATGATTGCATAACGGCATGTGTGATATTCTTTACGAGGGCAAAGGGAGTGGTTAAGGGCGTAAAAGGTTTATTGTCATTCGTTTGTGCGAAGTTCTGGTTGCGTTTGGGCTTGTTTAGGTTAAGAGATTAGCCTAATTGACAGATTAACTCATGTATGGATTATGTGGGCGTTTACATGGATATTATGGATTCGTATTTGTCGTATACTTGTCGTGAATAATTGAAGCAAATCTATTATATATAAAAGAAAGTCGTGTTAGTTACTACACTTTTAACTCAAGAACGGCTGAACCGATTTAGCTGAAAATTGGCAGAGAGGTAGTTTAGAGCCAGGAGAAGGACATAGGATACTTTTTATCCCAATATACGGGGCCGGGGCTGAGGTGGGATGGGGCCGGGGCGAAACGGTGGGGAGGTAGCTTAGAACCAGGAGAAGGACATAGGATCCTTTTTATCCCGTTCAACGGAGCCGGGACTGGGACGGGACGGGGTCGGGGCGAAACAAAGTTTGCTGGGACCGCTAGTAAATAAATAAAAATAACTATAAATATGCGCCAGACAACACACTTCGAACTCGAACTAAGGAATTTTTCCTTCTGATACGAATACCAGACAAAGATAATGACAGGGGCGTCTCCGATAAATACTTAAATATTGTATAAACATCAATTACTTAGGTTCAAATGTTCGTGCTCATCACATAAACATTTGCCCCTTGCGGGATTCGAACTCGCGTCCGCCAGCATAGTAACCAAGCGCGTCGTCATTAAAAAATAAACATACCACTGTAATTTTTTTAACAATATTTATTTGAAATCAAATCAAATTAAAATTAAAATTACAGAAATTATAAATTACCTACACAATATAACAGTAACTATGTTATACAATAAATTCAGCCGGACTAGCAAAGGACTGAGGCCTTACTCTGCAATACAATATTGTGTTTCCCAATCTAGCCGTTCTTGTCGCTCATACTAGTATGGCCTTGGGAGGGAAAGAGATGGCGGTATTCAAAAATCTTGGCAAAGTCTCAAGAGTACGGCCCCAGATCACATGGAAAATGTGGGTAGCTTTGGGTGTGGGAACGGAGCCGATAAATAAAAGAATGTTGTACGGAGTTGTATTACAATTATTAAAAAGGTCAATTTTAATTTAAGAATTTGGGGCGCCAAGCACCGCTCGTTACATCACCAAAATAACGTTGTAATAATAATACCTTTACGGGTTACCGGGGTAGATGCCTCGGGCCGGAGTATGATCGCATATTATACCCATGAGTGTCTGTTGAGGTTTTTTTGTTTGCAATGTTTTTTCCAGTATCTTTTTTAATGTGCAGTCGTAAGCATTTTTTTGCACACTTATCCTTATTACAACTAATTAAATAAAATTCATATACCATTCGTTGAAACACACAAACACTGTCAACATCAAAAGCCTACCAAAGTGATACTAGAACTCAATTTTGTATTCCCAGAACTAAATTCAGGCTTATCTTTCGGGAAAGCTGAAACTTCTGAAAACACACTGCATTATGAAGTTGTGCCTACAAACTAGTCTGGCTTACTAAAGGTTTAACCTCATTAAAAGATTTGGAAAGTAAAATTTGGTCAGGCGTGCTGAGGGTATTTTGCTGAGCGGACCTTTTCGACACAAATTTCATTGTTTTTTTTTTAATTGTATTTTTCTTTTCTGTGTTTTTTGTTTATTTGTGACGAATAAAGTCATTTATTCATTCATTCATTCATTTTAATTTCTAAGTATTTTAATAACAATTTTACCGGAATAGATGTGCCGTTGCTGGCAACATTGCCGTAAAAGTATGGAAGCAACAATGCTTAAGGAAATGTGCCTGTAACCGCACATTATTTATCACAGGTGAATATAAAGAAAAAAAAACATTACAAAAGTTTCTATTAATGAGACTGGAAGTGAACTATTTTGGTATGTAGTAGTGAGTCATTTGCTAATCAGACACCAAGCCACTTTGATATTAGAAACGAATATCTGCAAAATTGAGGCAATTTGATCGTTTTAAAACTAGGTAAGCTTTTTTATACTCACACATCCTTTTCAAATGCATATTTTGTGTTACCAAATCCCGCTATTGTGGTGTGGTATCACCCTTAAATAATAGTTCATCAGATTAAACAAGGCAGTTAAAAAGTCCACAATTTTGACAGTTTGTTTTGCGTTTTAGCTTCAAACTTTCCATGGTTTTGTGCACGAATGTTTCTCATCAATTTTGCACGTTTACTGTTTGAAAAACACTGCATATTATGTGCTTTACCACACGGCCTAAGGCCTGTTTCTCAATGTCCTTATAAGTTCTGGTTAGCCTTATTTGTCCATATAACTTTCGCATTAGTTTGAATGACACATGTTTAGCTTTCATTAGCATTTAGGTAGTTCAATATTAAGTGACGATCAGACAACTCAATTAAAAAGAAAAGACAACATATCAATTTGCTAACAAGTAGATGTATACAATCATTTAATTTTATTGAATAACTAGCTTTTGCCCGCGCCTTCGTCCGCGTGGAATAGTGACTTCTTTCTCCCGTTTTTTACACATTTACCACTATATCTTTGCTCCTATTGGTCGTAGCGTGATGTTATATAGCCTATAGCCTTCCTCGATAACTGGACTATCCAACACAAAAAGAATTATTCAATTCGAACCAGTAGTTTCGGAGATTAGCGCGTTCAAACAAACAAAAAAACAAACAAACAAACAAACAAACTCTTCAGCTTTATAATATTAGTATAGATTCAATACATTCGCTTGACAACAGTACGTTTCAAACCTTGACCCAAACTTTTCGTAGTCGTCTCAAAAAATTATCTTCACAATATTATTCAACTGACCTTATAATGATTCACAGGGCGAATTTATTATTCCAAAAACTCTTTATGAGAAATACCTTAGAGAATTGAACACGACAACAGGAGGGTTCTTTCATTGAAATTTATTCAGTTCAACTCTTAAAAGGCATGCTTATTTTCAATTCTACGGCCATAATAACAAAATGGCGTCTTTGTTTGAGGTTATGCAATAATAAAACGATGTTTCAAAGCCTCAAAACAGTTTTCGGTTCGTTTATTGTGTCATTAGTATTTGAATTACTTTATAATTTGATACAAAATTTCGGCTTTTACGTGAATTTGTTAGCGTTAATAGATAATGGCTTTCAGTTTGCAGCTTTGAATAAATATTACGAGAAAATGCGAATGCAAAAAGCAGTAAGTTTTTGATTATTTAGTAATATTTGATTATGACTTTATAAGGAAATCATCCAGAAAAATATTCAACGGCACTTATAGGTAAACTGCTTCATTGAGACTTCGCCTGCGGGGTACAGGGGCGCGGGGGGAGGCGATAGCGGGTCGTGCGAGGGATGCGGGCGGCGCAAAATCACCCGCCCGCGTCGTTCACTAACCACGCTTTCGTCTCTCCCCGCACCCCTGTGCCCCGCAGACGAGGTCTCATTTTCGCGGTCTACCTATAACTATAACCATTACTTGAGTTAATAACTGTTAATCACGCAACTGGGCCTGTCTAAAGTGAGTACTCAGTCACTTCATAGATTGATAGGCAAAATTCTCCAAAGAAAACAACAGTAGATCAAAATACAGGGTTACTAACATATCTTCAAGCATCAATACGACAATTTCGCTTCGCCCTGAGCCGCTCATACAAATAGTTTTCGGAATGGTAAAATCAGGCTTTCTCTCAGAAAATAAAATGGAACATGTTTAATAAGACGAAAAATAAATAACCCCAGTACGCTAGGGGTTTTCTTACTGATAGCAAATTGACTTGTAAAAGGGCTTGTATCAACAAAGAAATGGATCTGAAATAAAAAGAACTTGAGGGCTCTTCATTTGGAAATATTGCTTCTTGATATTAAATGGTAGTGCTTTGATCCTGAAGAATTACTTTCCTTTTTTTCGATTAAGTAATCGAATATAGTACTTAGGTACACTGAAGTAGTCAGCGTGCCTTTGTGTCTGAAAAATAAAATCTAGATTATTTTTTAAGCCTTATGTATTTGTTTATAAGGCACTTGATAAAAATATGTCTGGTATGTGATATTTATTTTAATTAAAAACTGTCAGACTGTTTATTCATAAAAATAACAATGTATGAAGAATTATCGTCATATGAAAGTGCTTGTATGCCAAAGTCAGCTTTCATATACAGGATATGATGAATATGACATGAATATGATAAACATGACATAATAATCTTTGAAGATATTTAGATAGTTAAAACAATCTTCCCGACGTAATATAATAGTTATTAGTAATGTTTATTTAAAAATACTTTCCTTTAAATTCCCATATCAAATACAAATGAAAATAATGACTCAATGTCCCAAAAACACGCTGTGTTTACTTCCCAAAACGTTCATATTATAATACCGAAAATACTTTATGAAGATTATTATACAAAAATACATCGTAAAAAGCCCCCAAGTGTAATAAAGAAGTAATTCCGTTGCGGTTAACCTAACCCTACCGTTTATTTTTATGATAACGGTTCTTATAAGGGACAGAGCTGTACCAAGTTTTTGTACCACCCTGTATATAGTTATCTTTTAAGATGGAGATAATTTCTTAATTAGTTTAATTAAGATCTTTTTTGGAAGTTAAAAGATTAAGTCCGAAGTGTCCATCATCCCTTAAACATATTATATTATTTTAATTACATCCCTCCGCCAATCCGCACTGAGCCCGCGTGGTGGAGTATGGCTCATACTTCCTCACATTTGAGGTAAGGCATTTGCCCAGCAGTGGGATTCTTACAGCCTAACTTTACTTTTTTTTCATCATAATCAGCCAAAGGACGTCCACGGACAAGATGGACAGATGACCTTGTAAAGATCTCATCATCACACTGGATGCAGACCGCTTATGATCGGTCGCTGTGGAAAATCGTGGGAGAGGCCTATGTAAGATATTTTATGTGAGTGAAAGTAAATTCTTGATATTTAACGATTTTTCGTCAAAGAAGGGCGTCTGTAAGGCAATTTACTTACTAACTGATACACGAAATGAAACTCGAAGCCTTTTTCTAAACAAAATATAGTATTTTTTATACGACTGTATTTGACTTTATTTTGATAAAAAATATTTTTAGATATAAAAATAAATAAACTGTTTGCGTATCTGCTATGAGGCTTCCCTAATACGAAATGAATTCAAACAAACTCATAACTACATGTTCAAATTGTTGGTTACCAGTTGTTTTGCGATTTCGGCCGCAAAGTTAGGTTTTCATATTCATGATGTACATCTCAATGTTTGCAGGACGAAGTTATGATTTCGTACTTAGTACCTACGGCTAAACAACAAAATACATTTAATATGTAACCTAAATCAATATTCTGTAATTACAGTTTTGTTTTTATAGTGTTTTGTCACCTTATAAACTTAATTATATAAATTGCACTTGCATATAAATATTCTGTATTTTCAACTAAACCGGATGTAAAAGAAACTGGATCGGATTCATTTATAAGCGGTTTCTGAGATCCATATCTATAACAAAGTAAACTCAGCCTTTTCTACGTAAAGTTTTGAGTAGCAGTAGAGTAGGGTCAAGATACATAACTAAGATACTGGATAAATAAAAGTTGCAGTGATGTGGTTGTTTTATCAACCCAACCCTACAATATACCTCACACCGTAGAATAAAATCTTTGAACAAATACCTCACCTCAAGAATAATATGTTGGTGTGCCCGTTAATGCACTAATTCAAGAGTAGTTGAATTTTACTAGGTACTACTACCACTAAACTCCAAAAAAGTTCCACTTTGACCCCAAAAGCTTTTTTAGGAAGAAATCACTCATATATCACTTTGGGGTTATAGTAGAATAAATAAATGTATGAGCTGTAAAAATTCGCGAACTATGAGCTTTGGGGTTTAGTGGTATAAGCCAGTTTCAAGTATACATAGGTAATGCTTCTTTAAAGTCAAACTTGACAAGGTCACTGACAAATTACTCTTTCAAACAACTGAAAGTCTAAAAAACAGTCAAAAACAGACTTTAGACATGATGAATACTGAGCATTTGTTAACGGATTCTTTAAGCAGAGCTCCATCAATTACTATTACTCATTTTCAAACTTTACCTTTGAGGAATAAAGTCTAAAATCGTTTGAACACTCCAAAGACTTAACATTGATGAAAACGAGTTTACTTACCTACTTGCTTCATTTAACTTATTTCTTTTGTTCTCGCAAATAGCAGTTTCCTGAACGGTTTCAATTTAATTAAAGGGCAATTTATTGAGAGTTATTTGTTTGGTGAATAAACAGAGACATTATTAGCCAGGTTAATTTCTTCCTTATTAACGGTTTGTTAGTGTTAGGCCCGATTTAGGAAAAAGAATTACAAAACCTGGTTATTCGACGTTCAACGTGTACGTGAGATAAAAAATTTGTACCACCCGTGGTCTTTGTTCGAAAAATCATAACAAACAAACTTCTAATTCATTAAAATCACAGTACCAGAAATGCGATACGTCAGCAGCACGAAAAAAGAAAACATTGGTGCCATATATCATGCAATTGTTGGTCCGAGCTCTGTGCGGTATGATTGATTGTAGCGCCTGAGAGCGAACTAGAACCAACTTGCAAATTGGCGATTTTTGGGAAAGCTATACACTTTGGAATGTTGAACTTTCCGTTATACAGGTCAGAATGTTTTAGAATACATTTTTAACAGCACTAGGTTTGAACATTTAAGTTTATGTAACGTTTTTATAGACTCTACTAGCTGTCCTAGCTAACTTGATCCCGCTCCAGCCCCGTTTTTAATGGTTTTTATCCTACTCCAGGCCCAGACAAATCCAACAGTGTAAAAATTACGTTAATCAATCCACCCGTTCTCAATTAATATGTAGAGATAAAAAATATCCTATGTCCGTTTCCAGGCTACCTCCCCACCATTTTCAACTAAATCTATTCAGCCATTCTTGAGTTTTACATAATGTACCTAACACGAATTTTGTTTATATACCTTTAATATATATCAGAATTCAGAGAGGCAACAGAACGAGCTCACCCAGAGGTTTTAGTCACACTGAATTAATAGATGATCTTTGGGTTTCAATAATAGAATTTTAAAATAGGTGTCGGTTTTTTCATCCGTCCATGTGTAAGATCCTTAAGGCTAGCTAATCTAAGTTCTAAGTTGTTCATTTATTCTATGCGGTTGAGACTAATGGAAAATATAAATGTGTTTTGCAGTAATAACCAAACCACGAGGACAGAAAAAAAGAATCCCGATTCTTCTAATAGATTAACGATGTCAATAACTGGGTGTCTGCCCACAATAATCTCTCCGAAACCCGTTATTACTTCGGAAATATCTTATCCTTTTAGTGTTGGGATACGTTGCGTTTCAAAAAATATCGATATCGATATAGTTTACAGATTTTTCAGAACTTTACTAGAGTCCAAGGTGTTTAAAACTACCTCTTAGGAATCAAGATAGCTAGTCGGAATCAGTAACTAATCATCTTTCTCCTAGAAACATGGGGAAAAATAAATCGACTATTTATAGAAATCAGATGAGTCACATGACTGATTAAGTACGTGAAGGCAATTTTTTGTCGTTTTTCGGCATATGTTTCTAAACTAGGTATTGTTGAAACACCTGGCATTAATAGCCAGACATTGACCACAATCTCAACTGATGGTAAGTGATGATTGGGCGGAAAACTAGGTAGGTTTTATACAAAATTAAAAACAATAATCAATAAAAAGTGGTGTGAATGATGACACATGGCTCTTATTTAAATTATGCAGATGTGGGCTTGCATAAAACTATTACCCATCAAGCTACAAGCGTGTATAAACAATACATATACCACCTTTGTTTCTGATTCCCACAAGTGCATTAGCTACTTATCATCAGAGCAATATATGTAATGTAATGACGAGTGTAATTTTTTTAAAATATATGTTTATGAATAAAGGGTATCAATCGCCTCGGTTATATCAATCGTGATAAATATTTTAAAGCGCTAAAAAGTCAATTTCGATCATTAGCATAAATCACAAATTTTAGCGTCACATTTACGATTGTTCACAAAACTTTGAAATCGATCAGTATTATCGAAAGCCATCGATATAATGGCCCTTACATACGCACTAGACCTTTCATAAATTATTTGTACTTTTATGAGATATTTTCCCTCGGGAGGGGTTGTGAGAGTTTCGGGATTGCATTAGCCAAGTTTCAGTTAAGTGATTGTTAATGTGACTTGACGTGATTGGCAGATTCGTTATTATTATTACTAGTACCTAACGTTAGTTATCAATTTGTACAGATTTTTAAATGCGCAGGTCAAGAACCAGAAGGCCTACTACGAAAAACGAAATCCGTCGATACGATACTCGTTTTGCGGATTCGAAGCATTTCGTAGTAGGGATTCCATACTAAAAAATGTTTCGGATCCGAAAAACGATAATCGTATTGACGGATTTCGTTTTTCGTAGTAGACCTGTAAGGATGCTAAAAATATGTTATTAGCCTAAGCCTTAAAGTACAATCAAGGTCTCTGGCGCCTAACCACATTTAGAGCCAAAATCGCTTGCACCTTATGTCGTCTTTCGCTACTTCAGACGACGGGTGGTGTAACGCCAGTTTTTGTGTCATGTGTGCAAGCGATTTTCGTTGAAAAGTGATTAGGGACAAGAGACCTCAACGCTGCATTGCTTTTACGGAAAGTAAGAAAAAACTAAGGACTATCGAAACAAAAGGCAAATAACTCTTTTGCAAATGTCAACACATGCATCGGAAAGTTGAAAAATTGCCTTGCAAATTGTTAGACCTAGGTGGAAATAAATCTAGATTTATCACACGGACTGATTGCGCCATTCATCAATCGTTCAATACGTGCACCCGCTGACGTATTCATTCGCTTGTTAGTTCATTCACTCGTTCTTTTATAGAATACTCTTGAATTACCTACGCTCTGGCGGATAATCTTTCTTTGCGATTATTATTATTAGACTTTAGTTATTAAGTTCTACTGGAGTCAATAACAGAAAGGTATGGAAAAGTATTATCATAATCGTTGTCTGGAACTTGTCCCAAAAGGAAGAAAATTTCTTACTACGAAACCAGACAATTTATGTGTGCTGTCTGGCGCACAATTATTTATTTTTTAAAGATGAAGAGTAAATAATGAAAGATCAAGATTAAGCCAGTGTAATTGAAACTATGTAAACAAGTGAAGGAAATTACGATAGTATAGGTTCATTGTATTTGGTTAAATTGTAAAGAGGTTTCTTTACAATTACATCGTTCCCAGACACATTCATTAACCATATTGATTACAAGGAAATCTCGTGACCCATATCTGGATAAATACTATTTTTAATATTCCTACCAAAAATTACCTATTTTAAATTACGTATCTAATCTGTGACGTTTCACTAATCTGTGTCATAATAATTATTGCTACCTAATATGTGAATTGTGGATGATTCGGTATACCTTGATATTTGAACAAATAAGGTTGTTAATAGCCTCTGGTTAGCCAATAACCATAGATTTATATCAAATATAAATCCAGATTTATTTCAACGGTTGATTGCACCATTCATCAAAGCTCACGCAATACGTGCAGTCGCTGACATATTGATCCGACCGCAGTTTTGTATATATAAATTGTCGGAAGCGATGCTACTGGAATTAAAATGAAACCTGTTATTATTTCGGTGGGCTAGGGCAGAGTTGAGAGTGAAATCACGCCATGGTAAATCAAAGACACTGACTCTAGGCTTGATATTATCTAACGAATAAATCATAACGTTACAATTACGAACAACGTGTCTAACGCGCTAAACTAGCAGCAAATAATCAGCTAGGGGGCAAATAAACAGTATTGCAATTTTGCTTTAATTCGTTCAAGTTCCAGGCAGTTTAGTTCCCTCTCGTCACTGAATATTGTAACTCTTAATAGAGAAGCCTATCCCTCTAGATTCCCCAGTACATTCTGGTAAGCCGCCGCTGTTTGGTCGGGGACTGCTTATGCAATATAATATATTTGCAGCTAACCACCATATCTGGTGATTGTTCACTATCCGCCACCTATAAACCCGCTATAGCCTACACTTTACAGCATTTTTTTTTCGTGAGGGAATGCAGTTGTGTATACCCACCGACCGCGAGGGCAGTTGGGGGTTATGTGGGACTCCAGAATTCGGAGCCTGCCTACCCACTAAAACCTGACAGCGTTCTCCCGTGTCCCATTAAGAGGGGCAAGAACTGACGGGTTACGCCCTAGGCATGAACCCTGAGTATTCGTCCGCAGTAGCCTTGTCTTAACTAAAAGGAGGTAAAAAGTTTTTTATTTACTTACAATATTATGTTGTATTGTTTCAGGTCACCACAGCGATGTCGGTGGAGGGGCAGCAGTGCTTCTGTGTGGTGGTGCTCCTCATACACACCGTGACAGGCGCTGGTGAAAGTGAGTATATTTCTTTACAACTACTGTCAGTACCACTTATTAAAAGAAGAACCAGAACCAATGTAACAAACATTATCATCACACCATCATTATCAGCTAAAGGACGTCCACCGCTGAACAAAGGCCTTCCCCAACATTTCAGCAACCGGTTGCAAGCGACCTGTATCCAGTGTGATCGATCTTGTGATCCTTACAAGGTTGTCTGTTAAAATTGTCGGTAGACGTCCTACGCTGCGCTTTTGGTATATTTTTTTTGCAATAACGGCCTCAAAGTTAGCGAATTCATACTGGACGCAGACCGCTTGCAAGTAATGCCCCCTATTAATTTAAGTCTATGTTAAATAGTTGTTTACAAACTTAAGTATTGCTAACTATTATTTATTCTGCATAGGTATTTTTCTCCGTAAAATTCACAAATTACGTCCTGGGTGCGTATTGCGATGCAGTTTTGACAGTTAAAACGCTCTGTTTTACTGTCAAATTAGCAATTCTTATTGAAATTTCGCATTATATTGATAATATTCCTATAATATAACAATATAAATATGAATATTCATACCATTGTAGTATTGTTATAATATTATTATTGACTACTCTCTGAGTCAATACTCCGACGGTCGGTTCCCTCGATGTAGTAGACTGTAGATTCCAAATAAAACTCTTCTTCTTGAGATCGGTGACCGTGAGAGCGCGTACCAATTAAGCCCACTCACGGCCCTATATTTATTGGCAAAATTCACAAATTCACTATTGACTAATGTAGATTATTTACAAACAAGAACGGACACAAAATAAACATCTGCGTACTCTTTCTTACGCCTTCTACAGCTACCCTCCTACATCGAGATATGGAGGGAGACAACCGATGTTGTTGTACCTATCTCCTTCTAACATTTTTGTCACCTACCTACATTAGTCGTCATAAAATTCCCACCCGCAACAATCCACTCTATGGGTTTCCTACCTACCCTCAGAAAGTGCGAGATGGGGGACAGGAACAGCTGAAGGCTCTACCGGTCTCACTCCATCTGAGCGAGACCGCCTACCAGGGTCTCCTTCGCCCCTGTACCAAACTACCTACCTAATTCGTAATATTTCCTACCTAGTTAGTTAACTGGTACCCTACCTATCTTGCAAGTGGGAATTCATAACTAACCGGTTTTCTATTCAAATAAAACGAGCCCTAAGCTAATACAAAGCTTACTGACTATGGCCCTAACAGGAAATAATCTTTATTTACATAAAAAACCTTAAACTAATACAATATGATTGGGCGTCCGTAACAATTATTATATTGATAATATTCGTTTACACTGAGTGGGAATTGTACTGCCTCGGAATTGAACGGATTAAGTTGGATCGCAATACGCCCCCTGTACTAGTAACTAGCTTCGAGCTCAGTGCCAATGTAAGTTAATATTCTGAAATGGTAACAGCCATTTACGAGAAATAACAAAATAAAACACAATTTGTTCTTTTGATAATGAAATGTAGTGGTAATTTAATTACTAATGGAGTCAATAACGTATGAAATAAAATTAATAACGATGCAACTAATTAAATAATATGTGTGATAATTAAGTGGCAATAATTTCAATTAGAGCACTATTTGTGTAGTTACTTTGATTAAACATACTAAAAGTCAATACCTACTGATTGAATTGTTAAACGTAATATACTTCATTTAGATATTACTATACACTGTTAGCTATTACTATTACTATACATTCTCTCCTTAGTTTACCATAGGTCTAATCAGAGATACAGTCAAGAAAAGGAAAGAGTACAGCGATAAAGATTAAACACTTTTCTCACTATAACATCTTCAGTATTGTCATTATTTACAAAAAAAATATTGTTAACTCCAGTTCTTAGGCCAGGCCCAGGAAAAAGCTTTAGAACAAACATAAGGTTTAAGTTTAACGTAACATTGATGAGTCACGCAGCCTACGTCTGTTGTACTAAATCTGTTCGTTTAGTTGTTATAGCTCACGTAAAATCAAATAACTTGGAAATATTTTTTAAACATTTTTTACTTGAAAGGATTGCCTACAATAATTAGCAATTTGAAGTTTCGTAGGATTCATTTTTGCAGAGTTCTTGAGCTTGGAAATCACGCTTTCGGGTCATAATCGCCGTGTACGCTCTTAAAACGCACTTGCAAAATTCAACAGGCTTGTTAATGTAAAGGTGGCCGAGTGGTATAGGCATACGCCCGGATAGCGTATGACACGGGGTTCAATTCCTCATCTGTCACAGGTTCACAGTTGCTTTTTACAAGTGCAATTTATATTATTAAGTTTGTATGGTGACAAAACACTTTAAAAACAAAAATAAACTATAAAGTTTAAGGTTAAAAAAAGACAACACAGAAATATAAAAGTTCACAAGTTGCGAACCGAAACACATGACAGGAATCGATACGCACAAGCTGTGCGTAACGATTGCTTAGAACGAGCTAAATAGCCCGTATGGTTCCCGACTCTGAATAAACTTACCCACTTTTCCGTATTTTTTAAACCTTTATTTACAAAATCCGTCATTCAGCTATTTACTTAATTGAATATTCTATGGTCGCACCATCGGCACTTATATAAAGAGCTATCTATAAGGTCAAATCATTTTAAGTGATAATATTTTAGAAGTGGCTTTGTATACATCATAGAAACGGGACAGTATCATATTTTTTTTGGAAAATCGAGATTTTTATTTTTAATTTATTTTCTTTAAAATATTTTTTTTAAACAGCGCCCTGTCAATTTAAAAAGTTATCTACGTCATCGGCTTCGACTCTCTTAATTCAATACCCAAACCTTATTTTTCTATGATCTTAGCCTTAATTATAAAAAAAAACCTAAGTCTCCAATTTTCTCATAAACTAGCGGATAAAAACCCAAATTGTTTCATACAATAAGTGATTAATTTATTGTGCTGAATCGGCCCTTAAAATATTATCACTTAAAAAGAGGTGACCATATACCTACAGTATGTGTCGAGGCATGTAGGAATAAAACTTCGAGGGCAAAATCTTCAATGAATTCCAGAGGAAAATACCCTTTAATCAAACCAGGTCAATTCCAAAATCCTTCCATACGGAAGTAACTTTAGTTTTCATTTTAACAAAAAAATACCTAACTCGTAAAATTTATGACGGTTTGAGTCCCACGTCGTACAAGGGCTCAATTTCGGTACCATTTAAAAGATGAAGGTATGGTGTAACTAGGAATAAATTTAAAAAAACGCTATTAAAAGAGTTTTTTAAACAGTTTTCCTTACTGAAATTATGGATGAAAAAATGTATTTCCCATGGTTTTCATCTAACCGAACTCGACTAACAGTACTTCTCAAATATTGAAGAGATTGTTATTTACCGTCGAAATGAGATGTAATTTGATTTTGTCTATCCCAGAGAGAGTCTCTGTGGAACGTTGCGTACTTAGCGTTAATTTGAGGTTATCATGAAAGCTGTCTACGAGTTTTGATCGAGAAATCTGTTTGGTGTCAGATAATTTCAGTCTTTGATGTAACTACATAGTCAACATAACTATGTTGACTATTAACTCGACCTACCTTTTACCTGCAAATCAGTAAGCTCAAGCGGCAATGGGCAGGGCACAAAGCGCGTAGAACTGATGGCCGCTGGGGCAGAAAAGTCCTAGATTGGAGACCTCTCGACCAAAAGCGCAGCGTAGGACGTCCACCGACAAGATGGACAGACGGACCTTGTAAAGATCGCAGGATCACACTGGATGCAGACCGCTCACAACCGGTCGCTGTGGAAATCCATGGGGGAGGCCTATGTTCATCAGTGGACGTCCTTTGGCTGATGATGATGATGACCTTGTACCTAGTTAATTGAAATATTTTGAGCGTGCAATTCACTGCGGTGCAAAAGCGATGTTTGATAGTGGCAATTATTGCTCAAAAGTAAATACTTGCACTAATAATTACCTCCTACATTGATTTCAATAAGATTCTGAACCTTGTATCTAGAAATGCGTGGAAAGTTCATTAGTATTACAAGTCTCAATTCTTCTCAATTATAACTAGGATATTTCCAACATCTATTAAAGTCCATACGAAAAAAAACCGCTACCCAATAAGTTACTATGCAGTTACATTTACATTACGTTAAATCAAACAAAAATAAAGAGTGCCTTTAACTTTTCGGTCGCCCTGTATAATACTCAGCTCATAGTATCCCCATTATTCTGTTTGCAAACGCAATTACTGTTACTTCAAAGCAACAATGATTTATGAATTAAGAGCTAAAGTAAACCTCCGAGATATCTGAACAAAATCCCTCAAAGTAAATCTCTTTGTTTACTCCTGAGAAGATACGTCGCTTTACTTTCATGATGATCATCAATCAGCTCTGAAAAGCGGAGTGATTACCTAACTCAAATGTGATAGCAATGAGCAGTTTTCTTGTCATGAGATGTTTATATCATCGAGAGATGGCGTTAGCGTCACTCTAGGAACAAACTTTTTAAACTTCATTTAAGTTTCATAACGGAGGGTAATTTCTTTTCGCCAGCGTAAATATAAAACAGTAAAACAATATTAATGTAAACCTTTAGTACCTAAAGGACATAATAATGCCAAATAAGTACCCTAATTAATCCGTAAGTCATTGACGAATTTTACAATACTTAATTACGCACTTTTTTTTCTTTGTCTATGGTTTTCCGCCATCGTGAAAAAAAATGTTCCTAAAGTGACCCTAACGCCATCTAGTGAGAGCTGTAAAACGAAAGGAGAAAACTGCTCATTCTTTTGAAATCTGTGTGTGGTAGCATGGCCGGCAAAGAACATATACGTAATGATTGGCAAATTATGACTAGTCCGTCGACGTTGTGTTGACGACTAATTATTTCGACAATCGGCACCGTTAGTATACCAACGCATATGCATGCGGCATGTGTTGCATATGCTATGACTCGCTATAACATAGCTAGATTTTATAGTTATATCCTTGTCAGTATCATTTGGACGCATCACTGCCGCATGAGAATGCGTTGGTGTACTCAACGCGTAACTGTAAAAAATCTTACGCCGATGCGTCGACGCCGCGCCAAGATCACGTCCGATTCCTCGTCTAAGGTATATTGACGGTATGGCGACGGCAAGTGCCGCCTCTTGTCAGTGGTTACCGTAAGGTACTTACTATTGTCGTCTGCAATCTTATCATGTCATCTCAGTGATGTCAGAAAACCATCTTCAAAGCTTTCAATACTCTCTTGAAGTCAATTCCAACTTCTAATGATCAGTTTTGTATCATTAGATGTTTTTTATCACCAAAAGATGGCGCTCTCGTAGGTACCTTTGGGAATACAGGTTATATAGCAGTGGATAACTGTTTTCCACCAATGAAAGATTATAAAAAAATATCCCCGTAGACTCCCCAACGCCATCTTGTGAGAGATTTTAAATGCTTTGAATACCTATTACCCATAATTTCTTTGCCCAAAGGTTGTCTGGAAGAGATCGCTTATAGCGATAAAACCGCCTCAATTGTACATTTCCTTTAAACAAATTGTAAATTCACTAATGTTGTGTGCAATAAAGAGTTATCTGTCTATCTACCTATTTTTCATTGCAAGAGGATACCTATCAAATACTTATTTGCCCTTCTGGATTGAACAGACGATTAATGACGTCATATGGTGTCAAATGACAGCCTAAAAGGGTGGGAAGTAACCAAGATTGAAGGCGCTCTGAGTTATTTTTATCGAAGTAGATACAAAATATTTCTATACAAAGTACAACGTGGCAAAATATTGACATCAGAATTTACGCAGAATTTCTGAACGTGTTTAATTTTAGCTTTTCATTATAACCGGGCTATTTAAATGAGCATTAATCGGTATTTCTCGTTAATAGTCGTTTGGTCATTGAAACATAATTATAGCCCTACAGTATAATAATATTTTTCTTCAAAGAAATGAAAACTTATTACAAAACCCATTTTCATAATTTATTTATTCATTTTTACATTTCAAAGCAATTTAAATATATCAAAATTATATATTTCAAGTTCTAAAGAGGTTTTCAAATAAATAAGAACCAATAATTATATTCACTTGTTTTTTACGTTTTTAAAATCATGAATCAAAATGAGCTTACTATTCATATTACATAATTCCACTCAAACTTTAGAAGGCTAACTCTTAGCCTTAATCTTAACTATACTCATAATATCCTATATCCGATCATTATTAGAGCCGTTTCGCTATGAGCTCGCTTCCCTTAAAATCAATAGAACATCTACCCCTGACATATCAGTAACTTCTCGAATTCCGAACATTCCCGTAGGTGTGGCACAAACATCCAGAATGTCGCCTTTTTAGGGTTCCGTACCTCGGAGGCAAAAACGGAACACTCATAATACGCTAGGTAGTTTACCTGTTTGTGCAGTGTTTACGGTGCTATCTAATTCAAAAGTGAAAAGGGTAAACTGGCCTTTTGCCCAGCAGTGGGATGCTTACAGGTTAAACTTAACTTTTTCTTTTTTTAAGGGTAAATTTACCCTATATATAACTATAACTATAAAGGAAATCTCGGGAAATTGTTAAAACGCTTAATACCTACAGCTTATATCAGATGTGGGAACTTTGATTTAACGCTGCCATTAGTACAACACCAACGCATTTGAATGTAGCATGCGAAATCCACATATGCTTTGACTTGCTCTAGCATAGCTAAATGTTATAGTTGTTGGTATTGTTATGCCGAACCGCTGCCGCGTGCGAATGCGTTGGTGTACTAACATAACGGCGTTAGATTCCTCATAGATCTCACCTTGATAGGAAGTGATGATGCGGCCTGAGTTGGATTATATCTAACAACTAGTAACAGCATATTCACTCTCTTCATAAGAGAAAATCTAAAAAACTCACCTAAAAACTTAGTAATATTTTCAAAGTTAGAGTGAACAGGCTTTTTCTGGGTGAGCTTGCTCCATCGTCGTCTCTGTCTATGCCACTGGTCTAGCCTGGAGACAAGAGCGAATCCATTTCAAATAAAAAAAGTTAGGTATAAACGTAAGGAACCCTTGGTGCACGAGTCCAACTCGCACATAGCCGGTTTTTCAGGAAATAAAAACAAATGTCCGTCCCACCCAATCTCGTTACTAACAATTCCATGTGCCTGTTTTTGGTACAAGGTACAAGATTTGTAGCTAACTGTTGGGCGACATGTACCAATCAAATGTGATATACTCAAATGGTACTCGTAGCTGAAAATACCAATCAATTTTCAATTTGATTTCGGTGATTGTCGCAAATGTTAGTTGTCGACAAATTGGTAGTAAAAATATCAAAAATTGTTTCTTGCGATAAAAATATGCTAAGGACAATAAATGTATGTGTGATTAGCACAAAAGAGGAAATTTAAAAAGCAGCAAGACGTCCTGTTTCCAATAAAAACACTTGCTTATAACAGAACTGGGAAAAGTATTATTCTCTTTACCTACAATATATTATAAATCAAAACTAAGGACCTGTCCATGGACCATCAACAAATAAGCACCCTATAATCAAAACTAAGGGCCTGTCTCACCATCAAGAAATAATCACTAACCAACGAATAATTAAAAAAACCGGTTAAGTGCGTGTCGGACCCGCGCACTGAGGGTTCCGTGCCACCCTTCACTGAATTCAGGGTCCACATACTTTCACTTAACGAAAACATCACAATATATTGCGACAGCAAAAATAACTTTGTTTTTCATAGTGTTTGTATGAAAGACAAAGTAATATTTGCGGTTGATAAAAATGTGCAATATCTCAAAAACTACTGATTCGATCTCCTTCAAACCAATTTTCGTTGCAAGTTTTTGTTGAGATCTACATCATTATATTTTTTGCAAAATTTTCACTTTCTTATTTCAAAAGTTAGATGGGGGGAGACGTCTATTTTACCACTTTGGAAGCGTCTATATCTCAAACCTTAGACTTTTAGAAAAAATAGTTTGAGAAACCTCAATGTCATTTTAAAAGACCTATCCATAGACACCCCACACGCATAGGTTTGAGTAAAAAAAAAAATTTAGGTTTTAGTTTCATGTATGGGAGTCCCCCCTTAAATATTATTTTTTCTTACTTTTTGTATCTGAATCGGAAAGCGATGAACAAAATACACCTACCTACCAAGTTTCAGCTATGTGATGCTTATAGTTTCAGAATAAAGTGGCTGTGACATACGGACGGACAGACAGACAGACAGACAGACTTGACGAAACTATAAGGGTTCCGTTTTTTGCCATTCGGCTACGGAACCCTAAAAAATTAGGTTTTAGTTTCATGTATGGAAGTCCCCCCTTAAATATAATTTTTCTTACTTTTTGTATCTGAATCGGAAAGCAGTGAACAAAATACAACTACCTACCAAGTTTCAGCTATGTGATGCTTATAGTTTCAGAATAAAGTGGCTGTGACATACGGACGGACAGACAGACAGACAGACTTGACGAAACTATAAGGGTTCCGTTTTTTGCCATTCGGCTACGGAACCCTAAAAATAGAACGTCATTTCGTATGAAGTATTGGACATATAGCGCTAACCAGAACTTATTAGGACATTATGAAACAGGCCGTAAGTGTTACCTAGTAGTTTTTAGGCTGTTACAACAAAAATACGTAATTAAGATTTGATTTAGTAGTCAATCGCTTACATCTTGAGCTAAAATCTTAAGGCATTAACTAAAGACATAACAGGCTGTCACTTCAAAGCGTAAATTCACCCAATAGGACAGCAAACTGGGGACACATAATTAATTCCCTGAATTTGTTAAATTTTTCTCTATTGGACGGCACTAATTGATAATTAAGTATTTGAATTCGGCAAACGAAGTCCGTTTGATATTTTACGTTTTTGGATTGGAATTGAAACTCACCTTGGAGGGATTCTAATGAGCACAAATTGAAGATCCCAACGTCCGTAGGTGTTTTTACGAATGCTTTTGATTATATTTTAAATGAGAGGAGGATTTCTATAATCTGAATTAAACATCAAAACGTCGATTCGTCTTTTTAGGAATGAAGACGGCATTTTAGTTTTAAGATCTTTTGAACTTTTTTTTACTGATTATTCGTTCATGAATTCTTGAAAACTAGATATTTCTCATTGAATTAACTAAACTTGAAGGACGTCAAAGCTAGCAGGCTTCTTTAGCAATCTTCTTGAATAAAATAATTGTATTTTTAAAAAAAGGCCAAGTGCGAGTCGGACTCGCGCACTGAGGGTTCCGTGCCAAATTTAAATAAATTAGGGATTCTTAGTTCCACTTAGCCAAAATACCACAATATTTTGTTGACCGTAAATATAACTTTGTTTTTCATAGTATTAGTATGAAGAACAAAGTTATGTTTGCGGTTAGTCAAGATGTGCTATATCTCAAAAACTACTAGTTAGATTTTACTCAAACTAATTTTGGTTAAAATTATTTGTTAAGATCTACATTTCGATTTTTTTTCAAAATTTACACTTGCTTAGTTTAAAAGTTAGATGGGGGCGGACGCCCATTTTACGACTTTGGAGGCGCCTATCCCTCAAACGTAACACTTTTAGAGAAAATGGTTTTAAAACCTCTATGTCATTTTAAAAGACCTATCCATTAATACCCCACACGCATAGGTTTGACCAAAAATTTTTTTTAGGTTTTAGTTTCATGTATGGGAGCCCGCGCCCACCTTTAAATATTTTTTTAATCGTAAAGCGGTTAACAGGATATATCTACCTACCAACTAAGTTTCAACTGTGTAATGCATAAGTTTGAGAATAAAGTGGCTATGACATACGGACAGACAGACAGACAGACTTGACGAAACTATAAAGGGTTCCGTTTTTTGCCATTCGGCTACGGAACCCTAAAACGATATTTCTGCTCAAGAACAGCGTATTCACAAAGTACACTCTGCATCCAAACCCCTGTTTATATAATGCCCTCTTACCACAGCGCATTTCATGAAACAAAACGTTTTTCTTGTTTGAGAAATCATGTTTACGTGTCTCGAAACTAAATCTGTAAGGAAAAAGTTATGCTAAACAGATAAATTGGGTTAGACCGACCTAACAGCGCGGCACAAATGAAGGTAAGAAAATCTAGAAATAAAAGAAAAGGGGTCTAGTCCGTGAATACAAAATAGGAAGGATTAAATCAACGTCTTTGGAGATTTAGTAATTGCACTTTTTAGGGTTCCGTAGCCGAATGGCAAAAAACGGAACCCTTATAGTTTCGTCAAGTCTGTCTGTCTGTCTGTCTGTCTGTCTGTCTGTCTGTCTGTCTGTCTGTCCGTCCGTATGTCACAGCCACTTTATTCTGAAACTATAAGCATCACATAGCTGAAACTTGGTAGGTAGGTGTATATTGTTCACCGCTTTCCGATTCCGATACAAAAAGTAAGAAAAAATAATGTTTAAGGGGGGGCTCCCATACATGAAACTAAAACCTAAAATTTTTTTTTTACTCAAACCTATGCGTGTGGGGTGTCTATGGATAGGTCTTTTAAAATGATGTTTAGGTTTCTAACACCATTTTTACTAAAAGTGTAAAGTTTGAGATATAGACGCTTCCAAAGTGGTAAAATGGGCGTCCCCCCCCATCTAACTTTTGAACTAAGAAAGTGAAAATTTTGAAAAAAATATATGTTGTAGATCTCAACAAAAACTTGCAACGGAAGACTTTCGTCTTCAAACACTTAGGTAATTGAGACGAGAAGACTCTTGCGCAGTTTCCCGAACGCTGCTCAGCTGAGTTGGATTCGCCGAATGACCTCTTTATCAAAGGTTACCTTAGACAAGTGATCCAAATAGATAGGTCTACTACTCAAATGGATCACTTGTCCAAGGTAGACGTTCGCGTTGACAACTTCGAGAGTTGAGTTCCCAACAGATACCGGAGTGGGTACAACACGGGAACCCGACATAACTTTGTCTTTCCATGTATATTGACCAAATATCCGATTTTGTATCCTTACCAAAGCAAAGTGTTGAAGCTAGAAATAACACTATCCGGTAAGTAATGGCGCAATCTATCTGCGCTTTTAGCATGGTTTTTACGTCCAGAAGACAATTTTACTATGGACATTCACATTTTATGTTCACAAGGAAATTAATGGCTTCAGTCTTTGGAATTCACTTAAGCATGTCCCATATAATGTCTTTGAATTTATTGTTAGATTTTACTCATTAGAATTTTGGGCTCCGGGTTTTAAATAGTCTTCCAATTGAGTTACGTGATTTGTTTACATTTTTTACTTCCCCAAAATTAAAAAAATTTGGAACAAACTTTTTATCTAAACTGTACGTTAGTCTATACTCTGTTTACAGAATTTAGTTTACTAAATTCCCAAGACTTGTAAGCAAATATTACTAAAATGACAGATATTCGACTGGTTGTTTAAAGTTTGGTATCCAAGTTATTGAGAATAGTTATGATAGATACTCAGAAATTCAAACGGTTGAATCGAAGGCTGTCTAGATTCAACTTACTGAAAGTTCCAAGAATGTTTGGAACTGAGGCCCTACTAAAGGGTTTGCTGATAGTTTCAGACAAACCTATCCTTTTCACTCGCAAAGCTACGTTGGACGAGCGACAGAGAGGGCGGTACGGTCTTTCTGTTTCTAGATAGGCACTTTTTCGTTAATAAGTATTCGGCTTGTGAATTTTGATGATGAGGAACAAAAACTAGACTAATTGCATACACTTACAAGTGTGGCGACAATGTTCATAAAAAGCAATTAATGTCAGGTACATTAATTGCATTATTCTCAAACCGATAGACATGTATTTATTAACTTAAATAGAAATGATTTCTCAAATATACTCGTACATTAGAACGACTAACGCCCCCAATTAATGTTAATTAATACTTACATCTTAAGAATTTTCACTCTTATTAAATTATATTCGATATAATCAAAGTGGGCCATTGCAAAGTCAATAATTATTAACTCTTCTTGATCCAATCGCCTTTGAAGGAGTTCATTAAAATTATTTTGGCCTTTGCTTCAATTTCTTCTAATTTTGTTGAGTTTGAGAAATCCTTGAAGAATCGTCGAGGGAAGATCACGATCGTAATTTTTACTTACTTTCTTTTCTGCTACGGCCGGAAAACCCTTAGATATTTACCCTTTAATCTTTATTCATGATATTGAATAAGAATGCGAGCCTTTATATACGTTAAGCCTTGTATTTAATGTTGTTTTTTCTTTCTTTGAAAGTTTTTTTCATTTCTTTTAGATTCATTATTACAGATACATTACCTAGTCTATGTACGATTTTTTCTTAGGTCGATCAGTGAGTTGTTATTACTACGTATAGAGAAGCTATTTCCAGCAAAAATTGTGCCGCAAATAATTCTTGAAATTATGAAACCCTTTGTATTAGTTGATGACAAGTGGCGTCAATTCAAAGAGCATGAAATTTGTTCGTGGTGTCAGTTCTATACGCTAATAATAGTAGTTCAATGAAGTAGATATTCTATATTTTAAGCCGCTCAAGACGAGAGACGAACACCACACTAACACGCTAATCTCAGAAACTACTGGACGGTTTCAAAAAACCGGTTAAGTGCGTGTCGGACCCGCGCACTGAGGGTTCCGTGCCACCCTTAACTGAATTCAGGGTCCACTTACTTTCACTTAACGAAAACATCACAATATATTGCGACGGCTAAAATAACTTTGTTTTTCATAGTGTTTGTATGAAAGACAAAGTTATATTTGCGGTTGAAAAAAATGTGCAATATCTCAAAAACTACTGGTTCGATCTCCTCCAAACCAATTTTCGTTGCAAGTTTTTGTTGAGATCTACATCATATATTTTTTTCAAAATTTTCACTTTCTTAGTTCAAAAGTTAGATGGGGGGGACGCCCATTTTACCACTTTGGAAGCGTCTAAATCTCAAACCTTAGACTTTTAGAAAAAATGGTTTTAGAAACCTCAACATCATTTTAAAAGACCTATCCATAAACACCCCATACGCATAGGTTTGAGTAAAAAAAAATTTTTAGGTTTTAGTTTCATGTATGGGAGCCCCCCCATAAATATTATTTTTTCTCACTTTTTGTATCTGAATCGGAAAGCGGTAAACAAAATACACCTACCTACCAAGTTTCAGCTATGTGATGCTTATAGTTTCAGAATAAAGTGGCTGTGACATACGGACGGACAGACAGACAGACAGACAGACAGACAGACAGACAGACAGACAGACAGACAGACAGACAGACAGACAGACAGACAGATTGACAGACAGACAGACAGACAGACAGACAGACAGACAGACAGACAGACTTGACGAAACTATAAGGGTTCCGTTTTTTGCCATTCGGCTACGGAACCCTAAAAAATATTGTTTTTCTATTACTTATTTCTCGGCTTTTTTATATATATTAAACATCACACTACGACGGGAGAAGAGGGAGCAAATTCACAACTCGCGGACGTGGAATCCGCGGTAAACCGCTTTATTGAGACTTCGCCTGCGGGGAATGAGGGCGCGGGGGGAGACGATAGCGGGTCGCGCGAGAGATGCAGGTGGCGCGGAAACACCCGCCCGCGCCGTTAACTAACCGCGCTCTCGTCTCCCTCCGCACCCCTTTGCCCCGCAGGCGAGGTCTCAATTTCGCGGTCTACCTATAATAAAGCATATTTTTAGCCATCATTAAAGTTAATACGATAAATTTGTAGTTATTTCTATATTAATTATGAAGTTCAACCATTAATTCCATTATGTCTGTGAAAAAACTAGCATATCATCAGTTTATTTTATTATTTAATTACATCGAAATTTACTTCAAAAGCTAGCTTATTAAACTCAATTATGAACTTGGCTCTAGCTTAGCAATTTTCAACCTCATTGTCTGGTTATAAGAGTTGTTTTAGAAGGAGCCAAAGGTTTAGGGATCTATTTTAATTTGGCAGAGAGGATAACTCTTCGTTTTGCATGGGATTTGCGTAGCCTAAGTAGGTATTAATTTAGCAAAATATCGCTGGAAACAAGAACGCTTTAAAAGGATCCAATTAATTATTTATAAGCTAACACAGGCCAAGGTTCTCTTGAAAATTCTTACACAAAAATAAGGTCTGTAAAAGTTAAGGTTTCGTAAAAGCTTAAACAATTTCAAAAACATTAAACGGTGGTTCGGTAATTATAACTAATTAAAAACACATTTAGTTTAATGACACTTACTTTCTCGTTAAACTTATTTTCTTTTTGGCATTGCCATAAGTCTGAAATTAGAATCTTATTAAGTTCTTTAAGTTTGAGTACTAAAGGATTTCTTATTCATAATAAGTTTGTAAGGAATGGCCAATAGTTTGACTACAAATGGAAGCATAGCGGAATATACATAGCTACTATAGAGAAAGGAGACTGTTGTGTATGGCGCACATTACGATACCGTGGTGTTTGTAAACAATGGTACAATATATACAATCTCGGTATATTTTTTAGTTTATCGCTCCAAAAACAAAGCAATGTATTAAACTGTTCGAAAGAAAACATGAACGAAATGGACAAAGCAGTTCTCCAGTTATGGAGTGCCCAAGGAACATACTTAAAAAATAGAAGTTCCCACATTACACCTACTAACTAACATAAGACAGAAACATTGCCAGCCTTGGGACATTTCAGACACTCTTTTTTATTACCATAAAATACTTTTTTTAAATTGTTTCAGGTCCATCACCACCAACTCACCCCTCCTCCTCACCCACTTTGAAGACGGAGCAGAATGAGCTAACCGTATCTTTTCCTCCTCTAGAAGATCTGTACGGCAACACTCCTGAGAAGCGCTTTGGTACAGAAAACAACACTGTGGTGACGTCACAAACTGGGTCTACTGCGCTCCTGCCGTGTGTGATAAGGAACATCGGGGATGGAATTGTAAGTTTTTTTAACATCTTTTTTTTTCTTTTAACTTTATGGCACTCTTTGGTGGACTAAATACCTGATGGCAATGTAACGAATACTCAACTGAAAACTAAAAATCGGTTCAGTCAAACGCGAGGTAATCGCGGACAAACATATCGACATACATCCAAACATACATGTCAAAATGAGAACCTTCTTTTTATGAAGTCAGTTAAATACTTTTTGACTTTACTACAAAGATTTATGTAACATTTCAGTTTCTACATTTAAAAACATCAAAGAGCCTACCATACTTCCTAATTTTTTAGAATGAAATTATTTATTTTTCTCTCAGTCAACCCTAGTTTTGTCTTGTCGGCATTTTTCTAGCGCTAACCGGAAAAATCCGCTTACAACCGCACATATTTTAGCGGGAAAAATATGTACGTGAATGAATTCGGCTCATATGAGCTTGGGTTCGCGCAGATTTATCATAAGATTCAAATGTTAAAACCCGCAAAATTATGCGTGGAAATATACCAGTTTTGCGGATACGTGAGTTCTACGGCTAATCTCGAGACTAACGTATAAATAAAAAACCCTTAAAGACGTTTTAGTAAGAAATTTCATAAACCTAGATACTATTAAGTGATAAAACTTTTCAAAATGGTAGTTAATTTAACAAACGAACGAAATTAAGAATGCTATTAAGTATGTGTGTAAATGTTAAGCGATAGTTTTTATTTCACTTCATTTAATTTTCAAATGAAATTCTAGTAATGCCTACAAAATTACAATTTGTCATAAATTTGGGTCTTCAAGAATAAATTACTTAAATGGATTTCCAGGATACTTTTTGAGTCAATAGGCTACGCGTGTAGACTTATTTCTTAGAAGAAAAATGTTTTAGAAGTGAACTTTGAATAATACAGCTAGTATACAGAAAGCATGGTTTTCAATAAAACACCCAAAATTCATTAATATCAAGTATTCAATCCAAGTTGGGTCATTATCAACTTCAACCTTTCTTATTAAAATTTCACACTTAATTAATTCAAATTAGGCGAAATCACATTTCCAGTTCCTTGGAATTATTAACCGTTAGGCCAGCTACCTTTGTAGTGAGGAGTGTCTGAGTTTCATAAAATTTGCATTCGAATGCTACCTGGTATAGCCTGAAAGAAAACAGCGAAACCATGGTCTTATTCGCAAGAGCTACCTTTTGTTACTTATGCACACTGATGAAGATTATGACACTGCGTCACTGCGACAAATATTAACAAGAAATTTCTATAAAAGCGATATTCCATTACCTTTGAAAAATAAATAAGGTACTTGATATGGCAAATACCAGAAATATCAGATATTTATATAGTATTCGACGAAAATTCTAATAAAAGCCTGACCTGTATACATAAGAGCTTGCGCAAAGCGACTGTAACGTTTTAGGCCGAATTTTTTTTTCGAAGGCAAAAATATTTAACTCTTATTCGCACTCAAGAAATCGACACAGTGTCATAAACAGTGTTGAAATCCTTCAGATTTTCATCAAGAAAGCTACCCTCATCACCACTTTATACGTAGTGGCCTGTGTGCTCTCGCCCGCCATTCTCCTTTCTCCCAAAACTCAAAGGGTAAAGGAAATAAGGTGAAACCGTCTGAAGCTCCCGTTTAAATAAATTAATTGAGCCCGTAACAGGGACGGAGGAATTTTATCAGTTTATCGCCCGACGTAACCGTTTTAGATAAGACCTGTCCTTTGACGGTAATTTCAAGGTAGGAATTGGCTAGTTGAAACCATCAATCGTTAATGTTACTTTTTATTACTTGTCAAAACGCTTCATTCCCATAGATTTACTATGGCGATGTGAAAGTACGACGTCATAAATTTCTGTGTTCAACTGACGCACTTTTTACTGTTTACGGAGCTATTAAAAATCGATCTAGTGTAATAAGAATGATCAATGAAACTGCCTCTAGGTCCTAAATATTGTATTTTATTTCAATATTGGGGCCGGAGAATTCTTGGTGATTGTAGGAAACAATCCAATTGAAAGGATCATTGGTTACTTATCCCCGGCTACGTGGCTAACAGTAAAGGTTAAATATCGTTACCAGCAGTTAAATATCAGAATTGCTATTTATATGACCATTTGTTAGGGTATTTTTTTTTCAAAACAAAAATAGTCAACCGCTGGTAACGACGGTAATCCATTACTCTCGATCACTCAACCAGGCCTTAAGAGATAATTCAGCTTTTTTTTAACACAGACGAAAGAGGATCACCAGTTCTTAGGGTTTCGTATCTTTGGGAACCTTTGGGAAATATTCGCTGGCAAAGAGTTTTACAGAAAAATCTTTTCCAACTCCAAAACCAAATCGTTCAAGGAAAATTTCACCACAGATAAGAAAGTGTAACAAAATAAAGACAGTATTTTATAGTTTTGTCTACATTTATTAGATCAAAAACGAATTTAAAGTACAAAACTAAAAAATAAACTCAAAACTAACTATTTTGGCAAGGAGGCGATGATACTGGCTTCGTTTCCGCGTTGGATATAGCAATGCTAGTCAACAATGATAGTTCGTATGTAAAATAGCTTCTTTGCTTCTTTTTGCTTCTAAACCCCTTATTAACCTCTTTGTTTTCCGTGATTTCTGAAACTACACCCTAACAAAGCGTTGCCTCAATTAAAATAAACTGACATAATGTACTTTGTGAAAACTCGACACCCTCACAATCTCTTTGATGTGCCCTACTCACATCACAACGACATTTTAACTAATTCAGATAAGCTTGCTCATAAAATTAAGTTCGCCAAAGTCTTGTTCTATAATAATGAGCGTAAATTACAAAGGAATAGTAAGTTCAAGTGATTTGCTGCTGAAAATGACACTATATTGTATCTATTTATTTATATAAATTATGGCTTTTTAATTTTAAAAACTTTATTAATTATATCATGAAAGAGAAACGAATTTTGAATTTGAATTTGAATTTTGAATTTGAATTTTAAATTAATGACTATATTTGTACATTAAAACCAGTATTGGTTTTACTGTATATCCTACTTTTCTACAAATAAATACTACTAGCGGACCTGACGTACATATTAGCTAATAATAAAATTAAACCGCCTTCAATATGAGTAATAAATAAAAATCATGATAATATAAAAAAAATATTAAAGAAATAAACTGCCTTCAAAAAACTGACCAAAACCTAAGGGTTTTGGTTAAACGCGTATTTTAAGAAAAACGCGTTAAATATAGACGCAAGGGTACAGTCACAGTACGAATTAGTACTTTTTTTTAATTGAATGAATTGAATCAAATGAAAACTACTCTTTATATTGGCACGAGTAATTGAAAAATAGAGCTCCGGAGCATTACATACAATTAACTATTCACGATTAAGCCAACAAAATTAGCCCAACTAAAGAGCGGCTTAATTTTCCGTCAGCCTACAAACTTAACCAGGCCAAAATAATGCAAAATAAAAAATAATACCCGCCGTTTACCTGAAAGGGAGTGTCTCAATGGGCAAGGGACGGTTATACAAAATTGACCCGAATTAACTTTTACCCCGACTATCATACGGGGCAAAGATCGTAAACCCTTACGGCACATTTGCTTACTGCTTTGTTTGTTTACTTCATCGAAAGAAGGTCGACATAAATTTGTTTGTTCAGTAGACTCAGATAAAAATTTGTAAATCTTTTAGCCACTGTATTTAGTTTTAAGGGGCTGATGCATATGTTTAACTAGTGGCCCGCCCGCGACTTCGTTCGCGTGGACTTCAGGTTCGTCCCGTCTAGTAGCGCAAAAAATGTGTTTTTTTACGACCTCACATTAGAAACCTCAAAAATTGTAGCCTATATGTTATTCTGATGTATAAGCTATATTGTGGTAAAGTTTCATTCAAATCCATTCAGTAGTTTTTACGTGAAAGAGTAACAAACATCCATACATCCATACAAACTTTCGCCTTTATAATAGTAGTAGGATTAGCTCGACATGTTTGTATGACAGCTAAAAGATAAACACATGCTTCGGGCGTAGTAACCGAGTTGCTCTCGAAATATGGTAACAATACTCAAAACTCCAATTTGTATTTTCAATTATACTTCTTCTCTTCTTCTTCTTCTATTTTGTGAAAAAAAAAACATAAAAATTTTACGAATTACTATCATCATTCAAAGATAATTAAAAGTATAAGTAACGCGATTCTTTATCACCCATTAGTTTAGGTTTTCGCTACCTTAAATGCTTCTTTCCGAGTTAAAAGACTTCAATAAAACGCCCTAAACCAAACCATCACACCAATCCATGGCAAATTGAAAATGACTATTATTATTAATTTATTTTGACATGATTAAGTCATACATACATTTTAAATTAAATATTGAAACTAAATTTCACTCAAGTAAGTAAATTAAGTAAGAAGACCAACTGATTGCGTTTGGGTATAAGTCCATATAATGAACCATTTAACAATGATTGATATGTGGACATTCAAATCACTGGGAGAACATCAGTAGAATGATGTTTGAACAATTAGGAAAGCTTAGTAACCCAATCGATAATGAGATATTTTAGTAAAAAAACAACCTCTAAGACTACTGCAAACAAAGTCCATTATGTATGGCTCAATTATTTGGAAACATATTTATCTTTGCCGGAATAACTTTAATCTTTATTATGTTAGCAGTAGAGAAGAAATATCAATACTTGATAGACATAACGAGTTTGTTTTTGAAATTGTGAGGGCGAATATTAAAATAAGAATTACTCCTTTCATACAAGGAAATTTTTCAAAAGGATCAAATGACCCAATTTTTTGGATAAAATAGGAGTGAGTATGTCTTGAATAACACTCCTAGTAGGTAAATTGACGTTTTAAAATTGTATATCTGACGATTAGTTTGAATGAGAATTAGACATGACAGGTCTAAGCACGAAATATTAATATGAGTAAATGCCCGACCCGTCATGTCTAATTCTCATTGTAATGCAACGCGAAAGTTTAAAATTTCAGATTAGCTTAAAACTTCAAATGAGAATTGTTGTCAAATGAAAGCTTATTTAATGCCGTTTTAAAATTGATAATTTCATATGTTTACATAAAACGTGATTAAGCTTAAATCAGAACCATAAAAAGTATAAAATCTGGTAATTTTTGATTTGATTAAATCACGAATTTCATCTCAGCGTTTTCCGAGCGCTATCTGGCGTTCGACATGTAAAACCGTGTCGAGACTTCCACCCCTGGTGCCACTGAAAATATAGAGTACATCTAGTTTCTTAATATTCTAACGTAGTTACGAGTATTATTAATTAAGTAACTACTACATGTAGTTGAAATCAGAGTAACATAAAATTAACTACCGTATTTCGTACTAAAACGTCTTTATCCTGACCATTAAAAGGGAATGATCTCGTAAAACTAAACTAATAGTATTACTATACTGCAAGCTGTACATTAACTCTTTGAGCTCCTATTCCGTATGAAATAGTTCAAAATTACAATTCTTCCGTCCTTTTTACTCTCGTAGGCACGCTAAATTGAATGAGTGAGATAGCAAAGGTTGAAGTTACATGAATTTACTTACGGAATAGGATCCCTGCCTGGTAGTGTTGTTTAGTGGCTATTCAGGTAAAATTAAGCGATTTGCGCACACATAATTATCGTTGCTAATTAGTTCGTATGCGTTTGTTTTGGCCTTGTTTAAGGACACCTTTGTTTTAGAGTAGGGTGGATATGAGATCAGGGGGCGTATTGAGATCCAACTTAATCCATTCAATTCCGAGGCAGTTCAATTCCGACTCAGTGTAAACGAATATTATCAATATAATAATATTATAATAATACTACAATGGTATGAATATTAATCTTTATATTGCTAATTTGACAGTAAATCAGAGCGTTTCATCTGTCAAAACTGCATCGCAATACGCCCCCAGATTTCAGGAAACACTATGTAGAGACATCTGCCAATGTCACTACAATATTGTCGCAGCACACTGACTCGGCCTTACACGACTCGATGGCGCTGTAGTCGTAGTATGGAAACTGAATCGCGATATGTTAGTTTTAGATCAGACTTAACTGTATAATATGAGTAAACTGAGGCCATGACCATCGACTCTTTGTCCCCGAATACCACCCGGTCGGTAGGAAACACTTCCTTTTGCCTTTCTATCTTAGTCACGCCAAATATACTCTTTTAATTGTTGCCATTGTAGTATTTCGTCTCTGGAATATAATAACTCATGTGCCCTTATGATCGTCAGTGGTGTAATAATAATAATAGTCCCCCTAGCCGATTTCGACTACGGTGGCCAGTCAAAACGACTAACCGACTGCGCGGGACATATTATAGTGCACAAGTGTGTGCGCATACACAGGTGCACTCTTTATTCCCTTCTAATTTCCCAAAAAATCTATTACACTGTTGAATAAGTTGCTCCGAAATAAAACCACCAAGTGAACTCAAACTGATGTACTTCCAAACCCTTTTGTTGTTAAAGTATCTTTAATACAAAAACATTATGCCTCTGACCTGTCATCAGAAAACCCAAGACGAACTGCGATATAAGTGGTAGGTGGTGCCATCTATTGATTTCGCTATGAACTAACGTAAATAAACCAGTTGCTTTAACACTGTGAGACATAGGTAGTGAACCCCGGTTAAAAAAATTGCTTAATGTAAAACTGTTTTTTTTTTACAATACCAGGAAATTCTACCTGGTTATCATAAAATTAGACCTGTCATGCATGTCGCACCTTTCCCTCTTCCCCGCTCGCACCCTTGTTTGTCCGTTTCCTGTCGCTACACTTTTCCTTTCGTTATCACTGCGCAGTGACAAGTCCATTCTTACGATAACCAGGTCAAAGTTAAGGTAAGTACAGGGAAACATATAATACTGAAGTATAATATTTATGTGGATTCATAGCCACCCTACTAGTTAATGCGCTGTTTCACGGCAGTTAACGGAGAAAGGCAACTGTAATTAATTCACTAACGCTAAGCTGTAGCTTGGCTTATGTGTGTTTACTATAATGTACATAAACTGATTATAACCTTAATAACTAGATGACGGGCCTGTTTCAACATCGAAACAAAAACTAACCAACCAATAATTAAAATATGGAACGATACTTCATATAAAAGTGGAGAGAATTAGCTGGACGGATAAAAAAACTAATAAAGAAGTCTTGAACATGGTAAAGGAAAAGAGAAAACTAATAGAAACAATTGAGAATAGAAGAGGGAGAATGCTGGGACACTTGATACGACACGACAGTTTCATTAGAACGATAATAGAGGGAAGAATAGAAGGAAGAAGGAAGAGAGGAAGACCAAGAATCAGCTATGTGCATCAAATAAAGCAAAAGTTGAATGTTGCCTCATATCAAGAGGTCAAGAGAATGGCAAAAGAGCGTAAAGAATGGAAAAAACTCCACCGATAAGAGCTTAGCTCTTGAATTAGATGATGATGACTTCGTATGAAATAATGGACGGATAACGCCAACGGCGATTTATTCAGACATTGTCAAATAAACAGTTATAACAATTTAAGGGTGTTTTAGCAGTTGTCCAAATCCGTTTAGTATTCAATTCCAATCTGAATTTAATCCGATTTAGCCGGCCTAGATTTTTATGGACGCTTTGTTTTATTTTTCATCCGGCAAAATCGTTAACCGAATAAGGTATTTGTATGTCGATGAATGTGAAAGCGCTTTTAATCTATGTTCATGAATATGTTGTAGTGTTAATGCTTAAGTTAGCATTTATGCTCAGTACTTACAATGTTTGTAGTAACACGAATAAACAATGTATTATTTTATTATCTCGAAGAATGAGTGACTGAATATTAATATGTATAGAGAGGAATTTATTTAAGTTGCCATGTTTTGTCACGTGTTTATTTTAGCTACAAGTACAAGCTCAATGATAAATAAATAATACCATTCAATAAATGAATAAGTTACCTATTACTTAATTAACTTGAAATTTCACTATTACTGTCAACAAAGATTTAATTAAATTAAGACAGATTTACTAAGTTGATATCTCCAAGGAATAATCATTTTGATAGATAGAGATCTAAACATACTAATTCATTTGATCTTTCTTAGTTTTGACTTTTCAAAGGGACAAGATTTCAGTGATAAACATAGTTTAAAATAATTAACAGAAATGTTATAGACTATAGCGGTTCCCCGTTACTATGTCCGTGCGGTATGATTTTACTTACTTCCCGTAGGTACAGAGAGAGGAAGCTTTATTGTACAAGAGAAAATAAAAATAAAAAAATAAAATTACAAATAAATTTAAGCGTACTGTTTCTTTATTTTACTTTATCTTCTTAATATTCCTGAATGTTATAATAGCACTTCTTCCCCTAACTATCTATTGACTTGATATAGGTACCCTACGCAATAAATGACTTACTTCTACCTGTGCTTCTACCTATATCTTCGGACTTGATATAAGTACCCTACGCACTAAACATCCAAACACTGATCATCTGTCTGCAAGAAATAAATATCTACTCAAACAAGCTAAACGGTTAGCGAAAGAGAAAGGTTACGCATACTGCTGGGTCCGCAATTGCACAATTATGGTGCGTCGCAGCGATCAGTCACCGATTATACACATCTCCTCAGAACATTCTTTAAACAAAATTGTATAAGAGCTATTTCGGTAGTTCATACTTCTTTACCTGTTGTACTTTTAGCGATACTTTATATTTATAGTTTAATAACTCGGGCGGTTTCTACTTATTATCAACTTATATTTTATGTTACGTACATTGTAGTGTTGTTGCAAGATCTTTATTTAAAATTATTTACAGTTAAAAACGAATATTACTCAGCATTAATTAAATTGGCTTTGGAGCGAGCAAAAAGCATATTACACCTTTTTATACATCGATTAACTTTGAATTTAATACTCACAAATAATTATTTAGTTCACCCTACTATATATTAAAAAAATGGCTCTTAACGTTTACTATCAGAATGCTAGAGGTCTAAGGACTAAAGTTAAATTATTCTTAAGTAACATTTTAAACTCCGATTATGATATTATATGTATTAGTGAAACGTGGCTGTTGCCTGGGATCTGTGATGCGGAGTTGTTCGACTCTCGGTATAATGTGTATCGTACCGATCGCGATTATGATAATCTAACTGTTAAAAAAGGTGGTGGTACCATGATTGCGGTTCGCCGAGGGATAAATGTAAGTATGAAGGGACTTCGTGATTTGCCTTTTGTGCATAATGCTGACATAACTAGTATTAATATTTTATTGAATCAAGCGCCCTCAACTTCTATGTTGAGATTATTTTGTTGTTATTTCCCACAGAGTGATGTTCAATGGGCAGCTGAGCTATCATTTTATGAATATATATCTGATCTAAAAATAGATTATCCCAGTGACAGTTTTTTGTTGGTAGGTGATTTTAATATCATGATTGCTGATTGGACCTTAAATCCCCACTCATCTGATAATGTTTTAACGCTTGAAAATCCACATGATAACATATTAACATCTCAACTGTTTGCGTTTCTATGCTTCAACGACTTCTCTCAATATAATCATGTTAACAATATAAACGATAGAAAGCTAGATTTGATAATATCTGACCTAAAGTGTACTGTGCAAAGAGTCGCGCCAATCTCACTGCCTGAAGACGGACACCACCCCTCTTTAAGCATAGATATAGCTATCCATTACGTGTCAAGTTTGTGTCCAGCCAATCGAGTGGTACGGCGATTTCATGCGGCAGATTATGATAAAATTAACCATGAACTGTCGATTGTTGACTGGGAGGACCATTTAGACTTAGATAATATTGATCATGCTGTGGAAAAGTTTTATGATATTGTAAATGATGTGATTAAACAGTTTGTGCCACAAAAAGTTATTAAAAACAATAGTAAACACCCAGTCTGGTTTAACAAGCGTCTAATAAAACTCAATAATAGAAAGCTAAAACTTCACAAAAAATGGAAAATTTATCGGAGACAGAGTGATTACGAGAGTTTTTCCAACGCACGTCGTGATGTTAAAAAGTATGAAGTTATGTGTTATGATAAATTTATCGCCCATGCTGAAGGAAATATTCGAGCAAATTCTAAATACTTTTGGTCATTCATAAAATCTAAGCGGAATTGCAGCGGCATTCCTGATACTTTATACTTGGGTGATACGCATGCATCCGAGGGTCAAACAATTGCTAACCTATTTAATTCATTCTTTCAATCTGTCTTCGAGCCCCCATCTGTCGATGCCTCGAACTGTGACGCGATTAATAGTGATTGTATAATAAATTCTGTTCATATCGATAGTGTCATCGTTGAAAAACATCTTAAGAATCTTGACACCAGCAAGGGTACAGGCCCTGATGGTATCCATCCTGTCTTTCTCAAGCAATGCTCTAAAAACTTGGCGATGCCCCTTTCAATACTTTTTAATATTTCTTTAAAACATGGCGAGTTGCCTAGGATTTGGAAACAATCAATTGTCGTCCCAATTTTCAAGAATGGGGACAAGCATAATATATCTAACTACCGTGGTATTTCCAAATTATCGGTTGTACCTAAACTTTTTGAGAAAATAGTCTATGAATCCCTTTTCCCTGCCATTAGGCCGTTACTAACATCTTACCAACATGGATTCATCTCTGGTCGATCCACTGAATCTAATTTGTGTGAATTCTTAGACTCAACTTTAGAGGCCATGGAAAATGGCTATCAGGTGGACGCCGTGTATACTGATTTTTCGAAAGCATTTGATAAAATTTCCCACAATCTTTTGATTACTAAACTTGAAAACGTCGGTATACACGGCGACCTTTTAAGATGGTTAACTTCCTACTTGCGTGACAGGTCTCAGGCGGTAGCTGTGAAGGGCTACACCTCAAGTTTTGTACCAATCACGTCCGGTGTGCCTCAGGGCTCTCATCTTGGTCCTCTCCTTTTTAATAATAATAATAATAAAATTGTTTATTTCGGACATCATGATCCATATGGTTGGGTTAGTTACAAATTGACTTAAAAACTAAAGTTAGTAATATACACAAAATACACCAAAACAAAAAAAGAAACACGTACAACAGGAGTAGCACCCTCCGCCGCCAGCAAGATGTCTACTACTTGACAGCGTGTAGCCGTATCCATCGAGCTAGCATAGGCGAGTCCCACCGGTCTGCCAACGCGTGCAGGATACTGTTGGGGCTGTCGCGCATGCGTCTAAGGTGTGAAGCGCATCGTTTGCGCATTATAGCAGCAAAACCATCCACATGAGCCTCTGCAAACATAGCAGAGGCACTACAGAAACGCGGCAGCCCCATCAACACCCGGAACGCGTTATTGTATTGTATTCGAAGGTCACTGTATGCCCTCTGCGTAAAACTAACCCACAGACTGCATGTATAAAAAGATTGACAGTACGCATTGAAAAGTGTAATCTTTGCTTCGTCCGAACATTTAGCAAATCTGCGGGCCAACATATTACAGCGGACAGACAGAGACCTCCGCTCCCTCTCAATATCCTGGTTATCTTTCAGATCTTCTGTGACCCAGTGACCCAGATACTTAAAGGTCTCAACCTTTTTCAAGGGGGCCCCACAAAGCTGAAGATGTGGTACATTAGTGTATCGCGTATGATCCGGTTTAAAGATCATAAATTCGCTCTTGACAGCATTGTATTTAAGCCCATGGGTCACAGCATAAGACTCGCATATCTTCAACATTTTCTTTAAGGCTGAACTTGATGGGCTCAGCAGCACCATATCATCTGCATAACTGATATTATTTAGACAGACTCCGTCAATGTGACAGCCGACACCTGTGCTGCTGAGCTCACCAATAAGTCTATTCATGTATAAGTTAAAGAGAGTAGGAGAGCTCAGACCACCCTGCCTTACGCCACACTCTAATCTATACTCTTCTGAGAGGGAGCCTGCCCATCTGACATTGTTCCCTTGGTTGCCATACCAGTACTGAAAGAGCAATATGACTTCTTCAGGCAAGCTAGTTTCAGATCTCATCTTGTCCCAGAGGCATTGGTAAGCTACAAGGTCAAACGCCTTTGACAGGTCCAAGTAACAAGCAAACACTGGTGTCTTCCTTGCTGTGTAGTACTGGACAGTTCGCTTAAGACACAAGATAGCACTCTCGGTAGAAAGACCAGGCCTGAAACCGAATTGAGCATCATTGAGCGAGACGTGCTTATCCAGGCATCTGTTAAGCAAACTGTCCAGCACCTTAGCAATCACAGAAGCAAGGGAGATGGGCCTGTAGTTGGACACATCTGAGGAGTCACCTGTCCTGTTTTTTGGAATTGGTACAACAATAGTTCGCATCAATTTGTCAGGGAGATAGGAGTGCCCAATACACAAATTAAATAGCAAAGACAAAACCCTTGGCAAATGAACTCCAGCATACTGCAAGTGTTCGATGCTGAGGTGATCATGCCCAGGTGACTTGCCCCTCACCATGCCCTTTATGATTTTAGCAATATCTTTGCCAGTAAAAAATATACTACGCTCAGGACTACCTGCCTCAGCATCGGCCACAGGCGTCGCAGCCGGTCCCATTGGTGAATCCACTCTAAAGTGTTGTCTAAACACATTGGCAATATCATCAGGATCATTAACTCCCGAGACACTCACGGGTAGGCTTGACTTATGATTTAATTTCTTAGTGGCCTTCCAAAACTGAATAAAATTCTTCTTTTTATGGTGTTCAGCTATTGTGTCCATTTTTATTTGATTCTGATTATTTTGGCACCATTTTAATTTTGCTTTAAAAATGCGTCTCGATTCACACATTTCGTTATACGCGTGGCCAGAACTGGGTCTGCCATGTAGTGACCAACTTTGAAAACAAAGTCGAGCCCTCTCATGTGCCCCACGAACGTGTTTGTTCCAGCCAGGTAAGTATTTACCTTTTCGCCCACCCCTAACACTATGACTACTAACAGCGGCCTCCGAAAGTATACACACAATATTTTCATACAATTTATCTAACAATATTCTGTGCTGATGGTTACTACACATATTATCGCAACATTCGGAAAATTCAGCCGGAAAATCAATTAATTTTAACTTGGTATTACATTCATTATAATATTTATTAATTTGATCAGTATCGCGATCTCCCCATATGATTTCATTAATACAGATATTAAACTTAGTTAATTTTGGTGTAACAATATTGAAATCACACTCTATTAATATAGGAAAGTGATCAGACCAGTAAGTGTCGTAAAGAACACACACAGAAAGCACAGTGTGCCTCGCGGCTGTCGTAACTACAACATGATCCAGCCATCTTAAACTACCATGCGCGTCACTCACAAATGTATAGCTATCTGATGGTAACAAGTCTCTATCCACACACGTCCATAACTGTTCAGAGCAAAACGACAATAGTTCTGTGTCAAAAGACTCACCAGGGTGCGCGTTATAGTCCCCTAACATACACACGGTTTCCACATTATGACTGTCAATGATAGCGGCTATCTCACTAAGACACTCTGTGAATTCGACTAAATTGTCTTTTTTATCTATCGGCATATACACTGAAAACACTATGAGACAGCGATCACTGAGCTCGATTTTAATCGCAGCAAGCCTAGCACTTCTACACTTCACTATGGTTACGTATGGAAACACAGCTTTTCTCCATAAAAGGGCCACACCTCCATAGGGTCGCCCGCGTAACACACCAGCCTCAGTATTGACAGCGGAGGTACCCGTAAAGGCGAAGTCACTGTCGATGGTTCCCAGGAGCGCGAGGTCGTGTGGCAGAAGCCATGTCTCCTGAAGGGCGACCACGTCGGCTGAGCGACACAGTCGTTTCACACATTCAACAGATCGAACTACGTTCTTACAGTTAAAACTGACTAATTTAGTGTAACCTATGTCGAAAACTTGATTTTTCACCCCGGCCTTTACGGCACTTCCTTTTCCTCGGTATTTGAAGTCGATAAAACGCCTATAGGCTACTCCTTCAGGCCAAAAGGTTTCTGACATAAAAACATCCAATTTATATTTAGGTACAAATATTTTGTATGACTCGTAGTCCTTTGCTGTCTTCATTTTCATCTTTTCTACGTTAACATCAAGTTTACTCTTTTTCTTAATGTAATCAGTGATATCACACACAGAAACTCCCTTTGCCACATTATAGATGTATACTGGGACCTTAATCTCTGCCGCTTTGAAATTGTCTCCGGGTTCTAAAATAGCTTTCCCTCGATTTCCAGAAAAACGATTGCGTATCCTTTTCCTTTGAACTTGAATCCACTCCTCATTGTGTACTTCTGATCTCCAATTTCCGTCACGAACAATTTCTGACATAGACTTTGCACGCTCTTCACTTCGTGGAACGGATGAGTTTGTTACAAACACATCAGCTTTTAAGTTTTCATTGACCAGCACTGATACTGATTCACTCGGCTGTACGCACGCGGGGGCTGTGTGTCGCGCGCTTGCCTCGGCGCAGGCACGAGTATCGGTGTTTACGTTCTCAGCTGTAGGCATCGCTAGCGGCTGCTGAGCGGGCACCGGGTGAGTCATCGTATTCGTAACCGTCGACTTGTGTGATTCTCGCAGCGTACTATTGTCAGGTAGCGGCGAAATGCGATTACCTTCGGATTTAATATATTTATAAATGATGTAATACGTTGCTTTCAAAATTCCAAAGCATTATTATACGCTGACGATACCAAAATATTTACATTTGTTAAATCTGATGAACAATCACAGTTATTTCAAAATGATTTAAATTGTTTTTACGAATATTGCTCAGCTAATAATCTAAAACTCAACATTGAAAAATGTCACACTATAACTTTTTCGCGTAAAAAGCAACCTATTAATTACAGCTATAAATTAAATAATACCCCGATCAAAAGAGTGACTGAGGTGAGAGACCTGGGAGTACAACTTGACGTTAAACTTGATTTTGCCTCTCATATAGATAAGGCTACTGCCAAATCTTATAAAATGTTGGGTTTTGTCTTTAGACAGTGTAAGGATTTTAAAAATGTAAATACATACATTATGTTGTTTAATTCTTTAGTCAGAAGTCATTTAGAATACGCATCTACAGTGTGGAGCCCTATCTATAGTACTTATATCGAACAAGTAGAAAGAATTCAATATAAATTCATAAAAAGACTGAGTTACAAATTTAGAGATAATCCAGTACAGCTTCAGTCTTTGCAATTACGTCGTGAACATAGGGATCAGGTATTTTTGTTTAAAATCTTAAACAACTACTTAGATTCTCCCTATCTACTAAGTCGTGTCTCGTTTCGATGTCCAAGGTTGAGTGCTCGCTCCAACGCTGTTTTCTCGATTCCTTTTTGTAGAACTAAATATTCTAAAAATAGATTTCTTGTCCGTGCTTGCAACACACATAACTATTACTATAGCCACATTGATATATTTAACTGTAAACTATGTACCTATATTTCAGCTGTTAAGAAAGTTGATCACCCTTAAGTGTAACTACTTATTTTATTTTTTTGTCGGTCATACTATAGTTTAATTATTCACTCGCTGCCCGCGAAATAGACGAGATTAATCCTTGTGACACACAATTATTCAAACAAATTAGTCTTTCATTGGCATGAAACAAGGTTTAAACTTGCGTTTAAATTACGCCGGGACTCCGAGCGTTTAATGTTAGTATAGTTCTAATTTGATGTATAGCTTTTTTTTTTCCTTGTCTAAGTAAGAAACTACTACTAAGTTAAAGTAACTTAACTCAAAACATGTAATAAAGCTTTTGTACTAAATCTTCGCTATGTAAAATACCATCATTGGAAACTGCTTTGGCTAATGTACTATCAACATTAAGAATCTATTCAACAGTAATATAAAAGCTGTATGTTTCTTTAATAAAAAAAAAAAAAAAAAAAAAACGATTTCGATCTGCTGTCTCTAGCCTACGGCTAAGCAATAATACTCTCTGACAGCATAAAAACACAATGATTGTGTTTTTTTTACGTATCTTCTATATTTTTTACATTTTCAAGCAATGAGTGAATGAATGTACGATGCGTTTTTAATATGTTTAGTGGAAAGTAGTTTTGGCACCACAATCCTCCCCTGAGGTATCTGAGACATTATAATACCTACTGCTATTCAAAAATTACATGTCAGTCAATTTTTTTATTAAACCTACATCATCCCACTGCTGGGAAAAGGTCTCCCTAAATACTACGTTTGGGGGGTTGTCGACAATAACCCACCACTCTGGTCCAATGCGGGTTTTTGGTGTTTTACGTCAGTTCTCGTTTGTTGTTCAACAGGATGCACTACGTGCAGGTGAAAATCCCTTGCGTACCTTCAGTCAGTCACTTTAAAAAACGGAAAGCCAGTTTACCCTTGAGCAGCTATGTAGATTTTTCACGAAAATGCAAATTACATGAAAACGGGAACGTACGGGAACGTGCCATGAAAAATGAGGAGTTTCGGCACATGAGCGGGAGCAGGAAGCGTGTCCATTATGGCTATACATTCATTAGTGTAATGAGCGACGTAGGTTATCTAGATCAGATAGCACATTTTAGACATAATGTAAGCACTAAAAGATGTGATAGATAAAAATGGAGACAGAATTGTTTTGGGCACTAAACGATTCAACGTGAATTTCTAAAAAACTAACATCATTGACAAAATTTGTTAAACTAGCGGTATTTCACGTGGTTCCACCAACGTTAATATCGTTTATACTTTCATTACAATTGAAATGTTTTCACCCTATCTCGGGATCAAAGCTATACGTATTAGACATGACGGGTTTAAACGCGAATACAAACTGATGAGTGATGATATTATTATTCACGATAGTTATTGCAATGCAACGCGAAAGCATAAAAAATCTTATATCAAAACTATACGTTTCAATACTATATTTTTGTTTTAATAATGTTTTGTCACTATAAATATGTTACTTATTGAAATTTTGTCCTTGTCTGACATGGTTGCTTTTAAGGTTACAAGTGCAATTTATTTTTTATACTTTGCATGTTGCTGAGACCCTAATACATAATTATGTCTACATAATCATCAAAATAATTCAACCTTCAAGAGTGATTTCTATGATGGACCAAGCAGTCATAATATTTAGCTGGCTGTATAGTCTGCTAACATGAAGGGCCATAAAATTACTGAAGGTGAAACGCGGTGTTAAGCGAAATTTTACTCGCATTACCAGACCACACGAGAATTTATCTAACCTTAATCTTATTCGCTACTTAAAAGAAAGAAAAACCCTGGCAGACACCACGGATAAAGTCGTTACATACCTCTAGAGTTTCCAGGAGAGATTAATTTTAAAATATCATTTTCCTCTGCTAAGCACTCCAAGTAACGCCTCGATGGGTCTTGGCAAGAAAAAGGTGGTGTAAGGTTGGTGGCTTGTTAAAGTGTGAATCTTTTGGCTGAGAGTAACTTGAACTTTTAAGTGTTTATTTAACAAAAAGTGAAGTATGTAGCTAGACAAGGGGGCGTATTGCGATCCAACTTAATCCGTTTAATTCCGAGGCAGTTCAATTCAGACTCAGTGTAAACGAATATTATCAATATAATAATATTATAATAATACTACAATGGTATGAATATTAATCTTTATATTGTTATATTATAGTAATATTATCAATATAATGCGAAATTGCAATAATTATTGCTAATTTGACAGTAAATCAGAGCGTTCTATCTGTCAAAACTGCATCGCAATACGCCCCAACATTTTCTAGTCATGTGGTATGGGTGCTGAAATCAGTGAACTGAAATATTAGGGGTATATACACAGAACAGATATATAAGTTATCAAAAATTTTGATTAGTTGATAAATAATGTTTTATTTTAAACCTCTGTGTCACTAATTGAGCTAGTACGTTATCAATTTTTTTTACTATTAAATCCTAAATACACTTTGGGGTCCATTATTCAAAATGACTTAGGATCTATGTTTCAATTCCATAGCTATAAGATTATATAGAGATTTAGAGTCGACAATATGAAAAATATTTTTTTTTTGTTACAGTTTATAAAACTTTTCGTACATACAATACTTATTGGTGATACAACAAAAAATATTTACTAACTGGACTTTTCTTTGTTTCAGGTATCATGGATTAGAAGAAAAGACTATCACCTCCTAACAGTGGGGTTAACTACCTATAGCTCGGACCAGAGGTTTCAGGCTATCCATCTTCAGCATTCAGAGGTACCTTACATTCAGGATCTTTTTAAAAATCCGACATGCCCGTTTACAAGGTCCACGAGCTCTATTCTTTAGTCACTCGATAAATTTTTGTCAAATATTCTGAGCGATTTTCATTCCAAAATCAGAAAAGTCAACGAAAATCAAGCTTAATAGACACGCGAGTAGTAAAAAAATTGATTTATTTAGTGACATCTTGCGTCGTGCGGATTCCAATTCATTTTCATTTGAAAAAAGAACGAACGCGAGTTATTTAAAAAGCTTCTGAGCACTTATTGTCTGATACGAGCGTTGTTCATTGACAAATACGCCCATTGGCTGCCATCCTATGTCCTGACCAATCAAAATAAATTTGATTAATCCTGATAAAACAATGATAACGTCATGTATTATTATATTCAAAGCTGCCATCATATATTGACCAAACTAATGAGAATATAGATGGTGGCTAGTCTAATGCAATTTTAGGGATTTCTGCAAAGACCCAATGTATACCATAATCTAAATGTCCGCTTATCTTGCAGGACTGGACGCTAAAAGTCCGCTTCGTTCAGAAACGAGACGCGGGCATCTACGAGTGTCAGGTGTCTTCACATCCGCCAACAAGCATATTTTTGAGGCTTGACGTCGTTGGTAAGTAAAAATGTGTCATGCTTTGAATGGTAAGGCCCGATCAAGGGTTATATTGCGATCTTGCCTTAATCCGTTCAAGTTCAAGCCATTTTAATTCCCAATCAACTGTTGAGTTGCCAAATTAGCATTGCTGTACAACTTTAAAAGAATGAAATAATTTTTAACATATTACTTACTCGTGTAGTGCTGTCCTACGCTAATCTGCTGACTACGAAATCGCAATATAAATTGGCTAATTCATTCAAAAGCAGAGCTGCTTAAATGTCAAGGCAACATCGCGATTCGCAACTAGAACAAAGAAAAAAACCCGAAGAGTCATCAAATATCAACCTATTTGAACATAATGTCATCCAAATACGGGTGGGTATAGCTGGGTGGGGAAATCCAATATATTATCATCCAATGTAAATACGTAACCGCAAATGAGCAGATCACTGTCTCTCTAGAAGCGCTGTGACTAGAATTTCACGCGTAATAGATGATTGTCTAAAAAAAAAGCTAGCTAAGTGAGAGCTGGACTCTCGCACTGCGGGTTCCGTGCTAACTTTAAACTGAATTAGGAGTCCATTTACTTCGTTTATTTGAGTAACCATTTTTTCATTCGGTGTCCTCTAAAACAAATACCTACTATTCTAGGATCCTCTACAAGGTACCTAGAGCTTCACAACAGTCAGAATACGACTAACATATCCCAAAAAAACAAAGAACCAATCAGGAAGGCCCAAAATTAAGTCGCAATCAACTTGAAATTGTCTCACCGAGACATGGACGTGATAAAAATTTATTTCGACGTCTCCTTTGCAATAGAAATTCAGATATTTCACTAGAAATTATACAGTTGCCAAACCCGAATCACTGCTTCGGGAAGCCAATTTATAGATCCATTGGTCAAAGTAACTAGATCACTTTCAGAGTCCAATTGTTAATTACGTCATGAATCGCTAGCTTCAAATACTAATTTGACAAAGTTGATAAATAAAATAGTAAATTGGACACAAACCATATACATTGCTTTAATCACAAAGCGCAAAGTAAGTATTTAATGCACTAGGTAATCAGAAACAACGGTGCAACCACAACACCCAGACTCGATAATCGAACCCGGATCCTCGGAGTAGCGACGTCTGGAACATCACAGACGAAAAGAAAATACAGAAAACATCATAATCTTAACTCGCCCATACAAAATCTATGAAAGGTAGAAATTTGACAGTTGATACGTACTACTAACTAAAAGTACGTAAACAATTGGTGAAGTCAATCTGCATCGCGATTGCTTGCAAGTTACGTAATACATGTACCTCTGCCAAATTTCCTAATCATTAGTTATTCGATATTCACACCTTGATCGAAATCGAAATAAGAGTTGGTTAGGGTAACTCGATTTATTCAGTCGTAGCCCGAAACGCCGGACGAATCGGCAAGCAAAACAAACAAATTGAATTAGCTTTATTGGTTAAGGTTGTGTACGGATGAAAGGGTTTCTCGAAACTATTCGTATTAATAAGTTATGCACAGTTAACGAAAAGATAAACTTTCGTTAAACTGGTTCAGTAAAACGATAGAACTTAGTTTACGTTTCCAAAAATAGTATTGTATATCATTTAACTAAAGCAAAATCCTCTTGAAAACCTTTTCAAGTAAAAATGCTAAGCTAATATTTATGATGTACATCTGAAAAGAGTACAACAGTTCAAATATCTTGGGCACGTGGTGACGTCTGACTTGAGAGACGACGCAGACATGGAAAGAGAGCGTAGGGCGCTGTCTGTAAGAGCAAATATGATTGCACGAATGTTTGCTCGCTGCACTGCACCAGTAAAAATAACTCTTTTCAGGGCATACTGTACATCTCTCCACACGAGCAGCCTGTGGCTTTCTTACGCGCAAAAACAATACAGCGCCCTACGGGTGCAGTACAATAATGCTTTTAGGATGCTGATGGGGTTGCCTCGCTACTGCAGTGCCTCTGGAATGTTTGCTGACGCTAGGGTGGACTGTTTTTACACAGTCATGCGAAAGCGGTGTACATCCTTAGTGCGCAGGGTACGGGCTAGTTCTAGCAGTGTCCTAAAAGCATTCGCCGACAGGTTAGATTGTCACTACTTGAACCACTGCAGCATGGTTCACGTGGTGGCAGTCTGACCTGTTGTGCTATCAAAAAAAAAATGTATTTTTATTGTGTGTCACTGTGTGTTTGTATACTAACATTAGGTTAAGTCTCTTATGTAACTAACAAATTGATCCTTTGTTGGTCGAAATAAATAAATGAATTGAATTGAATTGAATTGAATTGAATTGAATTGAATTAAGCATTTCATTCGAATTACCGGACTATCATGACTTCTTAACTAATTTTCCTTTAGACATTAAAGGGACCCATCAATTGCTTTTTGTCTTTTCGTTTAGGCGACCACTTCACAAATACGATCATTGACTTCAAATTTCTTTAAAATACGTTTTTTTTATTCCCCTATTACACCATTTCTCACAAACTCATCTTATAGGTGACTTAGTTTAATTATTTTTATTTCTGAATGTCCACATTCTAATATCTCAAAGACGGCAATGAGTGGGCAGATATTTTGCTTCCAAAAAAGGTTTTTTCCTTTTACTGTACCCGTTTGAGGTAAAAAGTTTTCCGATTTTTATCGGAGATTTGTGAGAATTCGTTAAATTGGTTATTGGATTAATTTGATTATTACAAAATCAAGGGACATGGAAAAGAAATTCAATTTCCTGAAGATATTATACAGACCAACATTTTTATTTTTATTTCCAGAAGATTAAAGAATTAATTTTATTAACTGCGGATTAGGCTACTATAAATTTATCTTGAGCTTCTTAAGATTCATCTTGACGTTATAAAATTGAAAGATTAATTTTATTTTATGATAGAAATATGAATTTGTACATTATTTCTTTTAACGTATTTGTAACTGATCTTTGTGCTTTTCCTTTTTCCTTGCTAGCTATGTCTACAGAGGTTTAATATTTTAGTGTCTTTTTTTACTCTTTTTGTTTTTACTATTCGATATTTATCGATATGAAGCAGTTCAAAAAAGTGATGCTTTACTTTTAATTCCAATACCAGAGTTTATATCTATTCCTTCAAACTGAATCTGCAGGTACTATCTAACTCAACAAGCTTCCACTTACATTTTCCTAACGATTTTTTATTATTACCAACATTAAAACACAACACTCAATTCCCTTTGTAAATTAGTTTAACGGCACACAAAAAACATTTCATTGTTTGAATACCGTTTTTGTGTCTTTTTCTGTGGGTCTTAATTTACAGACGGATCCACATTTATATGTTAATGAGGCTGAGTAGGGTGTTAAAATATCATTGGAAACAATGAAGACTTAGATAAAGTGTCGACTCACTGGCGATTATAAATGGTGTGTGTTCAAAGAGTTGCTTTCATTTGCTTTGTAAGACAGCGGTGAAGATATGTTTGGGTTTAATTTGTGGGGTGTGAATGGAGGAAATGCAAATTAAAACCCTTTTCGTGCAAAATTTTTAATCCATAGGTCGCTGGTTCAGATCCGTCTCGAAACTTTGTGATTGAATCATTTGTAATAATCATTTTTACGTTTTTTAAACGTGTAATTCGTCTTCATTCGTCTGACGTACAATTCCATATCAAAAAAACAATTGAAAATGTAAAAAAGTCAATAAAATATTCAAAGATAAAAAACAATAAAAGGTTTATTAATTTTGTTTATAGATGTTTTATTGTTTTCACGCCTGTAGGCGGGCACTGTCCCGGTACGTGTTAACTGGATGTTAAGAAAATTGTGAAATCAAAAGAAATAAACCTAAAATTAGGTCTAACAGAAGTGTTTGGGGATGAAACCTAATCCCCTTTTTTCCAAAAACTTAGTGCCAGATTTATAAATCGACTTTTTCAAAAATAATGACGGCATTCAATTATGGAGGTTTACCTACCAACATTTTTAATTGGTTGGCTAACTTTAGTCTTCATTAAAAACCTGCAGAAACATTCTGATGTACGGACTACAGCACGTCAAGCTAAACACTGCGTTATCTTATGCTGTTAGCATAAGGGCTATTTTTCAACAAAAATGTATAGTCTGGTGTGCTGGCGACTGTACATGATCGAAATGTCAAATTTTGGACATTTCGCCTTGATAAGATCAATCCTCCGATTTTCTGCTGCATTAAACATCGTTATAACTTACTCGTATGTAACAATATCTTTAAAAATTGAAAAAGAATATTCGTAATTTAAAAAGATAAAAAAAAACTATTTAATCAATAAATACAAGAAACCACGAATTTTGTCTCATCGATTTTCGAGCGCGACCTGGTTGTTCGACAGGGAAATTCAGTCGAGACAGCCACAACCGGTAGTATCTTTTTTGAAAATAATGGGGTGTACGTTTGAAAGCACATATCGTCAGTAATCACTGGTGGAAAACCAGCTCTAATGATCCAGCGAACAACTCTGTTTAATGGCGCCGAACTGCAAACAACTAACGTGTAACGAGTGACTGAGTTTATCTACTGAGCTCCGACGAACGCATCGTTGTCGCTCCATGATCCGTGATAGCTACAGTCTAGCTAGGAAAATGTAGGCACGTAATCGTTTTGACGAAACACGCCCGAATAACTACTGAAATATACACCACAAAATCTTCCTAATGAGTTTAGAGGACTAAAGTGATAAACACCATTGCAGATTCTAATAAACTACTGCTATTGTACTCGTATGAGAAACATGCGTCAGGCAGGGGCCATAGTCTTTCCATAGAGCCAGTTACCCAGTCCACCTATAACCCACATCCATAACCCAGTATTTTTAACCCATATCTTGCAATAGATCTATACGATCCGGGGGTTGTTCTTGGGTGCACTTGCATAGTGCATACAGGGATAATCGTCGGCTCGTGTCACACTACATTTAGATTAATATTGTCAAATGGGCCTCAGCGTCTTGGCATCGGCCCCATGTACGCCTTCCAAAGGTCCAAAGGATATAGGAAAATTACCAACGTAATAATAATAATGTCTATTTATTTTGCCAACTAGGGGCCAATTGGAATAAATATCAACTCAATTCTTGGTATCAATCTAAATAAATGAATAGAGATGGACTAAAATGATCAGGAGATTACAAACTAATCAGCTGTCGTGTTGGTCGGTTGTTTGGTTGGTTGATTGGTTTAGCGGTTGGTTTACCATTTGGCGGGGACATTAAGAAGAGGTCGCTGAGAGGACGTACGATATGGTATATAGTATAGTTTAACCCAAAATCATTTTTTTGTGCAATTCCGTTTGACTTTTCTAAATCATTGTAGTATGTCTATTTTTGATTAGACAAAACATTTACTTCAATTTTAGTTTTACTCTTTGCAAAGCGAGATTCAAGCCCAATGACAAAAGACATAATTTATCACGTCTTTAGAACAATCTTACTTAAAAAATTATTAACTAAGATTAAAATATTATCTCCATTGAAAGACAAAGGCTTATTTATTATATTTTATCTAAACTATCTTACTTTCGCTTCACTTGCTAAACTAATATACTTAATGTATAAGAGAACTGTGTGAATATTAGTACATTTTGGTAAATAGTGATGTTACACATTCCTATCAAAACAATCGTGATGTCGATATACATAATTAAAATTCATTTACTCCGGCTAGCACAAAAATGAATATCGTACACAAAGAAAATGATAAAACATACTCAAAGAGCCTGATCATGTCGTCTTTTCTCAAATGCCTTATTTAAGTCAAGATCTGAAGTTCATGCTTATAAAAAAAATGTAACTATTTAAAATTTTTCCTGTCAGTAAAACATATAACTAATATACACTGTCTGTATTGACACATTGGCATTTTTTAACAAAATTATTATTACCAGTTTCAATAAAATTTATCCATCGGTATCGACATGACACTCGACAACACTAACAGAAAAGATAAATTTCAACGTGAATCCCTTTAACCATTCTTCTCAAATTCGTTTAGCGAGCAAAACTATTTGCTATTCAGAGCTTACTAATGCCATAATTTAGCCTTGAAGAACATTAATCTTATTACGAGAACATTTTGATTCGCATTTCATTATACTAAAATGGGTCTTACGTGTTAGGCTTAACATTATTGAAGTGGCACTCGATATATGGTTTGTAGACATTGTACCTCTAAATATCACAATACCCACAAACCATAAAACTGTAATTATTTTGAGCTTAATGCTATGGAACAAATAGCTATGTAACAAATAGCATTTGACCATATGATGGCGAAGATTTACGCCTAAAAGCTTGTTACCTATAGACAGTACTCTTGACAAGCTAAATACAATCTTTCAAGCAGACTGTATCGGCATCACCAGGGCAGCACAGGCGGTTGCAGCCAGAGACGTAAAAGACCAACACATTAAAATCGTCTCGGACAGCGCATCGGTGCTCCAGGCCCTACAAAACAATAGCATCAAATCTGTCCTTATTTGGGAGTGCCATAAAGCACTCAAATCCATAGCAAGCACAAATAAGGTAACCTTGCAATGGATCAAAGGACACAGCAACTCACTAGGCAACGACGCTGCCGACGAACTAGCCAAGAGAGGCTCGGCGACAACAGTATATGGCCCGGAACCATTACTACCTATACCGCAGGCCCAAATAAGAACTTGGCTACGTGCAGAAACCGAAGCAGCACACCAAGCAGAGTGGAGAAATGGTGAAGGTTGCAGGCAAACAAAGAACGCAATTCCGGAAGCTTCGAAAAAGCTTGCCCGCAACCTCATCCGGCTACCAAGAGACAAACTGCGCATGGTTATAGGCACTATAACTGGCCATTGTCTCTTAAACAAACATCTATTCACAATAGGTGTAACAGACAGTCCCCTATGCAGAGGTTGCATGGGGGCAGAAGAAACACCACAGCATGTGCTCATGGAGTGTATGGGTGTGGTGGAACAACGGGCAAACTTTCTCAAATCCCCGGCAACATTCCCAGAGGTCTTTAGCAATCTAGGCAGCTTGCTAGCCTTCTGGGAGAGCCTGGGGTGGTTAGAATGAAAAAAGAGGGATATACGTACAATGGCCCAATCGTGAGGCTAAGTGCGGAAACACCCCAGCCTAACTAACTAACTAACTAACTAACTACCTATAGACAGTTACGTAATGGATGGATCTCAAATCAAAATCTGCTAATAAATGATTCGAATATAAATGGAGCTGAGATGTATTTTGTTGTAAAATGAAGAAAATAACCTATGGAATTCGAAGAATTCTATAATAAAAACAACAGGTATTTTTAGTACTTTCTAAAAGAGTATTTAGGCTTTTTAACGCGAACATTTAACGTTTACGCATTTACTTACGCTAACGCATCAGGCAGAGTTGCATCAATTTACAAACGTATATTTTATGATACTTTAATGAGTAATATAAATATTTCTATAGTAGAAACTTGCTGTAACCGATTCTGTAACAATAAATAGTTGTTTTGTGCCAATTACGTCAAGTTCGCCACAGCGATAAGGCTGTATGTATATTCGATCCGAGTTGGTAGTGTGCCAATGGCCTGATTTCCATTTCACAGTAGCTAGCCACTGGGCTTCTCCAAGACTTACAGCTGAGTATGACTAAAACAGTTTAAATATTGTAACGTGGAAATTGGAGGATCCTAAACTGCAGTTTATTTCAAGGAATTCGCTGCTAAATAATGTGTTTCGCATACATCATTTAGACGTTTTCAAGAAAAAAAAGTAGTGAAAAGGTTGTTACTGGTCAGACATTATCTAACTTCGGCTGATTCACACCAAAGCAACGTGTTTTAAATTAATAGACTTCTAATTTTCTAAATACGTTATTATAAACCCCACAAGATTTTAACAAATAATCAACATTCTAACCCGGATGATTAAATTTAAAAATACTAGTTTTCGGTATCAATTTTAAGGTGGGTGTACCCCAAGGCTCTGCTCTAAACCCACTTGTATTCTTTATTACAAAAAAAATATATTTTATAGCATAAATGAATGATTTTTGTTGCAGAGGCGAGAGCACAAATATCAGGGCCAACGGAGAAGTACCTGAAGCCAGGGTCTACACTAAGACTGCAGTGCTCAGTAGTCCAAACGACTGAGGCACCAGCGTTTGTGTTCTGGTAAGTAAATAAATTGCCATGATGGGCTTTAGTATTGATGTAAATAATACTACTGACTGCGATCAAAGCGTCATTATCAGCCAAAGGACGTCCACTGCTAAGCATAAGCCTCTCACGGTTTTCCACAGCGACCGGTTGTGAGCGATCTGCACCCAGGCTTCTGTCTATCTTGTCGGTGGACGTCCCACGCTACGCATTTGGACGAAGGTCGAATTTTTTACGGCAGTAGAAAAGTTTTTTGCTTTGTTGAAATATTAATCAACAACAAACATTCATTTCCTTCATAAAAGGTTTAGAAATTATATTTTCAATATGCTAGCTATGAATGACGCTATACCAAACATAATATAAGGAAAAACAAACTCTAAACGTTCAAAAATAACAAGAAAACATTGCAACTTTTAAAAACTTGCTAAAACAATACTTTGCTGTCGCGTAAAACCTGTCGCAACGTCCCCCCAAAAGATATAATTCTGTTGTTTTCAACTTCGTGAATTTTTCAACATAAATTTGCAACTCCCTTGTGTGCTTGTGTTGGCAAACCAAAACAACATTGTCAGAAAGAATTATTAAGAATGTGTTATGTCAGTTTAGTTTGAATACGATAAGAGTAATGCGATGTAGTTTCTAAAGATCCTCATTTAATCTATGTCACTTACCTACCATTAGATGCGATGCGGCAAATTAATGTGCATTTAGTTTGTAATTTCTATAAACCTTATGATAGGTGAAGAACAGGTTTCATAATATACTATCAGCAATACAGAGGAGTTCCCTAGCAACTTTAATTTGGACGCTTTCAAACAAAGAGTGAATAGGCTGTTCGTGAACAGACATGGTCTATCTTAGGCTGCACTGTCAAGTGCATTTGTAACAACTAGCGTTCGTGACAACAACTATAAGGAGCGTTCGTGACAAAATGTCTAGGCTATCTACAATTAATAAAAAAACAATGACTGAAATTTTTAAAGAAAACAAAAACACTAGAATTTTGTCCTCCCAATACAGTTTCAGACTAATAAACTGTCTCTTTATGCCAATTTAAAATGGCGCGCCATCTTAAGTGCCAAATAAGCCGGCCACTTCTAGAGAGTTAAGGTTGGTATCTTAATATATATTTTCAACTACGAGCTTTAATTTCAATTATGAGACATAAGACTCTGTTGGCTTCCAAATTGGAATATATCCCAAGTATATAGTTTATTTTTGTTTATGTAGTGTTTTGTCACCGTACAAACTGAATAATATAAATTGCACTTGTTAAAAGCAACTGTGACTCTGTGACTCTGTGACACGCAGCCTACACGTTAATAAGCACATGCAAAATTCAACAGTCTTGTTAATGTGACGGTGGCCGAATGGTATAGGCATACTCCCGGATAGCGTAAGACACGGGGTTCAATTCCTCGTCTGTCACAGAGTCACAGTTGCTTTTTACAAGTGCAATTTATAATATCCCCAGTATTTTGTTAGTAGAGTTTCTTACTTCTTCTTCTTCTTTTCGAGTCAATGGCAATTAAACTTTCTGCGCCTGAAAAGTAGCAACATCAATGGCCTTATTAATGGCGCTGTAAAGGTCCTCTTGCGTGCAGGTGGTAGGAGATGTAGGGCACGACATTAAGTTTCTTACTAAGGGTCTCTTAGGAAAGCTTGAAGCATCAATCAACAACCTACATCGTACAAATAAAACTTGTAATTTATGGGTCATATTTATAGTGATGGGCGAATACAAAAAAAAATGTTTGAAGTGTCATTTTAACTTTGAGTGGTGCCTTTAAAAGTAAATTAATTCTACTACCTTTAAGATTTAACTCCTTAAATACTGATCACAGATCTTGGGGACTTTCATCAAATTATGAGTCGGTCAAGCCAAAGTCACATCTTAAATGCCGGGGACTTGCCCCGGCTAATTACTTGTTTCGCTTGCTCACGATTAAGTTCTGCACTTTGAGTTTAACTTGCTATTTGTATTTACCTCTTTGGAATTCGTAACGAGATTTAGTTCTAAAGAAATACATTTTGAAGCACGGAAATTGGTTAAGTCTTGATTACTTAATACTTTTGTTGGATCTGTAAGGTTTTATTGAAAGATTTCTGTTTCGTTGTGTATGGAGCAGCAATACAGTTAGACGTCTATTTTCTACACTAATATTATAAAGAGGAAAACTTTGTTTGTTTGTTTGTTTGTTTGTTTGATTGTAATGAATAGGCTCATAAACTACTGGACCGATTTTGAAAATTCTTTCACCATTCGAAAGCTACATTATTCACGAGTAAAATAGGATATATTTAATTTTGAACAAAAATAGGGTTCCGTAAGATATTAGGGTTTTTCGGACACAAGGTGTAAAAAATCAACCAAAACATCTACACTAATATTATAAAGAGGAAAACTTTGTTTGTTTGTTTGTTTGTTTGATTGTAATGAATAGGCTCATAAACTACTGAACCGATTTTGAAAATTCTTGCACCATTCGAAAGCTACATTATCCACGAGTAATATAGGATATATTTAATTTTGAACCAAAATAGGGTTCCGTAAGATATTAGGGTTTTTCGGACACAAGGTGTAAAAAATCAACCAAAACAGTTACTTATTTTGCGTACCCTGCCTAAACTATTAAAGATAGAACCATAAAATGTTCTAAGTAATTGTAGATCTTATAAGTATCTACAAAAAAGTCCGCGACATACTATACCTATCTATGTCGGGTGAGGCACAAGAACCATTTTTTTTATTGAAAAATCTTGATTATTTTTTGGACTACATTTAAACGCGTTTATTTTACTCATGCTTTTAATCCTTAACAAAATTAATTATTTCATCACTAAGTACAGTTAATGTAAATAATATTTGGTCTGTTAATGATTAAAATTGGACATTTGGTTCTGAAGTTATAGCGATATTAAAATACATATTACGATTTCTGCTGCACGGCCGGCCCATTGCGAAGTAGGCTTTACCAAGGCCCGGTGAGCGTGTGGGAGGGGGAGTTTAGATCTATGAGTAAGGTACCCGCGCGGCGCGATTTTCAGTAAAAATTTCTTTCGCACTCACGATAAACAAATCCCTGGGCCAAACATTCAAATTAGTAGGAATTTATTTACGAAAAGAATGTTTTACGCATGGGGTCGGGGCTCCCGAGCATCAGTATATTTTGTTACCAGAAAATAATGTAACATCAAATGTTGTGTATAGAGAAGCTCTACAATAATAGCTTACGTTTTCTATCCTAAAACAACGGGTTGCACTCCGGGACTTAACAACTAACACCCACAGAAAGAAAATCTGTTCAGCCTGCGGATAGTGACTGCTTCGTCGAAGTTAGTGTCGGTGTCTGTGAGTGAATTGACATGGGAATCATTTGTTTGCTGACCGTGTCTTTCCTGGGTAGGCTTTTTGCAGCGGTAACAACATCCACGCGGGCGGAGCCGCGGGCGACCGCTAGTATTGAATAAAAACGTAATTAAGACAGTTTTATCCAGTGTCTGAAAGTTTAAATTGACCATCATACATAATTATAAATGCGAAAGTTTGTCAGGATGTTTAGATGTTTGTTACTCTTTTTTTTATTCTAAGACTACAGAAAATATTGTTATTAAATTTTATAATTCTAAAGCATAAACATTGGAATAGCACAAAGGCTGTGATATACAATGATATTTAGAGATACGATATTAATGCGATTGAAGCCGCAGTAAACTGTTAGCTGTTAATACTTATAACAATAATTTTAAACAAAAATACTGATTATAATATAGTCGGCTAAAAACATAGTATTGCTACTGAGTCCAGTGCTAAAAGGTGTCAGAATGAATTCAATGTATATGTACTTAATGTATCTATGTTGAGTCATTACTTGTTTTGTTAACTACAGTGATTAGCCAGCACAGTGCCACTAATCCGAACGTCTGCTACATGACGTCAATGTAATTGGTATCGAAGTAACTAGGGTATAACAGCAAATATATCCTATTACATGTCAAGACCGTAGTTAATGTTAGGTACGTATTTTGGTGGAACGAGCTTGTTTCCAAGTCTTATATCATTCAAGATTGCCTAAGGCTAAGGCAAATAATTTCATTACGGAACGATAGGAATTTCAATATTCTTTTAGTGGAAATTTCGAGTTGCTCGACGCAGATTATCAACAAAGTTAAGTAACGTAAATTAACGCTTTCTAGCCTGTTTCACCATTGATTAAAAAGAAGTCACCAACGAATATTATAGAACCATATCGCATGAAGTAGTGGGAATTATGCACATATTGTGAAACAGTGGTTGTAATATTTTGTTTTAAAATCCGTTAGAAGTTAGTGTACCTACTTTTAGCAGTTAGACGGAATCATGTTCGTTTTTGATTTTCAAGTATCTGTGAGACATCCTGAGAATTCTGCGAATTGTATCAACCTTGGACGTTGGTTTAGTTTTTTTTATTGCTATAAATTAGGTATTTTCCACCAAAAAAAGGCCTTCTTGCTATTTTTCATCGTATTATTTTGTTTTGTTTGATGTTTTTTCAGAATTAAAATCCGACCCCAATTCTTAGTATCGTGGTGTCGAAAACAAGTTTACGACCGGAAATTTGAAGATACCAAAAATAATATATTTACACAGAGATAGGTACGGTAATATTTAAAGCGGGGAAAAAAACATCTCTCCAAAGGACTTCAATTTGGCAAAGCTAGGGAAACTGTCAGAACGAACGAACTAACAACATGGGGCACTGTAAGAGATTGGTAATTTAGATTTGTAACGGAATTGTTCCTCTGCAGAAAAGATATATTGGTTTTTACCAGATTGAATATGTTAAATAACAATGTGGTTGTTAATCTATCAGAATTAAAATAAATTAATTCAGAGAAATTTTTGAATACTATTATGCTTTACAGACAAAATAACGCAATGGCCGGTCGCTTAAGTTCATGTGTAAAAACACGATTTTATGCGTTAATAACGAAAAACATAGCATCGATGAATAGTTAAAGTAAAAGGCTATCTGCTACAAATTTTCAGCATTTGGTTTCGGGAACAACGTATGTAATATATTATATACAGAGCGTGTGGCCTGTAGTAGGAGCAAAAATATTAATCAATGATTCTACAGAGTATACGTTTAGTTATTTTGACCTGGTCATAGTGCTGTATAATGTTTTAACTCGATTTAGATATAGTAATCCAAAGTTATAATCCCTAATCAATGTGTATTGTAAATACCGATTGTAAATGACAATGTCACGTATGAATGAACATATTTTTTGCAATATAGGTATAATTGCTGGTTTAATTCCTTTTGACAAAAAATAACAATAAATTAAAACCATTTAGAATTTGATAAGTACTGGTTACTCAAAGTGAGTCCGATAAGTACTCTTACTTTTAAATTTGCTCCTATTACCGGCCACACCCTGAATACTTATATTTTATATTGATTTCCATATTTCGTTCACTAAAAAGTCAAATGAGAGACAGCGTCGTGACAGCTTAAATTTGTTAAAATACCACAACTCAAAGTTTAATATTAAATTAAGCTTTCACTCCCAATCTATTTAATACTTAAGTCGTTTGTTCCGTTTCTCATTAATTTTGACATCTCCGAGCTGTTAGATGGCACATTTAATTAAGTGCTCATTACCTACTTTCTACCTATCTTGACGATATGATTGTTTGTCATGTCCTTACTTCACTAAACATACAATACCCGCTACCCGTGTCAGAGAGTAGTGACGGGACACATTTGTCACTATAAATATCGATAAAAATGGTGACAATCTTCAACCTGTTTATCACAAATGCAAAACCATAACTCTCATTACCAGTGTAAGAAAAACAGATGGTTAGTCTGATACAATTGACGACGAGTTTGGTGTAGTGGTTAGCGCTACAGAATACTATACCAGCAGTTGCGGGTTCGAATCCCACAAGGGGCAAATGTTTATGTAACGGGCATGAACATTAGTACTAATGGATGTTTATTTAAACCAAGTCAATTGGTGTGTTGTCTGGTGCAAATTTATTTATTTTCAATATATTGTACTTATTATCCAATCCAACAAAGAGAGATTTAGTAACCTTAAGATATTTAAATAAAGAAAAAAGTTGACATTAATAAAATTGATTCTACTGAGTAGTTGTCTGAATAAACAAATATATGATTATTATTGTTATAAATAACGCATCATAAATGACACATTGCAACAATACATTACTTTCTAACAATGCTACAATCAGCATTTTAATTAATTGAATTAAAGGGAGTAACTTTTTTATCGCGATAACACCGAACTTATCGATAAAACACACCCAATTTCCATCCCTAACATACCCTTTGTGCTCTGAAGTAATGTTGGCAAAGCTAAGTTGTAGCAATATAACTTGTCCCGTTAGGGGCCAACCGTCCCCCGATGGGGAAACTTGAGGGAATAAAATAACAACACATTATCCCAAAGATATTGCGTAACACGCAGGAGAACACAATTAGATGTTGAATCGAAATTTTTTCGTAGAAGCAAGTTTGTTCAGGAGTGCTGAGATTTCAATCTTTTTATTGCGATTCGAAAGAAAAGGGATTTGTTTTTTGGTGAACACAAGCGGTTTCTGTTACTTTGACGGTAATGGTTATACCTATTATCTTGTTTTGTCACGATCGAAAAAGGTATTTTAATTTTTATTTCATATATTTATTTCGTGGCAGAAATTATCAATTTAGTTAATTTATTCAGTTCATAATGTGATTAACTTGTATCAGTATGACAGTTTACAAATTTTAGAGCCGAAATCTAGTTACCTTAAAATGAAAATCTTGACTCTTACTAACCAAACAATTTTACTTAAACCAATTTTTCGGGCCCGTTTAGCCTCCTAAAATATTTTTGTTATATCAGTTGAAGAGAATCACAAACCCTTGTAAGGGTTAAAAGCGTCTGCCAACTTTAAGTACCGGAAATATTTATTGGTCGACTTTTCACGACTATTTCCTGAACTGACTACCTCTGAGTAGACTTTCTCGTTTGCCTAATTGCTAACTTGTGCCTGCCACAGACAAGTAATTTAAGGAAGAGACTTGTTGAAAGTTAAGTAACTTTTCTTCATTTTTTATTGCGAGTAGGTTCTTCTTTCTTGCGTTTCTACTATTTACGGATGCGCTTTATTTTTACAATCTCTTCTATTCGTTATAATCGTTGTCTGGTACATCGTAACACAAGGAAGAAAATTCCTTACCACGAAACCAGACAATTGGTGTGTAGTCTGGCGCATTTTTATTTATTAATTTATTATTAAATAGCCACGTTGAATGTGTTTTTCTTGCATAAATCCGTAACAGATAAATAATATTTAATCTCATTTTAACAATTTGTACCTGCCTTTAGACGCTTTACCGGCTCATTTGAATCCAATATCATAATTTGCAAAATATACGGGTGCATTAAATGTAAAACTCGAGGTGTACAAAGTTGCACTTAAAAGCACCGTTGTTTCTGGTTTCCATAACATACCTACTTATGTTTTTTCTTTTAATTTTATAGCCAGACATGTGGCCACGATCACACCTGATGTTATGTGACAGTGCGGTGGACCATGTCTGCCTAGTAATAGTTCACTTACTTCTTAAAAACGTCCAAACAGTAGTTTGTGCGTGTAGAATCGGAGCAGCATTTTTGTGATAGGTACCCAAATATTTACAATCATTACCTTGTTACCAGGTACCACAACAGCAGAATGATAAACTACGACTACGAGAGAGGCATCAACGTGACGACAGACCCCGTTCAAAGGCTGTCAGACCTCCTGATACCGGCTGCGACGGCCTCGCATGCGGGCAACTACACCTGCGTGCCGAACAATGCAGTTCCAGCCAGCATATACGTGCACATATTCAATGGTAATCGTCATCATCATCACATTTTAGATCTTGGCTCTTGTCGGTGGATTTTTTCCCAAAATTTTTCAGTTTTCCGAATTTCTTGTGACCTCTTGATACAACACGACATTTAACATTTGCTCTATATAGCTTATTCTTAGTCTTCCTTGCTTCTTTCTTCCTTCAATTCTTCCCTCTATTATAATTTTGATGAAATGATCGTGTCAAATTAGGTAATAATTGACTCGAATGGTTAGTATATCAAACTAAATTCAACTCTATGGTATGGTTACATAAGGTCATGGTTACCAGAAAGGCATTAACATTGCTATAAACCTCTTTCAGAGACAATCAGATCACTTCGAGACCTTCGCTTGTGTGACTAAAAACGCAGTGCCAGCTAGCATATACGTTCACATATTCATTAGTCAGTCAGAAACATCAGCAGAATCATTAAAAGCCTGCTTTACGGGTATGACCTGCCATGCCGTGAATTCCCATTAATTTAAGAGACTATAGTAATAACATAGTGTAGCAAAAAGACCGCCAATATTGTACTTGTGATCATCTGTTTTAATGTTTTGTTGTGTCCTTTTTTTGTGCAATAAAGAATATTTATTATTATTATAGTAAATGAGCCCTCAAGGAATGAGTGCAAACTCACTTCATCGTATATCACACCTCATATTGTAGTTACATATCTTGATCAAATTGTAATATAATAGCAACAGAAAACAGTAAGAAGATCTATAAAACCAGCTGAATCTTAAAATTGTATCTAAAGAAGCTTTTGTTTTGGAACTTTGTATAAGTATTTCGGTCAATATTGTGAGAAGAGCAATTAAATTATTTGCTTGCTACGATAATTTTGATTAACCAATCTAAATTTATATTATATTTTGTGTTCACGTAAACTAACAAAGTTCTGTACTTCTTAAGTTCTTTAATTAAAACTTTTAATTACATTTATTTTCTAAACTAAGATAAAGTAGATGCAACCATAATCTGGGAAAAGTAAAGTAGATATGCTTTATTTATTTCATAGTTTAAGAACTGAGTTTGAAGCGTACTTAGTAAATTATCTCAAAATAGTAACGAGTGTATAATATCTATACTAATATTATACAGCTGAAGAGATTGATTGTTTAAACGCGCTGATATCAGGAACTACAGGAGCGATTAAAAAAAATATTTTTGTGCTGTATAGCTTAACTAACGGGAAAGGCTGTACGCTGCGACAGGAGGGGATGAACAAACTCTATTGAAAAGAAATTAATTAATCGTAATAAATCGTAAAAAAGGTGATTCGTTACAGATTATTGACGTTTGTTAGTACTTGGTGTAACGGTACTTAAGTCTGAAACATTGATATTAAATAGATAATCTTCAAAGCTGTACTGCTAACTACTAACATAAACAAAGCAAGCTCATAAATTGTAAGGAAATCCCTTAATCCGCTCCAATTAGGTCAATATTGAGAAGCTTATGGAGGAACCATGAAGCAACATAGACCGATAATAAGCTTTCAATACAATCAAAGGCGCGTCGGACGTTCACCAACCAGATGGACAAACGACCTTGTAAAGATCGCAGGATCACACTGAATGCACACAGCTCATAACCAGTCCCTGTGGAAAACCGTAGGAGGGGCCTATGTGGCAGTGGACGTCCTTCGGCTGATATTGGTGATGATGATGATAATAATCCCATAACAGTAAATAATTTTATAATTCCAACTACAAAATCTTCAATAAAAATGGCTGAGTTTGAAGATTCTATATTCCTTTAATTTTTTGGTGAGACGACAAGACGGAGAGAGATGCGTGGTGTCAACAGATGATTCCTGCACCCGCTGCATGGCACATCGATAAACCCGTTTGTCGCGCATTTTACCGCGTCTACCTAGATAATTTATCTCCACGTGCATGGTACAGTACAGTCTTATAATATTAACGCGAGGTCGTAGACAATTTGTCTCTAGTGCGTAATGGCTGCATTGTGGCTGCCGTTTTTTATACAAGTCTGACAGTTTAGGAAAGTTAGCATCTGTCAGTTATATCGACATCTCGCGATCGTTTATATACCTATATCTATCTATACCGCGTCACGAGCGACGCGACAAGCCAACCCATGCAGCGGGTGCTGGGGCATAGAGGTGTCAACATCCATAGGTACCCCAAATTCCTGAATTCGAGCAGTTTCTGACTATTGAAGACATAAAAACCACGGAAACAGACTCTGGAGAATTCCATGCCAGCGTATTGACTTGACTTGCGTTTTAATTATATAAAACTACACTTTAATAAGCCTTAGAAACCATGTATAATGTTACAACTTTTTAATTTCCCTCAGAGCAGAGTCTATTTACAGCCTTTTTAAGTGCTTAGTAACAACTTTTCAACATCATTATGGTCGTCGATTACCATAAAGTGCTCACTTAAATGGTTCACTGCGTAAACCCGTGGAAAGCATCAACTAAAGGCTACTAAACATATTTATAAAGTTCTCGTGACAGCCTTTTCTCGGAATATTACTTATGCTTATTGAATAAATCGAGCATCTATTTGCAGTGAAAACTCAAAGGATTAAAGATTTACGCTAGATCCAGGGGAATATGAAAAGTGTTAAGATTTTGCAAATTCGTTGAATTTTCCGTTCACTGAGTTTACTGAACACAGGGGGCAGAAATGTGATGATATTATCGATAAAATTTCAATCACGATGAGAAAAAAATCGATTACACCAAATATAAAAAAAAAAAAAAATATGCTGCATCTATCAACTATCGAAAACCCATCGCTGGTTCTGAAATGTACGCCGACAATATCCAATGAGAATTAAACCAATGTTGACGTTCGAAAACGGTAGGTATTTTTGATTTATTTACTCTGAGCGTTGAGTCTGTTTGTATTGGAGAATCACTCAGTTAACTTGGGTTGGTCTTTGTCAAGTGCTGTGGTGAAAATAATGAAATTATAATCCTCCTACCGAAATTCCGCTTCAGTGATATTTACTAAAAATCTAACACTAATATCTCTTTGATTTCATAGACAGAAACTCTTATCTGACTTGACTTGCGTAGAACTGATGGCCGTTGGGGCAGAAAGTCCTAGATTGGAGACTCTTCGACCAAAGGCGCAGCGTAAGACGTCCACCGACAAGATGGACAGATGACCTCGTAAAGATTGCAGGATCGCACTGAATGCAGACCGCTCACAGCCGGTCGTTGTGGAAAGCCATGGGGGAGGCCTATGTTCAGCAGTGGACGTCCTTTGGCTGATAATGATGATCTGACTTGACCAGAGAAAAAAAAGAAGCCTAAGAAGTGGCCATTTAGGGTTGAAGCATATCTACTCACTCGTGACGATGACAGCAACAACCAGGCGTCAACCATACGGAAGGACGTTACGTAAAGGGATCAACAACGCCTCGGCATGGGATCGGCACCGGATAGCAAACGCCTCGCCTAGGATCGCGTTCAAATTAGAACAAACCAATTCGCTTTTATTTTTATGAAACCTTTGATGCTGTATTTCAACAGACTTGCTTTATTTCAATACTAATTTTGTTCGAATATTTAACGCGTTTAAATCATTATTTCTATGAAGGATGTGAAATATCCGCGCCCTTTATTAATTACGAACGAGATACAATGCATCGTCTACGCGCAAAATCTATATAATAAAAATGAATTGCTATTTGTGTTAGTCTCGCTAAAATACAAGAACGGCTGAACCGATTTGGCTGGTTTTGGTCTTGATTTATTCAAGGAAGTTCAAGAAAAAACGGTGTTAAAACATAGGGAACGGGAACGGGTCCGCCGAGGGCAGCGAAACGATCGCCTGGATCACTAGTTAATTATAAAAATAGTTTTAAATTTTTATCAAAAAGAACCAACTTTGTTTTAACAAAATTAAAATTAACTTTTTATATGGTACGTACTTACGGAAAAAAAATGGGGAATAATAAAACGAGCGAATAAAAAATAACTTGGCGACTGATGATGACATACTGTTTTAATCACTTGAGCAGTATGAATTTGAGTAAGCGAATAATTAACTAAACTAACGACGAATATTGATTAATAATAAAATCCAGAACGAGCTTACAACAAGTGGGCTTTGTTAAATCCATTTCAGATATAAATATACTATCCGGGCGACTAAATTACTAACTGAGCGACTAGAAATACAGAGGGGGCAGCTTTAATATTAAGATATTTTCGATTTTTCCAATTGAGGTTTTACATAACGAACTACAAAAAAGTTCACTCTGAGCAAAGTTTGTGAGCTGCTGTATTAATGATTATTGGTTACTGATATTCTATTTGAGGTTTTGTTTTATATTTTATGGAAACTATAAAATGATTATTAATAACAACACCACCACTGGTAGCAAAAATGATACCCATTGGACAAAAATGAAAACGAGGCCGGGCTAGCACTTATCTACTAGTGACGATGAGTAGTAGAGCTCCTCAACCCTCATACCAATTAATGTTCCATATAGTATTGATAAGAAAAACACGTTTTTTATTGACTGAAGCGTCTTATTTTAGGGCTTCGTATTCCAAAGGAACCCTTATAGTCTCGCGATGTCCGTCTGTCCGCAGTTCCGCGCAGAGTTAGGTGTTAGAAAACAGTAATTTTAACTCCTCGACAAAATGGTAAAATAAGATTTTGAGAAATATTTTTTTAATATACCTTAGTAAACATACATAAAATAAGCAAAATAATTGTCATGTCAATTTTTGCACAATTTAAATGCTTACATACATAGTATATACGGAGCCCTTCGTGCGCGAATCCGACTCGCATTTGGCCGGTTTATTATTATTTAATTTAAGTTTACGCAAATTGATTATTATTACTTTTTCGTAATACATTGTTTAATTTAATAACCTATAAGAATACTTAGTGTATCTTCAAATAGTAATTTCATAAGATGATTCGATTAGTATTTTTCAAAGCAGTTTTTGCATTGGAAACACTTCATATAAGATTAAATACCGCTCAGTTTGTAAAATGCAGGACGTAATGTTGACACTCAATCAAAAATTGGGTCGCTCATATATTATGAAGCTTCTCATTTTGTATTTAAAATAACTCAAATTATTCTTTGTTAGTTGCTGATCTGTTGATTTCTCGTCACTCGCACTCAGTCGCTCATTTTAGTAATTCTATAACCCAAATTAAGTATTTTTGACACTTAAAACATTAATTTACAGTCGCTAGTTTAAATACTACCCAAAAAAATGCACTAATTTTTTTTACTAGAGTAGTTAATTAAATTACTAAGCAATATATTTAATTATTAAAATCCCGTATCTGGTGGCCGTTCACTATCCACCACCTGTGATTCACTAGCTACAGCTTAGGCCGCGGCCCCATCTCTACGGCACGGCGCCGTACCGTACTACGGCGCGAATTCGTGCCGTAGTACGGTACGGTGCCGTGCCGTAGAGATGGGGCCGCGGCCTTACTCCTAACAAATACATCGTGTAGTTTAATTTTATTGTATAAAAAACTTGTTTCGGAGCACGAGCAATATTTACGCAAATCCACGTGTATTATAGTCTCAAATTTAAGAGCAGCATTGAAATGTATGCAGTATCCTAAGGCTGCATTTTGGCCTTGTACACTTCGAAAAGACGCTCCCATGAGAGTGTCATTGGTATTGTACAAACTAGAAATCTATTTTATTGCAGGAAATAAATCGCGCTTCTACTGAAATGTAGCTTGGCACTTTGAAATTTACTTTGGCATGTGTAACTTTGTTGAAATTGATTTTATCATTTTTATTCAACGAGAAAACATATTTTATTATATCTTATACAACGTTATACGTTTTTTAGGTGAATACTTCTGTGACTTGTTGAAGGGAATTAAATTAATATTAATTAAAGTTTTGATACATAGGTAGTTAAAACAACAGCAGGTTTTGATTAGAAACAAATTATAACTTCTAAAAATATTTTAAAGCGAATCAATTTTCACGTATTTCCCTATGTCAGTGACCTCATTTTTAGCATTTAACTTGAAATATAAAACCGCTATTGCCGTTGGCAAAGCTAGAAACTGATCATAAAAATGCCGAAGCACGCATTTTTTACTCGTTTTTATGTTGCCACGACTGTTTTTGGACAAATCTATTCGTATTTCTGAGGGAAAAAGGTCTGAAATCGTGTGGTTTCCGCAAAGTTCATATAGAACGTGATTAGTGTTGCGAAACCATCGATGGTTTCACTATTATTCGATATCGATAATTAACTACGAAAGTATATTAGGATATTGATAGTGTTTAGTTAGTTAGTTAGTTTTGCTGGGCATTTTCCGCACTTAGTCATTCAATTGGGCCATTGTGCGTGATAAAATTGAAAGTGTTATAAAGTATCGTTACTTTTGATATATCTATAAAATAAACAATAATATTGGCTGACAGCAACAATGTCAATACTACCGATTTCTTACGTCCGATACTTTTAAAAGCATTGACGGAGTCAATAATTGTATTTCTTAAAAATATGGTCTGTAGTACAAATAACTTTTTATTTTATCGATAGTAAAGATTAGTTTTGGTTAACTAAAAAAACAATACTTTTCAAATTTTAATTCAAATTCAAATTATTTTTATTTGCAGTAAATAGGGTGTAATGTTGTTATAACACAGTTTATGTTGCTTACAGACCTATTTAGCCGTTTAGTACAGCATGCAATTTAAAATATTATATACTAGCTTTTGCCCGCGACTTCGTTCGCGTGGACTTCAGGTTCGTCCCGTCTAGTAGCGCAAAAAAATTGTTTTTTTACGACCTCACATTAGAAACCTCAAAAATTGTAGCCTATATGTTATTCTGATGTATAAGCTATATTGTGGTAAAGTTTCATTCAAATCCATTCAGTAGTTTTTACGTGAAAGAGTAACAAACATCCATACATCCATACATCCATACATCCATACATCCATACATCCATACATCCATACTTACAAACTTTCGCCTTTATAATAGTAGTAGGATTAATTAATTACAAACAATTCTAGATTTAAACATGTCAACAGAATTATGAAGATTTCAATTCAGTTTAATTAATAACAAAAGTTAATAAATTATGGCGAATCAGGATCTATTTTCAAATAATATAAATATCATAAATTATTGTCAATCTGGAATTCCTTCACACTATAATAATTCAAATTATTAATTCAAATAAAATGTACAATTCAATTCAACTTTTGATAATTTGTTATTGGCATTATTTACCGGTATTGACAAGTATCGATAAACTATCTAAACTTTTCGTTTTGTTTTGATTATTATTAGTCTGTTGATATACTATCGATATTGGACTATCTATTAACAACACTAGTTTACCAGCGTTCATATAGAACGGGATCAATCGACCAGCGAACGACATGCCAGTCTGTTTGTTGGCGATATCTCGAAAGTTCTCAAAACATCAGTCAATGGCCGTAGGAAATTGGTTTTGGTCTGTTTCCCGCGAATATAGGGCTCGATGGATATTTAATGAGTGAAAAATATGGTTTTGACAATGTATTGTACACATGAAACATACAGGGTAGGTAGGTAGACTTGATCTCAGTATGCATATTTTGACATCAACTTAAGTAGGTATATGTTTTTTTTAATAGATAAGATGTGTCATCTTTCGATTGCGTTGACTCCAATGAATAATTTTTACAGCTAAAAGAGTTCATAGATCCGATAATCTGATAGACGTAATTTATCATAATAATCTGATAGATTGCTGTCCCATCGGGCTATGAGAGTGAAAGGAATAGAGAGTGCACCTGTGTTTGCGCACACTTATGCACTATAATATGTCCCGCGCAGTCGGTTAGTCGTTGTGACTGGCCACCGTAGTCGGAATCGGCTAGAAGACTATTAGACGTAATTAGATCTATTGGCCTCGTTAGTGTACCAATTAGGTCATTACTAAGAAGTCCCGGGTAGAAACCTGGGTTCTGGACTTTCTGTCTTGAAAGTACTCGGAAACAGCCCAGTGTCATGAAGTTGATCGTGAAGTCACCTCCGTGCCTCAGAAAGCACGTTAAGCCGTTAGTCCTGCACCTGATCTCTTATAACCTCAATTTATGTAGCGTTTATCGCTCTTATTATGTCGGACTGCCGTCTCACCGAATTAATAGAGTGAAGAAGAGAGAGAACCAAACATCTTGGCGCTATTATATTGCCTTCCTAATATTATTATTGTGGTACTTCGTAACACAAGGAAGAAAATTCCTTACCACGAAACCAGACAATTGGTGTGTTGTCTGGCGCATATTTATTAATTTTTTATTTATTTATTATTAGATATTATGTTTATGTTATGTTATTATGTTTAAGTTCAATATCCTACGGGTTTCCGAGAAATATGCTCTTCATAGATACACGTTCAACCAAGAGAATGGTTCCTTCTTCCTTTTGGAGGTACATAACCATGAAAAGTGTTTAAATAAAATCCAATAACAATTGAGTATTAAACCAAACGAGAGCCGGTTATAGTCTGACGATAAAAAAGTTAAAACGCTGTATAACTGAGGTTACTGCCTCAAATAAAATGGTGATCGTCTACCAAGAAGTAAATGCTCTTAACAACGCTTTGAGTAAAATAAAAACTTTTATTTTTACTGCATAATTTGCTCGGTCTTAATTTGGTTCCGTAACGTTAAAGTACGTTGAACCCATTGAACTTGCGTTGAATCTTATTTAAAAATGTAACATAATAGATTTGGTTATAAATGAAAACAAAAACTAAGTACTATTACTAGCGTATGGAACTGACACCACGAACAAATCTCGTGACACATGAATTGACGTCACTTGTCATAAAACTCATGCAAACAGTTTCATAATCAAAATTAAAATTTCAATAAAATACACTTCTGACATGACTAGCATATTTTTATTAATAAAGATTTCTACCTACTACACACTACACCGTACCATGACCGTGCCAGGAAGACTGTTCCGTCACCGACCAATACCATCGCGAAATACGCTCTCGCTCAGTGGGCAATGAAGAGTGAAACGTGTTGCTGTTCGTGTCTGATACGCTTTTAGCACGGCATGATACGGTGTAGTGGGTCAGACCTTTAACCTTCATCAGGTCCTACATTGCCAATATGTTTTGAACCTTCTTCACTTAACATTATGTATTGAAATTGTATTTCTTTGTCCTCAGGTGAAAACCCAGCAGCGATGCAGTCATCATCTCCAAGCTTTACCCGTCTGGACCTAAACGCTTTCCTATTACCAACACTAGTCACCATCAACATCATACGGTGACAACACTAACTCGAAAATGTACTCTAATCTGTAGAGTTAAGGTCTATCTGTATGTCGCTCGGGGTGGAATTGAACATTACTGGACAGTTATAGGAATTGTTTAGGCGCAGCTCTAATTATGAACCGGAACAATTTGCTACCTAAATAGGAATGTTTACCTATCGATGTTTCTAATCGATACAAAATTAGTGTTTTTTTAAGTCGTTTCAAAAGTACGTTGCGTTCAAAGATATTATACAGAAAAATTAATTTCTTAACATTTTTATACTAAGTGATTAATTCTTTAAGAGTTTAGGAAATTAAAGTAATATTTAAAAAAGTCTAATATTACAAAAAAATACTATCAACCTCTCAATTTCCGTAAATAATATGTTACACACTACATTAACACAATTATTTTAGTAGTAATCAAATGTTTCCAAGACTACAGTCAAATCAGATCAGAGACTAAAAAACTTAACCAAACTACTGAACCGTGCGTATTAACTTATTTGAGTATCATTTGAGAAACAAACAGTTATTATAGGACAAACATAAATGAACAATTAGTAGATAGCTCTGAAACCAATCAAGTTTTGCCAGACTCAAATTTCATTTTTGAGCAAACCAAAACCTAACACATCAAGAAAGAAAATAAATCGAATGAATCATGTTACCACGAAAACTTTAGCAGTCACCTGTCAAGTCGTGAATTGTTGTACAGGTTAGGTATCATTTCACGATACCAAATCGTTATCCACCCACACGTCCCTATTGTCAGTTGTATAGACAGACTAGAAATCTTTTGTTTGCCGACGCAGATATTAGGTTCGCAAATCGGACACTAATGAGCAGATTAGTCGGTTTCTCTAGGGATTTCATGGAAGCTTATAATTACAAAAGAACCCGGTATTCTGTATCTAACTACTCGTATATACCGCCACTGGATTATATACCAATCTATATAGAAGAGAAAGACGGATATCTCATTAAAAGTAGACAGCCAAATTGAGACCTCGCCTGGGGGTCACAGGGGTGCGGGCAGAGGCGACAGCGGGTTGCGTGAGGGGTTCGGGCGGCGGGGATACATCCGCTAATAATAGAATACTGTCTTATCATTCCACCCTGAACGAAACTTGTATAAAACTGATTTTAATAACCATTGTAAATTAAAAACAGCTAATGTAACTTAAAACATAAGAAAAAAATGCTTTGAGTATAATTCTTTCTCGACTCGATTAAAGCTTAGAATGGTGAATTAACAGTTGGATACGTTTAAATACGATCACTTCAAAAGATTTGACAAACGCACAGAATATAATATTAAATAATATTATATTCTGAAAAATCGTGTGTAGGGCCCCCATTCTCATGCTCTTTTTGATTTCTCATGATTACAATTTATAAACATTTCGATGTCTTTGAGCTATTATACCAAATATTACTTGATATTCTTGATAACACAGTAAAAAAAGTCATAAAAGTAATTTATTTTTGCATATAGACCCACTGGGGGCACTTATACACGTCCCAACATAGGCCCTACCACAGCTTCGGGACAATTGTGGGCTAGTGCTGAGAAGAAGCTGCGCAACAAACTCAGTCACTATTGTCAATGCCTCTTTTCAAAAGTTGTACAACGTTTGTGGTGATCATGCAAGTCCATACATTATTATCTTTTAAATAATCATCTACTTTATAATACCCTTTCGTTATTAGGGTCAGTGTAACTTGAAATCGAATCATCACACATAAAACAACGATTGACGTGAGAATCGAGGCCCGGGACTATCTGTACATACTTTATTTACTTAGGAAACCATGTTTTTAAGATACGCATGTACACACCATCTAAGCTTTAAACAAGTCAAATAATACTCGATTTCAAAGTGGGTGATGTATGTTTAAATTAAGTAAATCTATCAGCTATTTAAGAACATTGACTAATCCACTAACAGTTTATCAGTTTCTTAATGTGAAACTAGTTGTAAAAATTTTAGCTTTGTTTACCTTTATTAAAATAATTTTGAAAGATTCATCAAAAAATCATTTCGCAAAAACTATCGGAAATCGCGAAGCATACACAGGGATGATTAGGATTGCCCTAGTGATGTTCTACCTGAGGAATTTGGCTTGACACACTTTTTTGGGACACCCTGTATGCTTCATATTTATTATCATATTTCATTTCGATAATTACGCGAGTCTACTTTGAGGAATTTGTACCAACACTAAAGTAAATAATACATACATTAATTTATCATTAATTAAAATGTGGCGCCTTTTGTTCTCATCGTTATTTTAAAGTACATACCAATATCATTATGGCTTAAAGATTTCATACCAGTATAATTACGTTTTTAGGGTTCCGTAGCCGAATGGCAAAAAACGGAACCCTTATAGTTTCGTCAAGTCTGTCTGTCTGTCTGTCTGTCTGTCTGTCTGTCTGTCTGTCCGTCCGTATGTCACAGCCACTTTATTCTGAAACTATAAGCATCACATAGCTGAAACTTGGTAGGTAGGTGTATTTTGTTCACCGCTTTCCGATTCAGATACAAAAAGTAAGAAAAATAATATTTAAGGGGGGGCTCCCATACATGAAACTAAAACCTAAAAATTTTTTTTTACTCAAACCTATGCGTGTGGGGAGTCTATGGATAGGTCTTTTAAAATGATGTTGAGGTTTCTAAAACCATTTTTTCTAAAAGTGTAAGGTTTAAGATATAGACGCTTCCAAAGTGGTAAAATGGGCGTCCCCCCCCTCTAACTTTTGAACTAAGAAAGTGAAAATTTTGAAAAAAATATATGATGTAGATCTCAACAAAAACTTGCAACGAAAATTGGTTTGAAGGAGATCGAACCAGTAGTTTTTGAGATATTGCACATTTTTATCAACCGCAAATATAACTTTGTCTTTCATACAAACACTATGAAAAACAAAGTTATTTTTGCTGTCGCAATATATATATTGTGTGTTTTCGTTAAGTGAAAGTAAGTGGGCCCTGAATTCAGTTAAGGGTGGCACGGAACCCTCAGTGCGCGGGTACGACACGCACTTAACCGGTTTTTTTATTTCAATTCCGCCAGACAATTAAATAATCAAGCCGGAAAATTTTAAGGTTGCATTTTCATTAATTAAAAATAATTAATTTTCTTTTCATTCGTCACGAACCGTCCAGAAAATTTCAAAAATGTAAATAATAACTACTTACTTCAGGATTTCTTAGGTTTTGAATATCGCTGCTGCAAATCACTATAAGTACCTATACACTTGATTATTTGCTAATAGTATTGTATCGATAGTTTTATTTATCAACTAACACGCAGCAAAAATATTAAGTATAATTTTTTAACAAAATATTACAATCATACAACATCATCAAATTGTGCTTACCCACAAATGCTATTAATGCAATGAATTATGCTTACTTGTTAAAAAATATGGTTAAAATATACTGCTATTATTTTATCAAAGAGTAGATGCCTACAATTACAAAATATTTACCACTGATGACATAAAAAGTGAAGTACCTTTTTTGTTTACAAAGTTTCTATGTTTAAACCATCGATAGTTTTTCTGTTGATACACATCACTACATTTTCTTTTTTTCTTTTGTTAAAGACATCATCATTCTCTAAAGACAGTTGAACCTTTATATCCATCAACCTTTAGTGAATATTTTCTGTAGAAATAGTAGAACTGTAATAAATAATAAATTTGTACATAATATTGTTTTTACATGTGTTTATATCTGTTTGACAGCTGATTTGTTACTGCGATGTTAAAATTCATAGTACTATATTGTTCATATTTTTTGTATTGAGTGATAGTTCACTATAAAATAAATATCTTGTAAATATTAACCAATAAATTTAGTTATTGTTTGTGATAATGCGCTCATAAACTTATCGTTGATAAATTGTAAATACATAGTTAAGTGACACATTTAAAATATACATAACTGTTCATTTTTGTGTTTGTTTCATTTTTTTTTCAAAAGCGAACACGACGATACATTAAAAAAAGATTTTAGAGACATAGTATTTACATAACAAAATGTAAGTTATGTTAAAAAGCCTGTCAGGTTACATTGTACTGCTATGAGGCTTTAACCCGTCAAGTATGTGTAAACGAGACACAATAAAAATTCCATTGTTATGCGACTCTCGGCATTCGTTTGATACCTGACTGATTACATCAACGCCATGAAAGGCTTAATCGTCAGAGTCGACACTAAAAATTAGCATAACATTTTCTACAACTTATTAGACGTTTAGTTTATTCACAAGAACAAGTACTAAGCTAATTAGCAAACTATACTTACATAAAAACCTTCATGTATCACAACAAAATCTAACTTTGCTATTTGATTCAAACCTCTCCCAAAACTGTCAACAACCCTCTTCATGATTTTGAACTCATTATAACAAACGCATTATTAGAATCCAGAGAATTAGTTCCACACAGTTAATCACGATCCGTCATAGGCGAATAAACCCTGTAATAGAAAGAGATTTAGAAACTCCTCTACCTTAAACGGCCTTACCACAAATAAATAAACAAGGTTTGAACAACTGTTTAAATGTTATGCGGCTAAAATAAAATGTATATCACCCTTATGTCATTTGACTTGATTGACGTTGATTTTATACTAGCCATAATATATTTAAACAGTGGTCGAAACCTTGTTCAATTATCTGTGGTAAGGCAGATTGTGTTTATCAACATTCTTTTGTCATTCTTTTGTTAGCGGGGCCGCCGGCAGCCTATAAAATATTAATATACACCATTCAACACACCAATTGACTTGGTTTCGAACTAAGGAATTTTCTTCCTTGTGCTACGAGTACCAGACAATGATTATGACGGGGCGTCTCCCATAAATACTTTACACAAATAATCATTTATGACTTAGGTACAAATGTTCGCGCTCATCACACAACCTTGCCCCCTAAGGGAATCGAACCCGCGACCAATAGTTCAGTAGTCAGGAGCTCTGACCGCTGCATCAAACGTGTCGTCTCCTTTTTATAATTATTAGTATCTGCCAAAGTATTTCCAGACTCACTCTGCTAAACATAGGACTCTTTAACGGCTTTCCACAGCGACCGGTTTTAAGCGGTCTGCATCCATTTACTCTAGTGTCTAATGTCATCCTGCGGTCTTCACATGTCGTCTGCCTATCTTCACCTTTATTTTTATTCCAAAAACTTTTTCGCAGTTCACTAAGGACTTCTTTGTGCAGACTCGAGGTAGATGGTTAAAAAATATTATTATGTTTCTGTCGGTTTCATAGGTGTTGTCAGAGATTGAAAAGTATATATTCACCTTCGTGTTAGCTAATAACCTTGGTCTTAGCAAGTGGGCTTTGTATTCTGGACTATATTTAACTCAATCGACACATTCAGAACTCTTTATTAACCAGTTACGCAGAAACGACAAATAGCAAACTCGTTTATTTTTCATCAATAATCTGAAATAAGGAAAGCGAACCTACCTTATCAACACCACTATATCACAACCATTGTGAATTCAAATTCCCAACCTGTTACCACTCTATAGACCCAAGCGTTCACCAAAGACAGCCCGTGTAGCCGTGATCTGAATTTTTATTGTTTGAATGTAAAACAAAACGCTATCGGAGTTCGTTTGAAGCGGTGTCAATGTGTGAACGCTCCGCTGGAGAGCAAATGACAAAAGTTTAAAAATAGAACGAAATGAGCGAGGAAAATGGCGCGATTCGATCGTAGGTTTTGAATTTCGAATGACGACTGTCTGGTGTTTTCAATGTTAGTCAATGAAAGTCAAAGAGATAAGTTAGGAACTTGTTTAAATTCTAAAAATGTTTTGGTTTGAATCCTGAAGTAATACAACAAAAATTGTAAGTGATACTAAAAAATATTGTGTAAAAAAATTATACAAAACATTTCTTCTGATCTCAGATTTACACACTAGGTTTACACCATAGCGACAGTTAGAAATAATTGATATACCACGATAAAAGTCCTTGCATGAACATTAGAATATTATCAATTAAAGAGATGAAGAAAAAGTAGAATAATTATAAAAATCTCTTGGTTCAGTCGGGCTAATTAAAAAAAAAAAAGTTTCCCCCTTGTTCTTGTCGCCACAGCGCACCGCACACATTTTCAATTGGGTTTTATTAAGGAAGCATAGAATTATTACGAAAAATACACAATGATTTGGTCTATATAAAATATATTTAATAGTTAAATTAGGACTAAAACGGACTAAAATCATCCAACACATTTCATTTTTCCTCACCGGCCAGGCAAAGTCGTGTCACTTAAGTTTCAACGAGCACACACCAAGGGACCCCTGTCAAACTGCCGCAAACATATCCGTGGCGTTTTGTCCTGAATTTTCCTCAATTTAAAGTCATTGTCTCAGCAGATTTATGTCCCTCGTTGGAGAATTAATAGGACACCTCGTGACGGAAGCTGAGGATAGCAGATCCTTGGGTAGGGTGACCATGGTGTTGAAATAAAGAGATTACAACGTTCTAGTTGAGTATTTATGTTTTTTTTTAGTTTTGTAACTTTACTTTCAGATAATATGTACTTGCAGGCAGATAGTTGTTTTGTCCATAATTTAGAGTTAAAATATTGCAAAAATAAATATTGGAAATATTGCCTTTTAAATGGATAAGATAAGAAAGTAAGAGTAAATTATGATGTCTGAAAGTGGCACCAGTAACCGAGAAGATGGTGGGACACCGTTTGTCTTGGTACAGTCATGTAATGAGGAGGGAAGAAAATCATGTAACTGAAAGATAAGAGTATATTAATGTGAATATCTGGAAGAGAAGAGGATAATCAATAAAGAGTTGGATGGACTTTGTGAAACAAGATAAAAGTGTGGAAGGAGTGGATGATTCAGTGACGAGAAATAGAATAGTGTGGAAGAAAAAAACATACTGCGCCGACTCCAGATAAACTAGGATCAGGACAAGAGGTTCATGAGAGTAAAAATATGTGCGCGTGTTTAAATTTGGCATTAAGTCCGCCATATAATATACAGCGTGTGGCCTGTAATAGGAGCATAAAATTTAATCAATGATTCTATACAGTATTCGTAGTTACCTTGACCTGGTCATAGTGCTCCAAAAAGCTTTAACTATAAGATATAGTCATCCAAAGTTATAATCTCTAGTTAATGTATATCAAAATCGCTAACTCGTTGTAGTAAATGACAATGTCAAGTTCTATGACTGGACTAATTTGTTTGCAATACATTGCTGGTTCGATTTATTTTGTTTGAAAATAAGAATAAAGTTATTTAGCAATGAAAAAAAAAATTAAATTACCTATTACAGGTCACACCCTCCATATGTATATCCGCCATATATGTATATATGTATGTATGGAATTAGTTACTGCTTACTTTTTACTAAGTTTAGAATCAATGAAATGACAAAGATATAGTTAGCATGGACACCCCATTCCTACGTATTGTTGATTTCTCAGATTACAAGCAGTTAAGTGCATAAAACAATGTGGAAGTTTTTCTTATGGCCAAATTATCAGTATAAGAATTCCTGCTTGGAAATGAAATACTTATTTTTATTTTATAATTGGGTTTCACATTAAATATTAGCATAACTAATGTTGTGTTCAACTGGTGGTTTCGGTCTCTTCCTGGAAATAATTTTGCAACAATTAATATTTTTGAGATAGATAATGTGGAGTTTCCATGTGTTTTAACAAGTGTAGCCCTCTGAATAAGTATAAGTTATTAGTAATTGGGAGTTGTTGCTACTTTTAAAAAGCATTTAAATATTTAAGTACTTAAGTACCTAGTAGAAATAAATTAGGAAGAAATAGTACCTATCAAATGTACGAATTATTTATGTTTTTAAACGCAATATTTGTACATACCAAGAGTGCCAAAGATTATCATACTCTCTCAAAGAATTTCTTAAACTTTTCTCTAAAATCAACACATTGCAAAATACCGCCATTTCTGCATATAGAAATTGTAATAGGAAAAGTTTTCAGACTCACCGAGTTATCTTAATAGGCATAATTAGGCGAAGGGCCAACTGATTGTCATAGTTCTAGTCTAGCCCCTGGCCTACTTACTATTATCTTCCTTAGGCAAGTTCGCTCATAATAGGTAGAAGTTCAGTTAATGACCACATTCGATTCCTGGGCGAGCCAATTTGTAGGCAATACTAAGTTTAGCTTAACTTTTTCTAGGGCAAGAAAATGTTCTGCTCGTTTAATCAGTCAGGTATCAAACGACTGCCGGGAGTCGCATAATAATGGAATTACTATTGTGTCTCGTTCACACATACTTGACGAGTTAAGCAATATTTTGCTGATATTACTTTTATTATGTTATAATTGCTGCTTTTGCGTTGCCCTAGGAGAACAGAAAATCAATTTAACAAAATTATATTGTTTAATGTAATTGACTGACACTGCACTGTGTAGGTACTTGCAATAAATAAATGATTGCAATTTTATATTTCGAGAATCCAAATGTATGATGACAAGTGGCGTCATTTCAAGTCGCACGAAATTTGTTCATTCTGTCAGTTCCGTACGCTAGTAATACTCGTAGTAGTTCAATGGTATTAATGTACCTAATTTGAAATGTGGTAGAGATTTAAAATTTAGTTTATAAAGAAATAGCCATAGCAAAATAGGATTGACAAAACAGTGCAGACCTGACTGTGCCCAGAATCCTTTTGCCTAATACATTTGACAGTTCTAAACGTACGGTATGATCTGTCAAACCCTTTGTTTTTTGCCGTTTGACAGATCATATCGTACGTTTTGAATTGTCAAATGAATACGATTACCTTATACAATCGCCCCTCTGAATTGTAAAACCACTCCTAATGATTGTAAAGTCACGTCTATATTTTGACCTACATCCCCACCTTTTCTGAATTTATTCTGCCATCAAAATGGCGGCACTGGGCCGTCGTTTTCCATCTAATTTAGTTGCAGAGACGATATTATTGATTGCACTGATCGGCGAAACTTGTCACGTTTGCAACCGGGAACGCTGACACAGTCTAAGTGATTACAGTAAGTTGGAGTTAATTAATGCAAATTAATTTACATAATTAAGATTTAATGGAGATTATGATGTGCTATCAACGATGAGATGAATGCTTTATGTGGGTTAAGATAAGTAAGCCTATCAAACGTGATGAAGTTCAATCAAGAAACGTAGATATGAGTATTTTGTTTATTTAGGGCTAGAAAGTACAGCATGCGTTATAATGCCGTTTTAAGAAATGAATAAAAGCGAATAAAAGCCACAATATCTAGATAGACAAATTGAATAGATATTTACTTACATAAGTACCTAATAGAAGAAATAACCTTATGATAGGGTAGAGAATCAATATATTTCGGTCCAGGAGAATTGAAAAAGAAGAATTTTGTAGTTACAAATACTTTTATTGTACGCCCGATGGATGGGCAGGTTATAGTTTACCTATACCAAGCAATAAATAAATTGATTGATTAAAAAAATAACAACCTTCAGTTGTTGTAAGTACCAGTTATTTGTTTGTTGCATTGGATCAAAGATCATAACTATCGGCCCATGCGTTCGTGAGATTGAACATCTTTACCGTAATATGGAACTGTAATTGCTGGTTATAATAAAAACGAAATTTAATCTTATATTTTTTTTTTGACATAACCCACTCGTATCATATTTTGACTATGCATAAAAGCGTAATATTTAACGGCAACGCCGGCAAAGGCCTCACCGCAAAACCCAGAGGGGCCCTTATCTATAGGCAGATAACCTTGGGAAATGTTGATCCCTGTTTCGTAACGCTCAATTGAAAATTTCACCTCATTGCCAACTGTCTAGACAAAACAAGGTTTTATAGGCGTTGGAGAAATAATGGTTTGGTAATTTCGTTAGCGTCTGTTGCTTTTTGTATTAGAAGAAATGTTTATGGAAGAAGAATAATGTAGGTACTTTTTTCAACAAATTTACAGCAGTGTTATTCATTAATGTGTGTTAATAAACACTTGATAAGTGGGTATTTTAGCGTGTGATTTGAATATCGTATCTGAAATTACATTATTAAATTTGTATGGTGTAATGATGATAGCCAAATAAGCGCTTTTCTTTCTTTTTTTCTTGGCTACATAGGCTTTATATGTAAGTGTTATTAAAGCAAGTAGCTTAGTTCGAATCCTGGTTCATTCCCCAGCTTATCAGGTTACCCACTTTTGTTGCAAACTAGTCCTTATTCAAACTGCATAAGATACCGCAGCGTTTACATTGACGTGCTGTTGTCCATACCGATCATTTCCTTAAAAATATAGATGTTTATTACATAAATTATTTTGAAAATGACTGTGATAAAGATAAATTTGAGAACCTTATAACAAAGGTAAATAGAAGCATCATTATTTAGTCTTTATATAGTTAGTAAACTGTTGATTGCAGAATAATTTTATCCTAAGCAGGGCTAGAAATTGTAATATTCAAATACTCCTTTGATGTTGTGTGAAGTTCAAATCGTATTGTGAAAGCTTAACGAAGGTAAGGAATTACAAATCAAACAGTTTTCGTTACTAAACTTTGTAAATACTGTTATACTCTGTACTGTTCATGTAAATGTTATACTCCATAAAAGGCAATTAAAAATGAACATAGAAATTTGTATGAGTTTTTAAATTCAGTGGGCATCAAATATATTTGTACCTGGCTTTATTTATAATATAAAAATTGCCTGTTTTTTTACCACGACCAAAACTGATATTAACCACAATAAACTAGGCTACCTTATTAAACTGTCAGAAAGTGAGTATAATTAATTTGTTGCGAAAAATAGCCAGGAAATTTGAGTGACATCTTTAATTTCTTAATTTCGCGGAATTTCAGAAGCACCAAGGGCGTAGATTGAGGTCATAAATTTCATTTTTAATAACTTTTTGCGGCAATATTTTATAGAATCACTTTCGGGGCAAAAACAAAAACAGTGCTATGGCGTGATGAAAATATGAAACAGAATAACTACCTTCGTAATCTAATGTCCTGACTAGTATTTTGGTGTTATTTGCTCTATTTATAATTTAAGGAAGATTAATATAACTTCGTGTTTCACTTAACTAGACGGAGTAGACAGTCTGAGTTGAAAAGACATGGATGGGTCTAGTAGTTAACATACTTTTAGTATTAAAATAAATACTTAAAAAAATTACTTCGATCCTACTTTACTTACATTTATTAAAATTACCTATAGTGTTACCCTTTTTTAATACAAAATCCAAACTAACTTAGCCATAAACACGCCAGCCCATCGGACTATGTAATTTTTTTTTATATACAAGTTTTACGTCCTTGAATCTATGTATCCATACAGACAATTCTTCATTTTTTTATGTTCATTATTTACACCTAACACTAAAACTAACACTATACTAGCCTAGCCTAACCTAATACATTAAAATGCGATGCTGGTTCGCTTTAAAATGTTCAACAAGGGAGCTTAGCACGGGAGTAGCGATCCGAATCAGAGAACGCGTATTCCGGGATCTTTACTTTATTTCTCACTTTGTCTTCATTGACTTCTTCCATAGCACACATTATTATGTTGATTCCAGCACAAAACCACAATAATTTACTCGAAAAAGCCAACAAATAAAATGAAGAAATAAAGTCCATCTTCCTCTTCTCGTTTCCCGCGCTAAACTCCTACAACTCCTACAAGCGAGATAGACATGACATTGAAATGAGATGATGACAGGACTCAGTTGACAAACAAGCATACAGTGCACAGATTAGTAAGAGTATGATACAGTGCGACACGGATCTTCTGGCCAACGGTGACAGTAGGAACTAACGCTGTCAAATTCAAGAATGCGGTTGCCAGACCGAGTGTAGCGAAATCTGCCCAATCTTACAAGAGATTTTTAGATTTTCCCTTTTGTTTTATTTTAAATACCGTAGACCTAAACTCCATAAATAAAGTTAATTTTGAACATATTTTTTTGGTAATCAGTCAGGTATCAAACGACTGCCGGGAGTCGCATAATAATGGAATTTCTATTGTGTCTCGTTCACACATACTTGACAAGTTAATATAATGTTATACAGATACATGACATGTATGCCTATTATGGTAGAAAATGACTTCAAATACATTTCCATCCAAGAAATATTTTCTTTGACTGCCATGTTTGGGTAAAAATATTCGTTAAACAGCTTCCTAAACTTCCTGAATCAGGGTAGATTTTCTTGCTCTGGCTACATTTTTGAATGCTAGCGCCCCCTGTCAATGTCATCCGTTGGCCAAAAGATCCTTGTCGCACTGTACCTGCAAAATACTGCCGTGTGACCACACCAGAGATTGCTACAGGATTCAGTAATGCAGTGATCCCGCACAACTATAACGTTCTCAACAACAGCTCTATCTTAACTCGCGCCTGTACCTATATTACTGACACAATTTCAATTTGCAACCGTAATAGCAGTACCGCCGATGCATCTATTACTCAATGCCGTGTTAACATCACGGAAATAATAATATTTTTCCACGATCCGTGATCCTGTAAGAATCAAGATTAATAGTGGTCTGTCCTCATAAAATGTGGTACACACAAAATAGCTTTGCCACCGGATATACGTAATACCGCCGAGTGGTGCGTTTCCGCTTTGAAAACCTCATTTAGGAACGTCCATGAATTTTTCATGGGAAATGTTCATTTGCGAAAATTATTTTTAGCGTGTAAATTAAGATGCGAATAAGGTTTTTTTCTTGGTTAATAGTGCTACTCATGTAGCTTATAAATGAAAGAGCCTTTAACTTTATGGATTTCTACTAATAATGTACAAAATCATTTTGCAAAATATGATATCCAAACTCATTTGTCATTTTGCTGTGTTTTCTTTTTATCAGTAAGGAAATGGAAGGACAGGACCATGGACGCCCACGTAAATTAGAAGCAGAAGTGTTTTCAGGTCCAATGGATACTGCGTGGCTGCGCGTTATTATTAATAGTGTCAAAGGTTCAAGAACTGTCTAAATTTATTACGTAAGAATAATGTTTCGTAAGAAGTGCAAAAAAGTTTAAAATTAAAAACTGACCTCATACCAATAAGTGATTTAATCTTACCTTTTTGCAGTTTCATTATAATAGTCAAAGTCAAAAATCCAGATTCTGGCAATTGATTTATCTTTCCTAAATGATTCTTACCAAATCGGTAGCATACCTGATGCATTCCTTCAAGATAAAAGGGAAGTGGTGTACGTAGTTACTTATATCTTATATTTTTTCTCGTCTCTTTGATCCGAGCTTTCTTTTTAATGAAAGATAGAAGATTCAGGATATAAGATGAGATTTGCGGGATGATTAGGTTAAAGAAGAGGTTCCTCGGTACAAGGAAAGATGTTAGTTAAGTAAGATCTTGGCTTTGAATCAAATAACCAAGGAAGACTTATTTTTGTGGTGTACGGGATTTTATTTTAATAAAATCCTTTAGAATTAAAGGTAATGTAGTCCATGCTAGTAACAGGTGATACATACATCTTAAATTTTTTTTTCTTTGTTCAAGTAAAATCCAGTTGCGTGATCGAAAATATCAAGGTCAATATGTCGATCCGCAATACAAGTGGCTGAATTCTGGGCTGCTACGATGTAATTTCTCCATTGGGTCCATTGGTTCTCTATTTGGTCCTCCAGGGTCCTCCATATCTCCATCGACACGCTAAGAAGAAGAAGAAGAAATTACTAAATTTCAAATAATGGTCTGCATTTAAGTCTAGCTAAACTTAGTGAAACCGACTGGGCGGATCTTTTATCAGACGCCGATGTAAATACCGCTATTAATAAATTTTATCATGTGCTGAACGACATTATACGTGAATTTACTCCCTTAACTAAAAAGCACTCTAGACAGTTTCCTAAATGGTTCAGCCCGGGTCTATGTCATTGCTTACGAGAAAAAAATAAATACCACTCGCGATACAAAAAGTATAACAATCCGCGTGACTATGACACGTTCTCTCTACTTCGTGCCAGATGCAAAAGACTGATCAACAGTTGTTATTCTGCTTACGTTAGTTCAACGGAGACGGCATTGACAAGAGATTCCAAAGCTTTCTGGGCGTATATTAATGGTAAAAGGCGCAATGAATCTAGTATTCCTGAATGTATGTCGTTTGATGGGGAGCAGGGTACTGGTGCTAAGGAAATTTGCGAGCTTTTTTCTAAATATTTCGGGTCTGTGTTTGAGGACCACGCTCGACTGGTATCGACCTACGACAGTAGTCAGTCCAACAGCAGAGTGCTATCACATGTGGTCCTAACAGAGAAAGAAATTCTTTCAAAGCTTACTCGTATTAACCCGCGCAAGGGTCCTGGCCCCGACGGAGTGCCTGCTAGGTTCCTTAAGGAATGTGCCGATGAACTGTGTCACCCACTTCAAATTATTTTCAATAAATCGCTTAGCAGTGGCATATTTCCTACTCAGTGGAAAATGGCTCATGTTGTCCCCATATTTAAATCTGGCGATCGTGCATGCTGCGAGAACTATAGACCAATAAGTATTTTATCAGCAATTCCTAAGTTGTTTGAGTCCCTCATTTTCGACCATCTTTACTTTTACCTCAAGCCAATCCTATCTGATAAACAACACGGTTTCATCAAAAACAGATCCACTGTTACCAACCTGCTCTGTTTTAAAACTTACTTGTGTGATGCTTTTAATAACCAAGGTCAAGTGGATGCAGTGTATACTGATTTTAAAAAAGCTTTTGACAAGGTCGACCATGGTTTACTTTGTAAAAAGTTGGAGGCGCACGGAATCCACGGCAGTTTGTTGCGCTGGCTGCAGTCGTATCTCGATAATAGAAGTCAGCTGGTAACTGTTAAGGGTTACTCCTCAAAACCGATTCTCATCAAATCAGGCGTTCCACAGGGTTCACATCTGGGTCCTTTACTGTTTAACACCTTCATTAACGATCTCGTAAAAAACATTATGTCACCTTGTCTACTCTACGCGGATGACCTAAAAATTTTTAATAAAATAGAATCAAATGAGGACGTGCGTCTTATCCAAAATGACCTGGCTGCCATATCTCACTGGTGCGCCCGTAACAACATGTTCCTCAATGTGAAAAAGTGCTTTACAGTCTCATTCACCCTTAAAAGAAACAAGATTATAAATAACTACACTTTAGAAGCACAAAGTCTTCGACGAGAGTCCGTTGCCAAAGACTTAGGCGTGCTGTTCGACGAACAGCTTAGTTTTCGTAATCATTATGACTCGATAGTAAAAAAATCACATCAAATGCTAGGGTTTGTGGCCAGACAAACAAAAAACTTTAAGCAACCCCAAAGTCTTATTTCTTTGTATGGTAGCTTGGTGCGCAGTAATCTAGAGTATGGGTCGGTAGTGTGGTCCCCTTATTATGTTGTACACCGTAACCGCATTGAGTCTGTGCAATCTAAGTTTTTGCGCCTGTTAAGCTTCCGTGATGGTCGCAAAAGGCAGCTTCAGTCGTACGACCTCAGATTGAGCGCTTACGGAATGCTTCCTCTCTATCGCCGTCGTGTGGAATCAGATCTTGCGTGCTTACACAAGTTGGTGCATTCTGCGTTGGATTGCCCTGATCTGTTAATGTTTTTCGACTTTAACACCAGACACAACCCACGTAGACCGAAAACTTTTGCTGCGCAACTCTATCGCAATAATATATCATATCATCAACCCTTGGCTAGATTTTGTCGCCAGTACGAGGAATTTGCTAAACATTACCGTGATTTGGATATTTTCAACTCTAATTTTGCTCGGTTTCGGATACTCATCAAGGATATTCTTAAGGATATCCCCCTAGAAAAAAATTTATGAATAGTTTTATTGTGAATTTGTCTAAACTTCTGTGCTCGATGTTTTGTTTCGTTGTTGCCTGCTCAGTGCCTGCTATGTTCAAAACAAATAATTACCATGTCTTGTTTGAACTTACTAACTGTTTGTCTGTGTATTATCTACTATAAGACAAACCACAATGTAACTGCCGTGAAAACATATTTAGGATTACTATCTAGTATAACACCATTATGTACGTTTCTAATGTAATTCAATGATTGTGATCTGTTTTGTTTTCCATGAATAAATAATAATAATAAACTGAGCTTATCTTAAAAAGCGCTGAAGAACTGGGGACACTAGACTCCCCACTACATTTTGGTAATCCTGCCACTGTTTGTTTGGGGACTGTTTATTCAAAATATTCGCAGCTTACCACCATATCTGGTGGCCGTTCACTATACGCCACCTATGACCCCGCTAGTAGCCCACATCTTAGCCCTAATAACTTCCATACCCCAATTTATAAAATCAGCTAATTCAAGAAGGTGAACAAAAAGATAGGTATTCTCCAGTTGTTACTATTACGTATAGAGAAGCTATGTCAAGCAAAAAAAGTGTCGCAAAAACGACGACAAGTTTGTGTCGTTTTCTTTGAAAATTTGAATTTCGAATGTCTTTGATGACCGGGCCATCAATTTAAGGAGCACAAAGGACACGGACGACCCGCCATACATTGCTTGCCCCAAAAGTAAAAATCCATGCGGCACGACCAAAACTAATTTTATGGGTTCGTTTCTTCGCCTTTTAAAATAATATAAAGTCATATAAGCCGTAAATAGCGGGGTTCTTACATAAAACGAAATAAAATGTTTGGGGTCAATCTCTTGCACAGGTCTTTCTAGATCATAGCGCCATCTGTGTTGAAAACCCGCAATCTAGGTCACCAAAACTAAAACATAGAAAACTGCCCCGCTAGGGTGCGTAACGCGTGAAAATTACGATGACGCAAACAATAGCCAACGAAAAGAAGTTCCTTGTCACAGTTTTTTTTTCAAGTTTTAGGAAGAGGTTGGTAGGTTTAAAGGTTAGTACCCATGGGAGGCAAACGTCATCTTCCTTCTTAAAATAGCGATTGCGAGCGCTTACTTATTTAACTAACTACCAGTTCTATGACACAATATGCCATTTCGCTAAGCGGTCGTCAGTTTGCTAATAAGTGCTCGAAACAGCTACTTTCTGCCAAACACAACAATTGTTGGGGACAGGAAATTGTATTCAATCGTTGTCCTATTTTTTTTGTAGATTTATATGCCGCTAGATAAAAGCAAAGTAAATTAACAATATTGTATTAAAAATTCAATATATTTTTTGCAAAATGATATAGTCAAGTCTCATAATGCTTTTCTTTAATCAAACATAAAACGACTCTGGGGCAATTTACGACCGTGTCCTTTGTTCGTGATGTCAGTTCCATACGCTATAGGTAAACCGCTTCATTGAGACTTCGCCTGCGGGGTACAGGGGTGCGGGCGGAAAGACGAGAGCGGGGACTGTAAGGGGTGCGGGCGGCGAGGATACACAAGAGACGAAATTTGCCGCGACATTTCTTAAGATATGTGACGTCAGTGGTCACAATGGTGGTCGTCAGTGTCGACACTTTATAACATTACATAACATATTGGAAAAAAAATATTCGATTCGATGCAATTACACCAATGAGAGTGTATTAATTCTAAATATTATTATCAAAACCGTGGATTTAGATCAATAAATAAAATGGAATCTTAAAATAGATTGATTTTTTGGCAAAATTCAAAATTTCAAATTACTTTCCCTGGTAACTTTTGCGACTGTTTTGTTTGAGTGTACGAGTAGGTATATCTAGTTCATATTCCACTGAATTTAGATCTATATTTTATTTTAAAATATTCGTATATATTTAAAGCCTTTATTAAAACACTGTTATTTTACAGTGTTCAAACGGTGGACTTAATGCTAAGAGCATTCCCTTCCCCAGTTATACTTTAGCATAGAATATATAAAAGTACTTCAACTTTAGGTCATTTACAAAGACTGTAACAGGTGCAGGAGAATAATGTAAAATATAAAAAAAAGCACGACAAAAAATACAATAATATAGATTTTGTGTCCGAATATACTGCGACTCATCTTCAGACTTCAGTCAGACAGTATTCTCTTGTGTTCTTCTGTCAAAGCGTCCGCCACTGTCAGCAGATGCTATCGCTACCTGTGTAGCGAGCGTACTGAATTTTGAAAAGAATGTGCCTGCCGCCCGCACCTCTCACAAACCCCGCTCTCGCCTCCCCCCGCGCCCCTGTACCCCGCAGGCGAGGTCTCAATTTCGCGGTTTACCTATAGTAGTAATTGTAGTTCAATGGTATTCTCCTACATTTTGTACTTATTCAGCATACAAACCGCAATAACTCAAACCCATTTTGAATTTCTAAAAGAAAGCTCTTTAGATAAGAACGCATACAATATCTTTCTCGTCACACAGATCTCTGAACTGGAATAAGTAAACTGGGGAATGTATTGGCTTTGCAAACACACTCAGAGGAACGCCACTAGAATTTCACATTCAACGCTGTCACTTTGCTCTATTAAAGTATTCAGTTCTTATTTAGCCAGAGTACTCTTATTATTGACCCTATGGGCGGCTTGATAAAATCTGACAGCAATGTTGGTCATTTGCCTTGCAAACACCCCTCTGCCAATCCGCACTGAGCCCGCGTGGTGGAGTATGGCTTATACTGCCTCACATATGAGGCCCAGTAGTGGGAGGCTTACAGGCTAACATAACTAACAATAACTGTAACTTTTATTATAATACGATCGAGGTCTCTTGCGCCTAACCAATTTTCAACGAAATTTGCTTGCACACACTACACAATAACAGGTGTTACTTAAAAAACGACGCGAGCGGTGAACGAGATAGAACGTAAATGGTTTTATTCTCACATCAAAACAGCTGAGCCGATTTGGATGAATTAGAAATTATTGTTACGAGATTGCCACAGACTCTAAATAAATTTATTCCTCTTACTAGTACTTAGTCAATGCATTACTTATTTGAAACTTGATTGTACGTGGCTGGCTAGTATGAGTAGGTAATAGTAATTCAATGTGCGTGAGCGTAGCTGAGTTGTTAAAGATTTTTTTAACCTATATTTTATTTTATACTCATAATTTCTGGAAAAAAGAGCTAATAGCGACAAGACCGCTTAAATTTTACATTTCGTTTAATCGAATTAAAAAACGAAACAATACTGCACATCTTATATGTGTAATATTTTTCTTACTTATTTAAATTAAAATCATCTGCATTCAGGCAATTTTACATACCTACATACTACTCGTACCATTTGTTTTTATATGGCATTCATTTAATAAAGTAAGTCTACAGAATTGTTTTATCTTAACAATTATCATATAATTGAAACGCGTTTATCAACAGATCATGAGTCCTACCTTGAACCTTTCGAGAAATAGGGTTGCTTCCTTCCGAGAAACAGGGTCTGACTGCTAGGAAATACAAGGTTTGCGAAATGAGACAAGTTTTAGAGGTTGCTGGGTAAATTATTGGTTTTGATATCAATTTAAGTTGTTTGTTATCAGTGTAAAAAAATATATTGTTAGTAATTTTATTTTGTATTTTTGTAAAGGAACTTTAGAATGCCTCATTTAAATATTCCGACTGATTTTCGTTTGAAAATCAATTAGAAATTAACGAACATTACGTTAAATATACGCAAATAGGTACTTACAAAATCAATTTACATATATGGGCCCTTGGAGGCATATTTTTTAATCACTGTAATTTCCGTTAATTATCGATGTTTGATTTTCGAATGAAATCAGGATAAAATAGAAGAATAAAAATGTAACTCGATTTTGTAAGGTCTAATGTCAATATTTTACATGAGTTTCGTTCCTATATTGATTGGTTTTTGGATAAAAACCGGTTAAGTGCGTGTCGGACCCGCGCACTGAGGGTTCCGTGCCACCCTTAACTGAATTCAGGGTCCACTTACTGTCACTTAACGAAAACATCACAATATATTGCGACAACAAAAATAACTTTGTTTTTCATAGTGTTTGTATGAAAAACAAAGTTATATTTGCGGTTGATAAAAATGTGCAATATCTCAGAAACTACTAGTTCGATCTCCTTCAAACCAATTTTCGTTGCAAGTTTTTGTTGAGATCTACATCATATATTTTTTTCACTTTCTTAGTTCAAAAGTTAGAGGGGGGGGGGGGACGCCCGTTTTACCACTTTGTAAGCGTCTATATCTCAAACCCTACACTTTTAGAAAAAATGGTTTTAGAAACATAATTTTACAAACAAAATACACTTACCTACCAAGTTTCAGCTATGTGATGCTTATAGTTTCAGAATAAAGTGGCTGTGACATACGGACGGACAGACAGACAGACAGACAGACAGACTTGACGAAACTATAAGGGTTCCGTTTCTTGCCATTCGGCTACGGAACCCTAAAAATCAAAGTGATTCAAAAACCTATTCTCTGTCGAGGTCGAAGCCGCCTGACCACCTAAAGATTTAAAATGATTTGCACCACCCGTCGCCTATGTAATTGAAGTATGCACGAGCGTACAAGCATTTTTGTTGAAAGTGGTTAAGCGTCAGACACCTTGACCGTACTTCAGTATTTTAATAAGGTCACCTCGTTTTAAGTGGAAATAATTAAAGGGCATATCCAGCAAAATAAACAGTTTTTTTGTAAACTAATACTGATTTAATTATATAGGCCAGTATTAAGATTAATATTTTTTCAAGTATTATTTTATTTAAAAACGTACTTTGTATTAAAATTAAAAAGGTCCCGATTTTTCAAATAAAAAAAGAATGACAGATACAAACATTCATTAAATGTACCGCTCTCGCTACCGATTGTTTTCAGAACGCAGCCTTATTTTATTATTTAAAAACCTCAAAGAAAAAGTTTAATATCACACCTCACTGGTCTTTGATTTGCGTCAACCTGAAACTTAGCTGACCTTACCTGAACCCAAAGGGCGTTCCCTGAGGACACAAATTGGAAGCTACAATGTCCGACCTTTGGAAATCTGTTTTCGACCTACGTTTATTATTTAACTAGAGCTTTGATGGGTAATAATCATCAAACGTAATATACAGGCTGTAACAAAAAGGTGCAGTGGAACTTTAAGTAAACATCCTGTAACTCTCTGACTCGGAGTTTTTCCAATATTCCCCAAAATATTTGGAATATGCTTCACCGTTCGGTTAGAGCTGGGCTGTGGATGGATAGTGAATGACCACCAAACTATATATTATGGTGGTTAGCTGCAAATGTGTTGAATAAGCAGTCCCCGACCAACAGAAAATGTTTTCTTTATTTCTTTCTATTTAGTGGGGAGTTTTTGTGCCTCTATTGATAAGCTACAACATTCAATGGCGATTCTGCGATATGGTAAGTAAATGCCGCCATTTCAATAAGCGTTTTCCTGGTGTTGGGCAACACCTCCCATTTTTGAACTGTAGTGTGGAAGGGAAGAGGGAAACAGCCACACTATCTTCCATAATTTGGAGTTTTTATGAATATGAAGGAAAATCTCTACCGACAAGAGCCTAGTTTTTAAATTTAATGAGGATGATGCTTCATCGAATGAAACAGGCCCTCATAGTCACATTATCTCATTATATAGTCTCATTATATTATCTAATGCAAGCGGTTGAAATCTACTAAAAGCTTTTAATAGTAAGCGTCTCAAAGCATTACAAGAGCATATCAAATATTCAAGAGTCTCACATACAAATCTGACCTTTCTAAAACAAGGTAAACTATCAGGGTCTAATGCTAAAAGGCATTTGTGGTTGAAACTACCATCGTGCCTCCGGCAGAGCCGAGGGTCTTAACAGGGTACAATCCTGGATTCCACAGCTTATAAATTAACAGCCAGAACATTCTGTTGAATCTTGGCTTAAGTACTATTAAATATTCTGTGGCTTAATAAAAATACTAGGCTTGGATCTCGTAGATCGAACTATACGTGTTAAAAAAAGAAAGCACTTGCAAAATTTAACATACTTGCCAATGTGACGGTGGCCGAGTGGTATAAGCATGCGGACGGATAGAGTAAGACTCAGGGTTGGATTCTTTGTCTGGTGGCAGTTGTTTTTTACAAGGGTTATTTATATAAAAATATGTATATCATAAAAAATTTAGCCACAAACATTGAACTAATATTAATAACAACGCCTAAGTGTAGAAAAAAAGTAGAATTAAACATAAACTAAAAAATATTGATTTCATTACATTTTATTATAATACAGACATCACCGCGGTCTAACTCAGCACAGCGCCATCTAGTATACAAAATAGAACAAAAGATGACTGCACAATCTACAAGGGGTTGTCTGATCTGTGATAGTCTACTCCTATACTTAGGCCTAGCAAGAAACCGTTGACTTTCATAATTACGAGGGTAAAGGCGTGGGATGGCACGGTCCGGCATTTCAATTGTTACTTTAGCTATTTGGGAGGTTTTTTTAGGGTTACTTATGGTAAGTACAGCCTTTAGCGGCGGAGATACGGGTTTTTGAGTAGTGCAATGTGGGAGAGATAAATCTATAGGCCCAGAAAAGATCGTAGAGAAGATTTTTGATTATTCGTATGTTCCAACGGAAATGAAAAGGAAACTAGATCTTTTTTTACGCTGTATCACAATTTTTGGAATTGTACGCGTAGATACGGTTGAGGTTTCTCGCGCCTAACCACCGTAAAATCTCTTGCGACCCGCGTCGACTTTTGTTTGAAGTAGGTCTTTAACGTCCGATTTTGTGTCGTGTGTGCAAGCGATTATCGTTGAAAGTGGTAAGGCGAAACCTCGACTGTAGGTAAGAGGTTGATACCGAGTATGTTTTTTTGGAACTACAGTCGTATATAATACTGATACTAACGTAGTACTTATAACCACAACTTAGAACAGTCTTAGTTAAGTCAAATTAATTTACAACTTAGTTTGATACTACTAGTCCCACAGCTGGGCCTAGTATAGATCGAAAGAGAGGCAAGTGTTTTATATACTACATAATTATAAGTAGGTAGGTACGGCTAAGGTCGCTCGCGCGCGCTTAACCACTTTTCAACGAAAATCGCTTACACACACGTCACAAAAACAGGCGTCACTCTAGCTAAACAAATGACGACGCAAGCGCTTTTGGCTCTTTAGGTGGTTAGGCGGCGGTGACCTCAATAGTAGACCTCATTTTTATACAAAATGTTTGAACTCTGTTAAATTTTTTTCAACAGATAAAGCTCGGAGCACGTGATATTACTGAAGAAACTTCAAACTATTTACATGTACTCGTACCTACATGTAAATAGTTAAAAGTTTCTTACATACATTAGAACTTACATACATTACTTGCATTTAAAAAAAAGTCTGACTTTAACCACAGAATATATAATTTACACCGAGCCTAGCCTATAACACCATATTTACAGCTTACTTACCTCACAATCAAAAGAGGTAACTTTTGTGCTGTAAAAAAATAATGAAATAAGGTAGGTATTCGTCTATATTCATCATTTAATTAAGATGGATGACAGGATGACACACACAAGTTAAAATACTTAAACCACAGATAATATAATACATATTTTATCCTTACATGGGTATTTACCCATATCATATCATATAGTAACATAAAAATATCGCTACATGTAGATCCATAGGTCCATTTGGACCTATGGATCTACATGTAGCGATATTTTTATACAATACTTATCATTTGACAATAATTTTACATCCCGGAACCCGATATGCACTTGCAAAAACGGAACGTTTTTGTTGGATTGTTGGCTGAATGTTGGTTTGGTTGGCAAAACGTATGACGAGGCAGCATGGTCTTAGAACTTAGCCTGTTGCAAAATACGAAAGTTCAAAGTTCGAAAATATGAAAATAAAGGTGCCATTTGACTGTAGGGTAAAATAAATTCTTAATTATAAAATAATATTTTATAGCCCGAGATGTATCTTTCAGTCTATCACACTATGAGATTTATTTATTTTACTAGTTTTGTATGGGAACGTCCACGGCCGCGGGGAGGCGGAGGGGCGTGCAGGGGGCGGAAAATGTATCTTTCCCGAATCGCTCCAAGGCATAATAATAGCTCGGGATATAAAATATAATATTACTTAGTGAAAGAGTTCCATTGTTAATTTCGAGAATATCTCGGTAGGTAGGTATATTAATTTAATTTTCTAAGTGAATAGGCACCTTATCAAAAATTAAGTGGTTAGCAGCGCGAGTTTTTGGCGGGAAACAAGAACAGGGCATAGATTAGTAAGAAAGATTGGGAACAGGAAATACAAAGTCTATGAATGTGTTTAGCAGAAAACAGCTACAATATGCGCTAGAAGTGCTTAATGTTGGACTTTTTCTGCCCTTGCTTTCTTCATTTGCGCTAACAAAGCTGATTATGATTGTACCTAAGCAATGTTTAAATCCTTGGACGTAAGTGTTTAGTTTAAAAAATAGCATAGTCAAGTCAACGTGTTCTGGAAAAAATGTCTGAATAAGCATTGTCAGCGCTTTGCGCTTACTAAATTTTGCTGCTCAGCGCTTAGACAGCTGTTTTCTACTGAACACACCCAATGACCTAACCAAAAAAAGGGGGGGTTGGTAGCGCGGGATAAAGAGCGCGCGAAAAAAAAGATAGTAGGTAGGTAATGTAGAAAAAAGACAATCGGCATTCTAGGGTGGCGGTGTGAAGGCGGTGAAATAATTGAACGACAAGAGATTATTTTGTGATAATCGTGAGTGGACAGAGGTATAAGAAGAATTTGAGTGTTAAGTATCACTATCATGAACGAGATGAGGTTGTGAGCCAATAACCACAATATTTTTTATCAGTAGCAAAATAACTGTGTTTTAAATAGGGACACTTAAAAAAGCATGTAGGTAGATCTTAAAAATTATACTAACGTTCGAGTATCGACCAAGCGGTCGTCCATTTGGACATAAGGCGGTGCCCTCTCTCATTCTTTGTTCAACCTCCGCGCGTTCACAAAGTTCTAATAAAAGTGTTTAATTTCTATGATTAGGTACCTAATTAATTTGGTGCTGTGATGCATCACGTAATAACAAGTAATTCAGAGCGAATCCGTTCCAAGTTATATCTATGAAAGTGAAAAGCAAATGTCGGTGGTTTGGTTACAACTTCCTCTGACGACGCGGGTTTGTGCATACACCAACATGGACACCAAAGAGGATAGAACCATTACGTTTTAATGTAAACCTTCAGTATACATGTAAGTACTTTTATGTACCTATAACTAGGACCTATAATAGTTGGTATTACCAGAGCAGTATGGTAAGAGAACAACCTATTTTTTAAACACAACAATTAAGTTTTTTGACGTGACAACGTCTTATAAATTGGTTTGCCGGGTGACACTTCAAGAAACTGCGTTACGCTCCGCTCACGTTATGCGCTCCGCTCACGTTATGCGCTCACAATGAGAGCGAGTGAGAGGCACGCGTCCCTTCCACTCGGGCATGGTTATCCCGCCTAAGAGCGACAGAGACAGACATCAAAAGTCGTTGTCACATAAAACTTTCGCCCGTATACCGACTTTACAGGCAACCAATTTTTTACTAAAATTGTCTAGTCCTCCCCTTTGTCATCCCATCTAGGGTAGGTGGAATGAATATACCTCTTACCTAAATAGAGATGAGTCCGAGGTTCCGAGACCAGGTCCCGAGTGCTAAACAGAAGGTTCTGGAGACCCACTGTGCGAGTTCCTCGGTCTCCGTTCCGTGACCCAGGTTCCATGACCAGATAGTACCGACTTGGTCGGCTGGCTTGAGTGTCCGAGCGCTGACCGGGCTAGGCAAGGTCAGCGCTGTACAGTAATTGAACTGTACGAAATCTGCGTCTGAGTTCCTGAGGCCGAGTTCCGCTTCCGAGGTTCCCACAAATGGTCTCAGACCTTCTACGGTACAAAGTTCATGGTCGGAGTTCCGAGGCTCATCTTAGAATATCTGTAACGACTATAAACTTGGCACTTACTATAGGTATTAAAGCCTCTTTCGTTAATGAGCTATATTAAACTAAAAAGATTTTTTCAAATTGATCCAATAGTTGCTGAGATTAGCGCGTTCAAACAAACAAACTTTTCATCATAAAGTACCTATTAGTTAAAAAGTTAAGATAGCCCGTAAGCATCTTAGTAGCCCACTGCTGGGCGAAAGCCTATTAGTATTTATTATTTTATACTTCATGCACAAATCAAAATATTATACACATGGCGGACTTATTGCCAAAGGCATTCTCTACCAGTTAACCATAGGGCTGTGGGCTGAACAGAGAAAATACAGGTTGTGCAAATAAAGTTAAGAGGCAAGAAAAGTGAAGAAATAATAATTAATCAGTATAAATAAACCCATGTACCTATTCATACAATATTTATGGTTTTATTGTTTAAAAAAACATGCTATAATCTTAATTTGAGAATAGTATTGAAGAGATTATGCAAATGGGAGATATGTGATGTGTATAATAAATGACCCATGTAACATAGAAATTAAAACTATCAGGAATGCCCGGATATGACCTTACTTACCTCATTAATTAATATTAATAACCAATCTAACACACAACATACCTACACAAAAATACCCTCTACCTCAACATACTAATCTGTAGTTTCTCAGAAACACAGCAATAATAGTTAAACCTATTACTTATTATATTAGTCTTACACTTGGCTTAGGCCCGTGCAATTCTTAAAACCCCAGCTTTACTGAGATAAAATGGTATAAAAACTAAATAATAATAATATTTTGTCTTACATTACTATGAAAGTCTATGAAAGTAAACTATGAAAGTAGGTGGGTACCAAAAATTATATTGTTTTTATTAAGGATAATTTAAACCAGAACAAAACATTTTTCAATCAAATAATTTAATCAAGATAGATGCTTTAACTCGTCAAGTATGTGTAAACGAGACACAATAAAAATTCCATTGTTATGCGACTCTCGGCATTCGTTTGCTACCTGACTGATTAATTAATACCAACAAAAATATTACCTATAAAATCACAGACAGTTAGATATTTCTTCTATTTCTACCTTTGCTTAATTAATATTTCTTTCAAATAAAACACAACAATTAAATTACAATTTAAAAGACTTTATTAATATTTACACATAATATCATTAATTCATTATTTATGAGTCAGCACATTCAATATCTTTATCTCTTCGTACTCTTAAAACTTTGCCCTGAACATCTCTTGGTATGCCGTGCTTCTCTGTTAAATGTTTCCGTAGAGTAGTGGATTTTGCATAAGTTGAATCACACTCTTGACACATATACACATACAGCCTCTCATGGATGTTGTTGAAGTGACTTTTCAAACCTTCAACATCATGAAACTTACTCGGACAATTTGGACACTGAACAGTTTTTTCCTTGTGGTAAATTTTATGCTTCACCCATAAAGCTTTTCTTCGAAATGTCAATCCACATTTTTCACATGAAAATGGACGTTCACCTGTGTGCAAACGAATATGTTCTACCAGGACATACTTTTTAGGTGCTAAAAATGGACAGTGTGGACATTGCAATCCGGGTCCAGTTCCATGAACGGTGATTTGATGCATTTGAAGTTCGACTGACGTTGGAAATCCTTTGGCACAATGTTCGCAGATGTAATCAAATCCAGTGTGACGTTGCATATGGTTTTTGTATGTAATCGGGTTCGCTAACTCCTTCTGGCACACTTCACAGACATACTTGTCGAGTTTCTTTTTTGATGCTATATTTTGTCTTTGTCTATACCTACTCTGAGGTTTATTGGCTCCCATTTTTTGGTTATGTTTGTCAGCCATTACGTTTGCACTGGCCAGAAATTCAGGATCGTGAACAGCTTTCTCTAGTTTATCTAAAAAGTTATCAATAGCATCTTTCTTAGGAATACTTGGAACAGGTTTTAAATCCTGATCTTTACCAGGACTTGACACAAAGACTTCGTTATAATTTTCCTTGACTATTTTATCCTGAGCATATGGAATATCTTCTTTGATGTTGACTTCAGACATGGAGTTTGAAAATGTATCACGGAACAAGGCAAAATCTACCACCAACTCCTTGAAGTTAGAGTTTGATTCTTTATGATGTTTATACAAGTTTAAGAAGTGTTTGTCGCTTGATTCACATTGTTGTTTGAATTTGATAACTTGTTTGAGCATAAGTATGCATTTTTGGCAAATATTTTGCGGTAATTCTTCATATAGTTTGATAGAAACATTAGCAAAGTTTTCGATCGCTTTTCCGTAATAATTCAGTCCATCTTCTTCCTTTGCGTTGGTGAGACTAACCATATAATCACCATTTTTGCACGATAAACAAATTCGGCAAATTCGTTTATAAAATTCATTGTAATTATCCATAATTCTAAATGAAATCGTGAAAATCTACGAACATTTCTTGTTGTTTTGTTTTTGACACGTAGTTTGACAGATGGATCGAATTTGACAGCTAGCTACATGAGAAAACTTACTTTTTTGCGTTCCGTTTCATCAAAGGTTTCATCACACGAAAAAGCTGTTTTTTTTATTTGCTACAGTAGGTAATTTTTTTTTCTTTTAAACCTGTTATTGATATTGTATATAATTATGTATATTTATATATAATATATGTATTTTGTGTAAGTTTAAGTATGTTTATAGAATATATTTTCGCTGCACCCATTGCCATCTCTCTGCATGACCTAAAGGTTTGACTGGCAGAGAATGCTTTTAGCATTAAGTCCACCTTTGTACACTATGATTTGTGCATTAAAGTCTTTAAATAAAAAAAAATAATAAAACTTGAGTTTTCCTTACTCGCTGAACTACTTATTACCTCACCAAGACAACCACTTTTGTAAAGGAGACATTTTTTTCTTGTATGGAGGATGGGCCCACCATAAATTGTGACGTCTAGTAATGAAACATATATTTATTTGTTCATTATAATGTCTTATAAACATTAACAATATTAGTATTTCTTTATCTAACGGGAATATTTCAAAATTTATCATAACTTAAATCCACAAACTTACCAGTTGACGCACATTTTCAGTCGTTTCTGATAATCACAGTCGTTGAAATCTCACTGCACAGTTACACAACAACGGTTTAGTAGAATGGGTACCGTACTTGATGCTTTTGGGCTTCTATTTTTGTTAAAAATCCGGAGAAAACAAACACTCAATTCAAAACAAACCTAAACAAACGGAAGGTGACGGAAAACCAAACGCCAAACGGAAAGTGTGACAAATGACACTTCAGCCATTCCTGTCAATGTCAGTGATAACTGTCAGAGTTGCTATCCGTTCCACGGCTTTACTAGATAACAGTTTTATGAAAAAATATTAAAAAAGCAATTAAAATATTTTATTCGGAGATTCCAATTGCTTAAAATAAATAAAAGTAGATCTAAACAAAATCACGTACTTCAAGTAATTGATATTGTTTTTATATTGACCAGCCCGTCGTTCCGGAGGAATTGCGTGATGAAAAATAGTCAATACAACGCATCTTTTAGTTCGATTTTATTATTCCGGTTTCGTCTAAACGTTATCTTTCGTCTAATTGTCTAAAAAAATAAGTTATTAATTTAGGGTGCAATGTCATTATTAGACGCTACAAGTTGCTACTGGGCCCAAAAAAAAGTCTCCTTTAATGTTTTCCTCATAGTCGAAATGAAAAATAGTATGTTTAACTCGGGTGAAAGCACCCATTTCACTCTCGAATTATTGGCGCTCTCACTTCTTTCGAGCGCCAGAAACATCTCGAGTGAAATGGGTCACTTTCTCCCCTTGTATAACAATCTACTATTAATCGTTACTAACTTTGATCAATAGTTATTTAATAAAAGTTTTATAAATAAAAATCTGTAGGTCAAAAACTCGATATATATTTTTATTTATTTTTAATCACATTTTTTCATTTTAATTTTTCATGCGAAATAGTTTCAGAAAAATTTAATTACCAATGTAAAACACCTTATAAGAAATATCACAACATCGCATTGTCTAACCTCTATTTATTACCTACCTTCTTTTCTATTCTGTGCGTGTCACTTTTTATGATCTTTGATTTTCCATAAAAAAAAAATTAATTTTCAAGGGTTTTTTATTATTAATACAATAGTTTTGCGCCGAAAATCGGTGGAATATACATGATATGCATCATATGGTAGAAAAGGCCTTCAAAGACATATTTTCTATCCAAGAAATCTTTTCTTTTACTTTTGGCATGGATGGGTAAAAAAATACTCCAATAAATAGTAGACTCTCTGAATAAAGGGAGATTTGCTTGCTCTGGCTACCTTATTGTATGCTAGCGCCCCGCTGTCAATGTCATCTGTTGGCCTGAAGATCCTTGTCGCACTGTTATGACTATTTTCGGTGTAATCTATATTTATTTAAATTTAATTTTTGCCTGCTATTTAGTGGAATAATACTGCATATTTATGTTACTGGAGGTGTGCGTCAATAATTGCAACACAGTTTTTCAAAACTATAGCAGTTATTTTCGCGCATATTTTGTATTGTACAAATGTTTTTTATTCCCAATAAACTTTTATTTATTTATTTATTATTTATGAGTCCAGAGGTGGCTAGACACCGGGGGCGGCATTAGCTGGCTTCAATGGCTAGAAATGAGGAAACGTAATGGTAAAATGTTAACTTTGTAGACTCGCAGAGGTCGTTTCTTGCTTTTGCTTAGTTGGTAGAGTTTTACAACCTGACACAAAATAGTTAGTAGGTACTTCCCGTGAAGTAAAGTTCACGTATTTTAATAGCAAATCTCTGGGGTTGATGTGAAAAGTTTTTCCAGTAGCCGAGACTTAAGTCATTTTTAATGTCTCTTTCAAGATCCATTGGCCTCATAATTTAATTTCGGACGACCATTCTTTCCTTGAAACGGTCTTTGACATTTGAATATTTCCCTAAAACTTCCGTTTGAAACTAATATTTTGGCTCGGTTTTTATTTTCCTTGACGATAGAATCGTTCAATAGAGATTTCTTAAGATTTGGAAAACAACGTTCCAGGAAAAATATCTTACAGATTAACCAAATCCCAACTGATATTATATTGTCAACATTCGAGATGGATGATGTTTTCTTTCTTTTCTGAAGATCTCAAATAAAAATCAAATTAATAAGTAGGTAGGTATACAAAAATAAACTTCTACTGAAGCCAGTGATTAATTCATGTAAAGAATCCTAATATTCTTACTAAACCTAAATTTTTAGAACAAAAAAAAACCTTTGTTTAACTATTTGCGATGTCTTCTTATTTATTATGTTTGACCCTTTATTAAATTGTCAAAGGAATATAAAATTAAAAATCTTCAGTGTTTTGTAAACTATTTTTAATTTTAACCAAGTCTAGAGCAAACAGCTCCTTGAAAGTTAAACTTTTGCAAGCTATTTTTATAGTGACGCCAATAAAAACATACGGCGGATGTGACTCGCGTTGTTTCAGAGTGCTGCGCTACTAAGAGTTGTCCTCACTTTATTTAGCGATCTATACAGAGATGATAAAACTCTGACCTCGTTTTTGTCGGCGGTGGTTTTTGTTTGTTAAGGCAGCAAGTCTGTCTGATAAATAGCAAAAATCTAGCTTGTCTTGAGCATCAGCTGAAAGTGGGATGTTTCTGGATTGTCTTTTACTAAGATGATGTCACCGGCCGCTTTTTACTATGGGAACTTACCGCAAGAGGAGTATTTACGCTTATTGTCATAAACATTTACCAGCAATACAGATCAATATTAATTATAATCGATTATCATTCGAGAAATTATGTGCGAAAATATTGTATACTTAGTTTGGCTGCGGTGTTTTCCGCACTTAGCCTACCGATTAGGCTTGTACATGAAACTGTCGCAATTTTTCTAATGTCGGTGCTACCATCTCTGTAGAAGTACCTAGTTCTCCCGGGCAATACATTTTTGTGAATTGCGTCTAGCATGTTCCCGGTTTACATAATCATGATATATGCCATTAGAGCAAATTAATGTACTAGGCTTCCTGCAGGAGTGTACACAAGCCATTTCAGGGTATTCTCTGGAGATGGAATGTGGCTTATCTGCTTATTTTTTACTGACAAAATTTAGGGCAAAGGCAGCTGTTTGAAATATATTTGGGTTTGCGCGGCGAGGATGAATTGTAGTAACATTTTTGTACCTGTTTATTAACCGCGGATTTGTAAACTTTTTTAACAATATTTACTTTCTTTTTTCTGCTGCTGTGCTTATAGTGACGTGGAAGTTTTTTTTTTGGGTTGATACCCAACTTTTTGATAAATTATCACGTACTGGCAAGGTAGCTTTAAGGGTCCCATATAATTGGTCTGTTCGTTAACACCCTTTTTCTCAGTAATGCATAAAATCAAACCATATCAAACTGAAATTCAAAAAAACACAGACGATCAAATATAGGTAAGTGATTTGACTTCTTATGTCGCATAATAATTGTGATTTCACAAGTTTTTTAACTTATTAAACAATAATTAGGTATACCTACCGACCCTTACTTCTTACGAAAACGAGCAAATGTTTTTCTGACCTGAGATTAAATAAGCTGTTAGATAGATAACGAATACCCAAGAAAGAAAAAGAGTAAGGTACTGACTGACAAATTTTAATAGTTAAATAGGAAACATAAAAATCTAATTTTGTTTTTTTACCTCATTAGCATCAGAAATGGACATTGGAACCAACAGTCCGGCCCGTTCCCGGATTATGCTTGCAATTCCATAGAAACTCGTTTCAGCTGAAACTTGCTTGGAACACATCCAAGCCTTCTCGTGTATCGCTACTGCTGAATAAGCTTAATAACGTAGTATTTTAAATATTACAGTACATCTTAAATCATAATCAACAAGCTATCAGAAACAAAAAAATCAAATTATTTTGAGTGAATTTTTTGTCTGAAACTCAAGGCTAATGGAAAATTACTTATTCTAATTAGTTGAATATTAGATTTAAATATAATATTGCTTTCATAGAACTAATTACCATCGAGAATAAAGGTGTTTCTAAATAAGTATTCAGAATTCACATCGGTTTACGTACTTTTTATTGATTGTCAAATGGCTATTTCATTCATTTATTCTGTCCCCTTTAATCATTATAACTCAAACGGTCTTTTAAACCTATTTTAGTTATACTAATTTGTCTCATTCTTTCTTGGCGCTGTCATAACTTGACAGAAAGTGACAAAACAGTGTAATAGTTATAATAGGTTTAAAAGACCGTGAGTTATTATGAATAAGGGGGTGTCCCCCTGGGCCTGGGCTCCATAGTCTCCATAGTATGGTCGACGTCAGGGAGGCTTGGCGAGCCATGGCCGCATTTTGAGAGCGGGTGATCGCCGAAAAGGAGAGCGCGGAGCGAGAGCGAGAGGCTGCGGCTGTCGCACTCCTTATGCGCCGAAGGCGTACTAGGCGCAGGAGGAACCTCCACCACATGCACATGCCCCTCCCTGTGCCTCGGGTCGCGGACGCGGGAGCTTTCACTTCCGACTAAGAGGCGCGATGGTGTGTAATGCGTTCTACGCGTCATCGGGACATCAAACCGGAGGATAGCGTCGGCGCTGAAGGCTGCGGCGTTTGCCCTCTTCAGATCGGGTGAGACCGTGTGTCGGTCTAGTCAGTGAGGGGCCGCGGATGTGTGCTTATGGCGCTGACTCGTGGCCTCGAACTCATGGCTCCCGAGAACGCCGCTGGTTTTTAGTGGGTATGCCCCGGAAGGGGAGAGTCCCACATAACCTGCTGCCCTCCCCCAAGGGCGGCAGGTATGGGGTAGGCATTTTCCAGCGAAACCAAAAAAAAATATCAATTTAAGATAAATTGCGGTGACCGAATTCGGTTTGAATTTCCGACCTTTTATCCGGACCGGATATCCTACCTACCCTTGGATTGTCGACCGGCTAGGTTTTTACGTATCTTGCTATGTCAAAATGTTCACAACATTGTTAAAAAAATTGCTCATTTAACGTATCAGTCGAAAATGTATTGATGTATAGATAAGCTTACGGAACCGTCGGTGTGTAAGTCCAACTCGCTCTTGGCCGATGTAGAACAAAATTTTTTTGCTGTTTATTATTACTAAATATAATTTTCTTTGAAAGTAGGAATAATACTCATGAATAAAATAGCAATTACCGTTTGTCGCCATCAGTCTGATCGTTAGTCTCTGAAATAGGTTAACAATTAGATTCTGAATTTCCATACAAATTACTTTTTATCTTCGCTTTGTTACAATATAAACAGACTCAGTAGACTTATTTCCAATTTTACTTTTCTTACTTAAGTACGTTGGTAACTTTTTCAACCCACCTTCCAAGTTATTTTAGGTACAAATGTCAGGTTTTTTCACATTAGCTATCTCGTTTTAATTTGTCCTTTCTTTATTAGATTGTAAACATTTCTAAATTTACACATAGTTTTGGTTCGATAGAGAAGGAACTTTAAACGACCATGTGTTCAGCAGTGTACGTCCTTTGGCTGAATAATGGTGATGCATACGTCTAACTGACTATTTTTCTATTATATCTTCTTCATCAGTACAGTGCGAAATATTCTGCTTATATTTTTTTTTTAATTTATTGAATAAAATAACAGTTACATAAGACTAATAACATTCAATAAACCAATGAGGTTTGTGACGAATGTCGTGATAATCTACGACGCTATAAGTTTCTTTAAAAAATGAGATTTTAACTTAGTTTTTACATTAGAAGGTTTAACATTATGAGTAACACGCAGATCCGGCGGTAATACATTTATTAGTCGAGGAACCAGGTAAGCAGACGTGCGCTTGCCGTAGGTATTATTCGAACCGGTCACCGTACGTAACATCGTATCATTCCTAGTGGCCGCCCGCGTGCATACAGGGTGTTGGTATACTATTACGTCTCTGTACTGAAGGTTAAAAAAGTTTTCTTTAAGTATTGCATATCAATTGGCATTGCGTATCTACTGGAAGAATTTGACAATAATTGAAGAGACCATTGTCATCGTCATAAAATTGTTTTTTTATATTGTTGGATACCAATATACGAAGGATTCAACGTTGGAGATTGAAAATACTTTTCAAATAAGTACTGTAAGTGCGACCGTAACTACTTAAGCCATATTGGATGTGGGATTCAGCCAAAGAGTTATACAATAGCAGCTTGACCTTAAATGGTATACGATCCTTTAAAATAATAAAATTTGCCAAAAGTTGACGAAGCTTGTCACAAATGTGTTCGATATGCGGGCCCCAGTTCATCTTACTATCAATAATTAAGCCAAGATATTTTTGTTGATTAACATTTTCAATTGATGGACAGTCGCAGTTGTACGCATGGGACACATGTAAACAGTCGTGGCTATGGGCTGTTAAATTACTGTATGGGACACTTTTAAGAAATGGTGACTTGATCCGTAGAAGTTTAGTTTTATCCGCGTTCAACACTAAACCCGCGTCGTGGCACCACTTCATAAGCATATTAAAATCAGATTGCAGACATTCCCTCGCTATCTGTGGATCTTTATCTGCAGCAATCAGACATGTGTCGTCAGCAAACTGATAACAAGTGCAGAATTCAAAACCGTTTGCCATATTGTTCACATAAGCGAGAAAATGAAGAGGACCGACTACGGTTCCCTGTGCTGTTCCTTCGGTGACTGCTTTGTAGTCACTGTACGTATCATTGATTTTAACTGTAAACTTGCGATTACGGAGGTAGTTTTCACACCAACTGAGGAGAGGACCACGAACACCGGAAACGTCGAGCTTTTTTTTTAACTCTTTGTGATCTAAAGTATCGAATGCTCGAGAAAAGTCGATAAACAGAACCAGTACGTGTTTCCGATTGTTAAGGTAGGTATTAACTTCATCAGTGAATTTGGACAATAATTGGGTTGTATTTTTACCGGATTGAAACCCATACTGGTTCTGGGTAATAATTTCATGTTTTTTTTATAAAATTGGTGTATTTCCTGACTCACGTATTTCTCTACAACCTTGTCAACCGTTGAAAGTAGTGTTATAGGACGATAGTTCATGTAATTATTTTTGGTACCTTTTTTATGAACTGGTCGAACACATCCTACCTTGAGTTCGTCAGGGTATTCACTGCAGGTAACACTAGAATTAATAAGATTCGCAAATGCAACCGATGCCTCATCTGCTACCATTTTTATATCTGAAATGTGAATGTTATCGATACCTGGTGATTTATTAGAATTTAGTTTATTTATGATTTTACTTATACTACCACGTGAAGCTTTATTAAATAACATACTCTTATCTACGGCTTTATTAGAACTATCAGGATCTAGAAGTTGAACGCTGCAGTTGGGTATGATATCTTTTACAGCATTTTCCAAACTGTTTGCAAAATTATCTGCAATATTTTTTACGGATAATCCTTGCGCATCAAAAGCTTTTAATATTACAGAATCTATTGATGAGGTCACTCTTCCTAACATTTCATTACCTATTTTATAAACTTTTTTGGTATTGTTAAAATTGTTATCTATAAACCTAAGGTAATATGAATTCCTTTTATTCTCCAAAAGTTTGTGAACTTTATTGCGAATCTTATTATAATTTAGCCTGAGTTCTGGGTCATTTGAGCTATTTCTCCATGCTTTAAATAGTTTGTTTCGTTTATCGCATAATCTGTTAATATTTTCGTCTATCCAAGGAAAGGTAGGTTTGCTATTGATACGATTAATGATTTTATTTTCTTTAGTAGCTGTTTTACGTGCATTATTAAATGGGTTACAAATAAAGTTATAAATGTCATGAGGGCAACGCATATCACTTGTATCCGACCACTTAATTTTCTTTAATTCATTACGAAGCTTCTCATAGTCAGTTTTCTTACAAACATCCTGTATACGCTTCGATGCTGCATTACCGGTGCATGCAAAGATAAGGGCGCGATGATCGGCCAGTACAACGTCTAGCACAGCCGAGTACGGGTGACATGCGGGGAATCGTGCAAAAATATGATCAATACAAGATTTAGTAGTTATGTTTAGTTTTTTTTCTATTCTGGTGTAATCAGATACTCCGCAAGTCAACCCGCACCCGCCGAGTGTGTCTAGATATGAGTTTTTGTATGATGATGCGGTTTTCAGATCGATATTTGTGTCGCCGACTAAAAGCAAGTTGTGTTTCAAGTGAAATTTTGAATCGTGATTACCTAGTTCCTTTACAAAAATATGTTTATTCGTTCTGGGTGGTTTGTATACTGCACACACGACCACATCCTGACTTGCGGTTTTATTTAGTTTTAGGGTACCAGTGATATTCTCAAATGTTTGAGATTGGTGTTGGATTTCGGTGAACTTAAAGTGGTTTTTAACATAGACAATTATGCCGCCACCTCGCCTGCCATTTCGTAGTCGTGTGTACATGTTGTACCCAGATATGTTGAATAGCGGAGCAATACAATCAGTGATACCAACTTCTGCTAATACAATGATATCTAAGGGGAATGGACTGGAGCTAATCAATTGCAATAATTTTGTAAAGTTTTTAATCATTGACCTGATGTTAAGATGAATGCAAGTGAGATCAAGGTGGCATTTAGGAGGTAGTTGTTTAATGAAATCGTGAGTAGAACTAAATAAATTAATTAGTTTTTAAGGGAAAAGTAGGAATATTTGTCAAGAAAGCAGCTCAGAAAGGTTTATTCTTAAATTAAATTGTTACTAATTCTAGCCGCGTAAAAAGACTGATTCAAAAGCTACCGGGCACTTTAAGAGTAAAAACAACGAAGAAAAGAAAATCCAGTGGAAGTTGAGATCTAGCTTAATCGGAAAACAAACAGGGGCACTAATTAAATAACGGTCCTCTATTTTAGTTGACAATTCTTTCCCGACGGTGACTGCGGAATAGTGAAGGGGTAAAACGGTAGTTCGTTATCGATATTAAACATTGTCCCACATAAATGTATATCTATAAGAACTCCAAACAAACTACCGCCTTCCATGTGTAATTTCAGTCATCATCATACATACATATTTTTGTTAATGGATTCTTTTAATTTTTTTGTTTTTTCGCTCTATATGTTCATAAGCGACACGTTTGATTTCTCTCTTGTTTATTGCATGTTGTTTATCTTTGGTTTTTCTCACTAATTTCTTGCCTTTTTTTTCTACTTTGTCATAGTTTATTTCAAGAGAATTTGTATCCTGAAATGTTAATCCAGAAGCCCGCTTACATTTATTTATTTAATAATATCTACTTATTAATTATTTATTTATCATTGTACTTGTTTATTTGCAGTAAATGTGAATCCATCGATATCTATGATTCATTTAATAATTAACTTGCAACACTAGTTTTAAAGAAATTTAAAGTTGGATTAAAATGGCTGCAGGTAAGATAATTGAAGTTAAAAAATTGTTTTTGTGTTCTTTGCAGATTACTGTAAATGAGTAAAAATTTTATTCATCTATCAAATAAAATGGGACCATAAGTTACTACTTCCAAGTATTCCAAAACATTAACGAAGTGTCACGGCCTACGCTCTACATTAAAAGGTGTTCAGCCAATATCTGAGTGACCAAATGGGTAAGGCATACGCCCGGATACTGAAGGGTGAAGGGTTCGATTCCCTGCCTCATATTTTGTTCAATGATTTCACGTGCATTTTTAAAAAAAAATACTAGTAACACGCTTAGATCTTGCAATTCAATTTTTATTCCAATATAATCTAGTTCACAGTCATACTTTATAATGTTCGTTCTCGTTCGAGAACTTAATTAAAACTTCACAGCAATAAAGTTTAAGTATAACGACTCTACTAAATAAGCTACTTAAATTACTTAACGTATCTGCCGTGTCAGGCACATCTCTTCTATCTTGAAAACGTCATTTTGAGTAAATCGTCCTTAAAGTTTTGGACAAACTTATACCTATATCTTCTAAATTAAATGAAAAAATTAACTTTTTTGTTTTTAGTATCATTAGAAAATAAGTAAAGAATAAGGGGCATCAATGATTTTTCATTTAATTTCATAATTAGTGTAGTTATGTGCATAAGAAGACATAGGTATAGCCACTCTTTCATACAAACGTGGTCACGCGGCCTATCTTAACTCAAGTTAAAAGAGATTAGTATCAGGCTTTTTCGATAAATATTCAGAAGCTAAATGTTAACTATGTTGTATGAGTTAGAAGAAAACAAATACCTACATGAAAAATCTTAGCAAAAACATAGAACTTTCCTTGGGAATGTTGTATATAGGTATCAATAGTAGACAGTAATAAAAATGGGATGCGACGGTTTTAGAATAAAAGTTTCGTTTAATGATTTAAATGCTCATATTAAGTATGGAAGTAAAACCTATATAAACTGATTCATCAAGTATGCATCTAAATGTAAATAGGTGCTTTTTGTTTTTTAAAAAAATACTTTGGCATCTATCCCTATCAAAAAGGATAGTTGCCCCTAGGGGCATCTATCCCTCCGTACACCATGTATACCCATATGTGGTTTCATGGTATGTTTTGAACATTTTATTATATTTGTGTTGTGTTATATTTTTTATGCGATAACATACATTAATATTAGGTCTATTGACTGATTGTAGCACGAAAATACAAAAGACAAGAAATGGACAGAAATATCATGGGGATATTTTATTATGGTTATTGTATTTGATATCAAATTATGTAGGATTATAATGCTTACGATGACATATAAAAGACTTTAAAAACTGCAAAATGCTGCTTATTTTTAGGCTCATGTTTATTGGAAAGTGTTTCTGTTTTAGGAATAGCCTCCTACTGCTAAAACACCTCTTGTCCTCAAAATCTCATAAAAGTTTGGTTGAGTTTTTTGTTTACACAGCACGTACTGCGCCAAAGGCAAAAAGGAAAACATTCTACAAAAATCTAAAATTTGCAAATTCTGTAATTTGTAGATCTAAAAATATGACAGTTTCACATGAAGAATTACACTAACTTAATTCATAACAATAATTGATATGAAATTGTTATTTTTAAAATAAGAGAGATATTTCAAAAAGTGGGGCATCTATCTTGGTTTTACTCCAAATACTACCCTTTTGACTTTAGTTAACAGATATGATTACATGGCAAATGCTGCAAGTGAACTTGCCTATATATTCTAACTTGAGATGAAAGAGTTTGGCGTGATTAAAAAGCTAAAATTTTGAGTTGAACGACTTGGTAAATTGTATTTTCTCAGTAACTAACCACTATTTTTATTTACTTGTTTTTGTATGATGTAAAGGATTAAATTTAAAACACTTTAGCACTGGTTAGCCGTAACTCGATTATTTCAAGTTAGCAGAGTTGTGTGTGACACGGCAGGTATCTTCAGATGATCATAGTCTGAAAAATAAAATTATTATGTTGGCTATGTAATTCTGTCTGTGCAATCGCGTAGATGCCTTTTCGGGATCAAGTTTTAAAGTCCTGATAATGATGTACTACTCCTTATATTGATTTCGTGTAATGATATAAGTCTAAGATATCTGTGTATCATTTCGAGTGTATAATTTTGTTTTTGTGCACCATGTATAGTTCTTCGTAAAGTAGCATATTACAATCAAGATTATTATTGGAAAATTTAAAGCGAGGTGAAATTTAAAGCAAATGGGAAAAGAGTGCCTTAACGCCCCATCTGTAACAGCCGTAACTTGAAAAGCTGTAAAGTGTTAACTCAAATTTTATACCTGAACTCGAGTTGTAATGCAAATTTCCTTTATCCCATTTCAAAGTTGTTTACAAGAAGGTATTCTGCCATCGAAGTTTTAACGCAATGTTCCCGAGTTACTGATGAAGTAGGTGTATCTTAAAATGTTTTACAGTTTTACTCCTTTCAACAGTTTGAGAGTTGACTAAAGTTAAGTACCTATATCCGGTGTCTGTTGTAGAAGCACTTTTATATTTATTTACCTTTTGAATATTGAAGTGCTCGTAGCGCAGTGGTGGCAACGCTTTGGTAGTGATACCGAAGTAAGCAACTTACGGCGCGGTCGGTGTTTGGATGGGTGACCATTCCGACCATTTAAGTGATGTATATCACGAGCATCTCCGTGCTTCGCAAGCCACGTTAAGCAGTTGGTCCCGGCTAATATCGGTTGATATTAGTCGTTAAGCCTAGTCAGAGGCCCTATGGGCGGCTTGATAAAATCTGGCAGCAAGGTTGGTCGCTTGCCTTGCAAAACACCCCTCCGCCAATCCGCACTGAGCCCGCGTGGTGGAGTATAGCTCGTACTACCTCACATTTGAGGTAAGTCTACGCGACACCACAAGCAACACGCCCGTGAAATTGCGTGTAATTTAAAAGTATTCTAAAACTTGTGTAGATTTATTATTTTGTATGTATGTTAGCCTGTAAGGTATTTATTTTATGGGTCTGTATTGCACTTTGTAATCCGCTGCCTGATTTAAATAAATAAATAAATAAAATAAATAAATAAATAAATAAATAAGGCCTTTGCCCAGCAGTGGGATGCTTACAGGATAACATTACTTTTTTACCTTTTGAATAAAATAAATAAAATACAAAGTGTTTCAACTACCCGTTAAGAATGGGGAACTACTCCGAATCTAACTTAACCACTTCCTTCTAGAGATATGGGTAGTATACTAAGTAGGGTACCTAATATTCTAGATTAAGCTTCTGAATAAAATAAAATAAATACAATTCTTTTGGTTTGAATTCTCAGTACCAGCTATTCAATAAAATTTAAAACTGATAAGATTATTATTTTGCCTTTTAATTCGGTTTCTTGAAAAAAAAATACTGGGAAATTAATTAGGTCTTTGCTTTTACGCATAATATTTTTAAAGAAAACAATTATTACCCTGGGGCAGTAAGCTGCTTTTTATTGGATTCTAAGAATCTCATAAATGATAGCTCTGAAAACGTATTTTGACATTTATTACAGTAGGTACTTACCACTACAAACTATTTTGTAATAAAACAAAGCCGACCGCCCCGTTTGTCTGACAAACTAAAAATCTTCTAACTTTTTTAACGATCCGTAGCCTGAGAATATAAACACCTAGAAGCCTAGTCCTGGCTCGTAAATGCCAATGGCGCATTTCAATAGTAGCCCATTTGGCAACTATTTGACATTGAGCCCTTAGTGCTCAAGGACACGCAGTACGAGTAACAGCTCCCGAATTTTTGATAATAATGACGGTTTGTGCAATCAATGGTTGCCACAACAGATCTTAAAAACACAACAAAACCCTAAGCAATGCATACCACGTGTAATTTATCAAATTAAGCTTGATTTTATACATGTAATACTTAAAACAAGATTGTTTAATTTATCAATGAAAATTTGCTTAAGTGTTGTCAGTATAGGTGGAATTTAAAAAACTACCATTCCTTTTTAATAAAGTTTTATTCACTATGTTTGCGATAGTTTTATGGTTTAAACTTTATTGCTGTCATTTTTAACAATTATAACTAGAGATCGGATAATCAGATGTATATTTATTTACCCTTAGTTGAGGTGTTTGTTAGCTATTTATAGAATGCAATTTTGAATCAAAGAAAATCTTGGTATTGCGTAATTGACAAATTTATTTTTTTATAGAATAAAATCGGGAATAGGTATATTTTCGTATTTTTCTACGATTTACAATATTACGCACTTTTTTGTCTATGGCTTACCGCCAATGTGAACAAAATTGTTACTTAAGTGATCCTAACGCCATCTAGTGAGAGCTATAAAGTGATGGGAAAAAGAAAACTACTCATGGTTTCGAATGTTCGTGTCGGGTATAAGTGCTCCTTGTGAGTCTTTATAAAAAAAGCCGGAATCAGCGGCTTAACGTGCCTTCCGAAGCACGGAGATGCTCGGGATATAAGTCACCTATATGGTCGGAATGGTCCATCCAAACACCGACCGCGCCGTAAGTTGCTTAACTTCGGTATTACTACCAAAGCGCTGCCACCACTGTGCTACGACACCCCAAGTGAGTAAGTGAGTCTTTATACAGAAATAAATGTTTTTTTTAATAAACATGGTGTAAAAAAAAGTATGAGCCAAATTCAAGGGGGTGGTTGTCAATCGAGTTTAGAACACGGGAAAAATAATAAAAAAAATAAAGAAAAGAAAAAATTATAATTAAACGAGTATTTCTATTACTACAGAAAAATACTCCACAAAAATACATTATTATTAGGGGTCCATCCTAATAAATAGTGTTTTTTAAATGATTATTTAAAAATACCATATGTATGATGATTGTCAATACAACCAAACTAGCAGCCGCGCGCTCTATCTTACGCTACGGCACACAGTTCACTATTTAGTTTTATAGGTAGGTTATGTTTACGGCTTGAACTGGACTTCTATTTTCCCTTTGTACTTCACGGGCTCAGGACCGTCAAAAAACCCAAAATTTGATTAGACCAGTGCAAAATTGAGCATGTAGGTACCTTGGCTTACTGAAAAATTGGAATCAACTACTTACAATAAATCGCGAATATAAATAATCAACTGTAGTAACAGTGTGTAGTAACAACCTACACTGGGCGAATGTAATAAATCGAAGTCATGTCAAATTTGTATTGGTCTGACCACTTTTGATCGGCTAGGCTTTCCGTAATCCACACTATTTTCAGATTACCAACGCACCGTTTCATGCACACTCATGTCAGCTTCGTCATGTCACTCTGACCATCTAATGGTAGGTTCTCAATATCTGAGAACCTGCGTCTACGATCCATTGCTACGCGCACGCATCCCGAGACAACCGTAAAAAAATTATGCACTTGACCTACTGACCGCTATTACTATGAGTTAATACTCGTTATTTGAAAATACACGTTATCAATGTGCGAAAGTGACAGATAGTGCGGCTACCTTAGTTTTGTAGCTTTTTATGAATAACGTGCGCGCAATCTTAGATGTTTTCGAGTATGATTTTGTACGGTGCTGCTTGATTTGATTTTAATCAATTAGTATTATTGTAAATAGCAGAATCATTACTTAAAAGGACGCCTGTTGGGATTGGTGGATCGTCAACTGTTCTGTAGCAATTTAATGCAAATTAAAATTGTATGTAGAAAAAAGAGCTAGATTTTTTAAAATATTTTGCCTGTATTCTAGACTCCACTTTTAACCACCCCTTTGAATTTGGATTGTACTTTTTTTACACCCTGTATATCAGCCATTTGTTGGTGGCCTTATTAGGATTTTTTTTATAGTTCACTCTATTCTACTAATCAAGCTCTTACATATGACACTCATGTTGAGGTAGTAGTGATAAAATAATTATGGAATCCGCCATTTTGTAGCGGTGGCAATCTTAGATTAACAATCAGAACTATATGGTGTATTTTTAAATCCATACATCAAACAGAAAAGAGTAAAATAAAGGGGAAATTAAACCATTAAATAAAATAAAAAGCCTACGTTCGTTATTTCTTTATACATAGGTTCCCTAATATTTCAATTTTCTACCATTTAGTAGAAATGAGATTTTCTGACAATATTATTCCTTTACTAGTGTGCGTGACAGGGATATTGTTTACACACACGTAGCTACAAAATGTGCGCGCTTTTGACAACGATCTTTGTTAGGAACCCTCCTTCTAGGTGTTTATATTCTCAGTCCGTAGCGGTTTCTAAACGATTATGATTCATTAGGAGAATATGTACGAGTAACGGTAACAGTGTCAACCATACGGAAGCACGTTACGTAAAGGGATTAGCATGTCGATTCACTAAGCAAATGACAATGCTATCATAGAGACCGATTGGATAGTTTGACGATTTTCTTTTACTTCAACATTGAGCAGCGCATTTTGAACGGTCAAGCTATTCTGAAATTCAAGCTCGATCCAACACCGAGTTCCGAGTTGTACTCGATCCGAGGTGATGACGCTACGAAGTTGATACGGTGTTGTTCCCGTTACGGGTGGATAAATGTGCTTTAACCTAATATAAATATCTAGTTACCAAAATTACATAATCATTATTATTAAGTCTTTCGTATCAACTAATCACTGAAGAACTTTTAATCTTGCAATGACTTAGGTAATATTCCCCTTTGCACCTTGCTTAGAAGCCTTAGGTGTTTTATAACGGTGAACGGTGTGCCTATCCATAATATTGTGCCTAATATTTGCAAGAATTTAATCATTACAAGGCGGGTCTACTATGAAACTTAGTTTTTTCGATTAATATACGTGAGTACGAAGTCACGCAATCTACGCGTTAAAGAAAGCGCTTGCAAAATTCAGCAGGCTTGTTAATGTGATGGTAGCCGAGTGGTATAGGCATACGCCCAGATAGCGTAAGACACGGGATTCGATTCCTCGTCTGTCACAGAGTCACGGTTGATTTTTACAAGTGCAATTTATATTATTAAGTTTGTACCTATAGTGTTTTGACACTATAAAAACAAAAATCAACTATATACTCATATTGCCTTAAATAATAGTATCTTAAAGCCTATTGCAGGAATTTCTAGATACTATGATGTTCTCAAGAATTCTCAATTTGTTATATTATGTTCTCAATTTGGAGTTTTTATGGATTTACCTCCATCGACAAGAGCCTAACTCGATACTTTTTTATATCATTTATTTTCATGACGAAAGATTCGAATAAATCTCAAACAATGGTAGTAGAGTCTCGTTAGGTCATCGCCCCCATTTCGCACGAGGCTTGGTAATGAAATTCCATGGGACCTTTCAGGCTGTGATGAATCCACATGAGCTGGTATTTTACGGATAAAAGACACGTAAACTGTACGTTGGGGTACCAATTTTATATATAATTTTATGCTAACTAGTTTTGCCCCCAGCCCCGTCCCGCCCCGGCCCCGTTTCTTTGCTATAAACCTCACGGAGCCCGAGACCTTTCCAACGAATGCAAAACGGTTCGGTTCGTGCGACCTGGAGTTATAGCGTCAGGGAGGAATACACGACTTATTTTTATATAGTAGACTGATTGTTTACTACCGTAAATGTATAGTTGCCATACATAAAATCATTAGTTAGTTGACACTGCGACTTGTTGAGGTAATTTTTAATCAACTGTCAAAACGATACACATACATTTGGGTTCTGTTTCTCAATCAAAAACTAAGCACGCAACGAATATGATATGTTTCCAAAGTCATTCAAAATTAAAACATGAAAGTAATTTGAGCGACACATAATACTTAGTTAAAAAAAAACTAATTAATCACATCACATTTCACACTACGAAAGTTAGTGAGTGTGTGAGTGTGTATGTTTGTTACCCCTTGACGCAATAACTAATAGATGGATTTTGATAAAACTTTACAATAATATAGCTCATACATCAGAATAACACATAGGCTATAAATCATAGTGATATTTCCTTCAGATCCGACATTTACGCGGGTCAAGTCGCGGGGAACCACTAGTTTGTAATAAATCTTAATATAATTCAGTATAGCTTAGTAATCTGAACGATTATAATCTGGTAGCTAACACAAAGGTTGATAATGATGACTGGGAGAGTGCAGTTGAGGGGAATGATTTCGAAAACTGTAAATTGTAAGGGCTGATTGCCTATAAAGTCGAGAAATTTTTGCAAGAATTTTGTTGCGTCTGCATCTGAAAAGTAAAAACATTATATCTAAAATTGTCTTTTTGTATGGAAGCTTGCGCGCACACGATTCTCTTAATAGAAAGGGAAGAAAAAGACCAAGTATACAAGTTTATACTTAACTAAAATGTACCTACATAAGAATTTTAACTCGTCAAGTATGTGTAAACGAGACACAATAAAAATTCCATTGTTATGCGACTCTCGGCATTCGTTTGATACCTGACTGATTAATCTTAAAGATTAGTACTTTCGAACTCAAAGACGTCAATTACCTACTAACATAATTATAATGTTTGTTACTTCAATTTTTTTTCACTTTTTTTATCTACCGTTGGTTTGATTTGATGATTGTGATTAGACAAAAAACGTACCCCTTGTTCGTAGCATCTCATTTTGTAATAGCAACTTTAGTTCCCAAGCCGAAGCCGTCATAAGGTCAGCTGCAATGGCGGGACTGCTCAGGAGCATGTAATTTTGTATTGTATAAAGATTTCGAACCACCAAGTTGGGAGCGTGCATCTGCGAAAAGAAAAAAAAAATAAAAAAAAATAAAACATACAATTATTTTTTCGATAAGAAAGATCCTACGTATGAATGTGGATCAGAATAGCGGGTATCCACTATCCTAGAAGCAATGTTTCAGCTATGAAAACATCAGTCATCATCATACATAAACATAACAATTTTCAGGTACGCCTGCCATTCTGTACACATGTTTGGCACATTTTTGAAGCTCCGACAGCTTAAGATACGGAAAACCAATAACATACATTCCTCTGATCCCAAAGTGAGTAGCTAATGCACTTGTATAATCAGAAACAATGGTGGTACCAGAAAATTATGATATCTACATTGACTCGACCGGAAATCAAACTTGGGACCTTATAGCGGCGACGCCTTGAAACCCAGCGTGCTTAACAACTTTAACCACGGAGGCAGTCAATATTCTAGTTCATCCTTTTGTACCTCTATATTCATCAAACATAGATAAAAAAAACTTCTTACCGAAATATTTAGCTCCAATTTTATTTTCATTAGGAACGTGTAGAAATTCAATATCAAGTCTGGAATATTTTTGACCAACGCTATTGCGTACTGAAACAATAACACGTTTATTTCAATACATTATCCATTAGATAAAAAAAATATCTAATCTTGAAACATTGATGAGGTGATGCAGACTACGCGTCAATTTAATGTGTCATTAGCCGAGTGATAAAGGCATGCGCCCGCATAGAGTAAGACTCAGGGTTCAATTCCTTGTCTAATACAGTTCCTTTCTACAAGTGTAGTTTACTAAGATATAATATAAATATGCGCCAGACCAACACACCAATTGTCTGGTTTCGTGGTAAGGAAATTTTCCTTGTGTTACAAAGTACCAGACAACGATTATGACGGAAGCGTCTTCCATAAATACTTAAATACATATAATATCCATGACTTAGGTACAAATGTTCGTGCTCATCACACAAAAATTTGCCCCATGCGGGATTCGAACCCGCGACGGCCAGCGTAACAGTCAGGAGCGCTAACCAATACACCAAACGCGTCGTCAAAGATAAGATGACACTTACCAACCAATCAAAACACTTTTTAGTTCTATTTAAAGTTTTGACAATTTCCCTGTAAGTTGCTATGGAATCGGCAATATCCTTTTCGTTGTTTTTAATAGTACTGATTAGAGTCCTAATCCGGCAATAAACAGAATAGAAGGTTAACACACTTATGATCATGACTATATCAAACGAACACAACTGTACCATATGAAGGACCGCCCCTGCGTGTGAGATATAACAGTCATCAGTATTGTTAATGCAAAAAATACTATAAAGGAGCGTCTTGTAAGAAAAGCAGAACACACAGCTACAAAAAATCTTCATGCCAACATTGTATGTTTTATTCTCAACTGACAATTTAGAATCAATTAATCCCAGGCTGTTTTGCAAATTGAAGAACGAATTTTTGGCATTAAATTTTGTTAAAATTGCAGAATTCATAAAGTATTGTATCGATCCTGCATACGCTAAGTAATTAGAGAAAGAGTTCGCGTCATACATTTGAACAGAGATCACTGTATATAAAGCCATACAAAAAGAATAAGTGACAGTAAGCACTGCTAATAAGCGATTTATTTTTGTTGACTGAGAGTGGTGAAAACCGAAATCTAATCCTAAGAAGAATAGAGGAATTAAATAAACAATATCACTGAATTTGTTCTTTGAGCTATGTCTCTTTATAAAGTTATTCACCGTTCTTCTTGCAATGTGAAACATGTTGGTACGAGTAAACAGAAAAAAACTAATAAATTTGCGCGACTGTATTTGTTAACTTTTTGGGCTGAACAAAAATATGCCGTGGGTGGATTATACTTCAATAATCCATTATGGTATTACAAATGAACTAGGTACCTGCAGTAATTTAATTATTCAATACAGGGTGGAAAAAAATACGAGCTTGGCTAAGGTCACGGTACTGCCAGAAGGACCAGGAGCAGAGTTCACACAAACCGCGTACTTCCAGCAGGACTCAAGTTCCGTCTTCCAGCAGGACTTTTTGAAAAAATCGGACGTACTTCCGGAAGCGCTTCCAACAGGACACGGGGTCGGACGATCTATCATTAAAAACATCTAAAGTATCTGTATTTTTTTATAAAATGATGAAAAATAGACCGGAACGGTAGAAGGTTTGTTGAAATAACAATAATGATTATTACTATCTAACCTGTACGAATGTTTTAATATTTTTTATCGAAGGGCACTTTTGCTTTAAGGTCTAATCAAATGTAATCTTTTTATATCTCCTGTATAACAATAAGTCTTTCAGTTTTTTTCATACAGCTAGACTAGATTCATAGCTGACATAGCGATAAGTGGACGTATTTTTTTCTGTAGGTATTTCAAAACTTTATTGGCCTGTACTTTTTCACCCTGTATGTGATAATGTCAGAATGAAGGTTGTGGGACTCAAAATATACCTACCTCTAAAAATATTACGATTTCATATTCATAATGAGTTTAACTATGAAACTGTAAGCCATATGTCCATATGTAATGGGACAAGGAACGACCTGTTCGTATTTTGCTAATGCACGAAAATGTTTTCTTAATATATATATTTTCGATTTGAATAAAAATGATAGTGAAAGCCTCATTCGTGAGGATAACTCCAGCTTGCACCTTAAATAATCAAATTATTTCTCCCAAGGCCTTCTTATAATCCTGGAAATGATGCTATAGATGCAGGTTACCCGACACTAATCCGGGCCGGGTATATTAAACCGGATTAAACTATCACTTGACGTTGTTACCCTTAGATGCCTTGGGAAACTCAAGAATTTTACACACGGTTTTAAAGTTTGAGAATTTTTCCGAAGATGTTAGTTGGTTACAATTAATTAATCATTTATTTTAGGCAACAAAAGCCCATACAATAGATACTAGAAACTTCAATACTAACATACATTAAATAACAACCAAAAAAAGTATTAAAAAATACACTATTTTATTATATCTTTTACCGAAGGTAAAGTATAAAAACTAGCCAAGTGCGAGTCGAACTCGCTCAGGAAGGATTCCGTAGGTACCATTGACTAGGTAAAGAATTGATGGAGCAAAAAAGGGCAAAAATATCGCATTTGTTGTATGTACTCGAGAATGTGTTAAATTAATAGGCCTGGTATTAGGGTATAATGTTTTATTCAAACTCAAATATTTATAGTAGAACAGTATTGATTTTTTTATTATAAACAATTTACAATCAAAGCATATAGTGTTCATGCATTATTATTACATATTCATTATTTACTTATAAATATTTTAAATTCGGAAAGCATAACGGTGTTAAATACAATAGGTAGTACTTACAGCAAGCTTAGACACACTATTCCGAGTACTCTAGAGCTGTGATCCGTTCGACGGTCCGCACAAGAATGCCCGGAGTGGGAGCGACATCGGCTTATATAGCCTACCAAACTTAGCAACTAGATGGCGCCACCTCACCGGAACCGATCAGTACACTTTCCAATATTGTTTTTTAAAGTTTAGCTGCTAGGTGGCGCCACCATAACGGAAATGATAAAATACAATTTCTTATAATTAAATTAATTATTGTAGAACACCTTAAATGGTTTTAAAATTCATATTTACCATTAAAATAATTAATATTTGATTGATAATAAAGTTTTGTATAGATATTAAAGTGTATGCATAATTAAATGACAACAGGAACCGGATGTCTATAAAATTACTTTGATTTTGTAAATAGCATACAGATTTCTTTAAATTAAATACAAAGTGTTTGTTTTTATTAATGATGTTTAAAAATATTTAACAGATTCGGCCATCCAAAGGTTTCGTGTGTCCTCACACAAGAGAAAGAAAAAAAAAAAACTCAAGCTCATATCATATTTATACATAGCTGATTCGGCCATCTAAAAAAAATATGTGTGTCCCCACACATTACATGGTATTCTTATTTTGTATAAAATAAGTTTAGATAAATTTGTATATTTTCGATTGTAAAATTGTATGTATAATTTTTTTTTGTCTAGAATTATTACTTAATTTATATTGTTATGTAGTTGTACTAGTTTTATTATTTATATATTTTGATAGATAATCAGTTACAGGCCATGAATGTCCTGCATACCGATTGTTTGCTAGTATTTTTATGGTCTAGAGTTATAATGTTACACCTGAAAAGTTTATGCATATCAGAGTCAAGCAACATAATGTTAAAAGATGGGAATAAAATATATATTGGACACGGAATTGCAATTGAATTTAAATATGACACCGAGTGTTAGAAAACATTTTAAACCATTAAAACATGATGTCAAGTTTGAATGGTTATGTTATATAAAGCAATTCAATCTGATTCATCTCCACTTAGAATACTATCGTGTGGTCTCGAGAATGTTAACCATGGCTTTAATTTATCTACCGCTACAACAGTTGTGTATTTTTTATTATTTTTTCGTGTTAAGGGAGTATCTTGAATCTGATAACGGTCATGATCATACACTTTCGTTATTTTGTAGGGGCCTTGAAATTTAGGTATCAACTTTTTGCTACTGCCAGTAGCTGCAACCTGCCTTTCTACTCTAACTAAATCCCCCTCTTTATACTGAATGGGCTTGCAACGCGACCTATCATACCTATCCTTTTGTAGTTGTTGTGATTTTTCCACGAATGAATTAATTTTGTCCCGAACAGATTCTAAACTAAACTCCTTATTACCAGTAATTCCGTCGTCTATGGCAGATAATAATTTTCCGTCACTAGGACCTTTCGGTCTTATACCGAACAAGGCTTCAGCTGGGGTGTTATTAATGCCCTTATTAAATGTGTTGTTGATTCCCCATTGAACATCCGGAAGGTGGTCGTCCCATCTATTTTCAGCAGATTCTAAACACTTAGCTGTTAAAGCCTCTAAAATTGTCCTGTTATAACGTTCCACCTGTCCGTTTGCTCTAGGGGTGGCAACTGCGTTAAGAATATGGCGGATGCCTTTTTCGGAAATAAGGGTTTTGAATGCATCACTAGTGAAAGAGGTCCCCCTATCAGAAATTATTCTACGTGGAACTCCAAAAATGCCAAAGTATTCACGAAGAATTTTAATAGTAGAAGAGGTTTTTGTATTTCGAGCAGCTTTTAGGTAAATAAAACGAGTAAATGCGTCTATTATTACTAAGATGTAACTATTTCCTTGTTTACTTCGTAAAAAGGGTCCTACATGATCTAGATGAATGGTATCGAATGGCACATCAATCTTTTCTATTGGATGGAGGTACCCAGACTTTTTCCCCCCAGAAGCTTTAGCGTATGCGCATTCTAGGCAAGAAGCAACATACTTTTTTATAAACCGCCGCATACTAGGAAACCAAAAATGCAATTTTATTCGCTCTAGAGTTTTGTCTACCGCGAAATGTCCGATGTCATCGTGATTCTTTTTCACTATTTGCCATCGAACACCTCTTGGCACTACCCACCTATCACCATCTGGAGTAATTCTAAATAATCTGCCGTTTTTTAATTTATAATTGCTTTTAATATCGGCAACATCGTCAGTAGAAGAATCTTTTAAGATTGAAATAATTCTTTGGATTTCTGAGTCGGCATCTTGTACAGTAACTATCCAATCTGATTCAGAAACATTTTGAACTAAACATTCTATTTGGGTGTCTTTGGGATGCGGATTACGGCTTAAGGCGTCGACATGACTCATAGAAGTACCGGCCCTATATTCGATCTGAAAATTAAACTCTTGCATCAAAGTCCACCATCGGGCTACCCTAGGTAACATGTCGCGTTTTGAAAACGTAGCACGAAGGGAATTGCAATCTGTAACGATTTTAAATTGTAACCCAACCAAATAAACACGAAATTTTTGTAAAGATGATACAACAGCTAGCGTCTCTAAATCGTAAGAAGAGTAGTTTTGCTCTTCAATACTAGTCTGCCTACTGTAATAGGCCACAGGTCTTAATTTACCAGTATTATCCCGCTGTAGTAATATACCCGCGATGCCTAATTTACAAGCGTCAGTGTGAAGCTCAGTTTCAGAATCAGGGTTGTACAGGGCCAAAATTGGCCTCTGAATTAGAGCCCTTTTTAAACTTTGAAAAGCCTGCTCCTGATCTGAACCCCACACCCACGCCGCATTCTTTTTTAGCAGTTGAGTTAATGGTTTGGCCACAATAGAGAATCCCTGTACAAATCGTCGAAAGAAACTTGCTAATCCCAAGAATTGCCGAACTTGGTGTTGATTAGAAGGGGTTGGAAATTTTTCAACGGCTTCCGTTTTTGCGGAGCCAGGTTTTATGCCAACGTCAGAAATTTCAAATCCTAAATAGTTAATTGAGCGGCCAAAGAAAACGCACTTTTCCAAATTTAATGTTAGTCCTGATTCACTGAGTAATTTTAATACTAGTTCTAGCCTTTCCATCCCTTGTTTAATATCTACGCAAGGTATAATAATGTCGTCTAAATACGCCAATGCCTCTTGATGACGTAAACTGCCAAGTACTTGATGCATTATTCTTTGAAAGGTTGCAGGAGCATTCGCAAGACCGAAGGGCATTCTGTTAAATTCAAAATGCCCCTCCGGCGTTACGAATGCCGTTTTAAATTTATCTTGCTCTTTAATTCGAATTTGATAGTATCCCGAGGCTAAATCAAGGGTTATAAAATAATGATTTCCTGTAAGTACATCTAGTTGGTCATCTATGAGAGGCATTGGGTAATTTTCTTTAATAGTTTTACTGTTAAGTGCTCTGTAATCGATACATAAGCGGAAATTCCCATTCTTTTTCTTCACCAAAACTATTGGGCTTGCGTATGGTGAAGTAGAGGGTCGAATTATATCGTTTTCTAAAAGCTCATCAATCATATCCCTAACTATTTCTTTTTCTCTAATTGCCAATCTGTAAGGTCTGTAAACAACTGGCTTATCATCGTGTAAATTGATGTTCATTTCAGATAAATTACAGTTGCCCAATTCAGTCATGTTAAAAGCAAAACAATGGCGAAATTTATTCAATAATTTCAAAAGATCATCTAAAACAGTTGTCGTTACATCTTCCCCAACCTTAAGTTGAGCTGGGGTTATCGGGTCAGAGGTATTTTGATAGGTTGTCGGTAATACCGTTGTTACATTATTAACAGACTCATGACTATCAGGATAAAAATCCATTCGACTTTCGTAAATAACATCCCCTCGAGCTATTAAATATTTTTGGTTAATGTAAAAGGATTTTGTGGTCAACCCATTTATTACCAATTTGCCTAGTCCATCGAAACTAAAATGGTAAATCCCCGAAAGAATACAATAAGAGTTACCATCATAATTACGGAATCCCCCTTTCACATAAAGGCTACCCTCAATTTTAGGTTCAGTGTAAACATCTACGATAGTAAGTCCAGAAATAGTGGTTTGATTTTGAACATATAACTTTACTCTTGAATTAGATGCATTATCGTCATTAATGTCTAATATATCCAAACGGTTGTTTGTTTTAAGAATTTTAACATGAGATTGCTCTGAGAAGGTTTGTCCTAACATTAGAGGTACTTGCATTACATCATCAGGGACTATTAACAATTCGGTATTAGCAACAACTCCATCAACCTCGACTGCAAGAAGAACCCGCCCTAGTGTGGATACAGTAGAATTTCCGAATCCTTTCAAGATTGGTAAATTAGATGTATCAATTTCATCTACCCCTAGTTTTGAAAAATAAGAAATTTTTATCATGGAACATTCACTTCCTAAATCTATAAACGTTTCTAACGGAACATTGTTAACTACAGCAGTTTTATGGTATTTGCGACTAACATCCCTTCCATCTATTACCCTGTTTACAGACTTTACAGTTGGCGTGGAGTTTAAAAAACATTTTTCTGTGTCATGCCCATACTTAGAACATTTAGTGCACTTTTTTATGGGAAATTTACACTGAGCTACTATGTGGCCCTCATTTTTGCAATTTAGGCATCGAATAGAATTGTTTTTAGCCTGATTTTGAGAGGAGCTTGCCACATCAGAATTACTTTTAGACAAATTAATTTTATGGTGATTTCTTTTATCTACCGGCTGCTTTATATTCCTAGAGTTTCGTAAAAAGGCCAAAAGTTTATCTAGATCCTCAAACTGCGCAGCTTCGGCTCCTAACCTGATAGACCTATCATCTATTCCATGTAAAACACATTCTACTGCCCTTTTTCCAGAAATGCTGCAACGATTTATAAGACTAATTTTATCAAAAAAATATTCTTCTAATGAGTCCCCAAAACGCGCCCGCCTAGCTAACATATCCGATAACATCTGCCCATAGTTCTCATCAGCAGGGAAAGTTGCTAAAAGTTTATTTTGCCATTCTTGCCAAGAAAAATGCATCGTTTGCTGACTACCATACCATTTCTTAGCTAAACCTTTTAATTTAGTAAGAGCGAAATGTGGAATTTGTTTTTCCGACCAACCATATATGCTAGCACATTCATTTACTTTATTCAACCACATAGCCATAGTTTGTTCCTTGCTAGATGGGTCAAATTCGGGGATCGCGTTGTTTGCAGAATTGATTTTTTTCTGGGTCGGGAGCTATTGATTTTAAGGCTTGGACTAACAGATTCAGGGTATTATTTGACTCTGACATGCAAATATTCTGACCATCTCTTCCCTCCTGGAGTGAAGTGATGTTACCTGATAATCGTAGGAGGGCATCATCAGACGCACGATGCAGTGGGTTGCCAGATCGCTGGCTGCCATGACGCTGGTCACGCCGCGGGCTTCTCGTTCGTTGACTGCTACGGCGCTCGTCGCGCCGCGGGCTTCTCGATCGGTGGCTGCTACGGCGCTCGATGCGCCGCGGGCTTCGCGAGCGGTGGCTGCTACAGCGCTCGCCACGCCACGGGCTTCGTGAGCGTTGCCTCCACTCTCTTGGTCTGGAATGTTGATCCCGTGACCGACTGCGTGGCTGTCGTCGGTCGCCTCGGCCCCTTACAGGGCTTCGAGACCGCTCCTTAAATTGGCGGCCACATGCCACCGCACGTGACCGGCTGCGTGGTTGTCTGCTCCCAGATCTGGACCGCCGCGGACTGTATACCCGCCTAGGCGACCGCACGTTCCGCGCCTGAGGTGCTCGCCTTGTTGGCGAGCGGCGATGGATTGCTTCCTCGTTGATGGGCTGCACCGATGCCGTCTCTGCTTCGGCTTGGAGATCTGGCTCTTCGGTGGCAGAGCGACGGGGGCCCGACGGGAGCACGGGTGAAGAGTTGCGTTCCATATTCTGAAAGAACAAAACATTATGCACGTATCGGTTCCTTGTGAATCGACTATAATATACGATATATAATTCTACTTGTTAATTAGAGAAGAAAGCTAAATAAATAAACAAAGATAGAAAAGGAAACTGGCTCCTTATTACTTCGAAATCCCACTTCTGAGATGTTAAATTAATAGGCCTGGTATTAGGGTATAATGTTTTATTCAAACTCAAATATTTATAGTAGAACAGTATTGATTTTTTTATTATAAACAATTTACAATCAAAGCATATAGTGTTCATGCATTATTATTACATATTCATTATTTACTTATAAATATTTTAAATTCGGAAAGCATAACGGTGTTAAATACAATAGGTAGTACTTACAGCAAGCTTAGACACACTATTCCGAGTACTCTAGAGCTGTGATCCGTTCGACGGTCCGCACAAGAATGCCCGGAGTGGGAGCGACATCGGCTTATATAGCCTACCAAACTTAGCAACTAGATGGCGCCACCTCACCGGAACCGATCAGTACACTTTCCAATATTGTTTTTTAAAGTTTAGCTGCTAGGTGGCGCCACCATAACGGAAATGATAAAATACAATTTCTTATAATTAAATTAATTATTGTAGAACACCTTAAATGGTTTTAAAATTCATATTTACCATTAAAATAATTAATATTTGATTGATAATAAAGTTTTGTATAGATATTAAAGTGTATGCATAATTAAATGACAACAGGAACCGGATGTCTATAAAATTACTTTGATTTTGTAAATAGCATACAGATTTCTTTAAATTAAATACAAAGTGTTTGTTTTTATTAATGATGTTTAAAAATATTTAACAAATGGGTGGACGGATTTCCATGATATTTACTTTGGTGGATTTGTCTTGGCCCTGAATAGGACAATAACCATAAAACGGGGCCAAGGCGGGACGGGGTTAGGGCGAAACAAAGATCGTTAGGTTTCGCTAGTTAATAATAAAAATGTTACCTCGTCCGAAAAGATTTTAATCAAATCAGTTTAGTCATTTTACCAAGCAGTGTGTATCATAAGGGTTTGGTGTATGGCTCCCTTTCTCACGGATTTGCCTCGTATGTATTAATTAATAGGTGTAGGTACCAAGAACCTTTATGAATAATTAATAATATAACACAAATTGTTCAATTTCAAGTCTTTTCCTTCTAGATCAAAGTGATGTTAATTATAGAATGCGGAAGTTGGTTAATAATTTCACAATTTGAGAACGTTAAGTGCCCGGCAACAATTAGTATTTTAACATTGTTAAAAGAACGAAACATAATTATAAAGGGTCTTTCAACAAGAATGTAATTTTTTGAAGGGTCGATTTTGAAATTAAATAAAATAAGCTGTGTGTGAGATATTATCATTTTTTATTTATTTGAAAGACCCACTTATGCCATTAGATGTGAAATATGACATCGTTAAAATTTCCACCACAGCTTCGAACGGTGGGACGAATCCGAGAGAGGTCCAATTTTCAATGACTCCAAAGATCCGGCTGAATATGAGCAGTGGCCTGCATTATTTTGTCTTTTTGGGCATCAGTCGATTGGCATAGCAAGACTTCAGGAAAACCCACAAGATAAAGTCAGTCTAAGCGGTCAAATCGCGTCATCTTTGCGAGAGATAACAATATCCTCTAACTAACCGTTTTACAGAAATTCTATTGTGTCTGTGGTCTTTAACTTTAAGGTCTTGGGTCAGTTGAATGTTGTAGGGGTGCAGGTTCGAATCGAGGGTCGATGCAAAATCCTCCAAGTTGAAGTCTCCGAAAGGCCGAGTGGTTGTGTATAGCGAGAAACGAACACTGATTTTGATAATCGAATTTTATCATTGGACATGCTACTCAGTCGTGTAATTTGCAACGGTAATTTGGCATTAGTGACAGAATAAGAAACAACAGATTTCACAGATGTGGTGTTGTTATTATAACTTTGGACGCCACGAACTGCTACCATCGACCCGTCCTTGTTGAAAGACCCATTATAAGCACACGTACAGTTTAAAGATAAGAAGAAATTATTGTGAAATAATTACACCCGGTTATCAAAACAATGGACCTGTAAAAAAATACAAATTCCTCCTGTTTCCCCCGCTCACTCGCGTCCGTCCTTTTTCTTCTCAATACAGTTCATTTTTGCCATTGAACTACTATTACTAGCGTATAGCAGATACCACGATCAAAACTCGTGCGCCATGAATTGACGCCACTTATCATCAACTCATACAAATGGTTTCATATTCAAAATTCAAGTTTCAAGGCATACGTCTTAATCTTGTTTCGTGTTTGAGCCACATTAGCTTAGCATAGCTTGTTTATGCGATGTTATAACAACTCACAGATTTTTGCACACTTTTGACAGGGCCATAATTCCGCTAATTGAGTCGGAACTGAATTGTGCATCAGTTTTACTACGAGAGAACAATTAATATACTTCGCTTTTCTGACAGCGGCGTGTCACCTTTCAATGCTGCTGACTTTAAGCACACGACGTGTCACGATAGCACTACTTACTGAATGACTAGTGTAGTCCAACAGTAGATGCCTATAAATTTTGAATCGGGGATCAGGACTTATTATAAAGACATCTTAAGGGGCACTGCACTGCACTGTTTCATGTTAAGAACCGATGCAACAGATTGAACTCCTCAAAACTTTCTGAAGATGTCACGCCTCAAACTTCTTTGTTCTATCCACCACAAGAGCCATTGAAGTTAACAAACTTTAGATATCTTACATTACCGCAAATCGCCCACGACGCAGTGAACACATAATCTGTGGAAGTATTTCTTAGATGTGGACCATGTTATCGATAGTATGTCATTTTTAGGGTTCCGTAGCCGAATGGCAAAAAACGGAACCCTTATAGTTTCGTCAAGTCTGTCTGTCTGTCTGTCTGTCTGTCTGTCCGTCCGTATGTCACAGCCATTTTATTCTGAAACTATTAGCATTACACAGTAGAAACTTGGTAGGTAGGTGTATCTTGTTCATCGCTTTCCGATTCAAATATAAAAAGTAAGAAAACATGATATTTAAGGGGGGCATACATGAAACTAAAACCTAAAAAAAATTTTTAAGTAAGTAAGTAAGTCTTTATTGTGTATATGAACAAACCTATGCGTGTGGGGTGTCTATGGATAGGTCTTTTAAAATGATGTAGAGATTTGTAAACCCATTTTCTCTAAAAATCTAAGGTTTGAGATATAGACGCTTCAAAAGTGGTAAAATGGGCGTCCCTCCCATCTAACTTTTGAACTAAGAAAGTGAAAATTTCGAAAATAATATATGATGTAGATCTCACTAAAAACTTGCAACGAAAATTGGTTTTGAGATAAAGCACATTTTCTTAACCGCAAACATAACTTTGTCTTTCATACAAACACTATGGAAAACAAAGTTACACTGCTCAACAAAGTCTAGGGAACAAGCCAACTATATGACTTTATTTGTAAAATCTTCTTTGAATTGATCTCTTTGAGGTAAATAGGTAGGCTGAATGTTTATCAAACGTTGTTCGAATTTTAAATAAAAAAAAATTAGAAACAAAAGAATTTTCGTAAAAGGCGGGAATCTTTCACTTTGATTGCTGTGTAGTGATACTGTATGAGAATTTTAAAGATAAAAATTTGTTTTATTGTTTTATGATTTTATTGAAAAACAAAATTAACTGTTGTTATTCGTAACTTTTGCGACTACGGCCATTATGTCACGACGTCATTTAACGCGGGAAGAAATGATTCGAGCTGTAGGAATGTTGGAAGCTGGGCTACCCCAACGCGAAGTTGCAGCTGCTCTGAATTCTCACGCGAGCGTTATCTGCAGACTGTGGGCACGTTACAGACTTACTGGCGATGTAGCCGAAAGGCACAGAGGCAGGTATAGGGTTACTACGGAAAGGCAAGACCGTTTTTTGCAAAATGTCGCAAGGAGGCAACCCACCATTACGGCTCGTCAGTTGGTAGAAGACCTCCAGTCGCAGCACCAGGTTGCTATCAGTGACCAGACTGCTCGGAGGAGACTCCATGAAGCTAATCTTCGTGCTCGCAGACCACTAAGAGTGCCCGCGCTGCGTCATGGAAATCGAGGACGTCGATTATTGTTGGCACGTGAACATTTGCAGTGGACCGTAGATCAGTGGGCACATGTACTGTTCTCCGATGAATCTCGCTTCGGATTTTATCCAGATTCAAGAAGAGTGCGTGTTTGGCGGATTCCTGGTCGGCAGAGTCGGCTTCAAAACCCACAGGAGGTGCATCCCTACCAAGGTGGTACAATCATGGTGTGGGCTGGAATCCGCCTGGGTGGACGGACGGATCTCGTTTTGATCAGGGGAAATTTAAATGCAGAGCGATACTGCGAACAGGTAGTCCAGTCCGTGGTTATCCCGCACCGACAAAATCTGGGCGCAGATTTTATTTTTATGCAAGATAATGCACGACCACATACTGCGAGTCAGGTGATGGATGTGTTCCGCGAGTACAACATCGAAGTGCTGGAGTGGCCTGCTCAGTCCGCGGACCTCAATCCCATTGAACACGCGTGGGATTTACTAAAGAGAAGGGCTTTTAGAAATCTCCCTCAAAATTTGAACACAGCAGATGAACTTTTTTCACATCTCTCCAGAGAATGGAGTCTTCTTCCACAAGAGACAATCGATAGTCTCATAATCTGTATGCCACGACGATGTCAAGCTGTTGTTAATGCCTTAGGGGGTCCAACTGATTATTAAAAAAGTCCCCGCATATTTGTTCTTAACTGTAATGTTTTAATTTTTAAGAAATTTTATTAAATTAAATTTCTTTGTTTAGTTCTGTAATACACTTTCTTTGTTTTTCATTAAAATTACCTCGTAATTCAAAAACTGAATCCTTTATTTATATACGCAACTAATTAAGCATTAAATTGCGCATCGATTGGTATATAAACTTTAAAAAATATATATATAAAAATAAAAATATTCCCTAAAAACCTCCTGTTCCCTAGACTTTGTTGAGCAGTGTATTTTTGCTGTCGAAAAATCTTGTGATATTTTGGCTTGGTGGAATAAGTGGACCTCGAATTCAGTTTAAGGGTGGTACGGAACCCTCAGTGCGCCGGTCCAACTCGCGCTTGGCCGGTTTTATTTGGTCGACTAGTGGTCTCGGCAAACTTCGTTTCGCCTCGGACTTTTTTTACAGTCTATCTTATTCCGAGCCAAGACAAATCCAAAAAAGTAAAAATGATAAAAATTCGTCCACTCGTTCCCAAGTTATAAGTTGTGTAACTAACACTAATTTATTTTGTGTATAGATAGATACTTAGTGGTCTCAGCTAACTTTATTTTGCCTTCAGCCCCGTCCCACCCGGCGCCGTTTTATGATTATTGTCCTATTCCGGGTACTATAGACAAATCCCAAAAAGATAAAATCTTAAAAATTAGTCCACCCGATCTTGAGTTATTTGTGGTATAGCTAATACGACTTTTTATTACCAAATATGAAATAAAATAAATGGGTTTCACTATTGAGATTACGAGATGATTCCGAATTCCTTTCAAAATGTTCTAAAGTGTGCGAGGAAATATAATTATTTTTTTCATCATCAATTCTAAAAGCTCTATGGCTTTCTCTTTATATTTTTCTGAGAAAAAAAATATGCAATGCCAAAAAGCGAGAAATAATTGGCAAACCAATAAGCGCCAAGTTCTCATTAATTTCAGGAATGATAACAAATGGACTAGTTCCACAGATACATCAGTTCTCTGCTTGGAGGCCGACTTACGAGTTTGGAAGTGCTATCGCTAAGTGTGTTGAAAACTGCAATTTAGAGGGTGTAGTTTCTTATCTCGAACTCTTTAAGGCTTTGGGCTCGAGAGAAATGTTTCGATTTTGCATTTTCCCATCGTCAGATTGAAAAGAACATCCAACGTAGTTTTTATAATATTTAAGGCCTGTTTCACAATATTCTATAAGTTTCTGGGACCTTTATCCAGTCTATTGTACATTTTTCCGTAAAATAAACTGTAATCTGAGTTTTTTAATGTGCATGTGCATGTGCATAAAGAGTTGATATCTATCTATCTATAGACCCATTAGGGGCACATTACAAGTCTCAATATAAACCCTACCAGTGCTTCGGAACAATTGTAGATTAGTGCTCAGAAGAAACAGCGCAACAAACTCAGACACTATTGTCAATGCTTTTTTTAGTTTTACAATGTTTGTGGTGATAAAAGCAAGTCCATACATTATTCATTCATCTTATACAGTCATCTTCTTTGTAATCCACTTTTGTCATTACGGTTTCTGCCATTTAATTATGATTCCACTACGCGGCATGCCATGGCACTATTAAAATTAAGTATAAAGCACATGTTTTTCTTTATTGTGTTGCAAGTAAAAGTGTGAAAGAGACAGGCGCAAATGAGTAAAGGGGTGACAAAGACTGCAGTTGATCACGGCGCTAACAACCCCGTAAGGCAGGTAAAAAAGAACAGAGAAAACTGTAGAGTAGATTTATTATAAAAAAACTTGTTTGAAAATATTTCGCTTTGTATTTCTTTGGCTCAATTGCGTAAGTCAGGATATAAGCTTAGTTCTGGAATCAATCATTGTTCAGTCTCTGTCTGTTTCTTTGATCATGATATAAAAAGAACGATGATTTTATCCACAACTACACTTATCCTGAATTTTGCAAGCCGGCCTTAGTAAAAGTCGTTTAAATGGCAATCTAAAACAAACAAAACAAAAATAGTACGACATAAATGATATACTTATCTTAATCGGATGATATTTATTTATAATTATTGTCGTATTAACTTCTTTTATTCTGTTTGTAGGAGCCAAATTATTAGTTAGCTTTCAGAAAAAAATATTTAATTAGAACAATCTAAAATGACCCAGTTTTTACCGATTGTTTTTTATGATCAGATATAATAATACCTACATTCATAACTAAAGCAATATAAACTGTTTGAAAATGATTGTTGTTATTCAAAATTTATTGACATGGGGTTTTGAGTAAACTTTATTAGTTTTCTCATCAAGCAAACGAAAGACATACAAACAAATACCACCATACCCCCGTATCTGGAACTTTATTACTTACATTTCTATATTTATTGACTGACACGAGGCAAAGTTACACCATAATAAAGTTTGTTACTTGACATGTCAAGATCAGTTTATTTTTTAAATGTATTATTAGTTTTTTAGTATGGGATGAAAGTTTATAGGAAGACTATCAGCTGTAACTATGTTGAGGTTGGCTTGTAAACAAAGTGATATTTGTATATGTAAAATCAATCTTATACATATATTTAAACTATAATAATGACTATTTATTAACATCGTTGTTAATAGTTACGATGTAATTTAATCAAACTCTTTTACATAACGTCTCAAACAAGGGTGATATCATTCCAATCGATAGCTGTATATGAATTTCCATTTACAAGAAATATCGTTAAGCGTTCGCAGCGAGGACGCTTACTCATTGTCACATAAAAAGCTTCCTCCATGCACTGTAAACCATGAAAACGATACATTCAGTTACTTTTCGCTTGTCATGTCATGATATGGCAGTTTTACTGACTACCCTCACTGTGACGTTGGCAAAAACTTTGAGTGCGCAAGAAACAGATTGTGATACCTTGTACATACATGTACTACTTATATAAAACTAGTGTTTGGAAGTTTTAGCAAATTTTCATTCTATTTTATCCTACTTAAGGAATGACTTCCATGATTCAAAATGTCTTTTGTCCATCTCCTTTGGCCAACATAATTACCGTAAATTGGCACCAATTTAGTAAGTATGTTTTCCTTTTCCACGACCCTATCTTTCGTCTAAGAATCATCCACTGCTTTCTGAATTATAATTTCATTTACCATCCCTGTCTTGGTGTACCAGATGCTAACATTCACTCATATTTTTTCTAGTTACATAATTTTCATATCCTCTTACATGAACATACCAAGTCAGATGGTGTCCCAGTATCTTTTTTGCTACCAGTGCCCCTTTCAAACTTTCACATAGGTATTTTAGGCATATCACTTTTTACTTATTTATTGTTGGTTATCGTTTGTACATACCTAATTTGAGCACTTATTTAAAATATACAGGGCACAAACGCCCGAAATTGGCAACTATTTAACACGCTAGTTGTTCACATTCACAATTTATAATCTCTCAACTCGACAGTCAGCCCAACGGACATTTTGGGAGTTTAGTTTTCACTTGTTGTGTGGGAGTTTGTTTTTACAATAGAGGCACCGTTTAACTTTGGGAACATGCTGGCTTGTAAATGTGATACATGAGGGATTTTTAATACTTTGTTTACGTTTTAGGGTATTAAAGTTAAACTGTAAAAAATCATAACTCGTGTACGCAAAGGGGTGATTTAGATAGAGAGATGTTCTACCTGTGGCCTTTGCCTCCTGTATATTTGTGTGAGACGCCTTACTCGTGTATCGTTATTAATTGCTAAAATTATGATGAAACATTTTTTTTATACATTATAGAATTGACATAAAAACAATGTATGTTACCAGAAAAGGCACTTCACAATATATCCATCCATTGATGTTCAACCTCACAAAAAATACTCGTATTTGTAGCATAGCAATGATTTTGTGCAGAAACAGAGAAATATCTTTGTTTACGAGTATTACACGGTTCCGCCCCGCCTCTTCTTGGTTCGCTTGACTTTTTCCGTTCCGGGTGATCTGTTAAACAAATTGTACCTATCGGTAAGTTTTTTGTCTATTTATTTTACTGTACAAATGTTTTATATCCGAAAAAATATTTATTGTACCGAATAAAACGTAAAATGTTGCAAGCGTCAATCTACCAGCGCTAATGGGTGCTTACAAGTGCTTTAGCTATTACGTAGAAAATAAGTCCCATCTCTACGTAGTAGTAGTTTTCTAGGGCAACAATTCATCAACCCGTTTGTAAGAATACTATCATTACAACGTCATAATATGACCAACATTATTGGACCTATCTCTTTGCTGTTAATGGTGAAAGATTGAAGCAGATCTAACTATCGTACTTGAAGGGAACAGGACCTTATGAACTCGAAGCGTTCAGAATTCCTTGTATGAAACTCCGTACTGCAACGCATACGCATCTTGTATCGACCGTTAGTCCCACAACTCATTCGCATGCGGAATGTGTCATGTGACATATCTATGGCAAAAATTTAAATGCGGCATGTGACACTGGCATATGCTGTCTCACTTTAATTTAGCTAGATGTGATATTTGCATCCTTGTCGGTATCGGTCAGCCGCATCCCTGCCGCATGCGAATGCGTTGCTAACAGCGTAACCACTCATGAAATAAAGCTGTTTTTACTTTGTGTTTAGTACATTGCAGACTGCAAAAGTTTATGCCTCAGGTACTCTTCTTACTTTCAAAGAGATTGTACGTAAAATTGTCGCTTGCATTGCATTCACTCCTTTCATTTTACTGATATGAGTAACAAGGACGGCTTACTCGATAAACTATCTTACAAGGTTGCTAAGATACACAGAATGATTATGTAACTACCAAAAGATCGCGATTACAATGGATTCCATGGTAAGCGCTTACTTTGTCCATAAACCTGATCTCTCTCCAGCTATGCTTTTGCACCAACTGAAAACGAGAGTGAAGGAATAGAATAACCTTGTTGATGACGTACAATATTTATCACTTTGTTTGTCCCGTGTAGATAGCTAACCTCCGTAGTGGTCGAATATGGAAAGGATAACATTATTCTTTTCAAAATATTATTCTGGCGCTATTAACAATTGCAATACAAAAGTGTTGAAGTAATAGCCCTGTTTCTTTTCCTAGTAATTAAGACTGCGTCTGAGAAACTTTCGGAGACCGGAACAGCGTCGTCCGTGGAGTAGCTTTAGATGTGAAAGTTTTTCCGTAACCATTCTCGACTGTAATTGGAATGACTGGTGAAAAAATTCATGTAAACTAATATATTTGGGCTTTATAAAAGTATAACTTATCATCAATATCATCATCATTATCGGCCAAAGGACGTCCACTGCTGAACACAGGCCTCCCCCACGGTTTTCCACAACGACCGGTTGTGAGTGGTCTACATCCAGTACGATCCTGCGATCTTTACAAGGTCGTCTGTCTCTTGCGCAGTTTCCCGAACGCTGCCCAGCCGAATTGGATTCGTCGATTGACCTCTTTCTTAAAGTTGGACCTACCTAATTGGATCACTTGTCCAAGGTAAACGTACGAGTCGACAACTTCTAGAGTTGAGTTCCCAACAGCTACTAGATTGGGTACAACACGTACACGATTTTATTTTATGGTTGCAGGTGTGCCTCATAGATATTTTAGCAAGAATTACTTTTAGGAAAATTATTATGTAGTCACCTGTTAAAACTCGGTCAAAAGTACAAAATCATACTAAAAACAACAGCCTAAGTTGCTTACTTGGCAAGTTGATAACCAATTTTCTTGCTTCCTTATCTGTCTCTTTTACTCTTGCCATTAGATATTATGGAGTAAAAGAGAGCAATGGATGACGTCATTACTTGAATCGACTAGCAGAATACGATCTTAGGCTTTCCGATAATTTATTCCCATGAACATCATGAATATTCAAACGAAACACCAACTTGCTGTTGATTTTACGAAGTATTTAGCGTTTGCTTATTTATTATAATTTAATTCACTTAGATCCATGATAATAGCGTTTATTGTTTTGAAATTGAGCGTAATTGTTAAATGAGTGAATTTGTTTTAAATAATTCACAAAATTCATGATTCGCTTTGAAAATATTTCTTTGGACAACCCAAGGATGCTTTTGTAATTATCCGTATACGATACGTAGGTACAGTCGCCAGCACATCAGGTTACCCAATTTTGTTGAGAAATAGCCCTTATTACAACTGCATAAGATACCGCAGTGTTTACATTGACGTGCTGCACGTAGTGAAGTGAGTAACCTGACGTGCTGTCGACATCAGGTTACCCATTTTTGTTGCAAAATAGCCCTTATTACATACTGCGTACCTTGACGTGCTGTTGTCCGTACTTATGTAGTTCGGGAATTAAAGTGATGAAAAAAATGATGAAGAGTATTTATGAGAAAAACAACTTATTCAAAAGCGAAACCGTTACCTTGAGTCAGGAAGGCGATGATGTTGAATAGCTATAATTAATTTAACCAATTTTAGATGAGTGCATAACAATCTCTCTGCATGACCTAAAGTCTAAAGGTATGATATGGTATTTATTGATTTAGTATTATTGATTTAATATTAAACATGTGCTGTTCTATGTAGTTATTTAGTATCTACACTATATATTTTCTGCTACTATTTACTTGTAATCGATTGTTTTATTAAGTGATTTTTGTGATTTTATACGGGGTGGAGGGCTAGCAACCTGAGCGGCAGGAGCTTTTCTAATTCAGGTGTTAGCCCGCCATAATCTGTGGTGTATTTTACTTGTGCAACTACAATGTTTCTATTTACCAATTTGTTGTACATCTAACTTGATATAATTAAGTTAAGCTAATATCACTAGCTATAGTTCACATCTGTAATTCTGTATCACTATATTTTGTAACATTTATGGCGAGAAATAAATCTTATCTTATCTTATCTTATCTTATGACTGGGAGAGAATGCTTTTAGCATTAAGTCCACCTTTTGTACACTTTTACTTGTACATTAAAGTTTTTAAATAATTAATACTTAAACCTATTTCAAAATATATATTTACCGCAACTATTTCATTTCCAACACCTATGGGTTGGCTGGAAGAGATCTCTTTTAGGAATAAGTGACTTCTTGAATTTTCTGTACATCTTTTAAGTGCAATAAAGAATACAATAATAAATAAATGAGTGATTTAGTTGAAAGCGAAAGCGTGTAACGTAATACCGCTCATATAAACGCTTAAATACGAATATATACCTTTTTAAACATAGGCAGATATTTGATTCTGAAACGTGGAGTCAATAAGGAAAAGCTTTACCGTCTCCTATTAATTTAACTTCTCTACATTATGGATATGAAATGTCAGCAATCTCAAACAAATTAAATGTCGTTTTCGTATTTTGTTTGGCAAAATAAACATCCTGTTTGATATGATTAACATTCGTATAAAGGTTTTTACCTACGACACTGTTGCAAACCATGCCCGTGCTAGGAACGTATGACAATGTTCCCACTAGACCGTTCCGTTACCGACTAACATTGTCGCGTGTCATGCACGGAGCGTGTTAGCACCGACAAAATACACCCTTGCTCGCTCTCACTCTCATTCGCTCTCACTTTCTCTCGCTCTTGCTCCATATTGCAAAACATACGAGTATGATACCAACGTTTTTTTTTTTCGAAATCAAACTAGTGGCTAAAAGTTCCCCAACACGGCACAACAAGGCTCTGATGATTTATAAAATATCTCAACTTATATGCCAAAACTTACTTTATGACTGTCATAAACTAATTCTCAATAGTTTATTTTTGTTTTTATAGTGTTTTGTCACCATGTCAATTCCTCGTCTGTCACAGGTTCACAGTTGTCTTTTTACAAGTGCAATTTATGTAATTCTCAATACTCAGTAGGCTTCTCTAACTCAACAACACACTTTTGTTAGGGTCGTTTCTCACTGAGACAACCCGTATTTTGCAGATACTGTTTTCTGCAGTATGCCGTTTAGTAGAACACGCATTTTAATGCTAATATTCATACGATATTCCGTTTGCAGTGACCAGCAAAAAACAGATACCTGTTTAAAGCTGATCCAGTTTTGTCATTAAACTGGAACAGTTTTACTTCCAAAATGACAGTATGCATATACACAGTTACCATGGTAACGCTGTGAAAGATAGGAAAATACAGCGCGCCACTTTCAGTAAGTGAAAGCGAGATAGACTGTTGGCAGGACTCAGTTGACGGGCAACCGAACAGCAAAAAAACTGCCGTGTGACACAAAAATTTTCTGCAGGATCCAGTAATGCAGTGATCCCGCAGAACCGGACTGCCGTGGGAAACGGCCCTAAGGCCAACTCCACGAACTACAAACCCATTAATAAACCCGGAACATGGGCTCCTAAACATCTAATTTATTTGCCATGTTGGAACACGGCAACTTTTAGTATAAATTCTGATACACTTTCGCATCTGGATAAATAATTTTGACCCTGCTTTGGGTCAGTATTTTGCACTTTGCAATATTTCATCCCTGCTTAAACTAACGAACTTCTAAATAGGTAAGCGTATCAATAATTTGAGGACTACACTTCGAAATACCAAATATCTAATTAGTTCTTTTGATGGAGAATAAAAGCTGAATCGACACGTTAGTTACTTGACGTTAGATCATATTCTTGCATAATTTCGAATAGGCTATTGTAAAAACATTATAAAGATTTTTTTAAATGTCATCGAATTTGAATACTTAAAACTCTTTTTAGGCGAACACTTCCTTTTATGAGTCGGTGCCCTGATGGATGCTTGAGATGGGCAATGCAATGGCACCGACTCGAAAAAGAATGTGTTCGCTTTAATTGGTGTTTTAAGAATCAAGAGATTATTTGAGACTTATTTTAATACATTTTCTTTTCGAAGTCGGTAGGTAGGTAATCAAGTCCACTAAACTTCTTTCGTAATAAAAGATGGGTGCCCTGATTATAACACCTGTTTTTTTAATATAAGATTTTTAATTTTGGTTGATTCAACTATCCTTGAAAGTGACCGAACCTTGATGATTACTTGACCAAACAGCTATTAGGAGGAGTCGAAGTTTGAACGTCCGACGTGCCAGAGGTCTCTTGAGATTTGACAAATAAATACGGGTACAGAAGCTTCACTGTTTGAGAAATTAAGTAAATACCTATAGTATAGGCATGTGGAGCTTGCGGGTGGCAGTTCGCAAATAGCATACGTAAAGTCCGTTTTTCTTTGCTTGGCGACTACTTTTTATAATATAATAATTTTAAAATATAAACTTTGTGATGGACGAGGAATCGAACCCCGTGTCCTACGCTATCGTACTAGGATACGGGGTCACGGGGTCACGAGTCACGATTGCTTTTTACAAGTGCAATTTATATTATTAAGTTTGTATAGTGACAAAACACTATGACAAAAAAACAAGTACTTTTTGTAACTTAAAAAAAGTATCAGTGAATAAGATCGATTCACTATTTTACATATTTCAAAAGATCTCTGTTTTCCACGATGAATTACAATATGTAGGTTGTGAAGTATATTGATCATAATCAATGCTTGAACGCATAAACACTAACCATAAAAATAGGTAGAAATGCGGTACATAAAATTAAAGAATCTTATCTTGTCTTACAAGGTCGTCTGTCCTTCTTGTCCATTCTATTCTTATTTAATCTGTGCCATGGGACAATCGTGTCCCATTAATTCCAGCACCTCACTGCGTCGGATTGATTTATACTCCCCATTTAATTACTTGCACAACTTCGTTCAGTGTTTAATATTGCTCTTTGATTTAATTTAGTCGAGTTTGCTCTGTAATCGAGACTATGGTAAATAACAGAATATTGCATTTGAAAAGGCGTCTGAGCCGAAAATAATACAGAACATTTAAAAGAAATGGAGGTTGTAGTAAAGTTAGTCTGTCACGTCCCACTGCTGGGCAAAGGCCTTACCGCAACTATGAGGTAGTTTGATCCATACTCCACCACGCGGACTCAGTGCTGATTGGTGGAAGGGTGTTTGCAAGGAAAGCGACTAACGACCTTCCGAAGCACGGAGATGCTTTGTGAAATACGTCACTTATTTTTTTTTTTATTTAAGAACTTTATTGCACAAGTAACAGTGTACAAAAGGTGGACTTATTGCTAAGTACTTAATAATTAATAATAATACTACTTAATAATAATACTTCATATACTTATATTGTCAGAATGGTCACCCATCCAAACACGACCGCGCCGTGTACGTTACTTAGCTTCGGTAATTACTACTTTTAAGCGCTGACACCACTGCGCTACAAGCACCACTCGGTAGGTGTAGTAGTGTTACCTTAACACTATCCGATTTTATAATTCAAGAAATAGTAATGTAAGGTTTGTTTGAAATAGTTACGTTCTCTAATAAGAACGAAATATCATGATGTAAACATAATAAAAAAAAATATGAGTGAATTTTGATTGTTGATATTATTAAGTTTTCACTTGATTTTTCAATTAAATGAAGCCGTTGTAAGGATAATTATAAAGATCGTTTAATATTTATATGAGTTTTATGAACAGTGTTATTAATTTAAGGGAGTAAATATGTTTAAAAAAGTAATTAACAGCGTATGGTGAACTTTGAATGCAGAACCGTAGATTTTTATAATTGAATGTTCAAAAGTAATTGTATATTTAAAAAATATAAACAGCGTGTAACCTTTAACTGAACAACAAGTTGAATCTATGATTCTACAGAGTTTACGTAGGAAACTTGACCTGGTCATAGTGCTTTAAAATGATTTAACTCTGAGATATAGTAATCCAAAGTTATAATCCCTAATCAATGTTTATCAAAATCGCTAACTCGTTGTAGTAAATTAAAAGACTTATAAAAAGTCGTACCAACCCAAATAATGTAATCACTTGTAAGTTGAATAAAGTTTGTTTATCATTATCAGTAAATTACAATGTCAAGTTCAATGACTGAACACATTTGTGATCATTGCTGTTCCGATTAATTTTGTTAGAAAAAAAAACAATATATTAACTTTTCATCATACTTAATTAAAACCATTTAGAAATAATAACTGGTTACTTAAAAAGTCTATATTTTAAAATTTGCCACACCCTGTATTATCATAAACCTTATAAAATTATTTATTTCTTTAAATTTGGTATTATAATTAAAGTCTCCGCATTCCTGCATGAGCATTGCCACAAACAGCTCGTTTTTGCTTGCAAAATTATCTCTGCCGTTAACTCACTAGACCTTTTTAGGATTCCTACTACTAAGACATACTACGGTAGGGCAACTTACCAAGACTTCGCTGTTTGTCCTTCCGTATGTCACCAGGCTGTATCAAGAACTGCGATAGCTAGACAGTTAAAATTATCCCAATTCATGTATTTCAGTGGCCGCTATAACCATAAATACTTAAAATAAAATAAACAAGTACACAAGGGGGCTCTCTCTCCCATTCAATAAACGCGTTTTTTTGCTCAATAACAATATTCACCTATTTTGTTTACCTAGTCAATGGTACGGAACCTTTCGCCCGCGAGTCCGACTTACACTTAGATGGTTTTTATTAAATTAGTTTCCGAATAATCTGTAACTCCGCAACTGACCGCTTTATTAATACGGACTGAGGATCGTGTTCGCCCGCGGCTAAGCCTCTTGCTAGCGGAGAGTGGGGCCTACTCTGAAATACTTAAAATAAGGGTGTTGGGGTGGTTCGCACCACGAATTTTTCGGGCCGCGGGGTGAATCGCACAAGTGTCGTTTCAGAATGAGTTGTTCGCACCGCAGTGCATTAAGGGAGATTTGCACTGCCGAACCGAACCAAACTGATGGCGATGCGAATAACCCATTCTGAAACAGAACTTGGGTGATTTACCCCGTGTGGTTCGAGAACCTTGTGTGAAACGCCCCAACGTACTGTGACTCGCTAAATGGATATCGCTTCTGATGCAAACCAATTCTGATGAATACCTCCTAATTTAAAAGTGATAACTAACTAGGTGGCGCAGCGGTGAGAGGGTCGCATTTTAAAGCGACGGCTGCGCCAGAGGTCCCGGGTTTAATTCCCGGGTCGGGCCAAAAATGTTTTTCTGTTAAAAAATTCTCAGGGTAGCCTGGAGTTCGGAAGTTGGCGGTGTTTCACCCCCGCACCTCGCAAAGCACGTAAAGCCGTTGGTCCTGCGCCTGATCTCTCTCTGGTCGTGTCAAATTGCTGTCCCATCGGACTATGGGAGTGAAAGAATAGAGAGTGTGTTTGCGCACACACTTTTGCACTATAGTATGTCCCGCGCAGTCGGTTAGTCGTTGTGACTGGCCACCGAAGTCGAAATCGGCTAGGGGGACTATTATTTTATAAGTCGGTAAAAACGGACATGTTTTTCATAGTAGACCCCACAAAGGACCGCTAAACCTCTGAGATATACATCTGTTTGCGCGAGGCTTACGCTTGATTTATTATAGAACTTGTTCCGCCGAAATGAGACGCCCTTTGGAATATCGATTGAGAATTAACTAAGATGCGAGTTGGAGTTTTGATCAGCCGAAAAATTTGGGTCAGAGTTTATGTTGGTTTTACGGGTGTTGACGTGCCAATCTCTAACTTTTATTATGTTATTTTTTATGAAGAAGGTGACACTTCATAGAATAATGTGTCTGTTACATAAAATTGTACTTATCTTATAATATCCCAACGTCGCTTTACCAGTGTTTTTTTAGTCAAGTTAATTTAACCCCCGAAGCAAAAAAGAGAGGTGTAATAAGTTTAACGTGTCTGTCTATGTATCTGTTTGAGGTATCGTAGCTCGCAAATGGATGAACCTCGGTGATATGAATGTGATACTTCAACGATATTGAAAGTATCGTTCAAGTAACACAGTCTAAGGTAGGTTAGGTAACTGTTGTTTACCTCAAAGAACGGACCGTAACCACTGGTAGCAACATTTAACCATTAATTGAATTAAATATAGTTCACGCCACGCTTAGAGCAAATGCACTCTTTTAGTGCAATTTATCATGTTCATTTCCTCTGTTAAAAATGCCTCCGATTTGTCTCCGCTTACAGCTAATCCAACGAACAACCATCTACTCTGTGTACGTACAAACTCATCCTCGTAAACAGATTAAGGGTGCAAGTTCCAAGACCCGACAAGATGGAGGAAGCACGTTCCGGTGTTTCAGCTGTTTTATTATGCACACGGATTTCAGGTTGTGTAATAACCTTTTTATTTACTCTTTGATAACTTGAAACTTAGTTGCAGAATGCAGGCAAGAGATTTAATCTTGCATTGTTGGTTCATTTGTAAGTGACACAATGTTTTGAGTTTTTGATAAAATACACGGTGTCCGAATAAGGATGCTGGCTACAGCGTTCAATTATTTATGGGAATCGTTAATGTCGTCAGTTTTTGAAACCCTGGAAGTAAGAACTTAGACAGAACTTGGCTACCAAAGGCTCTGCTTGCTTGACAGTGCGACTTCCAATTAACTTGCAAGCGCTTGCAATACTTAGGTTCTTTAGGCAATTTCTCAAGAGTCACGAGCATAGCAAATAGCAATAGTCATAGCGATCGCTTTACGATAAGTAATGCGACCGCCAAATACCAAAATCTCTGCGGGCAGAGATCGCTGCAACTCAACGCTGCAAATTGACAATTTAAAGCGCCTCGCTTTACAGCGCTTTGCGTTTGATTATGCGGTGACGACACACGTTAAAGACGAAAGCGGATTTTCTTCGGGTGTTGAGAGAGAAATCTCACAACATTGATGAGTGACGCAGCCTACGCGTTAAAGAAAGCTATTGCAAATTTCAACAGACTCAGACGACAATGCGTCGGTGGCCGAGTGGTATAGGCATGCGCCTGAATAGCGTTAGACACAGGATTAGATTCCTTGTCTGACACAGTTGCTTTTAACAAGTGCAGGAGCTCTATTTTTGAATCACTCGCTTCAAGATGGCGAGTGATTTTCGTTCGAAGATGAATTAAAATTTATATAAAAAAAACTCGTTTTCGAACGAAAATCACTCGCCATATCCAAGCGAGTGATTCAAAAATAGGGCCCCAGAAGCTCTATTTTTGAATCACTCGCTTCAAGATGGCGAGTAATTTTCGTTCGAGAACGGGTTATTTTCTTTTACTTTTAATTAATGTTCGAATGAAAATCACTCGCCATCTTGAAACAAGTGATTCAAAAAAAGGGCCCCAATTCATACCATCTCATTAATTGTCACGTCATAATTTCTCGTACATCTCATAAATCTGTTGCACATAGAAAGTGGGTTTCCAAAAAACCTCATCCGCTGTGAAACAACTATATCTATTTTGCAAGCTACAATGTTTCCGCTACAGAAAATAGCACCTCAGAAACTAAGAGTCACTTGATAGTCAGCGATACTGTTGACGCAGTAACGATGTATTGGAGTCATATATAAAGGGCAAGATTCTTCGTTTCAATAGGATATATTACACATAATATAGTAAGAACATGATATAGGATCAGTAGATCTCATTGTATTTATTGATGGTTTGCTATCAACTTCTTGCCACCTATGTAAAACCGTGTTTTAGGCAAAAAAATTCCGTTTAATTTCATTATGATTATAAATAAAATTAGTGACATTCAGTCAGAGCTGCGAACCATATGTCCGATATTCTTTTGGTCCTGGGTGTTCTTAACGCTAAACCAACTATGTGACTTGGCTTTATTGACGCATTAATAATTAGATTCGACTGCTAAGAATTAGACACAAAAGGTAAAGCATAGAGACATATGGACGTTGTAAAAACACATAATTTATGATAATTTTGATCACAATAATCCATTAGAATCCATTCTCCCACTGATTTTTCTAGGTACTTTCCAATGCAAGGGGCAGGGGTGTTACGAAACGCTACTTAAACTATTAAATTAATTAATAATATTTATTAATTATACTATTCAGCTATAGTATACTAAACCTTTGTTACTAACTTACTTATTTACTAAAAACCATTTACGTGCTAGTTGAGCTTGTATAAAAAAATACTATTTTTACAAAACATATTAAATTTTACAGAATAAAGTAAAAATAAAACAAAAAAGAGAGAAAATAATAAAAAGATGGAAACAAAGTAAAATACGGTTTATAAACTAAGCTACACCCCGTCAAACCGTTTATGTCAAACTATTAACAATAATATTCCACAGTTTTTTAGAGGTATCTACATTTAAGTCCACAATTATACCATGTCTTACTATTACAGTTATGTCATAATAACTCGTTACTAATGTAAAAATATGCAAATTAGCTCCGAGTCAAAGAAAGCTACAGACGTCGCTAAACGTCACGGGGCCGCTAGTAGTTTTTTAATTAAAAACAGACATTGAACGTCTTCCAACAATATTTGCACTCCCATTTTGCTAGAACCATACTTCAATACGCCAACTGCTAACTGACCGGCGCTCGCAAAGAGTTCTCGTCGACTCAAGGAACGAATCACAAACGAGTCAAGAGTCCCTGGTTCAGTTCCCGAGTGCTGAGGCTAACGATGATAACGATCACTCGGTGGTTCTGGGTTTATTTTTATCTTATTCAGACCTCGGTTAGGTATTTGCGGGTTTATTTGAACGCGGGGCTGATGCGCGTTTGTTTTGCTTGTTATTTCTGCTGAGAAGAAAGTAGCTCTTTTTATTTTGTTTCGGTCTTGAATGAGGCTTTTATTACAGTTGTATTTTTTTTTCTACAATATACCAAAAATATATTTTTACGGTCATCATTCAATGTAGGTCTCAGACAGCAACAGTATATAGCACCACTTTTAATGTCTTTCCTGCTTCTTTTTAGGTAATGCCAGTGATCTCTGTGTTCAGATACAAAAAAAAATCTATTAGATATCTTGTAAAAATTATGTCCAACGGCTTAGTCATTGAATAGTGTGCAAAAAGTGCAGGTTTGATTTTCGCAAACATAGTTTCTTAGAGTGCATATTATTCTTTACATTTAATAATATTATTACAAGCATTCAGAACTATTGCTGTTTTGCAATTTTCCACTTATCCATTTCGATAATACAAAAACCAAAATCAGTAATATTTATCATTAAGTTTAATTTTCATTCAATCTGAAATCGATGACAATTGAATACTAATCCCCATATCAAAGAACATTGCTTCTGCTACGAAATTTATATTAATTTATCGTTTTATACTCGACCATAATGGACTTACCCACTTTTTGATGGCAATATACTAAGAAAATTGTATAAAGAATATTCTTGTAAATACCTTTCCGGGAAACCAAATTGGATGCGAAATTTTGATGCCCTTTGATATTTGCTTTCTCTACAATATTTTGTCATGTCATGTTATACGAAAATGAAAATGCTCACATATGTACAACAAGTTCCACGAATTTCTTAATATCTTACTTGATGACTTGTTTAGCAGTAAATGAAATTTTACCCTTGGAGAGATGAATTTGGAAAAAGTCTTGCAGTGGGGAGTTAAGATGGGCTTATCTTTTAAATACTACAATATTCAGTGACTATCCTGTGCAAGTTATCCCTGCCATCAAATGAGTGTTAGATAGCAGCAACATCATTCATACTCAGAAGGCTGTTGATTTATAATATCTATAGAATAGAAGAGTTCCACGTTTCCTTGTCACAGAGGAAGCGAGTGTTTAATACTACATAATGTAGGTAATTTAAATGTTCATATCGACATTACCTTACTATTTACAAGCTTTAAAAATATAAACTCAATGTGTGTAATGGAATAACATAATATTTGAGTAAATTTATTTAATAAGGCATCCCACTTTGGAACTAAACACGTGAATTTCGTAAGTGTATGTATATTTATTTGTTAGTCTACGAATTCCTCGAAAACTAAAAGTCATGGCGAGATGATTTTTTTTTCATTCAATGAGATATCCCATTTCAATTATCAATTTTAGTTTCATCAAAATCCGTCCAGTAGTTTTTGAGATAGTAAGGGTAATAACTAATCCGGTTTAATTGATCCAACAAGTACTTCCTCAATCGATTCTATACCCCACTTCGTACAAGTCTTACCAAAAGAGAAAGTTGTAAATTTGTTTGCAAAGCACACAGTCTTATTTGATCGAAGTTTCGGCGACCGGTCACGAAACTTGGGTCTTATTGAGAAAATTGACTTGATGGTTAACTCTGTAAAAACCAATCGCGAAGTTTCATTTATATTTTATTGACTTTACCACCATGATTATATACAAAGACTAAAACTAGAGCTATGTTATTAAGATCTTAGTTAGTCAGCAAGCAAAAATATCTTGGCCCTCTGTCCACATTCATAAAACTAACTAAATATGTGTTTGTTAGCCCAATAATCCCGATAAGCCTGATGAGGAGCGTCCTTTGTTAATAAATACCGTTCGAGATTCCCTTTTTGGTTCTCGCGACTTATAGACCAGGAGCCAGGATTAATAAATAAAAAAATAATATAAAAAATAAATGTGTGTCTGTGCAAACAAAACGAAGGTCAAGAGCGAGAACCCTTTAAAAATATTCCTCTGAAACTTTATTTATAAGTACCTACCAGGAACCATACGAAGATATTAACCGACCATTTTTAGGTTTCGTAGCCAAAGGGTTTACCCTAATAACGGGACCCTATTAAGACTTCGCTGTCTGTCCGTCTGGCCCACCGTCCGTCTGTCTGTCCGTCCTTCTGTCCGTCTGTCTGTACGTCTGTCTGTCTGTCAGTCTATCCGTCCGTCTGTCACCAGGCTGTATCTCAAGATCCGCGATAGCTAGACAGTTGTATTTTTCACAAATTATAACCACAAATACCAAAAATAAAAATGTAGCTTTTATACACAAAACGCCATTTTTTGCCTATTGCTCTAGTCAATGGTACGGAACCCTTCATGACATACTGACAGCAATCAATAACGGAGATATAGTTTTCTAATTGGTCGTGTAATTTTATTCTTGGCTTAAAACTAAAAAAAATGTTTGTAATGACGGGTTCTGAGTTTAAATGCAGCTATGCGCACCACATCTTATTAACCACCGACGCGAAGAAAGAGGAGTGTTACAAGTTTGACGTGTCCCTCTGTGGTATCATGTCGCTTTCATACGGATGGACGGATTTTCGTTGACTTTTTTGTGTCATAGATAATTTTATCCCGAGTGCTCTTAGCCTTGTTTTATGAAAATCTGTTCAGCCGTCTGTAGATCATAAATTTTACCGATTTCTAGCTTTCCCATCGATTCAAAATTTGGTACTTTTGGTATGGTTACCATGGCCTTAAATATGGTATGTGTTGGAAGGTTTAAAAAAAAACTTTTATAATTATTGATGTCGCAATTCACTGCTACTGACTTCACAGCGCGTAAAGCAACTACAAAAATGGCTAACAAAAGAATTCGCATGCAGTTATTTTGCAATTAAAGCATTCTACATTCAAGTACCTGACGGGAAATTCAAATCATGGTAAATGTCAGTCCCCTGTCCCTTTTCCTACAACCTCGCACCCGTCTCACGTATGCCTCGGACGTACCGTATTGAATTTTGGTCACGTAAAATCTTTGTATTTTCTCCATCTCCTGTCTCTTATTATTATTAGGGTGCCTCAACTTATTTACTGTATCGCTGTATTAGTTTAAACTAAGGAGGGAGGTACGTGCCTCTTGGGGATGATTTTTATTTACAAATGAGAGAGTTTTTTGTGGGTACGGTTTAGTTTTGTTTGTTTGAACAAGCTTTTCATGGCTTGCTGAAATTTGTATTTTGTACTTCGTTGTTAAAATAATATATGTATTCAGCCTTACTATTTTTTTTACTTAAGTTGTTAGAAAATCGTAAATGGGTGAATCGATTTTAATTTTTACATATTTTTTAAATATTAATTTATTTACAATACACGTTTGCTAAAATTAGTAATGTAAAATTAAATGTAGCCTTAATCATAACAATTAACTAAATTATTATTAAATTTGATGTTTTATGTTGAATAAAAACAAGTAACACATAATCTACCTATATTATTTTTTTAAGTAAGTATACGACTAAAGGCCTGTTTCACAATGTCTTAATAAGTTCTGTTTAATAAGTAAGTTTAAATAATTATCAGGTTAATGCTTGTCGATGGTACAACCTTAACAACAAATGGTTCTCAAATCATGATGAGAGCAAACAGTGAGCCGCTGCTCCTAGTCTTATAATAGCTGATATTATATAGGCTATGTCTATCTTTAATCTATAGGTACTAATAATAGAAAAATATTTCTGGGATAAATAGCCTATTTATTGGGAAAGGCCTTAGACTATAAATATAACGCCACGACGGGTGGCAAGGGAGTTAAATTAAAATGCACGGACGTAGTTGCGGGGACAACGAGTCAAAGACAGACGGGGGATAGATCTAAGTGTTACTGCTGTGATCGCCTACACATTTTTAGGGTTCCGTAGCCGAATGACAAAAATCGGAACCCTTATAGTTTCGTCAAGTCTGTCTGTCTGTCTATCTGTCCGTCCGTATGTCACAGCCACTTTATCAACAAAAACTTTCAATGAAAATTGGTTTGAGCGAAATCGAACAAGTCGTTTTTGAGATAAAGCACATTTTCATCAACCGCAAATATAACTTTGTCTTTCATACAAACACTATAAAAAAAACAAAGTTATATTTGCGGTCTATAATCGGCTGCCCCGGCACTGCAGCGCGTCGGGTATGTTCGCGGCGGCGCGCACCGACTGCTTCCACGCATGTGTCCGCAAGCGGTGCGCGTCGCTGGTGCGCCGGGTGCGGGCCAGCTCCAACGCCGTCCTGGCCATGATTGCTAGCCGGCTGGATTGCCCTTATATACGGCACTGTTCGAAAAGACATGTGACGGCAATTCGTGTTTAAAGATTTTATTCAATTGACTATACAACTATTTTTAATTATTTTAATTTGTAATTTGGATTTTTAATGGTAGTTTTATAATTTTATAATTTTGATTTTAGTTTCAAACTACTGTAAAAAAAAATTGACATTTTTATTTAATTTTTATGTATATAAGTTTAAAACCAATTTTTATTTATTTATTTTATATTCAATATTCAATTTCAATTAATATCAATTGTTGTTAATGTGTATGGGTTTTATGTTGCCTGAATAAAGATTTTAAATTAAAAAAATTAAAATTAATTTATAATATAACTTTGTCTTTCATACAAACACTATGAAAAACAAAGTTATATTTGCGGTCAACAAAATATTGCGCTATTTTGGCTAAGTGGAAGTAAGAATCCCTAATTCAGTTAAAGTTTGCACGGAACCCACAGTGCGCGAGTCTGACTCGCACTTGGCCGGTTTTTTGTACACGACGGGAGGCAAGGGAGTTAAATTAAAATGCACGGTTAAATTAAATTAATAATAGGAAGCCTTCTTGAAAGGCATGATTCATTCACTTACTTTCCTGCACCACGAGATATTGTGTTGGAAATATATTTTTCCATTTATTTACCAGCCAGTTTAACCCTCCCTATACCGAAAAAGCTTCCTTTTTCACTTATCAGGCGTAAATGATCCAGGGTCATACCATCGATCCCTAACAAAATTAGCCGTATCAACTTATCCCTACACCTAGCCCGGCAAAACAATGATCTACGGTTATGAGGTCAAGAGGCCACGGCTTGACTGAGAGCGGGGATCTGAAAATAAACTGTTGGACTTTATTATGCTATAAGTTTAAATACAGAATAGAATAGAAAATACATGTATTTAAGTACTATTCTTATACTGATTCTGAAACCTTAGTTCATGAAAATTATGACGTTCACGTCTTGTAAAGACCAATGTCTTATGTTCAATTTTACAGCTAAAATCCTATTTTATTATAGTTTCTATATAGCTTCATTCTGTAACTTAAATGCTTTAAAAGTTAATTACGTCAACACTTACCTATATTACTTAACCTCTAGATAATGCCATTCACCAAGGCGCGCGCTATCATTCATCCAATAGTTTATAGTACATGTTTGCAGGCTTTTGACAATATTTACGTGCTTTCGTGGATGGCACTATCCATAACTGCTGTATTTTTTTAATATAAAGCCAGCGAACGTTAGTCTACATATACTGCAGTTTAAAAGTTCCCATTGCCTTTTACAAAAATATCCCATAAAATCAGTCCTTCAAGTTATCGCTTTCACACAAGCCCCAGCCCCTCTCATGTAACCCAGACACGATAAGGGATATTTTACACAAGCTTAATTTTCCGGCTGCGTGAGAAATTGAGATTAAAAATTAAACCGCTTTACTAGGTTTTATAGCAAACATGATACTATAATAACGGCAAAATATAGACGCTTTGCCCAGATTAGTAGCCGGAATAGAGGTCAGGCTGAACCGATTTAGGGGTTTTGAGATGAAGGTGGTTACGTTATGGTCGAATATTTCAAAGGTAAAGCTATTTTGGAACATATGCAACACGGAAATCTGAATGTTGAGGTGATATTCAGTTTTGTTTGAGTAAAGGTGCAGATACAGTATTGTGTAGATTCCTCATTGTTACGTTGCTAAATTGAAGAATATATGCTAACCTCTTTGTTAACATACCACTGTTAACATGGAAAAGTTTAAGCCTTATGTACGGACGACAGCACGTCAAGTTAAACACTGCGGTATCTTGTGCTGTTGGTGTAAGGGCTATTTTTCAACAAAAAATTATGATCTGATGTGCTGGCTGCACATATGTACAAAAATATTACTACTTCTACTTAAACTCTTGCAGGCAGTAACTTTATTGCATGCTAGTTAGACGTATGAAAAGTATCTTTTATGTTTTCGATTCTTCGACCAAATCCGAATTGTAAAGATCGCAGGATCACACTGGATGCAGACCGCTCACAACCGATCGCTGTGGAAAACCGTGTGTGAGGCCTATGTTCAGCAGTGGACTTCCATTGGTTGTTAATGATGTTGCGGACGTCCTTTATATGATTTCGATTCTAAAATAGAAACTAGTTCATACAAAGAGTGTCAGATTAATACGTAGGGCAGTGTAAAAGAGCTCATAAGAGGCTATTTTATAATACTTGACGTAACGTCAGCTGGCAGCAAAATTACATTCGTGAAGTTTGCTACTTAACAGTATCAGCCTGCTGTAGACATTCTCAACAGCTATTTGAAGTAAACAAAATTCAAAAGTGGCCGTTCGAACGCGGGTCGAACTTCAAACGTTTTGAATTTCATCGCATGGAGGCGACACATATGCACCTTTATCCGGTCCGAGCGAGTCCGCTTTTTATCAGGAAAGTTCCGTTTCGATGCGGTTTTAGCGTGTGGCGGTTGTGACCTAGAGATGGTAAAAGGTCGATGAGATTACGATTATTTAATGAAAAAATGGCCTCTGCGCCGGTTTATTTAGTTATTATTGTTCTGTTTCTGAAAGTATTAGAATCGTTGACATAGAAAGAAAGGAGCGTTTATCAGATACTGATACTGGTCTTCGCCAGTGAGCCTAAAGCATAAGTTGATGGAACTGCACCCGTTGCATGGGTTGGATTGTCGCGTCGCGCGCGACGCGGTATAGATAGATATAGGTATATAAACGATCGCAAGATGTCGATATAACTGACGCTATGCTAACTTTCCTAAACTGTAAAACTTGTATAAAAACGGCAGCCATATTGCAGCCATTACGCACTAGAGACAAATTGTCTACGACCTCGCGTTATAGATATATTAAAAGACTGTACCATGCACGTGAAGATAAATTATATAGGTAGACGCGGTAAAACGCGCGACAAACGGGTTTATCGATGTGCCATGCAGCGGGTGCTGATGTAATAACCATGGACTGTGGTTTAATAAGAATAAAACCTTTATTTGAAAGAAAACTTTACGTTTTGTATTTCACATAATATCAGATACAATGTAGCTAAGGACTCATGATAAGTATATAAAACCTGTAAGAATTAAAAATCAGAGTCAACATGCTTCTTTTGGGGGAGCTCGTTCTATCTTTGAATCCATCTTGGCCGCACTTGGCTTGGTCTCAAATCAAGAGCAAATCCATAAAAATAAACATCTTTGAGAAGATACATCCGATTTTCTTTGTATATTAACAACCTTAACTAATGTCGATCCTAATCTCTGCACTAATCTCTTTTTGTGTAGTGATACTGTAAGTTAGCAGTATCACTACACATTTTAGTTACAGCCCCATCATTACCCTAATTGCGTATTACGCAGTGCTTGCGACCTATGCGATGTATTTGCAAATCATATGCGAACGATTAGTTACAGTCGCAGTGTTAGTCGATAGTCACTTTCTATCTCGCCCAAGGGTTGATTGATAGATAGTGATATTTCTACGTTTAATATGCAAGTGTAGGTATATTAAAAATAAATATATTTTATAATAACACACCATAAACCATAATTAATACAGGAAGACATCTTAACTAAATCGTAGAAGTACAATTCCGGTGGTCTTAATGCTTGAATCAATTTCTTCTAGATAACCTTCACGTATATTTTCGCAACAATAAATAGTTTCGCTTATACCTACTTTCTTCTCGACTATTAAATCGTTTTCATTGTAAACCAATTCTCTTCCTATTTGCAATTAATTACCTTAGAGAACCAAACATTATTTTGCAATAAAAAATTCTACCATTAACCCAGATGTTCCGGAAAAATCTGTCTTAAATACATAAGGTACTATGTGCCAAACATGAACAAAACTTGATTGTTTAAAATTAGTTATTAACTTAGTAAAAGGTTTTTTCAAAAGTTCAATTTTGTAATAAAAGGGTTGATAAATTTATTAAGGACATAGAAAAGTATATTTTTTTTACTAATTTTAAATGCAAACATGTAAAACTGATAAATAGTCAGCTCCTTGATATAACTACAAGTCGTTTCTAATAACTAAGGTGTGTCTTTTACGAAACAGTAGGAACAACTGGGTAATACGTACCAATTTCGTTTACTCTCGATTATTTATTGAGATCTATTCGATGCGTGATTAATCACTAGCGACTAAATAGTAAACGAATATGAATTTTCTAGAGCAACTCATGGTACTACATGGTACTACTGACTACTGATTTGAACGACGAATGCGTTCTGTTTAGACGTCAATCGGTAGATAGTAAATAGCCTGATTATTGCGAGCAAATGGCTGTGGTCGGCTTTCAGGGACGGGAAATGTTCGACAAATTAATATGAAATGAGACTTGCCGTTTCTAATCGTAGTATGCAAGTTAAAATAAATGTAAATATGCGCCAAATAACACACCATTGTTTTGTTTTGAAGTCAGGATTTTTCTTCCTTATTTCACGATGTACCAGATAATAATTATGAGTGTCCTATAAATACATATAACTTCCAGAGTTAGGTACAAATGTTCGTGTTCCTCACACAAACGTTTGCCCCTTGCGGCATTTGAACCCACGACCAATAGTTCAGTAGACAGGAGCGCTAACTCATAGACTTATATGTATTTTACTAGACACGCTGTTCAGAACAAATTTTGTGGTACATTTTCTAAAATGACAGAAGTGAAGTGTTGCCATTGAATATTTTTTAATTTCTCCTGTTTAATGCGGATTATTGTCGTGCTTCTTAGGAAAGTCAATCTTAAGCTACTAAAGCATATACATTTAAATACATTTTGATATTTTAAATCTTTTTCGAGAAAATTAATAACTTAAAAAACAAAAAAAAACTCAAAAAGAAATCACATCGATCCTTTTTTTTATTTCTCCCAAACATGACAGTCGCCATTACAACAACAACACTGAACTGTCAAAGGTAGCAAAGAGTAATCGAACAGATATGACACGTCGCTGGTTTTAAGTTTTCCGCCTAAGATTCGATATTAGTACTTACGTTTATATATATTTTTTATTCGAGTGATAGGTAATGTTTTAAATATGAAAATATTTGATATTAGATCCTCAAAAATAATTAAGGGTCGATATATGCCTACCAATATTATAACAACATAATTTGTACTTATCTAATAATACAACTGCTGTCAGTACAACATACAGATTTTTACTTAAAGTCAGTTTTTTGCTAGTCTTGTAATATTGTAAACAATCTTGACATTCCTTTTTAACGAAATGATTCATTTTAAAATAAGACAAACTCAAATAAATCCTACTGGCCGATTTTCTTATTAGACAGTAATTCATTCATTTCTACCTATGAGACTTTTGTTTGGCATGTCTGTTTTTGGTTGATCTTTGGTTTTCTATGGAAATTGTGAGAAAACTAAAATTAATACTTTTATGCCTCAAATTAATCATTGAATCACTTAGATTTACTACAAACAATTTAACAAAATTATCGCTGACAAACTAGGTGAAAATACGGGCACATAAACACATATTTACGTAATTTATCTAATTCGTCTTTTGACGTAAGGAACGTTTTGACGTGGTAGTTTCTGGTAACAGACTAAACGCAGATGCTCCATCTGGCTTAAACTTACTGTACCACAAAATTTGTTCTAAACAGCCTGTCTAGTGTAACATAGAGGTCGTTGCGCTAACTGGATATACTAACTACTACTACTGGTTTCTGCTTCACCTCATGGTTGACTGGTAGAGAATGCTGTAAATCTTTAATTTTAATATTTTGTATGCATGTATTTGGTTGGATTTATTTGCATGTTTTTCCAAAAAAATACAATGGTTGTTTTAAATTGACATAATTATATACTGTAATCGTGTAAGTAGTAAGTGTGTGTGTGTGATGCAGTTGTGTTTCTGAACAATATGACTACACACATATTATTTACATCTGCGTTTTAAATCGTAGCTATTGATATCGACTAACTGACGCAACTGCCATCCCTAGTCAAATACAGACCGTGCATAACAGTTCACTCAAGCATATGATCTGTGGCTCCATTCCCAATACGATTGTGCTCAAAGAAGTAGTACAGATTACAGTTCAGGGCTATTAGTTAATAAATATCCTCCTTGCCAAATCGTATCGCGGCGGTCAATCTCTACTGAAAAAAGCTAGTAACGTTAGTGTTAGTGTGCGGGACATAATAGTGTTCAAGTAAGAAACAAAATATGAGCTGCTTACGTAGCGCAGTGGTGGCAGCGCTTTGGTAGTGATACCGAAGTTAAGCAATCTACGTCGCGTGGTCGTATTCGGATGGGTTACCATTCCGGCCATATCAGTGACATAATATATTACAAGCATCACCGTGCTTCGCAAGCAACGGTAAGCAGTTGGTCCCACCTAATATTGGTTGATATTAGTCGTGAAGCCTAGTGGACCCTATGGGTGACTTGGTCAATCCGATCTTAGCTCGCGTGGCTGAGTATGGCTTATACCATTCATATTTCAGTTGAGGATTTTTCTGGTAGTAGGGTGTTTAAAGGCTAACTTTACGTACGTTCTTATCTAATCATACATAAATATTAAAGTAAAGTTAGCATGTAAAACATCCCTCAGCTAGGCACAGGCCTTGCCCCAAGTATGAGGTAGTATAAGCCATACTCCACCACGCGGGCTCAGTGCGTATTGGCGTAGGGGTGCAAGGCTTTCAACAATCCTTGCTGTCAGATTTTATCAAGCATTAATATTATCGAACATAATTTTGTATAGCTGATTGTAGAGCTGAAATGAAGTGGTGTCTAATCCTCATTGATTCAGTCCATTCCTCAAAGCTTTTTTCAGTAAGCTTGTATTTCATTTCATGCCTATTTCCAGACCATTTGGTCATTCACGTCCACACAAACGTTGCCTAGCAAAACGCATCTTCTAATCTAGAACCTCGCACTCAAAAGAGCGATCTAAGCGTTCAGAGACCCTACTCTGAAGCTCGCTATTCATATTTTATTTATTATGGCGTTAATAGGTACAGACAACAGCGCGTCAAGGTAAACACTGCGGTATCTTATGCGGTTGTAAAAAGGGTTAGTTTTCAACGAAAATGTTTAGTCTGATGTGCTGTCGTATGCGGCAGCGATAAAGCTAAACGATACTGACAAGGATGCAACTTTCACATCTAGCTTGGTTAAAGCGAGACATAGCATAATATGCGAATTTCTCATACTAACGACATTAAGATTTGGTTGTACAAAATTCGAACCGTCACCCATTATCTACTCAGACTAAAGGCATTTTTATTAAAATTTATAGCCACAATGTGCGTTAAGACAACGCACAGCGATGAAACGCAATTAAAATAGACAAGGAATCAGTGAGACTGAGCAAAGTGGGGCGCTGTAGTGTGATTGATTGATGTGTTACGACATCGCAGTGCACATGTGGTACTCATGCATTGTTGTATTTGTTGTTATAACGGCGTCAGAGCCAAGGCACATGGACGTATCTGTAGCGTTGCGTCGGTGCTGAACGGCATACCGCATGGTGCGATAGAACGCGCGTCCAACGGATATATGAGTCGAGTGACAGCCCCCTGACGGCTGTCTCATGACGCATCATAACGCTAAATGTGGGTTGACTTGGCTATCAGTGCGTCAAATCGGCGCACCGTATCGGCAGTGTCCCGCTCTCATAGTAAGACCCCGTTGGTCCGTCCGTCCGTTTGTGCAATCAAGTCTGCACTCTGCGCTTTGAGCGTCCGCCACAGCTTTCATTTGAATAATTTGATTTTTGATACGGCATGTGGGGAAGAAAATTCGGCGGGGTTTCAGAGTGGGTGTGCTATAGAGGATATTTCAGGTAAGATTTTGTGGAATCAGAAATTGGAATGTTTGTCAAAAATATTTGCGAGCTAAAATGCACTATTTTATTTTTATTTTTTAGAAATAATCGACGTCAGATTCAATATAAACTATGATGATTACTGCCCACCAAACGCGGAAAATTACCTAGTCACAGATAAATAAACAAAAGCAGAGTTAACTCTTCTATACATTCTAAAGGAAAAAGAAAATTAGTTACCTAAGGTATGTACTTTTCCATTTAGTCTATCAAATCTTAACAAGATTATCAAATTTATCGAATAGTGTGTGAGTTTGTCTCTCTTTCTTTAACAGTCCACTGACCGAAAATAGGTAATATGAATAGCTGTAAATATTTTTGAATTAACCTATTACTGGTCTTTATATAAATATTGGCCATCAAATGACCAATCACCTGTATTTATTCATCTAATTAAGCAAATATACTAGCAAGCAAATATAAGGCGGCCGCCTTCTAAATCATGGAGCTAGAAACGGCTTGGTCCACCTGCCTTCTATTAGATGGGCTTTGGCACACTGAGAGTGAATTAATTAGAATTTTTAGTATGTACTAGCGGTCCCAGCGAACTTCGTTTCGCCCCAGCCCCGTCCCGCCCCGGACCCGTTTTATTCGAGTTTTCATTGTTTTTAAGATGTATTCTGCTATTCGGGACGGAAACAAATCCAACAAATCAAAAACCATGGCAATCGGTCCCGCCGTTCTCGAGTTATAAGTGTTGTAACAAACACGACTTTCTTTTATATATACAGATTTTGGCTCACAATATTTTTTTATAATTATTTTTGTCCAAAACACACATTTAGTCTTGTGACCAAAAAAAGATCAGTGGTTTGAGAGTTTCTGATGCACATTCAATATTTTTTTATCAATTAAACATGTGTGTTTAATATTTTTTTCAACAACGAGTTTTTTGAATAATATGTTTTTTTACTTAGTTAAAGTATTGACTAGTTTTTGAAAATTGGTCAACTAGTCTTTTTTCGGCACAGCAAAAACGTTTAACCTGGAGGCTATTCTGTGCTGGAGGCCAATTCTCGTGCAGTTCGTATACGAAAAAAGTTCACCGATTGAATTTTCTTTTTCAAAGAAAATACAGTTATTGCTTTATCCGGGTCACGGTTACTATGTATTTTCTTTCGGCTTTTATTTGATATGACGGCAGTTTTTCTGTTGTGTGTGCAAGTGATTTTCATTGCAATATAGGGCTCATCATAATCATAGAAATGTTTAAGCATAGACATAAGTTTTTAATATTAAAGAAACTTAAATATGAATAGTTCACTATGCTTCCACCCTTATAGGAACGGAACCCTTTGGCCATCTAAAAGAAACTTCGTTTGAAGTCCATTCAGTCTTCGTCTCTTTATAGAGGGTTAAATATTATATGAAGGTTAAGTAGAAATGAATATTATGATTTTGCGAGTTCAATGGACAATAAGTTAGTGTAAACGAGCGATTATTTGAAAAAAAAATGGAATGATAATGAATAAACTCAATATTTTAGCAAAACTAAGTATAAAGAAATCACTTTAAACTAAATGTCATACCTTAATCATACTTCGTACATTTTTGATTTTCAGAGCACTATTTATCTCCTATAATACAATTTTCACCAGTCGATTCGTAAAACAGAGTTAAGACTAGGCCCATTTAAAATTTAAAAAAAAATGTTACTAACGGTGAAATATTAACGTGTGTGTAGTGGCCTTCTAAATAGCCATTCTGATATTTGGAAGGTATTTTTTTCTTAATTTTTCTTCAAAACGCACAAAATCGTAAATATTTTACCGTTGTAACAACATTTTACAATTACTATTGATCACAGAATGAGTAGTTTTCTCCCATCGTTTTACAGCTCCCACTAAATAGCGTGAGGATCACCTTAGGAACATTTGTTTTCACGTTTGCGGAAAACCTTAAACATAGAAAAAAACCGGCCAAATGCGAGTCGGACTCGCGCACTGAGGGTTCCGTGCCAACTTTAACTGAATTAGGGATTCTTTCTTACTTCCGCTGAGCCAAAATACCACAATATTATACTGACCGCAAATATAACTTTGTTTTCATAGTGTTTGTATGAAAGACAAATTTATATTTGCGGTTAATAAAAATGTGCTATATCTCAAAAACTACTAGTTCGATTTCGCTCAAACCAATTTTCGTTGAAAGTTTTTGTTGAAATCTACATCATATATTTTTTTCAAAATTTTCACTTCCTTAGTTCATAAGTTAGATGGGGGGGACGCCCATTTTACCACTTTGGAAGCGTCCATCTCTCAAACGTTAGACTTTTACAAAAAATGGTCTTAGAAACCTCAATGTCATTTTGAAAGACCTATCCAAAGACACCCCGTATAGGTACACGTATAGGTTTGAGTAAAAGAATTTTTTTTGGTTTTAGTTTCATGTATGGGAGCCCCCCCTTTAATATAATTTTTTCAAATTTTTTGTACCTGAATCGGAAAGCGGTAAAGAGGATACACCTACCTACCAAGTTTCAGCGGTGTGATGCTAATAGTTTCAGAATAAAGTGGCTGTGACATACGGACGGACAGACAGACAGACAGACAGACAGACTTGACGAAACTATAAGGGTTCCGTTTTTGCCATTCGGCTACGGAACCCTAAAAAGGGGGTAAGTTAATATTGTGCATAAGTTATTAATGAATTAAGCATTAATGACTCAAGGATTAATTAGGATACTTATTTTTTGGCATTATTATGTACTTTAGGTAATAAAGGTTCCCACTATTACTGTTTTACTGTTTATTACTTACGTTGGCGAAAAGCAATTACCCTCTGGCTATATTCAATAAATAAAGTTTTAAAAGTTAGTTCCTAAAGTGACATTAGCGCCATCTTGATGATTTAAAACATTTCATGACATTGGACCGAAGTGTTGAGTGCAAATAAGGTCTGCAAATGTAGCAATAACTTTAAAAAAAATACTGGCTATTTATTAAATTTCGTTTTTTTCTTTCAGATACAAGAATAACATCGATTGGATCATTCAGCACTGTGAATGAATAGGTTGAATCCCTAAAAAAAATTTCAATTATGTCTCCCGTCTATATTGTCACTCCCAAAAAATATTATGAAGCCATTGAAAACCGGCCATTTTTCACTTGAGCCAGACAAAAAGTAATCTAAAGATGTATTTTTTTCTTTCTTTTGAAGTCGCACTTTGCCGATCGCGAACCAATTTATGTGATTGACGCTTTGTTTACACATTTAGTGGAAAAGCCCATTTCATTGAGTATTCGGAGCTTTTTTCATTTAATGTTACGAAGTTTTAAATTGTTACCGTTTTTAAAAATCTTTCAATGCTGATTAAGTTATCCTGATAAGTTGATGTGATTATGAACATAATAATGTTTATGAAAGAATCATAATAATATAAAGTTTATAAATTATTTGTATATTTACCTAAAACGTGATGATTTATACATGTAAGTACTCTTAAAAAACTATGACAGATAATCGTGTTGCTCTTAAGAATGTCCCTGCAGTAGAACTTTGTTTTAGCAGACATTGATTTTTCCAATGTGACGGCCATTATATCAGTTAAATATAATAGTATAAAGTACAGTACTTAATAGTACAAAGAAAAAACAGTCTAAGTGCGAGTCAAACTCGCGCAGTAAGGGATCCCTACAAAAAGTAAAGGTATACAAATTTACCCTTTTTAGTGCTTTAAAACGTTGCTGCATACCAAATTTAAAGGTTTGTTATTCATGGAAAGTACTCTGTATGTTTTAATTCACATATTTTTAATATGATTAAACAATAAAAAATACGCACGCAAGTAAATCAATGTGTAGGTTAATAATGGTAATAATTTTAGTAATAAAACTATTGAATATGGGGATACAATAAAGATAGTGCCATCCACGAAGGCGCGCGCCGTTCTTTTTTGATTGAGAAAAGCTTGGGGTACGGGGTGTGTGGCATATATTAAAATATGAAATTAAAAATATTTAATAGTTATATTCTTTATAATATCATAGTCATAATCTTGAACAAATCTACTATAAACGATTCGGACGAAAGGCGGCGCGCGCCTTCGTGGATGGTACGTACTTATACTTAGCAGCTAAAAATAAACTCTTTCACCCTATACTGCATAATTTACAAAGCTTTCCGAGAGTCAAATAAAACTGAAGGTTGCTAGATATGAACAGATACCAAGATCTCGTTAGAGGGGCAAGATGACAATGAAAATGAATAGAAGCATCCCTGGAAGGTCACTACTAAGGTACGGTCACGAGCACATCAGATCAGATTATAATTTTTTTATGAAAAATATTCTTACTACTGTATAATTTACCGCAGCATCTGTTTATCACAGCGAGCAGGAGCTCCATTTTTGAATCACTCACGTGTATTTGGTTTTAGTTCAAAAATCAATAAAAATATCAATGAAAATTACCTCTGCGCGGATTTCAACTGATTAATATTGCTTCAAAAATTGCACATTAATCAACAAAAATCATATGCCATATCGACTATAGGGATTCAAATAAAATGCTCCATTTGCAAGTGGCCAGCATCCAGTGTGATCCTGTGATCTTTCCTAGGTCAACAGTAAAAATTGCCGATGGTTTCAAATCAAATCACATTAATTTTTGTGGAACACAGGTACAGTCGCCAGCACGTCAGACTATACATTTTTGTTGAAAAATAGCCCTTATTCCAACAGCATAATATACCACAGTATTTAGCTTGACGTGCTGTCGTCCGTACATAAGTTCCTAACATAATTGAAGTTTCACTGTGACCTGATAAGAATCAGACATACAATATTTCAGTACAATACAATACAATTTTGTGTTTTTATTTTACAGACGTGGCTGGCTCAGAAACTAAGTGTGATGAGATCCGACCCCAGTTATTGGAAAGTGGGAAGGAAGAAGAAGAAGGAAAGAAAATCTTTATAACGCTGCTTCTATACTTATTGCTTTCACCCGGTCAGGATCACTATTTCTAGACCAATCTCGTTACGCAGAAGCAGTCTCGTTCATTATGACATTTCTCTCACGTACAACCCGACACTACTATATTTCTTTCGTGATATTATGGAGGTTATTCTTGATAACGATATTGAATCGATGGATGTAGAAAATTGCTTGATTTTGTACGGATTCAATTCTTTCGGAGAGTTGTATGATATTCAAATGAGTTTATTTAGTTTTTGACGCACTCAAAAAAAAACTAACTTTGTCCTGCACCTATCTTTTTTTTTGTATTATTTATATTATAGTTATGATAATGTAGACAAAGTATGCAAGCAGTTTCTAAAATATACTTGTTTATAATAATTTAGTGCATGTATGTATTTAGCAAGGAAGTAGCTTTAAGATTTGTAAAATGTTTAAGGGTTTTTTTCAATGAAATTAACGGACAGTAGCCCGTAAATGTTTTTACCTTTTTAGACCCAAACCTTTAGAATCTGATTTTATCTATGCTTTTTCTCTTAACTAAAGCTGGCATGCTTGTACTATAAAAAAAAAACTTCTTTTCCCGATCCACAAAATAAGCTACTCTTCTAAAAACATTGCCAAATACATAACACCCGCATATAATCGCGCATATCTCATGATTGGGACCCATATTCATAACTGTTTTATCGCTAACCTTAGTTATCAACGAGCAGACGAAATGAACTCGCAGACCGCCTTGTAAATGATTGTTTTTTTATTAAAATTAAATAACATTTTTGCTATTTTTATAAGTACTACTTTTAATTTATTTTACACTTTGTTTTTCTATTAGATTTTTAACTTTTAACTTAGATTTTTACTATTTTTTAAACGAAAATCTTTGTAACAAAAACATCGATTTATGTTTCACTCATCGAAAAAAAATTAAAAATAATACTTTTTTTGCGTGTATTCTTAACTACGCTTAAGCTATTTAAATGTGGATTGGAAGAACGCAACAAGTAAAAAGGAATCTAGTTTCAATTATTTTTTCCCTTGTGATCTTGAGCAACCTAGATTTAAATCCACTTTAGAATATGAATTCGACAAGATGGTTACGTTGTTTGAATAAAAAGGTTCTTCTTTTTCTTTAAATATTTGATCACAATGTTCTGATATAGATATTTGGGGATGACACATAATTTTTGTACTTGCATGCATATTATACTTGCAGCAAACAATGTCACTAATTTACACCATTTTAGTTAACATACTTGGCAACACAAAAAAATATTTCCACAATAAGTATTCAAATAAATGTTTCATTCTTATAATGTGCACTAAGACTGAAAATTTGGTTCTAATTTTTTTTTTCTCTGAAGTGTCCCTATTTTAAATTAACACGTTCTGGGACAGTAAACGCCTACAGGCGTGAAAACAATAAAACATCTATTGTGTCTAGAATAGTGTCCCGGAACGTGTTAAAGATCAAGAAACATTACAATGAAACAATGTTTTTGAATAAAATCTCTGGTATTTAAATATAAACTTTGACGTAAAGCATTATATGTATTCTCTTTTATTTCAACGACCCCTTGGAATTGTAACAAAGGTTTCCGTTTCTATTTACGCAAAGGAACCTTAAAACTAATAGAAAGAACATTTCAACGGGAAGCAGGAAATTTTATTTGGTAAGGGCCGTCGCGATGAAAAATGCTTTGTGCAAGTTACTAGAATTCCTTGCATGGCTATGTACCCGTACCGTATTCATACACGAGGTTTTAAATTGGTATAGTTTTTAATTCTTTTCTGTTATATATAAGATGCATTAAACTATAAGTAAAATATTCGACGCAGTTTTGCAAAATACCCAATTAAGCGGAAGGTAGACCTTTATACTTTGATTAGAAGGTACCTACACCAAAATTCGCAAGTGTGCCGTTATGATTTTTCGTAAACAAATTTTGTTTTAAAGTACAAAAACTTTCGTCATATTTATTGCAAGAAATATTTAACTCTTTAAATAGAAACCGCATCATATTCCGTGTTGTATTAGGTATTGGGTATGTCGCAAACAAATACGCAGCTTTGTTTTTAATAGAGGTATGTTAATCAGTCAGGTATCAAACGAATGCCGAGAGTCGCATAACAATGGAATTTTTATTGTGTCTCGTTTACACATACTTGACGAGTTAAAGTCTCAAGAATCAAGGCTTAGTTGCTAACGAGCCTATTAACTAATAGTGCTATTAAACTTGTTCAAATCCGGGGAGGCAGCAATTAATAACAAAGTGCGTTCTATGTTTCAGGACCGGAATATGAATACGGGTGTGAGACAGCGCGACAAGCGGGGCATCTAATAACTGCACCCGACTCAGTGTCGCGTGCCTGCCGATATTACCAGCTCGAGTCAGTCGGTAATAGGTCCAGGAATACTAGGGCCATTGCGTATGTTGCGAAAGCAATAATTTTAAAATTATTGAAAACTTATTGTAAAATTATTACTTAAAAGCAATAATTTACAATTGTTGCAAAGCAATAAGATATTTTCAAGCAATAATTTTACAATTATTGCAAAATTATTGCTGATTTTTTGTACTATCAGAAAAAAACAAACAATGTTTTCATTCATGTAATTTCAGCCTGTTTATACTATCAAAGTTGTCAACGCTCTTACTTGATCGCTTTCGTTGCAAAAATTGCGATTGTTAATTATTGATAGTATTTTGCATGTTCTGAAGTAAGAACTCAGGTATTTAATATTATCGACTGCACTGACAAATAAACTACGATTAACTTAATTTAGAATTTATGATATAATGATGTAATGAACTTATGAACTTTTAAAAAAACGAGAGACCGTAAGAAATATGTATAGAGAAACCAATTGATAAGATTTATTCGTCTTTTCCAATCAACTTCAAACTTGAAATTTATTCGAAAGACTAATAAAATCCGCACAGGTAAAGGTAATAAAACTGCAGCAGGTGTGCATTTGGTGTGAACTGCCATTTAGACGAATCGAGGTTTCAAACGACGATATAAAAAGAAAATACATATTTTCGCTCCTGTGTGATGGATGTTTTCGAATGATATGAACAGAAAAAGGAGATGTTTTCTGTTCTGTCATGCACAAAACTTTAACTAATTACTTACTCCAATTCTTAGATTGTAACATTTAAATAAAAACCTATCGCAGATTAAAAATGCTTAACATTTTTTTTATGAATCATGGCTTTAAAGACTAAGGATAAAATTATCTATAACCCAAAACAAAATACGCAAATCAGTCCATCCGTTTAGGAATAACAATATCACAAACAGATAGGTACAGAGAAACACGTTAAACTTAAACAAAAACACTCCAAATTAGGAAAAATAGCTTCTTTTTAGCATATTCAAAACAAATTCCAAGTAGCCAATACAATACCAAAACTTTAACAAACGACATTGTTTATAAATTCATTCAGATACACAGAAATATTAACCCTGTCCCTAACTGCCTCGGTGGCGCAGCGGTGAGAGGGTCGCATTTAAAAGCGCCGGCTGCGCCAGAGGTCCCAGGTTCAATTCCCGAGTCGGGCCAAAAATATGTACCGGAGTTTTTCTCAGAAATTCTCAGGGTAGCCCGGAGTTTGGAAGTTCGCGGTGTTTCACCCCCGTGCCTCGAAAAGCACGTAAAGCCGTTGGTCCTGCGCCTGATCTCTCTCCGGTCGTGTCAGATTGCTGTCCCATCGGGCTATGAGAGTGAAAGGAATAGAGAGTGCACCTGTGTTTGCGCACACACTTGTGCACTATAATATGTCCCGCGCAGTCAGTTAGTCGTTGTGACTGGCCACCGTAGTCGAAATCGGCTAGGGGGACTATTATTATTATTAACCCTGTCCCTAATTGGAACCGTTCAAAAACTAGCCCAAATATTATTCCTGAAATTCAGTGCCCAACCGCAAACGGTATTTAGCTGAATCTCGATGAATATTGAGTAAAGGAAATTGCCCACTGTCGCGTTTATTTTTAAAAGGCAACTTTGCATCATTAATCAATAGGACTGAGCCGGTGACACGTGAAAATTCTAAGTTTTTGCCCCTAAATTGTTCAATTGAATGCTACGATTAGGACTACACATGGATGTGTGAAATGGTGAGCTTTTTTTAGGGTTCCGTAGCCGAATGGCATGGCAGGCATGTCTGCTTGTCCGTCCGGATGTCACAGCCACTTTATTCTAAAACTATTAGCATCACACTGCTGAAACTTGGTAGGTAGGTGTATCTTATCTACCGCTTTCCGATTCAGATACAAGAAGTAAAAAAAATACATTTAAGGGGGGGCATGAAACTAAAACTTTAATTTTTTTAACTCAAACCTATGCATATGGGGTGTCTATGGATAGGTCTTTTAAAATGATGTTGAGGTTTTTAAAACCATTTTTTCTAAAAGTCTAAAGTTTGAGATATAGACGCTTCCAAATTGGTAAAATGGGCGTTCCCCCATCTAACTTTTGAACAAAGGAAGTGAAAATATTTAAAAAAATATATGATATAGATTTTAACAAAACGTTCTAGTTTTTGAGATATTGCACATTTATATTAACCGCAAATATAACTTTGTCTTTCATACAAACACTATGAAAACCAAAGTTATTTTTGCTAGTAGAAAAATATTGTGATATTTCGTTAGGTGGAAGTAAGTCAACCCCGAATCCAGTTTAAGGTGGCACGGAACCCTCAGTGCGCGGGTCCAACTCGCATTTAGCCAGTTTTTTTAAGATATAGCCCCACTTGGCCCCAATCTCACCATAAGGTAACTGTAACTCTTAAGTAATGTATGTAGGTACGAGTAATAATACTATATAGTATGTATTACTATATACTATTAACAAAATGATTAATCCAAAGAGTGTGTGGATAAATTAGTAACTCCTGCCATGCGCGGCGTGGCCTGCCCATAGGCGCCTGCGGCGTCTGGTGGGCCCGCCGGGCGACCCGTTAACCCCCATGGAGGGGGACCGGGGACCGTCGGGGTATTTGCCCGGGTCGCGTGGAGATAACCACATCAAAAATCAGGGCGGCGTCCCTTCCGAAGGGACGAGAGGCAGAGTCTGCGGTTGGACTTTGCGTGGTGGAGGGCCATAGTAGTGGCCCCGATGGAGTTTTCCAGGTTTACCTTACCAAACTGGCCGCGTGTTATTGCCGTGCGCGGGAACCCGATAGCTGGGAAGAGGGGAACCTGGGAGTTGAGCCTGAGGCAGACCACCCAGGCAACACGCTCCTTTGGCCCCGATTTCCGGTGAACAAGGGTGGTCCCGGTTTTAGCCGAGCTGGGATCAATCGGCTGCAGGAGACCGGCTTCACCGTCTCCTTAATGGCTAGTGGAGGGTGCGGGGGGTAGGGCAGGCGGCGGGCTCGGTGTTGCGTAAGTTTTGGTCGACTTTTCGCTAACCTTGCCCCAACCGTCGCGTCAAGGATCCCGCACTTCGCGTAGGCGTTAACTTCACTATATCCGGTGGGCAGCTCTGGGTCGCACGATGCGGCTCCCCTCATGCGGGCTCCAAGGTGGGTGGAGACCCCACTGGATGAAAAATAAACCCCCCCTTTATAAGACCATGGAAGACACACAATTCAAAAATCGACCTAACCCCGGGCGCGAGGGGTCCAACAATATACCGGAGAATCAGAAGGCCAAAATGGCAGCCAATCTCGGAAACATGACCGAGAAAGATGATAGTACACCGAAGAGTTACTTAGCAGACGTTAGACTGCAGCTGTCGGAAGGACAGGAGATAGAGCCCAGGAGTGTAGAATCCAACCGCAACTGCACCGCTGAAGCTCTGCCCCTGAACATCGGTAGCTGCCCAGATGAGGCGGAAGAACTGGCGAATACCCCAGCAACCTACAACCTGCGCCAGCGTACCATACCACCGCAGTCGCTTATGACGGCTTGCAAGAGGTCAAGGGAAGGTGACGAGGAAGATGATGGAGAGATCCAAAATGTGGAAGGTGTTGCTGCTCGCCCGAAAATTAGGGCGACGTATGCTTGCAGAAAGAGCAGAGGCCGTGGTCGCTGTACTGCAACTGGCGAATCCGTGGGAACCCGTGAGAAAAAGGCAGGTGCCAAGGCGGCCTTGAAGGCAAAACTCCGAGAAGACACGGTAGACATAGAAATAGAGCAATCTGCTCTCAATTTTACAGAGAAGATGGAATTGGCGCGCAACCGCACTAAGTTCATGGCTCGAGAGCTTACCGCAGAGGAGCTTGGGAGAAACACTCGTGTTGCAACCGAGGCAATAACCCTTGTCTCCAAGAAATGCGGCCACATCAAAGGCACTATGCAACGGTGCCTTAATCTCGCCGCTGAGACGATTTCCACTGCGGTAGACACTATCCTCAATAGAACAGTAGATGAAGAAGTAAAGAGGCTGAGCTTTGCAAATGCCAAATTACAGAAGGAGTTGGACGAACTCAGAAGAGAATTTTCTCTGTTCAAGGCGCAGAGAACCCTGACTGGGGCACAGCACTTAATCTCTGACCCCTCAGGGATGCCACCGTCGCTAGACACTGAAGAGGCAAGGAGAGACATAAATATTTCAGAGACACAGAGGATTCCTATGGCTGCAGGTCAGAAGAACGAGAGGCTAAGGGAGACGCAACTTTCGCTCCCAGAGAAGACGCCTGTGCCACCACGAAACAAGCGCAAGCAGGCAAAGCAGGCCGCAAAGATGGTGACCCCAATGGTCTCATCTACTCCTGAACCTGAAAATGAAACAGAGGCAGTGGTTACAGAACCACCCACGAGCAGCCATAGCCAAAAAGGTAAGAAGAAAAAGAAGCCTAAATCTACGACAGAGGAGGCAAATAAAGTGCAAGCGAACCAACAAAGCGCATGTGCTGCCGAAGAGACGGTGCCGAGGGACTCTTCCCTAAAGCAACCGTCGGCCAATCGGCGGGCAAAGGGGAAAAAAACAGCTCAACTCGCTCACCTACGGGACCACGCTCCAATGCGATCTGAACCCCGACCAAATCCGCCACCTGCGAACATGGAGGGTGAGTGGACCACTGTGGTGAAGCGAGGTCAAAAGAAGAAAACTGACGGCCAGCAACAAAAGACACACCCTAACCAACAACAAGGCAACAAACATGGTACCCCGAAGCTCCGCCCACCTCGTACAGCAGCTATTCTGCTCACCTTGCAACCAGGAGCGGCGGAGAAAGGAGCGACATATAAATCCTTAATTGCCAGAGCTCGCGCGGAAATAGATTTAGGCAGTCTGGGTATAGATGGGGTTCGATTTAAAGAATCGAGATCAGGCGGTAAACTTCTGGAAATACCTGGCACCACTAGTGGAGGGAAAGCAGATGCTCTAGCAGCTAAGATAAGAGAAACCTTGCCCACGGAACTGATAAAAGTGTCTAGGCCTGTAAAGATGGTTGACGTCCGAATATCAGGATTAGACGACTCAGTTGAGGCTGATGAGGTGGCGGCAGTTATTTCCAAGGTGGGAGGTTGTGCTATAGACACCATAAAAGTTGGCCAAATTCGCCAACTAAGGTTCGGAAGTGCGACGATTGCAAAGATGCCTATTGAAGCCGCCAAAAAGATAGCCAAAGGCCGTCTCCTTATAGGGTGGGTGTCAGCCCAGGTGAAGATACTAGCGCCGAAACCACTTAGGTGCTATCGCTGCCAAGAAGGCGGCCACATTGGAGCGCAGTGCCACGCTGAAGTGGACTGCAGCGATCTCTGTTATCGCTGCGGTCAGCCTGGCCACATTCGACGCGGCTGTACTGCTGCACTGCACTGCCCACTGTGCGCGGCAGCTGACAAGCAGGCAGATCACAGATTAGGCAGCAGTACCTGCTACCAAGTTTCTGGAAAGAAGGGGAGCAAGGACTGTACCGACGAAAGGACTTCCAACAGCCAGCTCCTACCATCGATTGGTAGGGTAGAGGCGGATTACATAAATTCTGCGAGTTAAAATGGCTCTCCATGTCATTCAGGCGAACGTGAACCACTGCACGGCTGCTCAAGACATGCTGTTGCAACATATGGCTGAGTGGGCAGCTAACGTTGCGCTTGTATCAGAGCCGTATAGGGTTCCTCCTAATCGCAACGACTGGGCTGCTGACCAAAAAGGACTTGTGGCTATTGTCGTTTCTGGTGGGCTGCAGCTAGAACCTAAGGTAAGAGGCGATGGTTTTGTGGTTGCTTTGTGCGGGGGTCTACTGCTAGTAGGTGTTTACTGCCCACCTAGCAGAAGTGCTGCTACATTTGAAAGTGACCTCGACAGGTTGAGCGCCATCTTACAACAGCTTGCTCTTCCAACACTTGTTTGTGGAGATTTTAACGCCAAGTCAACAGAGTGGGGCTCTCCTGCAACCGATATTAGAGGTGAGATAGTGCTGGAGTGGGCAGCAGTCCTGGGGCTCGTACTTCAAAACCGCGGGACAGTCTCCACATGTGTGCGGCCGCAGGGTGAATCCATAGTGGATTTGTCATTCGCCAGCCCCAGTGTCGCCGCCTGCATTAGGGGGTGGAAAGTGGTTACCGATGCGGAATCTATGTCGGATCACCGATATATCACGTTCAACGTCGCTGCCCCACAGCTTACTACTGAGCGGAGAACCCACAATATTTTCCCACGCTGGAGAGTCAAATGTTTAAACAGGGACGTGGCTGAGGAAGCCGCCGAGGTTGAAGCCTGGTTGCCAATTCCTGAAGGGCCGGTCGACATCGAAGAGGAGGCGCAGTGGTGGCGGAAGGCCATGACACATATTTGTGATGCGGCCATGCCCCGCGCTGGACTCATGCCACCAAAACGCGCAGTCTACTGGTGGTCGGAAGATATCGCACAGCTACGGCGGGCGTGCATCGCAGCACGTCGCGAATCTTCACGACATCGCCATAGACGGCAACGCGATCAAGCCCTCGATGTTCCGCTCTACGAGGCATACAGACAGGCGAAAAACGAATTGAAAGTGGCTATAGCCCGGGCCAAAAAAAGAGCCAGACAGGAACTTTTGGAGACTCTTAACAAAGATCCTTGGGGGCGTCCCTACCGCACAGCCAGGGGTAAACTCCGCCCTTGGGCGCCTCCTGTGGTAGAAAGTCTAGAGCCATCGCTGCTCTGTAGAATAGTCGGGGCTCTCTTCCCTACTAGAGCGGAGCATACTCCGCCATCAATGCGGCTTCAGTCTACGCCTGCAACGGAGGCGCCAGAGCCTGTTACTGAAGGGGAGTTAGGCGCGGCCATGATGCGTCTAAAGGCCAAGAACAAAGCTCCAGGACCAGACGGAATCCCGGGCAAGGTATGGGTCCTCTCTGAAGAAGCCCTTGGAGAACGTCTGCGACGCTTATACAGCGCCTGTTGCGAGCAGGGACGGTTTCCCAAATTATGGAAGAGTGGCCGACTTGTACTACTCAGGAAAGAAGGCAGGCCTCCTGACTCACCGTCAGGATACCGCCCGATAGTGCTACTGGACGAGGCCGGAAAGCTCTTCGAGCGGATTATCTCCGTACGCCTCGTTCGGCACCTCGAACAGATCGGGCCGGATCTTTCGGACACTCAGTTCGGATTCAGACGAGAGCGCAGCACGGTGGACGCCATACTACGAGTCAAAGAGCTAGCCAGGACAGCAGTTGAAAGCGGTGGGATGCTGTTGGCGGTATCTCTGGACATCGCCAACGCGTTTAACTCTCTGCCGTGGTCCTGTATCAGGCAAGCTTTTCGCTTCCACGGTGTCCCGTATTATATGCAGCGGCTCATAGCGGACTACTTGGCAGAGCGCGAAGTCATGTGTGTTGATAGGGACGGCACACTTCTGCGCCAAAGAGCGACCTGCGGTGTTCCACAGGGGTCGGTTCTCGGACCTCTCTTGTGGAACATCGGTTATGACTGGGTCCTCCGCGGAGAGCTCGACAGGGGGGTTAGTCTGACCTGCTACGCAGACGACACGCTGATTACCGCGAGTGGCACCAATCTGTCGGAGGCGTCGGCCCGAGCAACGGTGGGGGTCGCTATAGTGGTAAAGCGGATCCAGGAGCTAGGACTAAAGGTGGCACTAGAAAAATCGGAGGCCATATGCTTTCACGGGCCTCGTCGTGCACCACCAGCAGGATCTCATATTACGGTCGGCGGGGTCCAAATAGAGATAGGGAAAACCCTAAAATACCTCGGACTGGTCTTAGATGGGCGGTGGCGCTTCGAGGCGCACTTTGAGAAATTGGTGCCAAAACTTATGGCCTCGGCGGGAGCCCTCAGTTTCCTCCTGCCGAATGTTGGTGGGCCCTCTGCTCTGTGCCGGCGACTCTACATGGGCGTTATACGGTCTATGGCCCTTTACGGGGCTCCGGTATGGTATGATGCCCTGTCGCCACCTAACATAAGGCGGTTGCAGAGGGCCCAGAGAATTATGGCGGTCCGAGTCATCAGGGGCTACCGCACGGTTTCGACCGATGCCGCCATCGTGCTAGCGGGATGTCTGCCTTGGGACCTCGATGCTATGGTCCTCGCTGCAGTCTACCAGTGGCGAGGAGACCAAAGGGCCCAAGGGCAACGACCTGCACCGCGCGAGATCGAGACGGAGAGGCTCGACCTAGAAGAGACGGCCTTAGAAGCGTGGTCCAGGAGAGTGGCCGTCAGTCAAGCAGGGCGCCGGACTCTCGAGGCAGTTCACCCTGTCCTAAGAGAGTGGATGAGGCGCCAGCACGGCCGCCTGACGTATCGACTGACCCAGGTACTGACAGGCCACGGAAGTTTTGGTGTCTTCTTGTGCCGAATTGGCCGAGAAGAGACGAAGAAGTGTCACCACTGTACCGCTGATGAGGATACAGCGCAACACACCCTCGAGACATGCCCGGCCTGGGCGAGGGAGCGCGAAGTTCTCGTCGCGGCAGTTGGACGAGACCTGTCCTTAGGGGCGGTTATCGTCCAAATGGTGGACACGGAGGAGGCCTGGCAAGCGGTGCGAACCTTCTGCGAGGATGTAATGCTACAGAAGGAAGCCGCGGAAAGGGAGCGAGAGGCTTCAGCTGACGCCCCATTGATCCGCCGCCGACGTACCGGCCAGCGCAGGAGGGCCTATGACCTCCATGCAAACCTCCTCGGTTGGCCTCGGACGACTGACACGGGGGTGCCAGTCGTTCGCTAAAGGAGGCCCGATGCGGTGATGCGATGCGTTCCGCGCACCGTTGACATCAGCAAGGAAGGGCGACCTCTGTCCCCCTGCACCCGGGTGGAGCTCGCTCCAAAGAGTGAGCTATAGCCAGAGACAAGAACTGCGGACGAATGCTCAGGGCTCATGCCTAGGGTGTAACCCGTCAGTTCTTGCCTCACTTAATGGCACGGGAGAACGCCGTCAGGTTTTAGTGGGTAGGCAGGCTGAACTCTGGAGTCCCACATAACCCCCAACTGCCCCCGCGGTCGGTGGGTATGCAAAACTGCATTTCCTGACGAAAAAAAAAAGTAACAACTAGTTTGGGGACTGCTATAGGATATAATCCAAAATTATAAATTTTATAAACCCCGACATATGTCATTTTTAATGTCATGGCTACCTTACCATGTTATTTGCCATTTTCCGTGTACCTCACTCAGCAAAGCTGAAAACCAGCGCCAGGGCCTCCCGGGGACCTGGCTTATGCTGAGTGAGGTCCTCTTGATTTGGACATCACCGACACACGGCACGCCGTGGCACGCACTGCATGGTTGTTTTATTGTCTGTTTTTGTTTTTTGATTGTTTTTTTTTTTGTTGTTTTTTAATATGTTAATTTGTCATGTGATTGTGTATGTTTTTTTTTTGTGAACTCGTTCAAATGTGTGTGTGTGTGTTTGTGAAGTCCTAAATTAATAAATTCATTTTCTTTCATTCTTATTTCAATATTATTGAAGTAATACGGAACCAAATTTCGAATTAATACGACATTATTAAAGGCAGTCAGATACCCTCATCAATTAGAGCTGATGATCTTTAAACGGCATAAACAATAATTAATAAATGCTGTTAGCACTCAAGATCTTACTAATTTTCTTATCATTAATCACAAATAGAATGAATTAAAAAAGTTATTTTCAAGTATTTGTGCTATAGCAAGAAAAGCTATAAGCTATTACTTTTATTAAATAAAGTCATTATTGTTATTCAAACTTTTGAGTCAGTGTGTCCCAGTACCTAGGTTCTACTGAACTTGGATCTGTAGTAATAAATCATCCAAGTTAATCTGAATTCATGGTGCTAGGTGTTTTTGTTAAGTGTCTAAACGGAAGGGAAATTAGAGACAAGAATAGACCAGCTTCAAAGTTCAAGCACATCTATCCACTTCGTAACGTCACCACCTCGGGATCGAGATCAACTCTCGACCAGCGGCGCATGGTTTGCAACGCGCTTACGACGAGTATCCCGATATAAACTATCCACCCGTCAAAAAGGTTGTTACTCACAAGAATAACTGTCATAAGTTGTAGCAAACACGATCCGAAGCGAGGCGTTCGCTATCTGGTTCCCATGCCGAGGCGTTACTGTTCCATTTACGTAACGTGGCCGTCGGGTTGACGCGTGGTTGCTGCTGTTTCCATTACGAGTTGAAAATGTGCTTTAACCTTTAATCATAGTTCTCGCAGTACTCTTTCATTCGTACCCTACCTGAAGTTTTGGTGTGACTGTAAGTCGATTTTGTTTGTTAGTTTAATAATAAAGGCAAACATATTCAGTACAATGCATTATGTTTTTATTCAATAATAAATTATAGTATGTGCTACTATGCCAAAGGCGTTACCTTTGAAACGCCTACTTTCATGATCTTTTCAGTCTGTTTCATTTACGTTTAAAAATTAATCGCAAGAAAATCTGAAAAACACATTTATCGTGTTTAGAATTGAAAGTTGCTGATTACAATACACAGAAGTTTGACACAATCTATTATTCACAAAGTATAGTATTCAAAACACTAGGTACTTTACCTTCACACCAAACTATTCAGTATACCGTCTGGTTAAAACTTATAAGTCACAGCACAGTGTCATGAAGTGAGCTTCAACTTAGCTCGCAGTTAAGTTATGAACTTAAGCTTTGTTTGTGGCAGTTTCTGCGAGCTTTTGTGTGCTTATACATTGTCCTTTTATGAAGCTTCGAAGCTTCGTCCTTTATTATTGGCGTGTTTTTGCCGATAAAAGCCGTTTTTCCTGTGCGTTCAAAGTTTGAGAAGAAAATTTTTATTTTGTAAGCTAATAATTGCTTTGAATTGGTTACAATGAAACATTGTGCTTAGAATTTCTTACCTACCTTACCTAAAAATGTTGTCAGAATAAACAGAAAATACAAAATTAAATACTACAGACTTAACCAGCTTCGTAATGCTCGCACGGAAGGTATTGAAGGCAATTTTTCGTTCAAAGGACAAAACGTACAATATAAGTAATACGTCTTTATTTTTATTTATTTACTATCAAACTTCGCCGCAAGTAAAGTTTGTATAGATTTCAAGAGATGGCGCTGTGTGTTTCTTGCCTCGCACTTGCAAGTTTGTGTTCCTTTGTTTTGCTTTTGTATAATGGCTCCTTGAAGGTACTTGGTACTCCATTTTGTGTATTTTTCTGATATTTTAAAACGTTTAGAATAAAAATAACAAAAGAGTTTAATTAAAAAGCCGTATGATGTTAATCTTTAATAGAAGGTGCTTATGAAGTTTATAAGTATGCTTCACATTTATAATTAAAAGGTCGGTTAAGGAAATACAAGTAATTAAAAATTAAAATGATATTCATGATACTCAAACCCATTCAAACTCAAAAACATTTATCGCTTGATTAGTTAAGGGTGCTACCCTTCTAATGGAAAACCGCAGAGCTATAAAATGTCGATTAATCAACCCTATTTCAAATCAATACGCGTTTATAAGCACACAGATTATTAAAAAGACAAAATTACAGCACTAACAAGTATTTTTACTCGCGGTCGAGCTTACCACATTCAATCGAAAATCGCTAGCAGACATGACGCAAAAATGGACAACACTTAAAACAAAAGACGACGCGAGGTGCAAGCAACTATGGCTCTTAAAGTGGTAAGGCGGTTGTGACCTCAATTCGTTCTTAAAAATGAATGAACGGCCGCCATTTATTTGAAGGTTTGAACCGTTTGACACACACGGATTGCCATCAAAGCGGTCGCATATAATTTACTTAAAACTACCATACTAATGGGTACCCGATCTGAATATAAAATCGAATGATTACCCCATTCAAGTCCTTAAACTCTTATGTCGTGATTTCGTGAACATCAAAGGACGAAGGGCAACGGCTTATAATAAAGGAAATAGAGTCATAGGCCTTTGGCCTATAAGACTTTGGTCTTATAAGGGTTTCAGCAACGTCATCGCAATACGGGTTTTAGGGCTGTTGCTTGTTTTAAAAATAAGTTTTTTTCCGGGTATTATGATACCTGAAAAAAAAAGAGCTACAAGTTTTTGCCACGGCAGCCCAGTTATGCGGGATCTTTACATTACTCGATCACGCAGAATACTTTGAAGGGTTCACATTGCAGTTTTTTTGTGGGTACGTTTGTTCGTCAACTGAGTCCTGTCAACAGTCTATTTCATTTGCACTTACCGATAAAACGGCGCGCTATATATTCCTAATTTTCACAGCGTTGCCCTGGTTACTGTGTTTGTGCAAACTGTCATAATTTTAGAAGTGCAACTGGTCCCGTTTAAATTTCAAAACAAGATCAATAAAAAATAGGCTTTTTGCGGGTCACTACTAACGGGATGTCCGTATGACTACTAGCATTAAAACGCGTATGCTACTTAACGGCTCCTGCAGAAAACTCCGTAGGAAAAGACCCTAATGTTGGAGTGCAAAACAATTAAATAAAAAAAATTAAGACTAAAATAAAAAGCAACTCAATAAAAAATTACGTATGTAAAAAGTTACGTTACAAATTTAACGCATCTTATTTATCAACGTTACAATCATAACTCAACTTCTAATCTAATATAAAATACATATTATTTGTACTTTGTGCTATACTAAAATAAGCATTATTACTTCACCCAAAAATATTTATACCATTTTTAATAATATGTTATTGAATAACCTCGGTTATTTCTATTAATTAACACCCGGAAATGTTAATTCATGAAATTATGGTAGAATTTATTATTTTGCTTCGTTCCGCGAAGAGCTGTGTATTTAATTAAAATTAAAAGTATGGTTTGAAACACCTGAGAATTTTTCTCTCATATGCATCAAAAAAAAAACATTAACATTTTCGACGTACATAACTGGCTACACATTTCATTAAAAAAAACATCTGAAAATAGACTATCATTATTAGTGACCAAATAGTGACAATCTTGCCCGGGTACGGATATCCTGATCGGATAAGTGACAATCACATCCCTACGTAGGTCGCGGGTCTAATACGTTTCCGGGATTTAAATTAGGAGCGCTCTTAAGCGTTCGTTTTGTGACCCACATGGGGGGATATTTATAGTGTTTTAAAGAACTTGTAGAAATAAAATAAAGAAGTTAGAAGAATGCCACATTTGAAATACCTACTAAAACTGTAGTTTCAAACATTTTCTGTGGAGACAGAACCAAATTAATGAGTTATTTGTTCAAGAATTTGACTGCGCCTCTAAGCAAGTCAGATCAGAAGTCGTTTGCCGATTGTCGAATTAGACTTTTTAATTCCTTACTTCCAATCCTACTGCTCTTTTCTACACTACGTTCACAATCAAAAGCTATATTTATGTCTGAAACACGACTAGCGAACTTAAAAACAATAGCTCGTATAAATTGCACTTGTAAAAAGACAACTGTGAACCTGTGACAGACGAGGAATTGAACCCCGTGTCTTACGCAATCCGGGCGTATGCCTATACCACTCGGCCACCGTCACATTAACAGGCCTGTTGAATTTTGCAAGCGCTTCTTAACGCGTAGGTTGCGTGACATCATCAATGTTTGTGAGATTGCTCTCACAATATCTGAAGGAAAATATTTTTACAAATATTTTAACAATCAGTTAAGATGATGTAAGCCAATTTATTGTTTATTTTTGTTTTTATAGTGTTTTGTCACCATACAAACTTAATAATATAAATTGCACTTGTAAAAAGACAACTGTGAACCTGTGACAGACGAGGAATTGAACCCCGTGTCTTACGCAGTCCGGGCGTATGCCTATACCACTCGGCCACCGTCACATTAACAGGCCTGTTGAATTTTGCAAGCGCTTCTTAACGCGTAGGTTGCGTGACATCATCAATGTTTGTGAGATTGCTCTCACAATATCTGAAGGAAAATATTTTTACAAATATTTTAACAATCAGTTAAGATGATGTAAGCCAATTTATAGTTTATTTTTGTTTTCACAGTTGTCTTTTTACAAATGCAATTTATATTATTAAGTTTGTATGTTGACAAAACACTATAAAAACAAAAATAAACTATAAATTGGCTTATATCATCTTAACTGATTGTTAAAATATTTGTAAAAATATTTTCCTTCAGATATTGTGAGAGCAATCTCACAAACATTGATGATGTCACGCAACCTACGCGTTAAGAAGCGCTTGCAAAATTCAACAGGCCTGTTAATGTGACGGTGGCCGAGTGGTATAGGCATACGCCCGGACTGCGTAAGACACGGGGTTCAATTCCTCGTCTGTCACAGGTTCACAGTTGTCTTTTTACAAGTGCAATTTATATTATTAAGTTTGTATGGTGACAAAACACTATAAAAACAAAAATAAACTACAATAGCTCGTTATTACATTTGGAAATTAAGGGAAAATGCAATTTCTCTTAATTTAAAAGAGTTTATTTGTTTACTTCATTTTTAATGAATGTAGTTTTTGAAAGTGCAATTTGTTGGACACGTCGAGGAAAATTCTTTTCTGACAGTAGTTTTGGTTGTATACAAGTTTGAAATTGAAAAACAGGGGAATTGCGCAAAGCCATTTATTTGTCAATCCGGTTGTTGAATGGTTTTCTCACATTTTTTAAGTATATTCTTAGGCGGCAATGGCCCAGCCTTAAATTTCATTTCATTTCATATATTTCAAAGTGACGACTTGATAAATAGAAGCACAAAAAAGATTATTATAAATTTTCAAACTGTTCACTCTCAAACAGTTTTGAACTTTAAATGATAATTCTCATTATGAGTTACACAGCTATTTCTAATAAACTGCTGATGAAGACAAAGAGAAAAACAAATAAACAGTACCGCCTTTATTTACGCCCTTAATTAAATACATAGACCGAGCAGCGACTGCTAATAAAACAAAACATCAATTTTGAAGCTTTTCACAAAATTTTAATACCTACTTAAAACATGGGACGATGGGCTGACAATATCCCCGAGGGGTATAAAAAACAACTTTTTTTATTGCGTTCCCATTTTTGCCCGCGTATTTTTATTTTAATGAAGGTTATATTTAAAATGGACCTTGTTAACTGCGAGGTACGTAGGTACTTTAACTTTTACATGTGGAGGTCATTAATTTGTCAATTATATTAGTATGGCAGTCTTGTTCATGTTTGAAACCTAATTATTTTAGGGATCCGTACCCCAATAACACTTAATTTCGTCGCTTTACTGCCAATGAGTTAAGCTTTTTCTGTGCTGGAAATCTGAAGCAAGATTTTTGACATTTCTTGTAGACAAATTTTAATATTCTGATTTTCTGCTGCATCTAATAATATAAAAGCACAATAAAAAAATTTTTTTTTAAGCTTGATTCAAACATTCATCTCAATCAATAAATACATGAAAATACCCATTTTGTCTCAGCGTTTTTCGTGTGCCACCTGGTTGGTTTACAGTGAACTATTTAACTTCCGCGCCTGAACTAAAGGCTGCCTGTCCACCGGAGCGTAGCGATGCCTCGGAGCGAAGGAACGGAGATTTTGTGGAATCCTATTGGTTAATACCAATAACGCAAAATCTCCGCTACGGAGATCGTATTGGTTTATATTTCTCCGTTCCTACGCTCCACGGCCTTGCTCCGCTTCGGTGGACAAGCAGCCATAGCAGGTATCCTATTTTTATCAAGCAAATTTTCCTTTTAACGTACTAAAACCATGTATTTTCGTATGGAGTTTCATAGCTAAACTATGCATAACATGTTGTAAATAAAATGCGACACTAAAGCCATTGTCAAATAAGATGAAATTTTTAATCAACTCCAGTAATAGCATTTACGAATAACACTGAAATCTAGAAAGCACTAACAGGGTCTCAATTCACGTAATTTCGGCATCTACTGTTGGACTAACAGTAGCCATTCAGCAGTGCTATTGTAACACATCGTTTGCTTTTAAAATCAGCGGCATTGAAAGGTGACACGCCGCTGTCAGAATAGCGAGGTATATCAATAGCACTCTAGTGGTACAACTAATGACAACTCAAATATCGGAATTGACGCCCAGGGTTTTCCTTGAGTTTAAAATTAGGTTATCCTAGAACTAGTAAGTGTAAGTAAGTTTACGTGAAAATGAATAGATTCTAGTGTAATTAGCAGTTTTATTTCTCTATAATTTTAGGTATTTATGGCATTTTATATCTGTCACTAGATGGCGTTAAGGAAGTCTTTATTATTTTATTTATTTACGTTGGCACATAAAGTTGAAACATGCATAAAAAAATTAAAACTGTTCATTGAAAAACGTAATCTCAAATCTTATAGGTAAATTTTAACGTAGACCCAAAGCGACCCCTACTACAAATTTTAGTGTTTTATCGTTCAGCCCTGCGTCAGAATTTGTTTCTGAGACGGATATTTTATTACAGGCTGGGTTTTCACTAAATTGGACGAAAAGGGAGGGCCGACTATAAATCATGTTTGTAGGGAGATAAGATAGTAATTTGAGTGAGAGGCGGAAGCGGATAGTAATTTGAAGTGATATTTCCATCACATCGCAGATCGATGGGAAACTTTGATAGTTATTATCATTTTATCATCGAATAGCATAGCTTCTATTACGTAGTAGTAACAACTCACTGTGTTAGTTACACCACTTATAACTCGAGAACGGTTGGACCGATTTTCATAATTTTTCCTTTGTTAGATTCGTCACCATCCCGACTTTAACATTAGTAACTAATAGTATCAAGAAACCTCTCGTAATATCTCTTACTCTTGTGCCTTAACACCATACTCAATAAGGGCGAGCAGACCTCAGGGACTGCGTTAGCGATATGACGCCACCAGCGAGCTTAGATTTCACTGGATACCAGATTAAGATAATGCCAAGTTACAAGACTTTTTACCGCTGACATTAAAGGCACCTTCAAAAAAATCTTTTGCGAGATCTCGCGCCTAATCTCGTTTCCATTTGAAGCACTTGTCGAAATAAATACGGGTTTTTAGTTTAACCAAATTGGCTTATTTTGGAGCCTGAACATCTTGCTTATTAAAATTATCCTTGGATTTAAAGGTTGTTGCTCCTGAAGTGTTTATTACGAGTTCATTTTCATTGAGTGCATATAAAAATCTTGAGATATGCAAAATGAAAAAGAATATTGGTAAAATAAATGTATTGTAAAGTATTTTTCTTTGCTTTCCGAATATTGTAAACAATATTTAACAGTGTGTTTGCTCAAATAATCGTTCTCTTGCTTAATTCAACCTTTAAACTAAATCTACTTTCATGCTTAGTTTTCTCAATTTTCAAAAAAAACCAAAACAGTTTACATCGGTCTCACAGTCACTGCATAACTTTATTCCAGTGTTTTCCGTGAAATATAACATTTGACTGTAATGTTACGTTTATGAGACAAAAACAAGCGAAAGAAACTTCTTTTGTTGACAACATACGGTAGTATACTCGTAAAAAAAACGTCCAAGCGTGAGTTGGACTCGAACACGACGGATTCTGTACCATTGACTGGGTAAACAATTGTTATCCAGAATATATAAAAAAGGGCAAAAAACGCGTTTGTTGTATGAAAATAAGCCCCCCTAAAATATGTTTTTTTTTATTTGTTGTTACAGCGGCAACAGAAATACATAATTTGTGACAGCTAGAAAGTATTAGTGGTTCTTGAGACACAGCCTGGTGACAGACGTACGGACGGACCGACGGACAGACATAATAGTCAGCTTCTGCATCGCGACTGCATCGATACTAACACGCGTTAGCATCGATGCTAAAAGAAGCGCAATGTGTAAAGGTTGAACTTTTTGCGTTTGCTTTGCTGCTAAAAATCACAGTGTGTAAAGGGTTTTAGGGTTCCGTTTTTACCCTTTGGGTACCTTCTAACTTCTTACCATACCGTACTAAAAAAATGCCCTCTCGGCTATCTCAATGCTAAGGTGGCCATTCTGAATTGAAATTAGTGCACCATAGGACATTAAGTTGTATTTAGGCTGTAAGTGGCGTTTTTAAGTTCACTCAATGGCGTTAATAATGTAAAATTTTCAGCTCAATGTGTCAAAAACTGTGTCATACCCTACATTAAACTATTACAAACTAGATAAAGAACCCCGATCGGTCATGTTATTACAAAAAATGCCCAAAACGTAGTAGCCAACCTTCATGTACAGTCACCAGCACATCAGGTTACCCACTATTGTTGCAAACTAGCCCTTATTACAACTGCATAAGATACCGCAGTGTTTACCTTAACGTGCTGTTGTCCGTACTTACCCTCAATATTTACATAGAACCCTCAGAGTTTGGAGAAAACAGAAACAAACTCGATCAATCAAAACTTGGTAATCCACATGAGAGGCCGATTCAGCCGCTTTGAGATGTTTTTTGGCGTTAAAAAGTACAAATAGAGGAGAATACAGCAGTCTTAGTTCGTAAACAGAAACTACTTGAATCAAGTCCATAATGTTTATGAGCATATTTATTTATTCATTTTGTATCAACCGTATTAACATTGTTTGGTACTCATATTTTTTCCAGTGGAGCTATTTTGACACAGATAATATTAGCCCTGTGAGAATCCCTCACATTGTTTACAAAAAATCAAATGTTGAATCAACCAGATTTGGCTTACAATATTCTGTAATAAAACTTAAATGAGTTGCACAATTTTTTCAAGAAACTATTACATGTCAGCAATCACAACACAATTTTTTGTTTTAAGTTTGCCAACATTTACTGCCAGTAAGACGATGCAGCCGAGTCCTATTTAAAGTATGTGAAATATTCAACTACCTACTCATTACATATACGCAAAATTTGTTCCATACGGTGTTGCTGCTCCTCACTACATTGGCATACAATTTAGTCGTTCCGTTGAAGCAAAGAGACATTTTTTCGGTGTTAAAAAGCGTGCGATGGTCGAAAAAGTTTTAATTGCTGTTCAAATTAATGCCCAGCGGTAAAACGGAGGTAAACACGAGGGTAAAGTTTGTAAGTCCCCGCAAAAATAGTTGCTTACTTTTCAAAAGGTAGGCGTGGGTGTGTATCCACGAACCCCGCACCCCTCATGCAGGCCGCTCTCGCCTTCCCGCGTGTCCCAGTGCCTCGCAGGCGAAGTATGTAAGTATCTAACATAACTCTTGATAACGAAGTGCTTAGAAAACAAGTGCAGTTCATGTTGATTGAAAACTATTCTAAGCAGGTAGTTATAGACAATATAGACGGTTAAAGAAAGGCGTGACGCAGCCTACACGTTAAAGAAAGCACTTGCAGAATTCAACAGGCTTGACAATGTGTCTGAGGCCAAGACAGCCAACAAGCTGGACAAGCAAGCCAAGCAGCGCCTGGATAACGTAAGGCCAACAGGACTAGACATGGGTCGTCGACGGTTTTCTCGTCGACGAAACTAGACCGTTGAATTTCGTCTATCGACTAGTTGAATTCGTCGACTAGTTAACTTCTCGACTGCATGAACTTATAAACTATCTAGACAAGCTAGACGATCGACTGCATGAACTTATTAACTATCTAGTCGAACTAGACGATCGACACGTTACGTTACAATAGGTACAATAAATACAACATTAACACGAAATTCGAATTCAGCGAAATTCGAAAGAAGAGAATGCCATAAGGCATTAAGTCCGCCAATCGTACAATTTACACTGCAATGTTTAAATAAATAAAGAAGGTATTTGTTTGTTTTGTATTTTTTACGCCATGTGAAAAGCGCTTACATAATTAAACACACCCGCAATCAGCCACGTCATTCTCTCTCTTTCGTAACTACCACAATACCCTATCTTGCGTCCCTCTTAGATTACAGTCAACGCGAGTCTAAATGGCTTATCTTACTAGAGCGTTTGTTGTAATAATAACGTACCTATTACGTTAAAATAAGGTTCACTTTAGATTGTTTCGACGTATTCAACGTAGCGTTGCTTTTTTTGTTATAATAATTTTCCTACTGACTGCCTTTGGTGTAGAGTTTATTTTAAACTGTTTCAACGTCTTGTATTATTCGGCTACGTTATAAAGCGTCGACGTCGCGTCGTGCGTTGTTACGAACCAGCAGTCTACTCGTTTAGTAGTCTATGAATTCGACTAGTCGATCAGAGAACGGTCGACCGTCCAACCGTTGACGCGACGTCGACCGTTGATTTAACTAGTCCGTCTAATGAACGCTCATGCCTAAACAGGACACAAGGACACAGGAGAGGCCAACTACGAAAAACGAAATCCGTCAATACGATGATCATTTTTGCGTCGTATTTCGTACTAGACCAGGGTCCGATTCCATGTCAGAAACAGTTTTCTTTGTACAAGTGAATAATATTATGTTTGGATCGTGGCCTAAACATAAAAAAATACAATAAACACACTTTTACATTTTACAAAATATGTCTGCTATTGGACCTTAATGTTATAGCGACAATGTCACATTTGAGTTCAATATAAAATATTTGTTTTATTTTAAAAAAGGCAAATTTCAGAAAAAAAAAGAACGTCGTGCGAGTTCATAATTTCTCGCTGTATGTTTCCGTCGTAACAGATTTTATATCGTTGTAGCTATGAAGTTGACATTTTTATTTATTACGGCTCTCAGTCCAGCCGGGTTTTTAGATTAGAGCTATAATTCTAGACAGGCTGGTTAATTTATTCAAGTAGCGCTTAAAGCGACGGCATGTACGTAAAATGATGTAAGTGCAAAAACACAACTTTTTCCTTAATTTTGGTCTTTTATACTTTTCAGGTTGTTGTTATATACTGCTCATTAAATAGTTAAAAATTACATTCTTTTTGTTAAAACAAATTCCATTTTTATTTGCTAGGGAAACATTTTTCCTTTTATATAATAAAAGTTGGCTTATAAAATGCCTTTTCTACAATTCGACTACTTTGTATAAAAATCCAACAAGTTATTTTTTGACGGCGACTTAGCTCGCGTTTTAGCCAAGAGATAAATTTCGTAAAACCAGTTCCTAACTAATATTATGGCTGTCCTTAATGGTAGGGTTTTCAACACTTTGTGATTAATTTATACCGGATAAATTTTCCCTTTTACATGATAGATACCGCTACTATTTGCAAGAGCTTACATCAGTAAAAAAATCCTCAAGAAAACTCTTTAATAAATATATGTTCATTAAAAGCTTCTATTCAAGATGCAAGTTCTAATCCTCGATATATTGAAGGGTTAAAACCTTCATCGATAAAAATCCGAAGTTAGATTTAACCCGTTGATGCCAGAACATTGTTCGCTAAGCTGAACAGTCCACAGCTTGCTTGCTCGCTGGGGGTTTATTCTGGAACACAATATGGGTATTTTTATTTTTGGGAATCTGGCTGTCATAGAGGCGTAGCTACGGACGCATCTGCCGTGTCAATTAAATCAAGTCGAGCTCGAATTTAATTGTTTTACACGGATTTTTTTTAGTATATTGCTAGAAAAGTGTTATTATTCTTTAGAAGAATACTTCAATGACATGATCTCCATTTAGTGATTATGTTATTGTTTCTTAATGTTTAATTTTGTTTAACTGTATAATGTTGTACGACTATAATATAGTGTGTCCAAAATTTTTACAAACAACAAGATCTGTTATGTATATTTTACCTATAACTTGCAATAAATAAATTGATTGATTGATTGATTATGCGATATGTGACAGATAGATTTAAAAAAAAACACACTTATGCAATGTTTCTAATGGTAGACTAACTACCTGACTAAAATTGATTGTTAAAATACGAACAAGGATTTACAGAGTAAGACCTCAGGCCGATCTCAGATTAGCCCAAAACTAAACCTAGACTCAGTCTAGGCTTTAACTTGTTTCTAGACTGAGCTAGCAGAACGATTGCAACGTCTTTGCGCGTAAGAATTTCACATGGATTTTATCTTGCAAGCCATTGTCTGCGATCTAATTAGGCTTACACCACTTAGTTAAAAGATAAACAAAAACCGGTTAAGTGCGTGTCGGACCCGCGCACTGAGGGTTCCGTGCCACCCTTAACTGAATTCAGGGTCCACTTACTTTCACTTAACGAAAACATCACAATATATTGCGACAGCAAAAATAACTTTGTTTTTCATAGTGTTTGTATGAAAGACAAAGTTATATTTGCGGTTGATAAAAATGTGCAATATCTCAAAAACTACTGGTTCGATCTCCTTTAAACCAATTTTCGTTGCAAGTTTTTGTTGAGATCTACATCGTATATTTTTTTCAAAATTTTCGCTTTCTTAGTTCAAAAGTTAGAGGGGGGGGACGCCCATTTTACCACTTTGGAAGCGTCTATATCTCAAACCTTACACTTTTAGAAAAAATGGTTTTAGAAACCTCAACATCATTTTAAAAGACCTATCCATAGACACCCCACACGCATAGGTTTGAGTAAAAAAAATATTTTAGGTTTTAGTTTCATGTATGGGAGCCCCCCCCTTAAATATTATTTTTCTTACTTTTTGTATCTGAATCGGAAAGCGGTGAAACAAAATACACCTACCTACCAAGTTTCAGCTATGTGATGCTTTTAGTTTCAGAATAAAGTGGCTGTGACATACGGACGGACAGACAGACAGACAGACAGACAGACAGACAGACAGACTTGACGAAACTATAAGGGTTCCGTTTTTTGCCATTCGGCTACGGAACCCTAAAAATGATTCAATCGAGTTCATTGGGTCCACACTTCTTGTTATTTTTTTGCTCAAAATTTAATTAGCTATAAATTTATATAAATATTTTCTTTTACATTGCTAAGGGCCTGTTCCACCATCAACAAATAGGCATAAACCAACGAATAATTCAATTAAGGAACGTCAATTTGTATGAAGTAATGGACAGATAACATTAATAGTTAATGATTCGGATTTTGCGGACAGGTCGTAAAAGTTTAAAAAAACCGGCCAAGTGCGAGTCGGATTCGCGCACTGAGGGTTCCGTGCCAACTTTAACTGAATCAGGGATTCTTACTTCCACTTAGCCAAAATACCACAATATTTTGTTGACCGCAAACATAACTTTGTTTTTCATAGTATTTGTATGAAAGACAAAGTTATATTTGCGGTTGATAAAAATGTGCAATATCTCAAAAACTACTAGTTCCATTTCATTCAAACCAATTTTCGTTGCAAGTTTTTGTTGAGATCTACATCATTTCAAAATTTTCACTTTCTTAGTTCAAAAGTTAGATGGGGGGACGCCCATTTTACCACTTTGGAAGCGTCTATATCTCAAACTTTAGACTTTTAGAAAAAATGGTTGTAGAAACCTCAATTTCATTTTGAAAGACCTATCCATAGAAACCCCACACGTATAGGTATGGGTAAAAAAAATATTTTAGGTTTTAGTTTCATGTATGGGAGCCCCCCCTTAAATATCATTTTTCGAAACTTTTAGTACACGAATCGGAAAGCGGTGCACAAGATACAACTACTTACCAAATTTCAGCTGTGTGATGCCAATAGTTTTAGAATAAAGTGGCTGTGACATACGGACGGACAGACAGACAGACAGACAGACAGACTTGACGAAACTATAAGGGTTCCGTTTTTGCCATTCGGCTACAGAACCCTAAAAAAACAGTATGTAGGCTACACCTTGTTATCCTTGTTATTAAATATTTTGACACACAAAAAGCAGAAAAAATATTTTTGATTCGATATCAAAAATAGTGTTCGGTGTAGAATTTTTTTGTTATTGCAACTAGGTAGATTATACGTATTGCAAACTGTCATAAAAAGCGAGACTGTTTAAAACATCGACGTTCCACAAACGTGTCACAAACTGTCGTACCTGATTTGATATGAACCATAGAAAATTTTACAGTAGATTCAGTTTGTAGTTTAGTCGCTTTTTTGTACATAAGTGATATTTTTTCAATATAATGGTGGTTATGCAATTAATATTTGCTAAGAGTACCTAGATAATTGAAACAAAATAAAACGAAACTTTAGGGCAGTATAGAAAGTTTAATTTAAATTTTGTTGACGTCATTAATAATCAAGGCACGCGGTGTGCACCTGTGATTAATTATTTATTTATTTTATTTATAATGAATTTACAATAAATCTTAACTTAGGAAATTATGCTATTCACAGCATTAAAAAAACCTGTGGTTTTACCGAACGCTGCGCTTGTTGAGTCGTCATCGTACTTGTACTTGTTAAATATGTTATAGATATACCTAATAATACATTACCTATATTGGAAAATATTGTTAGTCATAAGATGGTATTATTCTGATCATCGTTTGTGTATATAACCTAAACAAAATATTTATAATCTGCACACAGCATTTTAACGAAATAACATTAAATTTTAAGAAACCCCCCGTCGCAAAATAAAGAAGCGGCTGAAAATATTTTCATGAAACATGGCCAAGAATACTCAGGATAAAATTATTTATGACATTAAAAAAGCTTAAACAAAAACGTTTCATCCGCTTGGGAGCTACGATACCACAAACAGATAAAACAGATACATAGACAGATACGTTAAACTTATAAGACTTCTCTCTTTTTGCGTCTGTAAAAGCAATTCAACGATTGGTCATACACATAAATCAATCATTATTCGAGAATTTGAGTGCAGCGTAGTTAATCTTTAATATCGCAAATTGAAAGTGCTAATAGTTACAAAGTGACGTCCAAACATAATCCCGCAAAGTATGTAATCCCGCATAACGAGGATGGAGCCAACTCACAACGCTTGTTGATAATTCGCAAACGAATCTGGGTAATGAAGCAAACGTGGGCTTAGTTAAGGGGAAGATAAACATAAAAAATGGTGTTTCATTTAATATAATTATTTTAACTTTTGTTTTATAAAGCTTTCAACGTTGCCAGAAAGATTGCACATCAAAATGAATGCAATCATCACAAAATCCAAACGAGTAAAGATGCGAGATGCGATGTAGCAGAACTGTTTTTGGCGGTTGTCAGTCAGTTAGAGGCCCATGGAGGCTGACTGGAAATTTCTTTCATGTGTTTTATTAGAGGTATAAATTCAAGTGAACATGTGTATATTTAAAAAAAAAGTTATCCTGAAACTTGGTGACTTGATCGGTGATTGATTGTTGTTAATTACAGCGAAATAACCCCAACAAATATTAATTTAACAGGTCTTACTAATAATTATTTATTGGTAAGACCACGGATTAAACCTTGCTCTTATTACGTGAGACAATAGAAAAATATGTTCAATTTATTAATAGGATTATGCAAATGCACTGTAAATCATGCAAAATTAAAAAAAAAAAACATTTATATTTAATACTATTAATATTTTCTTGCCATTGCTACACCGTGAATTTGGCTGTCTAGGTATTTTCATTCAAATGAAGAAAAAATACTTTTTTTTAGTTCTATCTAAACGAGATGTTTACAAAAATGCCAAGACCATGTACGGTTTCTCTAAAAATAGCAAAAAATACAGGTAATTTGAAATACTATATGTAATTTTAATTTAATTCACAATCTTAGGGTAATTTAAATAAATAATAAACTTTTATAAACCCTGGCAACTTCTTCTGTCTATACTTACTCCAAAAACATGTCGAATCGTGCAAAAAAAGTTAATCTGTCAATTTCAAACGTCATTTTGCTTTCCGCTTTCGACCTTTTTTAATCTGTTCAAACAGCTAATTGGCTGACAGGTATTTGTCAGATTTATTAGATATCATGAAATTTAACTACATTTTATTAGTTTATGTTACATATTACCAAAAAATTGAAGATTTCACGGACGAAAGTCATTCACATAAGCTATTTTTTAGTGTCGTGTACAAGGTGTTGGCATTTTCCCCAAACAAACGAAAACATCTTTTATTAGCCATTCAATTATTTCCGTACATCTCTCTATAAAAACAATTAGGGTGATAAAAAAAGCTGAATTAGTCGACGCTCTTGTTCGCGGCCATTGTTCATGTCTAATAGCTAATCATTAATTGAAATCGATGTTATGGAAGATTTTAAACCTCTACTCTATTTGTTAGTTAAATCATGTAATTAGAAAAAAAACCGGTTAAGTGCGTGTCGGACCCGCGCACTGAGGGTTCCGTGCCACCCTTAATTGAATTCAGGGTCCACTTACTTTTACTTAACAAAAACACACAATATATTGCGACAGCAAAAATAACTTTGTTTTTCATAGTGTTTGTATGAAAGACAAAGTTATATTTGCGGTTGATAAAAATGTGCAATATCTCAAAAACTACTGGTTCGATCTCCTTCAAACCAATTTTCGTTGCAAGTTTTTGTTGAGATCTACATCATATATTTTTTTCAAAATTTTCACTTTCTTAGTTCAAAAGTTAGATGGGGGGGGACGCCCATTTTACCACTTTGGAAGCGTCTATATCTCAAACCTTACACTTTTAGAAAAAATGGTTTTAGAAACCTCAACATCATTTTAAAAGACCTATCCATAGACACCCCACACGCATAAGTTTGAGTAAAAAAAAATTTTTTGGTTTTAGTTTCATGTATGGGAGCCCCCCCTTAAATATTATTTTTTCTTACTTTTTGTATCTGAATCGGAAAGCGGTGAACAAAATACACCTACCTACCAAGTTTCAGCTATGTGATGCTTATAGTTTCAGAATAAAGTGGCTGTGACATACGGACGGACAGACAGACAGACAGACAGACAGACAGACAGACAGACAGACAGACAGACAGACAGACTTGACGAAACTATAAGGGTTCCGTTTTTTGCCATTCGGCTACGGAACCCTAAAAATGAAAGTGGAAACGTGTTTTGAAATATAAACACAATAACTAAGCTGTTAACTTAATTAAAAATGACATTTTGGTCAATAAATGATAAAATATTAAAATGTTCCCTCAAGATGCCAACGTTGTCCAACTTCAGTAATTTTGATTCCATACTTCCATGGCAATTTTCCCGGCAGTGGTATATCTATAGCTGTTGTGTGAGTACATTCCTAGAAGCGTAAAAAATATATCTGTATGATTTAAATAAAAATTAATAATCATTTAAATAAATCTAGTAAATGAAATATTTTCCGCGTTAAAAATAAAGTTAAACCAGACATAAATTATTTTAGCGACAAAATGTAAAATTAGAGCGTTTGTCACAAATCTCCGTAACAAATAAATTAATGCCCGCACAAAATTAACATCCCGCGGCAAATAACAAGGATTGACAGATTATTTATTCCTCAAATTAACGACGGGCGATAAAAATAAAGCTTTTATACGCGACGGAGGTCTACTCTGGATTACTCGGTAGTATTTTGCTATTTATTTAAGTTTCTTGCTAGACCTAGAATATTTATTTTGTTTTTTTTTATGATTTCAGGTATATAAAAAAAGGCCTTCACATTTGAGTGTAAGTACTTGTGTTATAAAATCGGAGTTTCTTCGTTTTTTAGGGTTCCGTAGCCGAATGGCAAAAAACGGAACCCTTATAGTTTCGTCAAGTCTGTCTGTCTGTCTGTCTGTCCGTCCGTATGTCACAGCCACTTTATTCTGAAACTATAAGCATCACATAGCTGAAACTTGGTAGGTAGGTGTATTTTGTTCACCGCTTTCCGATTCAGATACAAAAAGTAAGAAAAAAAAAATATTTAAGGGGGGGCTCCCATACATGAAACTAAAACCTAAAAATTTTTTTTTACTCAAACCTATGCGTGTTGTGTGTCTATGGATAGGTCTTATTAAATGATGTTGAGGTTTCTAAAACCATTTTTTCTAAAAGTCTAAGGTTTGAGATATAGACGCTTCCAAATTGGTAAAATGGGCGTCCCCCCCCATCTAACTTTTGAACTAAGAAAGTGAAAATTTTGGAAAAAATATATGATGTAGATCTTAATAAAAACTTGCAACGAAAATTAGTTTGAAGGAGATCGAACTAGTAGTTTTTGAGATATTGCACATTTTTATCAACCGCAAATATAACTTTGTCTTTCATACAAACACTATGAAAAACAAAGTTATTTTTGCTGTCGCAATATATTGTGATGTTTTCGTTAAGTGAAAGTAAGTGGACCCTGAATTCAGTTAAGGGTGGCACGGAACCCTCAGTGCGCGGTTCCGACACGCACTTAACCGGTTTTTAATACTTCATCTAATCCTGAAAAAAGATTTCCAGTTTTAATATATATATTTTTTTTATTTTCAACCATTTTAAAATTATGAAATACAGATCTTCAAATAATACTGACTGTTAGAAACTTTCCAACCTTTTCAGGAGAAAAAAAGAAATTGTAATTTTGTGATAGTATTTTTTTTATTTATTAGTGGTTTTCCTAATAGGCTGCATAGCCCATCGGATCTCCTAATAGATGAAATAATTATTTGGTCTAAACGGGACAACGTAATCAGTTTCAATTTACAGAACCGTTTTGGTGTTTTACTTTATTTTGAATTCAGCATCTACTTACTGACGTTAATTATTATAATTAGTCTCTCTCTAAAAAGCTTCTCCTTAACTCTTTATAATTGCGGAGTGAATGCACACGACACGACTAGAGTCCCACCGCTGATGGATTGTTGCTTATAATAAAACTTCCTCGAGTACCGCTAATTTCAGCTAGTGCTGTCTGAATATCGATGAATAGCAATAGAAAAATGTACTTGGGTGCGTATTGCGATGCAGTTTTGACAGTTAAATAGCTCTATTTTACTGTCAAATTAGCAATTCTTATTGCAATTTCGCATTATATTAAAAATTTTACTATAATATAACAATATAAATATTAATATTCATAATATATCAGTAATATTATTAAATTGATATTATTCGTTTACAATGAGTGGGAATCGAACTGCCTCGGAATTGAACGGATTAAGTTGGATCGCAATACGCCCCCTGAATATTGAAGTGTGAGTGACCGCGTAGGTGGGTCAAGCTTGGAAAACAACATATTTATTTAACGCTTCCATAGTGATAGTACTTTAAAGTAGGTTTTTTAGCGGTAACCAAAAACCCGACGAGTGGCTGTCACTTAGCACTATCAAACTCATACAAATAGTGCAATATGCATATGTAACAAAATTGTTGCAGCACTTTGGGTTTTTATCCGCCAGTTTTTGAGAAAATTTGAGACTAAGGTAATATTTTTTTTCAGTTTTTTTTTTTAAATTAAGGCTAAGAGTAGAGAAAAAGAGGTTTGGGCATTGAATTGAGAGAGGCGAAGCCGATGACGTAGATAACTTGTTAAATTGTCAGAGTGCTGTTTGAAAAAATAATCTTGTCTATGTTAGAGAAAATAATAAACACTAATATCTCGATTTTAAAAAAAATAACGGCAGTGTCCAGTTTCTAAATATTCTTACCTAAAATGACTTAACCATATATGTATTTACTTACCTAATACATATTATTTATCAGGCATTAGCATGTCACTTACAAACCAACGTCTGTATGTATGAAACTTTAATTTATCGATACTCGTAGTTTCAACCATTCTTTATCAATAGTCACACTCAGCCAACCATCGACAGTCTTTCGTATTACCATAAGTAGGTATTACTTTCGCTAGGCAACACTAGGCTTAAGCATTTTGTGGCTCATTTACTCGACTGTAGCGAGGTGGGTTATGATGTTGAGTGTACGTCGTTACGTTAATGTGTTTGTTAATTTCTTTGAATTTTGGGTGAAGTGAATGGCTTGCAGGCTTATTTGAAGGCTTTGAATTGCGTACAAAGGTTTCATGTGGTATTATCTATAGAATTAAAATGCGAACTTTTCTTCCCATCGAAAAAAACGCGTCCAAATCGGTTTACCCATTAAGCACCTACGATGCCACAGACAGACATACAGACTCACACACATAGATGTTAAATTATAGCACACTCTTTTTGGTGTCGTTGGTTAATAAAATAGCTCATGTAAAAATACAATAACGTCATTCCATATCAAGTGATAAAGGCTTTGTAAACATTAAATCAGGCTTTAAAGTTTTAAGTATATGGGTTCGAAAATGTTTACGGCTTGTTAGAATTATAATTGAAAATCGACGTCGACTAGGCGTTGAGGACTAGCCGCTGACATAGGGCTAGTTTTTTGATCCGTAGTAATGGTAAAGTTACGTTACCAGCGGTTGAATATTTACGGTCATTAAAATAACCATTCTTATATATAGTTAAGGTAGTTTTTCTTCAAAACACACACAATCATAAATTGTTGTTATTACTACGTATAGAGAAGCTATGCTAAGCAAAAAATGTGTCACAAAAACGACGACAAGATTGTGACGTTTTCCTTGAAAATTTGAATTTCAAATCATGATTTGTACTACGAGTTGATGACCGGGCCAACAATTTAGGGAGCACAAAATTTGTTTGTGATGTCAGTTCCATACGCTAATAATAGTAGTTCAATGGCCTAAACGATCTATACCTACTGTTGAAAAGATATTGCCTACGTGTCGAATGCGCGTCGCATATCTGTCATGTAGTCGACAAACTCTCGCCAGTAAAAATATCTTACGCAGTCTTGCCACAACTATGAATCTACTAAAGTAAATGTGTACTATAAGTTCAAGAACTAATTAAAATGGTACTGTATTACAACTATCTTTCCTCAGAAATAATGATAAAACTTCGGTTTATCTTTGAATCTTCGAGATGTTTATTCCTTCTTGAGCACTAAGAGAACCCAGTTCTTATTTGCTCTCAAGTATCCAATTATATTTGGTTCCGTTTGAGGATTAGTTATATAACAGCACTTGAAAGAAATATGATCCTCGATGTTTCACAGATTTGCCTTTAAACTTAGTAACTGCTCTTCAATTGAGTTTATTTGATTGATAAGTTAAGGTTGTCTCAAGATTGACGCAGCAGGTTTTCATGTATAATTGAAACATAACATATTACTTTATATTTATTTACATATTATATTTAGGTCTTAGTATTTATTTAACTCTGAGGTGAAATATTTCAGCCAAAGGACGTCCACTGCTGAACATAAGCCACGGTTTTCCACGGCGACCTGTAATTGTAAGCGGTCTGTACCCAGTGTAATCCTGCGATCTTTACATGGTAGTCTGTCGTCTTGTCTATGGACGTCCTACGCCACACCTTTGGTCGAAGAGCTTCAAATCAAGAACTTTTCTACCATAACGGCCTTCAGTTCTACGCGCTATGCGCCCTGCTAAAAGCACACTGCAAAAGTAATAAATGTTAATTGCTAGCACACTTTAAATAAATAAATGTTAATTGCAATAAAAAAAATCATTTTTCTTTGTTACAATATTTATAGCAAGACCAGCCCCCTTACTCTGGACACAAAACCCGATCCAATGAATATACCCATCCCTGTCACACGCCTACACGGCCTGGTATGAGTGACAGGGATGGCTACAAACATTGGATCGGATTTTGTGTCAAGAGTAAGGCCTCAGGTAGTTTTCTCAAGTACAATAACTACTTTAAAAGGTTTTATTTTTAAAACAAAGACCTAAAAATAAGTTATATTCATCCCCAAAACTTCAAATAAAATTTTCCGTCCTTTCAATAATTATACTTATTTTGCTGCTGAAAATAACCCTTTATCATTAATATCACGAAGCTACTATTTGTTTTTCTAAGAATTAAAAATAATCTCTTAAGGAGTTTCAAAGATGAAACAATTATCTTTAGGCTTTTCATTGAGGTGGTTCGAAGTAAACGCTTTTATATTTTACTAGCTGTGCCCGCGACTTCGTTCGCGTGGAATAGTGACTTTGGGCAGAGTTTTTAATTATTTAGGCTTATGATTTTACAAATAAGATACTTAAGTATGTACTTATAAGTACGCAAGATATAAAATATTTATATAAGTTAATTAAAGTAAATATTAGTACTCACTTATCATTAAAATTGGCCATTGTTAGCAATGAATTGAATTGTAAAAGTTTAGGTTTTATATAAAAAAAATATAATAAGTATTTAAGAAAATAGTGAGACTTCGTCTAAGACAACCATGGCTCAACTATACTACTTCCGCCTCCAAGCTTTGCACCCATCTTCAAGTCACCCTGTATTACTTAACTAAAACTAAAGGGCGATATAGAATGCTTAGTAAGCTTTATTAAACTTATTTTGAAACAAAATCAGTATATTTATTACTACAACAATAAGAAGCAAGTAGTACATCAAAGGTGATCAATTATTATTACCATACCGATTATTTGGACGTTCACAATCTGTATTTTGATTAAGAGTTCCTTTGTCTGATAGGATTATATGGTTACTTTACTTTTTAACTACTAAGTACTTTGCCACAAAAAAAAAAAAACTACTAATTTACTAACATTTTACTTTGTTGTGTGGAAAGAATTGATCTAAATATATATTTTGGCAAGTACCATAAAGTAAAGTACCAAAATTTCATTTAATTTATACAAACCAATATGGAGGAAACACTACACATTGAATTAAAACACTTTACAGATTCAAATCCCACACATTTATTTAAAATGAAATAGAGGGCCTGACGTTTCTAATTATTATCAGCATCCGTGGTCACAGGTAGACCAAGAAACTACCATCGCTCATTAATATCTATTGACGTTCCTAACCACCCAGAAAAAGCTTATTGTGTCTTGAGATCTTGCAGTATGAGATGTTGCTTAGGTTGGTCTAAACATAATTATAAAGTGGTTCTTTGTTACATAAATAAATATAAATAAATCAGCTATTTGTATTCTTTAATCTGCATGCCTATACTAATTGTTGATTCACTGATGTAGAAGATGCCACAGTCACATTCCTGTCTGTACTCCCCTGCATCTTGGAGAGGTATGTGATGTGTGTGACACTTGAAAGGTGGTAAAAAATTGTAGTGGGTTTGGCACGGGGTATGCAACAACCTTCCTTACATGTTGACAATGTTTTGGTTATCATTGCTGCCCCTTGTTCTCTTAAACAAAGTTTTTGTCGTGATAGCTATGTATTGGTGGCATTTCTAAAGACTGTGAGGCTAAGGATAAGAAATATTCAATTTCTGAATTATCTGAATATGAACTGTATGAGAGTACATTTTCCAAATTCAACTGGAAGAAACTCTTCAATTCTTTCTCTAGAAGAAGAGCTTAGCTTAGAGTTTAGATGAATAAGAAATGCAGTAGGTAACATACTGGTGGGTAAAACTGTAAAAGTGATATCTACATACCGTTAATAAAACATTGGTGTTACATTATACAGGTGATAGTAAGCAACAACAGGTGATACTGGAGAGACCATTGCAACACATCAGTGTCTTATATCACTTGTGGCTTAATCCTTCACATGTGGCGTTGTTGCTCCTCCTATTATTTACACAGGCAATTTTCCATAATTTCCATGCTTTCAATCACAGATGAATAATAATCAATACTTTGTTTCACTTTGTTGTTTTATTTTGATAGATTGAATGACTTGACATTTGTTTGACAATGACTTTAGACATCAGTTATTTGTATCTGTGAGTATCTGTGTACAATGGTATAAGGTTGAAAAAGTGACACTTGGCGCGTTTCGTTCTACTGAAGTTTGTTTTTAATATTTTTTTACATCGCACGGAAACTTTTATTTACAGGCATTGTAAGTATCCTAAATGTTGCTCGATGGTTTAAGCTACCACTGTTCAAAATTTCATTTAAATTGGTCCAGTCGTTTCGGAGTTTATCGCGAGCAAACAGACAGACAAACAGAGAAATAAGAAATTCGAAAAAAATCTAGATTAGTGCTATTGCACTTCTTACATCACCCTGACTCGGTTTTAAGCATTTTCTTTTATTGTACAGAAATTCGACCTCTACAATTTTATTATATGTATAGATTAGATAAAATATTTGACGCAAGAAAAGTATGTATATTTATAGCCTAACTCAGACCAAGTAAAAGTTATCAGTATTATAATTTTTGTTTTGAATTATATTATCGGTCATAAAATTTTCTTTGAAAATAAATAGCAGGAAATTCAGGAAGGGTTAAAATAAGGCTTATTAGATACAGCAATCAGCGACTTTGTTGCAAAAAACTTTTAGCTATGGATACCAGAAGAATATACAATTAAATCAATCAAAATGAGAATCAGTAAGATGACCTACTCAAACCCCCGTCACCCAGTTACATAACGCGTGATTTTCCGAAATACCGACTCATCGCTCACCTTGCGAGAACGTAGAAAAAATAAGTGTGAATTATTCAATTTCGGGTGTCGGGAGACGCAGGAATGTTATCTTCATGCTGTGTGCTTGACGCGTTACAAATGAGGACCGGCGTATGATCCCGCATACACAAGTGACTGGGTTTTGTGATGGGACGAGTACGTATCGATAATTAACACACAATCACCTAAGTACTGTCATAGAAGGCTATTGATGACGATTGTAGCCGAAAACATAATGCTGATGGCGTCTCACTAAGAATATTCAAACGGATAACAGTTTGCTGGCGTAATATGGTAGGAAATGCTGTTGAAAAGCCTTTGAAATGACATGATTCAATTTATACGTCAAATTTTCAGTAACATGCTGAAGCATGCCGTCAAGGATGTCGAAGGATGTCATTAATCGGAACATGCGTCGTAAGTTTGTCAACAAACCATAAAATTAATATTCCTATCGGAATTGAAGAACAAGTAAAAGCTGTCAAACGAAACCGATTTTTGATGACAATACCCAATTTTAGTAAGTTACATTAGTAACTTAAAATGAGATAACCTTTCGTCCAGGTGATTTATACTTATCTTCCTAGGTTAACACGTTCCGGGACACTACTCCAGACACAATAGATGTTTTATTGTTTTCACGCCTGTAGGCGGGCACTGTCCCGGAACGTGTTAAATATATTAGTTAACCGCATGATAAACAGTCGACACAAAGTATCGAACATGCAGCCTTGGTGTAAAACGAAAAAATATTTATTTGCACAAAATATTCGTAAACATGCATTAAATGTTATTTTGTCTTTACTTTTTACATAACGTTAACGTTTATAGAAAAGAATAAGCAAACTTCGAACTTTAAATTTAAACCGGAGTGGCAAATAAGTATAAATCGTAAATTGAGAGGCTTCGATTTGGACTAATGTACCTCTTAAATGAGAAGTTGTAAGGGTTATTTTGCTATAATGAACAATAATCAATCACCGATCAAATCCCCATGTTTCAGAAGCACAATTTCTCTTAAATATACACAATTTCATTTGAAATTATAAAAAATCACATAAAAGAAATTTTTAGCGAGGCTCTTTGGGGCTCCTAACTGTTTGACAGCCGTCAAAAATGGTTCTGCTGCATCATATCTCGCATCTCTTTTTATTGCACAGCTTTATCCTACTGACATCTCGCTTTTGTCGTTAATAATAATAAATATACTTTATTGCACACCATAAACAATAAAAATACAGAAACATCTTAAATATTAAATAGAAGTACAATTCAGGCGGTCTTATTGCTTGAAGCAATTTCTTCCAGACAACCTTTAGGTAAGGAAAAGCATAAAGAATGAAAGAAGTGGCATGGCGATGAAGCCGTTCTATTCCGAAAGGGTTAATAATTCTATGCAACAAACATAATATAACATTGACAGGCCGTTGATGTTCCGTCTACAAACGCTGTCATGTGTCACTCGTGTGTTAAGGTGGGTACTGACCAACGTGACGAGGTGTAATGTATCATATTACGCATTCGTGCAGTCAGTACGTCGTGTTACGGAGAATCCATTCTTTGTCGAAAACGCATCACCGTCACGTCGACAGCGCGTTGAAGATAAGTCAGCACAGCAACATTTTCCCAACTGCCGTCAATATCCCGTCTTGAATTACCTCCTATAAGTCAAATTAAGTATATAACAAAACATCGATACTTTTATCGACTTCTCCCCCTCCCTATTTACCACACCTGTCACGCGGTATCGCCGGCTTTGTCTCAGAGGCATTAGTATGAAGACTGATAATAAGCCGCGACCGCGAGTGTAACGGAGACATTTTTTGTTTCAAATCATCCACGAAAATAAGGTGTGTAATAAAAATGGAAAATTAGATTTGTAACAAAAATAGGTAGGAGGTACTTGGAAATAAATGGTAGATGGATTGAGATTCAAAATTCCTGAACGATGTGAGAGGTAGCACCTACAGTAGATGTGTTCCGAAAAGATTTTTTCTCATCAAGAAACATTAACAATAATAAACATAATAACTGAAGTTAAGGTATGGACTGTAATCGCGCGCTATAGGAAAGGTTGCCTTCTCATAGAAAAATAATAGCATTATGGAACATGGCTGAATTAAATACACAACAATAATTTTACGAGACACTTAACTAACTTTAATCTTAGCCAAATAGCAAAAGGTAACAATACAACCACTCTAAAGGTTTTCTAAGTAGCTGAAACCAAAAATATATGTTTTATTTCCTCCTGAAGACCCCTAAAGGCTATTTCCCAGGGTTGACGTGGGTTAGGAAGTGCTAATGCATGATTGACGTTCAATGTATATTACGGTTTCTTACTTCGATCATTTACCTTGGGATAAAACATGCAGTAAAATGTTTTTTAAGGCTGATTAGGCCCGTTTTCGGTATCGATCGATCGTCGTTACTAGCGATTTAATAATTACGTGCAGTCGTAATTTTGTTAGTTTGTTTTGTACAAATTAAGGATGTAAGTACCTTAGCTGTCAGAATGGCTACTATAATTACCATTGGTTAAGGTATTTCTGTCCAAACGGATGATGAAGGCTAGCTAGCTATCGGAATGCTTATCATTATAATTAAAACTTGTGTAATCTAACTATGATTATGGCGGGGGAAAAAGGTACTGAAATGAGAAGTTGGAGGTTAAAGGAGTTGCACATTATCCATATCTATCATGAATTTTTGCGATATCTAAAAGTTGTGTTAATCTGCGGATCCGTATGTATCTTCTGACTCAGTAAGAAGGTTTTTTTAGGCTTTGTTGAAACAAACTCATGTGAAGTGAGATTTTTTGGTTGAGTGAGCAGCACTCTCTAATGTTATTGGATCTAATTTTATTTGGTCAAAACTAATGTTTAGAGGTATTTTAAATGATCTCTAGTTTTTTCTAGCATTGACGACTGTAAGATAATTTTGTGATGGTTTGGACTATAGTTTTTCGTCGATTTTTGGGGTCGTAGTAATGTTATAAATATCATAAATATCACTAAAAATAGCACCTTTTTATTACTTGAACAACGTGTAATTTGAGAGGATAGATTCCACTTAAATAATAATTACACATATCAACGCTACTGCACTTAGAGATTTTCAAAGAATTTTGTTTCGAATAATGAGTGAAAAGTGAGTCATGAATTTAAGAAGACTAAAAGCAAAATATTTGCATCGCGCTCCAAACTTAAAGTTTCACGAACCAAAATCAAAATTTCAGTAAGCAACATTTGTGAGTTTCAAAGCTTTGAAATTGTCAATGCAATGTTACCTCTGCGCTCTGCTGAAAGCCAAATTAAGCTCCTTATGCTATTGAAAATTATCGACGGTAATAAATGAAATAAGGTATAATCCTGCGAATCAAAGAGCTCACGTAGCAATGAACAAGGTATATAGCGCGAAGCACTGATGGCCGTTGGGGCAAAAAAATTCTAGATAGAAGACCAAATGCGCAGCGCAAGACCCTTACACATGACCTTGTAACTATCACAGGATCACTCTGGACATAGACCTGGATAGTGGAAAGGAAAAGGGAAGGCCCATGTTCAGTCTTGTCTCTGACGATGAATGCATGATAGTTATAGGTAGACCGCGAAATTGAGACCTCGCCTGCGGGGCAAAGGGGTGCGGGGGAGAGAGCGCGGTAATAGTAAACGGCGCGGGCAGGTGTTTCCGCGCCGCCCGCACTCCTCGCGCGACCCGCTACCGCCTCCCCCCGCGCGCGACTCTGTGCCCCTCAGGCGAAGTCTCAATGAAGCGGTTTACATAATTATACTCCTCATTTATGCAAGAAAAACCTCATGGCTGTATCATCATCATTATAGCCAAAGAACGTCCATTGCTAGACATAGGCCACACCTAGGTTGTGGACGGTATGCATCTAGTGTGATCCTGCGATCTTTAAAAAGTCGTCTTTTTATCTTGTCGGGGGACGTCCTACGCTGTGCCTTTGGTGGAGAGGTCTCCAATCTAGAAATTTTCTGCCCCAGCCATCATTTCGCCGTGCTATGTGCTATGCCCATTGTCACTTGAGTATTGATAAAGATTTTTCTTTTTCTTTGAAGTTTTCAAAGAATATTCTTATTTTAGGTTTACAAGACCAATGTTTTAAATTTAAACTATAAGCTTACTGAGCTTACTTATCAGTCATGAGCGGAATGAGAGATAAGTACTGGGTTATTTTTGCTGGAAATGTATTTCTGTAAAGATGTCAAAATCAATAGTCTGAGAGAGTCTCAAAAATCACACAGAGTTATGAAGGCAAATAAAGCAAGCCTTTTAAAAAAACTCTTTAAGTATGACTAGTGCATGTAATCTTAACTCAAGGTGAACGCAAAACTTCAGTTTTTTTCCATTAAATTTTAACTGGTTCAAAACGAACGAACAAATAAACAGGGCAAGCTAAATTAAAGTTTGTAATAATAATAAAAAGGAGGCAGTATTTTTCCTACCCTGTGTTCTAAGTAATTTACTTTCAAACGAAAAATTCAGAGGCATGACTTCAAAGAATCGCTTTCTTTCATAATCCTATGGGAGTTTCGATTAAATTTCCATATATATGGAAAAACTCCTATTGCCTTAGGTGACCATCATTTTGATTCTTCTCACGTACTTTGCCTATGAAATATCCGGGAAGTGGTTATGTAAACAAATATAGCCTGAGGCTTTGACCGATGAGGTGAGGGCTATTTTGTTGGATCGATGGAAATGCTACTAACACTGATTGATGTTATTACCCAAAGGAAAGACATTCATCATTATTCAATTTCCTTACTGGTACTTATAAGCATATCCAATTTTTTTTTACCTACATTAAGAACATTGACGTATGTATGTTCTCAAATATATCATTAAAGATAATGTATTTGTGATTCGGCGTTTGGATATTAGAAATGCACAAGATTGGCTTAAATTTTGGTTTTATTTATAAGCATCATCTAAATTAACAATAATCACGTCTTCTCTCTAGCTTTCTTCTAGCGTTCACCTCCAGTAAGTTATTACCTAGCAAAAAATGTGTCGCAAAAACGACGACAAGATTGTGACGATTTCTTTGAAAATTTGAATTTCGAATTATTATTTGTACTACGAGATGATGCCCTCAATTCATGGAGCACAAAATTTGTTCGTGATGTCAGTTCGCCAGTAATAGTAGTTTAATGTTCACCTCCTTTCTCACTCTCTCTCGCCTGTCATCTCTTCCTTCTTACGTTCCGTCCGTTCCACGTCCATATCCTACATGTATGGCCTATGCCTTGCAAGTTGACAATGAAGCTCGGTGGCGATAGTCTTAACCCATATTGCCTTCCACCCATCTTGATATTGCGGGCTTGAAGGGGCCAGTATTATGTGGCTACAATAACTAATTTGCAATAACTGAACTACGTCGTACAATGTCAATCTAGCGTCTGAATGCGGCCCGACGTTGGGCAATATTTGTTCAAAATATATTGTAAGGGTAGACGCACACTTTCAGATTATGGAAGTTCTGTTTACTCGGAGTGTTTTTGCAACCACATGCAACGCTTTTTAAAGATACTGAAGCAGCCATAGAAGACATTGGATAACTTGCACGCCACGTTTAAAAAAAACTATAAATCTATGCATTAACTTGTTCATGGTATTATCATTACAATGTGAAGGCTGATTTTTCAAGAGACCGTTATAAAATGACGGATAAAATATAAATCCACCTATTTTGAAATGTCAAGTATGTGTATCCGCATGTAGTCTATGGTGACATGTTCAATTCAACCATATTACATTTTAAAATCTTCGAATACTTTTTATCCGGCTATTAAAAATCAGTCCTTTAGGCCCAATTTTTTCATTGATAGTAATGGAAAAGTTACGTTACCAGCGAATGAATATTTACGATCGTGTGTGTTTTGAAGAAAGAACACCTGAACCGATGCACATTAATATTATAGCCATTCTGACTTTTGGTTAAGTTAGTTTTTCTTCAAAACACACACAATTGTAAATATTCAACCGCTGGTACACTTTACATTACTATCGATCAAGAAATTGGACCTTAGTGAGTAACGTAATGCCTGCCAGTATCTTGAAAGCTCCGAAGAAGTTAGCATTTTTTACTTCCTAGCATCTGACACCGAGCGCTGCCAAATTATCTGCTCAGAGCCTCAGATAATGGACAGGCTGTTGAAAAAAAACATGGACTAATAAAGTAGATGATAGATTACATAAAATAATTTGTCTGTGTCCATCTATGATGTCAACTTTGTAAGTCCTTATAATCACACACTGATTACTACCCAGTGACGCCGGGCCCAGTAACTCTTTTTAGGGTTCCGTAGCCGAATGGCAAAAAACGGAACCCTTATAGTTTCGTCAAGTCTGTCTGTCTGTCTGTCTGTCTGTCTGTCTGTCTGTCTGTCTGTCTGTCCGTCCGTATGTCACAGTCACTTTATTCTGAAACTATAAGCATTACATAGCTGAAACTTGGTAGGTAGGTGTATTTTGTTCACCGCTTACAGATTCAGATACAAAAAGTAAGAAAAAATAATATTTAAGGGGGGGCTCCCATACATGAAACTAAAACCTAAAAATTTTTTTTTACTCAAACCTATGCGTGTGGGGTGTCTATGGATAGGTCTTTTAAAATGATGTTGAGGTTTCTAAAACCATTTTTTTCTAAAAGTGTAAGGTTTGAGATATAGACGCTTCCAAAGTGGTGAAATGGGCGTCCCCCCCCCATCTAACTTTTGAACTAAGAAAGTGAAAATTTTGAAAAAAATACTATATGATGTAGATCTCAACAAAAACTTGCAACGAAAATTGGTTTGAAGGAGATCGAACCAGTAGTTTTTGAGATATTGCACATTTTTATCAACCGCAAATATAACTTTGTCTTTCATACAAACACTATGAAAAACAAAGTTATTTTTGTTGTCGCAATATATTGTGATGTTTTCGTTAAGTGAAAGTAAGTGGACCCTGAATTCAGTCAAGGGTGGCACGGAACCCTCAGTGCGCGGGTCCGACACGCACTTAACCGGTTTTTTAATTTTATTATTATTTTTTAAATCAACAGCATTTAATGATAACATACTGACATTAAGCCTGACCGTAAAGCCAATGACGGGCTTGCTTAATAATCTCATTCCATATCGTCACAAATCGTCACCGTGTAGCCAGCCTATTGCGACGTAAACACGGCTCGTTGACAATTAATCTATAGTAGCCGTGTCCCCAGGCTCACGTAATCGAGTTTGCTTGACGCGAGTGACATGAGCGTCATAAGTGCCGGGGCTTCGGTAATTACGTTTTAAATGACTCGGCTCGTTTGCAGATAGATGCCCAAAGTTTGGAGTTTGTAGACATGGCATTAACTGTACAGTTTGCAGAAGGAAATTCTAAATAATAGAATGAAAAATGTAAATAAATAAAAATCTTTAAAACTTATCTTTCAAGGGGCTTATATATTTACATGACTGTGTAGGTGCGTGCGTACTAATGTGTGTTTCCTTTCCGAAAAAAATGCCATGCGAAGTCATAAAAGTCGTTTATTTTTGCATATAGACCCACTGGGGGCACTTATACAAGTCCCAACATAGGCCTTACCACAGCTTCGGGACAATTGCGGGCTAGTGCTGAGAAGAAGCTGCGCAACAAACTCAGTCACTATACACAGACTAAGTACGTAGGTAGGTGCACAAGCACCTTAAATAAATGTCAATGATGGCAAGCAATAGTAGAGTGTTACGGTTGAACCATTACCTATAGCCTTCGTAAAAATAAAATCCAAAGGCTTACTGTCCCTTCATACAAGGCCAGAATGGTCACTAATCCAAACACGACCGCGCCGTAGGTTGTTTAATTTAGGTATCACTGCCAAAGCGCTGCCACCACTGCGCTACGAGCATCTCACATTTTTTTAAATCTGTCTTAGCCTATCATATTACCGGTTCTTGTGAATTGTGTAAAGTAATCGTATTAATTTGACAGTTCAATACGTACCTACGGTATGATATGTTAAACGGCAAAGAACATAATGTTTGACAGATTATTACCGTACGTTTTGAACTGTCTAATGAATACGATTGCTTTACACAAACGCCCTGCTGGTTAATGTTTTCGTTAAAATCATATAAAAAACTGTGTAAATGAGGTTTTTGATGTTTTGAATCTGTTCTACAAAGCTTTTTTAAGTGGTATTTTGTAACAATTTATCAGATGTTTTACGTTACTAAGCATCTATTTTCTTGATATTTCTAAAAACACGTAAAACCAGAGCATAACATTACTACATTACCGAGAGATTATTACTAAACTTCAAATCAAGTAACATCTTACCTACCAATAAACCCAAAATACCCAATATTACCCCTTTTCAAACCCTTGATAAACCTCCCACACACATCCTCACTGATTGCGCCAACGCGATATTTGTCAACAAACTTCAAACTAATTAAAGGTACTCCTAGAACTTAACCCTAGAGGGTTATTTTTGAGTTGCTCGAGTCAATATGCATTGTGATTTTCATTGTCTATTGTTCGATTTTCGAATGAAAACCAGTTAAAATCCCCACGAACGTGATAAAAATAAATAAAGACTTCGTTTTTTTTTTTGTACACGAGTGTATATTTTACGTGATATTTGTTGACTTTTAATTGATTTTCGAACGAAATTTACTCGGAGAGTTGACTCGAGTATTTCGAAAATAGAGCTTCGGAACCTGAGCTGAGATTAGCCATAAATATATAACAATGTGACCCAAAGGTTGGATGCCTTATATATAGTAGTTTATACATAAAATATAGGTATAACGGCAAATAATAGACGCATTCAAATGTTAATGAACCGGCTCTCTAACTTGTGGCTTCCATCAGACCGTGTTATTTCATGCATTTATCAAATCAACTACGTTAGTTTTAAATTAATTTAGGTAAATCAATTAGTGTGTGGAAGGCCAGAGGGAAACCACCTACCACACTATCTTCTCTAATTTGGAGTTTTTAAGTTTAAATGAATGTGAAGGAAAATACTCCACCGACAAGAGCCTATTATCTTAAATTTGATGATATCAATAGAATTTTCACTTTCACTTGTATTTTTACTGGGATTCTTTTAAAATTAACTTAATCCAAAAATTTCATTTTCATTTTAAGATTATTTTCAAAATGTCTTAGCATGTCCAAATATCCAGTATTAACTTGTAACAATGGTGAATATCATGTGAATTGAAAACTGATATTTGCCTCAGCAATCTTAGAAATAGCCTACCCATTTTCGTCTACGGTGACCAGTCACTAGGACTAACTGACTGCGCGGGACATAATTATAGTGCACAAGTGTGTGCGCAAACACAGGTGCACTCTCTATTCCTTTCACTCTCATAGCCGGATGGGACAGCAATCTGGCACGACTGGAGAAAGATCAGGTGCAGGACCAGCGGCCTTACGTGCTTTCCGAGGCACCGGGGGTGAATATCCGCCAACTTAACTCCGGGCTATCCTGAGAATATCTGAACAGAAAAACCCACTTACATATTTTGGCCTGACCTGGGGATCGAACCGGGGACCCCAGACGCAGCCGTCGCTTTAAAATGCAACCCTCCAACCGCTGCGTCACCGAGGCAATCTTAGAAATAGCCTTACGGAGACTTGAAAAATCGAATAAAAATTGAATCGCAAAAGTAAATGAACTTCCCAGCGTATTCAACAAGATGACTTCGTTAGTAAATATTAGCCAACTTGGGACATTTTCAGGCTTGGGATTCTGGCTTCCTTCCAATACTGCGACGATTTACAAAAAAATAAGCCATTTGTGTTTGAATATATTTTTTTTAACTACAGCTCAGGTAAGATACGTTTTCTTACTTACTATTGGATTTCATAATAAAAAAGTTCAGACACTTTTACTTATCAGGATGTACCAAAACAAAGTTCTTGGAAAGTATTTTGAAAATAAAATTCTAATTCTGTTAATGCCATTAAGTGTACAGACAACAGCATGACAAGGTTAACACTGCGGTATCTTATACAGTTGTAATAAGGGCTAATTTGCAACAAAAGTGGGTAACCTGATGTGCTGGTGACTGTACAATGCTTTCAATAAGTTTGGAGCTTAAGAATTAATGACCCTGTTAGGTATTTACAACACTTAACTTAAAAACTAAGTAAGTTAACAAAATTCTAGTGATTGACACAAAATAGTGACTGACATATGTATATAATATATAATAATAGTGACTGAATATATGTATCATCATATATCATCATTATCATATACATATACATCTTCAATCGAGTTTGAGTCGAGGTAGTTACCTCGACTCAAACTCGAGTGAAGAACCCTCAAGGAAAGTTTCGAGGATAGTAGGTATTCTAATTGAAAAACGAACGACTATTTTGGCATTTCACTTTGCCGTAGTTTGTAGCACTTGACAATAGATGAGCATTCCTTAAAGTAGCTCGCGCGTTACACCTCGAGCTTGACAATCGTTCCCTAACACCTTCCTCAAAGCTACTGAGTAAAACTTTGAGTCACGGATTTTTTGCCCTCTAAGAATACGGACTATGTGAGTTTATGTCGAGGTGAGTATGCGTGGAGTCAAGGAAACGTCTCAACATCCGGGTGTAAGTTTCATCCGCTAAGTACTTCTTTTCAGCATTATTTATTATTATTATTATTTTATTCTTTATTGCACGGACAAATGGCGGACTTAATGCTTAAAGCATTCTCTAACGGTCAACCATTGGGTGAAGCAAAAACGGCGGCGGCGGCGTAAAAGAACACAAAAAAGAAACAAAAAAATAATGGACTACTAATATACCTACATAAATACTAAAAAAAAATACATTATCATACATAAATACTTAAAATAATAAATAAGCATTATCTCAAGGTTGTGCCGGATCAGTAGCAAGGTATATGTCAGGAATAACGAGTGCGCCTGCAGTGGATCTACAATAGTCTCCATGCAAAAATGAATTACTTTTTTAAGTAAAAATTACTTGATGCATCCGAGTTAAAATTTCGTTACGCATTGGTGTAACAGTCAGCCCCACAAACAATACAAACAAAAGGTATTCCAACGAACAAGGCTGTCAGTATCGAGACCAACTCGGAGATAAGGGCAGCTTTAGGGACTTATGAATTGTAACTTAGTTGCGATTTGAATGCTTAATTGGTTCTGGTATGGCACTGACAGATATTATTAAGTAGACTTAGATATTCGGACTGACTTCGGAGATCTCTTAGATTTGGGAACTTTACATTTATTAGTCAAGGATTGTCTATTTCATTACTATTCGATACTAAATCTCCTCATCTTTGAAATAATTGAGTTATTTAGTTCTCCTGTCCAAAGATTTAAATTAGTTTTGTTGAAGTCAAATTGATACGTAGAATCAATGAAAGTAGGAATAATTCAGAATAGAAAATACAGCAAAAAAATGCTGCTAGTTACAGTAATAATTTAATGTCTTTTAAAACCTTAGTGACTGTTGTCACACTTTTATGTTTTTTTTGCTACATTTGGCCGTTAAAATCATACTGATTGTGCATTTTAAGGTACAATCGAAGTCTTTTGCGCCAAACACCTTAACACGTTCCGGGACAGTGCCCGCCTACAGGCGTGAAAACAATAAAAACATCTATTGTGTCTGGAGTAGTGTCCCGGAACGTGTTAAGAGCCAACAGTCTTATGTTTGAATGACGCCCGTTTTTGTGTCATAGGGGCAATTTATTTTAGTTGATAAGTGACACAGAAGACTTCGACCGCACATAATTGTGTCATATTGAGCGTTCAATGGTTGACACTGTTTATACCTGATTCACTGAAACCAACAAAATAACACTTAGGCCCACTTGCGCATGATGATTAAACCTGAATTACGCTAATTCTGGAATAAATATTTCCGTCTCTAGCAACGTCAAAAAACTGATAAAGACATAATGATGATTTAATCCAGGATCATATCTGAATAAGATACTTCAGTGTTTAATTTTATCTCGTGACGTCTGTTACAGTACACATCACTCCTATGCGAAGTACCATCCAACCCCGCTACACCTAATAGCAGTCCAAATGAAAAGTCACTGATATGTAATATCTGTGTTTAAATATCAGTAGCAGTGATCGTAAATCACTCCTGTGACATGACATTAAGTGGACCCCGTAGAAAAGGGTGACGTTGACAAACAATGTGTTAAAATACTATGTGATTTATAATAGTCCGGTGAAGTGAGTTGGAAGAGGCTATTATAAAGTATCTCGGAATAGACAGTGAAGGATGTAACGATAAGTCCACGTTATATTTGGGCACAATTGTGCACCTTTAGTCCATGGGTCATTTATTTATTTCAAAGCAAATATGGTGGTACATATAAAAAAAAAACTAAAATTGAAAATTTTACGTCATATTTAAAAAGTCATGGTTGGTTACCTTACCATAATATTTAAATAGCATTGAAGTAGCTCGGTACCAAATTTCGAATCGATTGGACAACTAAATACTTGAAAAGAGCTGATGATATTCAAACGGCTGATCAGATTTTCGTGAAACATGGCTATGAACACTCGAGATAAAATTATCTATGACACAAAAAAAGCTAAATGAAAATCGGTTCATCCGTTTGGCCGCTACGATACCACAGACAGATACACAAAAGGACAGATAGACACGTTAAGCTTTTATCACCCCGCTCTTTATTCGTCGGGGGTAAATGATTGAATAGGCGGATTTCAAATGATTTCTTAGATTGTTGATTCTCAGGCGTCAGATTGTAATGAACAAAAGCGTAACTAAAGCCTAGTTGCGTGATTCATAGTCAACTCAACTAATGAATTATTACGACTGTGCGTGTTTTGAAGTAAACCAATGACTAAACTAAATGTTGAAATGACTATTATATTAACCTTGATTCAGGTTTATTCTTCAAAACACGAACAATCGAAACTGTTCAACAGCTGGTAACGACATTTAACCATTAGTTGACTTAACTATTAATCACGCAACCAGACCTTAATACCTACAACCTTACTTGATAGGCTATAAATAACTTCAATCACGATCAAATCTTAACACCTTTGTAGCCGATCAAGTTAATAGCGTCATTGACGAGCAATTAAAGTGAACAGTCAAAGCTATGACGTGATAATCAGATTAATTCAAGCTTATTAGATACGACACATAGGTATCATGTATCTTTGATCTCCTGGGATTTGGTATTATAATTGGTATGGAAGCTTGGCGTGTAAGTATGGGTTTATACTTGCTTATGATCTTGTAAAGTACAATAGTTAAGTTGGCATATTTTTGGTAGTGATGCTATATTATAGTTGAAATATTTCTGATTACTTGGTTGTCAGATTTGTAAGAATTGCTGGTTATTTATTTTGAATGCAGCGACTGTCCAATTATAGTAGGTACACTAGTGGCTTTGGCGAAATTCGTTTTCACGATGAAGCCAACAAAGTGAAAGTCACGAAAACCGGTTCATCCGTTCTCGAGAAATTCTTGCTAGTCACACCACTGTATGGTGTGACTAGCAAGAATTTCTTAGACTTGCGTGAATAATAAAAACGGCACTTGTAAAAATCCGGTTAAGTGCGTGTCGGACCCGCGCACTGAGGGTTCCGTGCCACCCTTAACTGAATTCAGGGTCCACTTACTTTCACTTAACGAAAACATCACATTATATTGCGACAACAAAAATAACTTTGTTTCTCATAGTGTTTGTATAAAAGACAAAGTTATATTTGCGGTTGATAAAAATGTGCAATATCTCAAAAACTACTGGTTCGATCTCCTTCTAACTAATTTTCGTTGCAAGTTTTTGTTGAGATCTACATCATATATATTTTTCAAAATATTCGCTTTCTTAGTTCAAAAGTTAGATGGGGGGGACGCCCAATTTACCACTTTGGAAGCGTCTATATCTCAAACCTTACACTTTTAGAAAAAATAGTTTTAGAAACCTCATCATCACTTTAAACGACCTATCCATAGACACCCCACATGCATAGATTTGAGTAAAAAAATATATTTAAGTTTTAGTTTCATGTATGGGAGCCCCCCTTAGATATTATTTTTTCTTACTTTTTGTATCTGAATCGGAAAGCGGTAAACAAAATACACTTACCTATCAAGTTTCAGGTACGTGATGCTTATAGTTTCAGAATAAAGTTGCTGTGACATACGGACGGACAGACAGACAGACAGACAGACAGACAGACTTGACGAAACTATAAGGGTTCCGTTTTTTGCCATTCGGCTACGGAACCCTAAAAACAACTATGTCAAACAAGAAATTGAACACTATCTTGCGCTATCCGGGCGTATGCCTATACCACTCGGCCACCGTTACATTGGCAAACCTATTAAATTTTGCAAGTGCTTTCTTTAACAAGTAGGCTGCATATTATCACATCATTAATGTTGCGAGATTGCTCTTTCAAAATGCGAAGGAAATATTTTAACAAATATTTAAAAATCGGTTTAGACACTCAGTTGTTTTTTACAAGTGTAATTTATATTTAAGTTTGTATAGTAACAAATCACTGTAAAAACCAAAAAAAAAAAAAAAAGTTATATTCAGTGCAAACTTGGGCCAAACTATGATTAATATTCGTGTACTGAACTTTAGTTTGAATTAAATTACTAGGTATTGATTGGTACCAGTCAAAATTTTATTCAAATTCTAAATGAAGTTACACAAATCAAAGTTCTTGTAACACAAGTTTAACTTTACATTTGAATAGTCAAATTGTAAAGCAATAAAACAGTATTATTTAAGTCATTCGAAGACATAAAATTTAACGCACCGGTGCACATATTCAGTACTTTACGACACCTACTTTTCACCCGAAATAGTTGGATAATCTACCCTAAGATATAGCATAAATCCAAGCCTAAGCTTTGTACAAGTTTCAAACATAAACCTGAATTAACTTTACCACTTTACTTTAACCTGAAGCACGGACATAAAATCAGTTCAATAAGTATTAAAGAAATATTAAAAGCGGTGCAATACTATTGCATAAACTTCGTTTATACGTATATAGTGGACCCGGCGAACTTTGTTTGCCCCTGCCTGGTCGCAATGTCATAGTTATTCTGTTATTATGCTAAGATGAATCGAACAAAATAAAAAAAAACATGAAAATCAGAATTACCATTTTCGAGTTATAATTTGTAACTAACACGAATTTCTTTGAAAAATGTAGGAATATTGTAAGATTAAAGATATTTTTGCTCTCATTAGCAGACTTATTATTATTAAGAGAATAAACAGCGGAGACATGTAAATGGCCTTCGTTTAAATTATGCTTTAATTCAATCTATTTCTAGCTGTAAGTCTTCCAAAAATCGTAAAATAAAATAAAAGTAAACAGATTTTTAGCTTTTACAGTTTAAGTAACTCTCGTCAAATTTACAATATTCATAGCATTTACCTGCAATATCCATAGGTATAATTAATCAATTCCAAAATAATACTTATAATAGAATGTTGCGTTCAAAGCCGTGCGCCACACGTACCCCAATGCAAGGTTTCTACGCGCATTGAAAATGATATTACTGAAAACGATTCAAAGCTAGATACAACACAATGCACAGATATTTAACTCATTCAAAGAAGTTTGTATCAAGGTGCGACATCTCTTAGAAGAAAGATCAATAATATGATAGCAGTTTCAATTACGTTACAAGGTGAATCCTAATGTTTACTATAAATTTAGTTTGTAAATTCATTGAATAAATTATTATACAGATTGTCCCAAAATAGTATCAAGCCGTAGTCCAAAGGTAGAGATTCACTAAAGCTATCCGAATCACCCCCATGTATGTTATACGATTTTTAGAGTTCCGTATCCGAATGGCCCAAGCCGACTGGTCATCGTGGGGGAAAAAGACCATAACCCTCCAAACATAACCAAACATACATCGGACTTATACATAGCTACCTTTAATACAAAAACATTACGAACTACCGAAAAACGTATTGAACTCGAACTAGCTCTAGCAGAAATAAAATGGGACATTATTGGAGTTAGTGAAATGAGAAGACACGGCGAAGGTATCGAAGATTACGGTGACTACATCCTACACTATAAAGGTGAGACACCAGGATTATATGGTGTGGGCTTCCTAATTAAAAAGAAACTTGCAAAAAGAATAGAAGAACTGAAAGGAATATCAGAAAGAATAGCAGTGTTGAACATTACGTTACCCCTAAATAATGAAAAGTGGACTATTATTCAAGCCTACGCACCTACGGAATCGTATAAGAGAGAAGATATAGCAAAAATCGAAATATTCTATGAAGACCTACAAAGAGCAATTACAAATTCTTACAAAAACCTAATTGTAATGGGTGATTTTAATGGCCAAATAGGAACTTGTAATAATGGAGAAGAATATACAGTGGGTAATTACGGACACGGTAAAAGAAGTAAGAATGGAAATAGATTAGTCACCCTAGCCCTAGAGAATAAACTGAAGATCCTCAATAGTTTTTTACAAAAAAAAGACAACAAAAAAATGGACTTGGATTGCCCCGAACGGAATACATAAAAACGAAATTGACTTTATTATGTCCAACAATGCAAAAATAGTTCAAGATGTGTCAGTGATACATAATTTAAACTTCTACTCAGACCATAGAATGGTTCGTGCGAGACTGACGGGCGCGCCTATAAAGAAAAAAAGGATGTTCCATAACAATAGTGCGTCCTTTTCACACACGTATAACGAAGGCCAACTTACTAGTCTAGAAAAAATAATAGAAAAAGATAAGGAAGGCAACAAACCAACTCAGATCAAGTACGAGGCATTTATAAATATCCTACAGACAGAAACCAAGAAAACAAACTCAAGCAGCAAAAATTTTATCTCTGATAAGACAAAACAGCTACTGCAAGAAAGGAAAGAAATATTACAAAAGAAAGAAAACAGAATAAACTATGGCAAGGTAGCTGAACTTAGTAAAAAGATAAATGAAAACATAAGGAAAGATAAGAAACTAAAAAGAGAAAATACATTGAAAAAACACGTTGAAACGACAGGAGGAACAAAAAAGGCTAATAAAGAACTGAATTCTAAAAAAGACTGGATGCTAAAAGTGAAGAATAAAGACGGGAAGTCGACAAATAAAAGACCAGAAATACTTAAAATTGCTACAGATTACTATCGAAACTTGTATCAAGGTAAGAGGAAAGAAGTGATAACAGAAAGAAACATAGCAGACTTTGAACCGACACCAAAAATATTAAAAGAAGAAACAATTAGAGCAATCAACACACAAAAAAGCGACAAAACTCCTGGAAGCGATCAAATAACGAATGAATTACTAAAAGCTACCCTGCCGATCATCGCTTCTCCACTAACAGATATATTCAATGAAATTTTAGAGACCGAAAACATCCCTACAGACTGGACCAAATCAACCATAATTTTACTTCATAAAAAAGGAGATAGAGGAGAAATAGCGAACTACCGACCAATCAGCCTGATGTCGAATATATATAAAGTCTTTTCTAAAATAATTTTGTCTAGAATCACAGCTGTACTCGATGAAAATCAACCAAAAGAACAAGCTGGGTTCCGCAGCAAATTTTCGACCATAAATCACATACATGTTCTTAGACAAGTTTTACAGAAATATAAAGAATATAATAAAAGTTACTACCTGGGATTTGTAGATTATAACAAAGCCTTCGACTCCTTAGAACACGAATACATCTGGGAAGCATTGCGTTCTCAAGGTGTACAGGAAAAGTATATACGAATACTAGAGAACATATACATAAAAAGCACAGCCCAAATCAGACTGGAAGCAACGGGAGAGGAGTTTCCTATAGAAAGGGGCGTCCGACAGGGCGACCCAATCTCACCCAAGTTGTTTTCTGCAGCCCTGGAGATGATATTTAGAAATCTAGAATGGGAAACATATGGGATAAACATAAACGGTGAAAAATTAAATCACCTACGCTTCGCAGATGATCTAATTATATTCTCAGAATGTCCAAAAAGGCTAGAGCAAATGCTACAACAGCTTTCAGATCAAAGTATAAAAGCAGGACTAACAATGAATACAACTAAAACTAAAATTATGACCAATGCTTCTCAGACACACAGCATAACTGTAAACACAGAGAAAATAGAATATGTGGAAGAATACATATACCTTGGACAGCTAATTGCTCCCTGGGATACCATGAATAAAGAAATAGATAGAAGAATTGCTAACACATGGAAAAGATTTTGGTCTCTAAGCGAAATTATGAAAAACAAAGACATGCCGATTAAAGACAAAAGAAAAGTATTTAACACGTGCATTTTACCATGCTTAACATACGGCTGCCAAACATGGTCATTAACAGAAAAACTAACCAAAAAAATAATTGTATGCCAAAATGGAATAGAGAGAAGTGTAACTGGAGTAAGACAAAAAGATAAAGTAAGATTAAACAAAATTAAAAATGTTACTAAATTTAAAGATGTGAACAAAGTATGCAAATCACTTAAATGGAAATGGGCTGGACATATGCTGCGAGAGAAAAATGAAAAATGGTCTAAAATAATATCAGAGTGGTACCCCAGAGATGGAAAAAGAAGCAAAGGTCGACAAACGAAACGTTGGGAAGATGATTTCAAAAGAGTTGCTGGTCCAGAATGGATCAGAATAGCAAAAAACAGAGATAGATGGAAGACTTTGGAGGAGGCCTATGTCGAAAGACAAGCTGTTGGAAATAAAAACTGATTCAAAAAGAAAATTCATCTTGTAGTTCAAACTGAGTTGTAATAATTTTAACAGCAATAAAGGCTTATTTTATTTATTTTATTTATCCGAATGGCTAAAAACGAAACCCTTATAGTTTCGTCAAGTCTGTCTGTCTGTCCGTCATTATGTCACAGACACTTTATTCTGAAACTATTAGTATTACACAGTTAAAACTTGGTGGGTAGACGTATCCTATTTAACCGCTTTACGATTCTCCTATTAAAAAATAAAAACATTAATATTTAAGGGGCCATACATGAAACTAAAATCTAAAAAAATAAATTTTGTCAAACCTAATGCGTGGGGTGTATATGAATAGGTCTTTTAAAATGATGTTGAAGTTTCTAAAAAACATATTTTCTAAAAGTCTAAGGTTTCAGATATAGACGCTTCCAAAGTGGTGGTAAAATGGGCTAAGAATTTTTGAACTAAGAAAGTGAAAATTTTGGAAAAAATATTTAATGTAGATCTCAACAAAACCTTGCAACGAAAATTGGTTTGAACGAGATCGAACCGGTAGTTTTTGAGATCTAGAACATTTTCATCAACCGCAAATATAACTTTGTCTTTCATACAAACACTATGAGAAACAAAGTTGTTAGTGCTGTCAAAAATATTGTGATATTTTCGCCAGGTGGAAGTAAGTGGACCCCGAATTCAGTTTAAGGGTAGTACGGAACCCTCAGTGCGCGGGTCCGACTTGCGCTTTTGGTAGTCGACACGTGACGCTGTCAGTAAGTGACGGAACGATCTAGTAGGAACGGTGTTATAGTTTTCAGTACAATTTTTTTCTGCCTAACGCGTTCCTAGCTGTTGGTATGCGAGGGTATTGTAAACAAGAAACTTTATTTGTATAAAAATTTTCTGCATAACTCCAATACACATGTACGAAAATCAATAGTTAGTCAAACATACCGTTAACAAACCCGTTAATCGACCGTAACCGTCAGTAAATCTACTTAGTACCGTAGAAAGGATTTACCAAATGGCATATTAATGAAGCGAACTAAACCACGTGATCCCACTGAGCTCTGCTGAATCGGTACAATTTGGGCACTATAAGGACGGAATTAGATCTGTCTGATTAGTTAGTACGATCTATTGTTTGTAGCTACAGGGTAAATAAGTTGTAGTTTAAACAATAAAATAGAACATAACGTTCTTCAAGCCACTCCTATTTCATTGATGCTCTCTCCTATTTGGTCGTACCACCTCTAGCCACAAGCTTCTGTGGCGCAGCGGTTAGAGGGGCGCATTTTAAAGCGACGGCTGCGCCATAGGTCTCGAGTTCGATTCCCGGGTCGGGATAAAAATATGCACCTGAGTTTTTCTGTTTAGAAATTCTCAGGGAAGCCCGGGGTTTAGAAGTTGGCGGTGTTGCACCCCCGTGCCTCGGAAAGCACGTAAAGCCGTTGGTCCTGCACCTGATCTTTCTCCGGTCGTGTCAGATTGCTGTCCCATCGGGCTATGAGAGTTAAAGAAATAGAGAGTGCACCTGTGTTTGCGCACACACTTGTGCACTTTAATATGTCCCGGGCTGGCCGAAATCGGCTAGGGGGACTATTATTATTTCGTAACAAAGGGAGAAAATGTGTCATGCTTAAGCTATTATTAATATTATAGCTATTATTAATTAATATTACCACTGTTTAATCATCGACTTTTATTACCAAGTCATCATCGTAGGGTTAAAAAAATATTTGAGTGTCTTTAATTGTATTTATAATTTTTTTCATGTATTTATCATTAACTCTGCGTACACAAAGTTGTGAAAGGGTAAGGAAATGGAATGGGGAGCATAATGTACCTAATTCTAGACTTACTTATATTTTTCTGGGATTTGCTTGTGCTGTCTTGATTTAGTTTCCATTTATGCTAATAAGAGACACATCACGTTATTAAAAAAGAAACTGATAAATTCAAAGTTAATTCTCATCTCATATGCATTCGTTTTTCAATTCTTGAACAATAAACAGCTTAAGATTGGTTTATTAAATAAAGGCTCTTTAGGTTCGCGCCATGAGGAATTTGTGATAGCGTTGGAAAATCGGTCTGTAGATATATTGGCCATAAAAGAGACATGGCTTAAGGAGGGGCAGGAAAAGCGCGCACCTTCTCCTTCTGGCTATAGGCTCCGACATGTTCCGCGCCCCCCTGGTCGGTTCGACCGCGGTGGAGGCGTGGGCTTTTACTTGAGGAACGGTATTAGTGCACGACAAATAAAGACCCCGCATACGGCAACGGTTGAACAGTTGTGGTTGTGTGTCACTTTGAATGGTGTAAAGCTCGCCATCGGAACAGCTTATCGTCCCCAATGGGTTAGTGTAGATACTTTTATAGATGCTCTCACTGAGTCAGTTGCTAGTCTATCTATGTTTGATCAAATTATTCTAGTTGGTGACTTCAATATTAACTTGCTTAATGCTGACGATCCAAATGCGAGGAAGTTATCATCTTTTTTTCAATATTTCAATTTTCAACAATATGTAAATGAATCAACTCACTTCACAGATCATTCTGAAACTCTGATTGATGTTGTTTGCAGTACCACTAGTATATCTGGTGTAGTTGTTGATTACATTCCTGATTTAAGTCACCATGCCTTTATTACTTTTAATTTACGTATAACCAAACCCAAACTTCCTTCAAAACGGATCTGTTATAGACCGCTCAAGGATATTAACTTTGATGAATTTAATACTCTTTTGAATAATATAAATTGGGAAAAAATTGTTGAAGGGAATGTCAGTGATTCTGTTTTGTCCTTTAATGCTTATATATTGCACGTCTTTGATATCCATGCGCCTTTTAGGCATAGCCTAATTAAACCGGTTAGGTATCCCTGGATCACTTCTAATATTAAGTTTATGATAAAGTTAAGAGATGAAGCTCATGCTAAATCCCGTCGCACAAAGAAAGATTCTGATATAAAATATTATAAAGAACTGAAATGTTTTGTTAATAAAGCCATACACACGGAAAAGTCAGCATTTCTTAGGCAAAATGTTAATCAACATTCGAAGGACTCCAGATTGTTGTGGAAAAGTATTAAAAATAATGTAGTCGATTTTAAAACTAGGAATAGTGTTATACCACTAACTGTAACTGTAACTCTGCCCTTGCTGGTCCCAAGCCCAGATGAGAAAAGAGGAGGGTTGGCTGACGGACAACGCTATCGGTGTGCACCACCACCCGCACACCGACCGGCCGTAAAAAGTTGTCAATGCCGAATATTGGGCGGCAGTAAATAACCCAATCCAAACCCGGTTACCAGGAACCATGAGGCCTAAATAACCTCAAAAAGTCTGGGTGCAGGGACATGGGGAACCCCTGTAGCTATTTCCCAAACCTTTTTTTTTTTCGTAATATGAACAGAGATAATAATGAGAATGTTATGCCATGCGATCCGGCTAGCGCCCGGCTCTCCCAGATACCCGGGTCTGGGAGTTGTAATGTTACCGACGACCAAGGAGGGGTGGAGACCCAGGCCCGTCCTTTGGTAAATACTACTGGCCAAAACACACCACACACACCGACGGGGAGTACCCCGTCCACCGAACACGGCCCGAGCCTTGACCTTTCAGGTCTGGCGGAGGCCATACCATCCACCGCCGACACTGCAACGGTGTCGGAATGGACTGTTGTCGCTCGGAGGCGCCCCTGCAAAGGGACCGCCAAACCGGCGCCAACTACCAGCAGCAGAGGGCAAGAAGGCCGACCCGACCGCAACCGCCACACCGGCCGTGCAACAGAGGGGACCCGAAAGCCCAAAGCTGCAACGACAAACCGAGGGATGGTGGGTCGACCCCAACGTGTTCACCCCACCGCGTGTGCGTCGGGGACGGCCCACCAGCCCGCAGAGTCGCGGCCCACAGACCAACACACAAACCAAGGGTTGGGAAGCCAAACGGATCGTGTTCCCCCTCGGGGGCACGCGGGAAGGGAAGCAGACCAACCTAATACCAACCAAACGCAGACGCCGGCCGCAGTGGCAGCAATGCCCAGCGAGCCCGTGCCCTCCACTTCAGCAGGGGTGACCCTTGCGGAGGTGGGGCGGCATGGAACGGCGACTCTACCACAACCAAACCGACCAACACGACCACCCAAACTTCGCCAGAGGAGACGGAAGCCGAAAGGTAGCCGCAACCGAAGGTCGGAGACGGTGGCTCCCACTGCTCCCGTAGGTGAGCAACCTGGGGCCGGGAATGGTCCGGACGACCGCGCTTCCACGAAGCGAGCTCGCCTGGACGATACTCGGTCCCCCAGGGGGGAAGCCAAACGTCCGAAAACTGACGGTAGGCAGAGGCGGGCGGAGAGCTACGCAGATGCGAGTCAATCGCACCTGAGAGTAGCGGTCATCACCGTTCCGCCGCGCGACCTTTCGCAGGAACAGGCAGTGCAGCTTAGGGAGGCTATCGATGATAGAATCCTACAGGCTGTTCTGTCTCCACCGTCCCCGGGCACGCAGGCTCCATCTTTCCGCGGACGCCCCTTCCTCCTGGACGGGGTGCTGGCGATGTGGTGTGAGAATGCGAACGCCCTCAACTGGCTGGAGAGGGAGATCAGGAACATTCCCTCACCAATACCACAAACCACTCTGACTGTCATTAGACAGTCAGACATGAAAAAGAGGCTCAAAGCAGGGCTTCTACTACACACCCGCATCACTGACTCCAGCATGCTACAGAGAGTCCTCAGTGCCCAGAACCCTTGGTACCGAGTTGACTCCTGGCTGCTGTATGACATGACGGACGACGACAAACCAGGTGAACCAGGGTCCAGCGAGAGAGTAGTCCATCTCATACTGGGAATCCCGGAAGACCAGCGACAGACCATCCTGGACCGAGAACGTCGCATTGCCCACATGTCGGGAAGCGGATATATCCGCTTCTTTGCGCATGAAGAGGCAATTGCGCCGGCCGAACCCAGCGTCGCAATACCAGGTGAGACACCGGGACCATCTAGTTCAGCTGCTCCCCAACCGGGTCCGAGCTGGCTGGACATGATGAGTTCGCCCACAGAGAGTGCGGGGGATACGAGTGACGAAGATGGCGTCCTACGTAGCCCCACCCCCCCCTAGTCTCAAAATCCTACAAACCAACCTCCAGCACAAACAAATCGCGACGGCCACACTACGCAGAGTGCTGGAGGTAGATAACAGGATCGTCGCGCTGGTCCAGGAACCCTGGATCAGGAACAACACCATATGCGGCCTCAACAACATCAGTGGTAAGATATTACTCAAGACACCAGTTGAAAAACCGAGAACCTGCATTATAATGCCTAAAACCACAAATACCACCTTGCTTAACCAATTCTGTTCCAGAGATCTTACCGCAGTAAAAGTCCTCGTAGAGAACCAGACCACCCTGGTCCTGGCTTCGGTGTATATGCCAAGCGAAGGCAACATTCCAGCCAAGGAACTAGCCGAGCTGGTACTACACTGTGAGGCAATGGACTGGGACCTGGTCATCGCCGCGGACTGCAACGCGCATCATCCTCTATGGGGAAGTAAGGATACCAACAAGAGGGGTGAGCTTCTTACTGAATACCTACTACAAACTAACCTTAACATCATGAACAGGGGTACGGAACCAACGTTCGTGACCTCAAGGTGCCAAACTACCATAGATATCACGTTAGCTACACACAAGGCGGCGGACCTCATTGATGGATGGCATGTGTCCAAAGAACCATCCTTCGCTGATCATAGGCGTGTATGCTTCCAACTAAACTTTAAACTAGCAGACCCCGTCCCATACCGTAATCCTCGGAAAACGGACGTGGAAAAATATAGCAACATACTAACAAAAGCATTAAACGGCCTCAAAACAGCCGATGTAACACTCAATACGACTAACATAGAACATACCGTGCAATCCCTAACCACAACCCTACTTAACAGTTATGAGCAGGCCTGTCCCACCGTTACACCGAATAACTTAGGCAAAAGTCAATGGTGGGGGCCAGAACTAGAAAGGCTAAGAAAGGCTCTCAGGACACTGTTTAACCGAGCCAAAAACACCCGAACCACTGAGGATTGGGAAAAGTATAAGACAGCACAAAAACACTACAAGAAACGTATCAGGTACCGGAGAACCGAAGCCTGGCACAACTTCTGTAGCAGCATCGACTCAACAAATCAAGCCGCGAGAGTAAAGAAAATACTGTCTAAAGGTGATCTCAATTTTCTGGGATCCCTAAGAAAAGAAGACGGTACATTTACAAACACAGACCAAGAAACCTGCACGGTTCTACTAGAAACCCACTTCCCAGGGTGTATAATCGCGCCAGATCCAGAATGGCCAGAGGAACTCTTAGAGACACCAACATCACAGGAATGGGAAGTTGCAACCAAAATCGTGACAGCGGAAAAAATTACTTGGGCCCTAAAAAGCTTCCAACCATTCAAATCTGCGGGCCTAGATGGGATTTTCCCAGCCCTTCTGCAATGGAACTTGCCAGAGATCATCACCCACCTACTACCAATATACAGAGCATGTATAGCAATTAAATACATACCAAAGCCATGGAGAGAGGCAAAGATAGTCTTCCTACCTAAGCCAGGCAAGGGAGACTACACGCTGGCCAAATCCTTCAGGCCAATCAGCCTAACTTCATTTCTTCTGAAAACGCTAGAAAGACTGGTTGACAGATACCTAAGAGATGAGGTGCTAAGAAACAAAACACTTCACCCACAACAACACGCATACAGGAAAGGCAGATCGACAGAATCAGCACTACACATGGTAGTGCACAAAATCGAGTCGGCCATCAACAACAAAGCATCAACACTAGCCGCTTTCATTGATATAGAAGGGGCTTTTGACAAAACTATGCACAACAGTATTAACCATGCCCTAAGAAAACTAAAGGTAGAACCAGTAATAACAAAATGGATAACGGAGCTGGTCAGCAAAAGGGCAGTCCAAATAACCACACACACTACCACGCGTGCGACAGTAGTCAGGGGATGCCCACAAGGTGGCATCCTATCTCCGCTCCTATGGAACATAGTAGTAGATAGCCTCCTGAGTAAACTAAATGAAAGAGGATATACTACTATTGGATATGCGGATGACTTAGCCATACTGATAAACGGAAACGCGGAAAACCTCTTATGTGGCATAATGCGTGCCGCTTTTCGTATCGTAGAAAAATGGTGTGACGAGCACCAGCTGTCAGTAAACCCGAAAAAGACAGAACTCATCCTTTTCACCAACAAAAGGAAGTTACCAGAACTACAGCTACCAAAATTGTTTAACACCGAACTAGCTCTCTCATCACAAGTGAAATATCTGGGCATCACTCTAGACAGTAAACTGAATTGGGGGAGCCATATCGATGATAAAATGCAGAAGGCCTGTATAGCTTTCTACCAATGTAAGCGACTTGTTGGCAAGAAATGGGGTCTTAATCCCAAGATCACACTGTGGCTTTACACATCAGTTATCAGGCCTTCGCTTACCTATGGAGCAGTTGTATGGTGGCCCAGAACACAACTGACCACGATCAAATCTAAACTTCAAAGCCTACAACGTTTAGCAAGCGTCGCAGCCACAGGATGTATGAGAACCACTCCATCAGTCGCGCTAGAGTTTCTCCTGAATTTAAGACCGCTTCATCTGGTAATCCAGGAGGAAGCAAAGGCAGCTGCCCTTAGACTCAGAGCGAACGGGCTATGGAAACAAAACACAGTGACTACACATTCAAAAATCCTAGATAGGACCCTGAAAGAAAAACCGCTTTTGGACGCACCCATGGACAGAACACTAAGCCAACATGTCTTCGACAGAAGATACAATATCCAACTCACTGAAGAGCCTAGAGACAGCTCAGGTATAAAGGAAGTTAGGATATACACAGACGGTTCCAAAACCTCACAGGGCACAGGAGCTGGAGTCTTCTCGAATGACCTAAACATTAATATATCAACAACTCTAGACAAACTAAACACAATCTTTCAAGCAGAATGCATCGGCATCACTAGGGCAGCACAGGCGGTTGCAGCCAGAGATGTAAAAGAACAACACATTAAAATCGTCTCGGACAGCGCATCGGTGCTTCAGGCCCTACAAAACAATAACATCAAATCTGTCCTTATTTGGGAGTGCCATAAAGCACTCCAATCTATAGCAAACACAAATAAGGTAACCTTGCAATGGATCAAAGGACACAGCAACTCACTAGGCAACGACGCAGCTGACGAACTAGCCAAGAGGGGCTCAGCGACAACGGTATATGGCCCGGAACCATTACTACCTATACCGCAGGCCCAAATAAGAACTTGGCTACGTGCAGAAACCGAAGCAGCACACCAAGCAGAGTGGAGAAATGGTGAAGGTTGCAGGCAAACAAAAGACGCAATTCCGGAAGCTTCGAAAAGGCTTGCCCGCAACCTCATCCGGTTACCAAGAGACAAATTGCGCATAGTTATAAGCATTATAACTGGCCACAGTCTCTTAAACAAACATCTATTCACAATAGGTGTCACAGACAGTCCCCTATGCAGAGGTTGCATGGAGGCAGAAGAAACACCACAGCATGTGCTCATGGAGTGCGTGAGTGTGGCGGAACAACGGGCAAACATTCTCAAATCCCCGGCTACATTCCCGGAGGCCTTTAGCAATCTAGGCAGATTGCTAGCCTTCTGGGAGAGCCTGGGGTGGCTAGAATGAAAAGAAGGGACATACGTACAATGGCCCAATCGTGAGGCTAAGTGCGGAAAACACCCCAGCCAAACTAACTAACTAACTAACTAGTGTTATACCACCCCATCTTAGTAACCCTAATTTAATCAACAGTCATTTTCTTAATGTTCCTGGTAACGACGATGTCACCATTTCTGATCTCACGTATTTTGAATTTCATCGGTTTAATTCTTCTTACTTCAACCTGCGATCTGTTGATGAATCGTACATACTTAAAATTATTACCAATATTAAAAGTAATGCTATGGGTGTGGACGGTATTACGCGGGATATGATAATTTTGACTCTTCCGCAGACTCTTACTGCTATCACTACTCTAGTTAATGTGTCTTTGCGATCTGGAGTCTTTCCTTCTGCTTGGAAAGAGGCTCTTGTTAAACCATTACCTAAAAAATCGGATCCTAACGAATTAAAAGATCTCCGACCTATAAGTATTCTGCCTTTTATGTCTAAAATTATAGAAAAAGTAGTATGTCATCAGTTAATTGAATATCTTAATAAAAACAACATTTTACCTCCAAAGCAGTCTGGTTTTCGTGCTGGTCGTAGCACAGCTACAGCCTTAATGGATGTCGTTGATGACATTTTGTCGGGGCAAGATGTAGGTAATGGTTCTATTTTGACTCTACTTGATTTTTCGAGAGCTTTCGACTCAATAAACCACAATCTTATGTTGTCCAAATTATCTTATTATGGATTTGACCATGTGGCTATAAAATGGTTCCATGATTACCTCAGTGGTCGTACACAGCGAGTAGAGGTAATTGGTGAGGATGGATTCAAATGCTTTTCGGAGTCATCACCATTGAATCGGGGCGTGCCTCAGGGTTCTATACTTGGTCCAATTTTATTTATATTGTATAGCTCTGATTTAACTTCATCTATTAAGCATTGTAACTATCATATGTATGCTGATGATTTACAAGTATATTTTCAAGTAAAACCTGATGAAACTCCGACAGCTGTTGCTAAAATTAATCAAGATTTGGAGTCTATTGAAAATTGGGCTGATAAAAATTGTCTTCTTTTGAATCCGCTTAAATCAAAATTTATGGTTCTTGGATCTGAGGCTCAGGTAAATAAAATAAATAATTTCAGCCCTAATATTAAACTTGGTAATACAGATATTGAACAGGTCACTAAGGCTCGTAACTTAGGGGTTCTTATGGACAGTAGCCTTCGTTTTCATGACCATGTTCTTGAAATTGCAAAGAATTGCTTCTATAGACTGAAAGTGTTGTATCAGGTTCGGAACTATTTGGATGTTGACGTCAGAATTAAACTTTGCGAAGCTCTTATATTATCTAAGCTAAATTATGCGGATACGGTCATGGGTGATTGCATTTTTGGTTACACTAGGAAGATAATTCAGAGAGTTCAAAATGCGTGTGCTCGTTTCTGCTTTACCATCCCGCGTAGGGCACATATAACCCCGTTTCTTAATAGGAGTAACCTCATAAATATGCAGTCCCGACGTTCACTTCATTACGCATGTCTTCTCTTTGGTATAATTCGATTTAAATCCCCTCCATATTTGTTCAATAAGTTGGTATTTTTAAATAGCATCAGAAATTCTTCGTATCTCAGCTACCCACGTCACAACACTGCAGCATTTCGTGGAAGTTTTCGGTACTCTGCCTCCAAGTGTTGGAACAACATCCCACCACCGCTTAAGAAATTAATAACGTTACGCTCTTTTAAGTCGAATTATAAACAGTATCTTCTAGATCTTCAAAAGGTCGCTCCAATGTAAGGTGTAAAGTAGTATACAATTGCCTTGTTGTCGCGTGTCCTTTAGTGTTATTGGATACCTCATGATAAAAATTATTGTGTTGAGTTAGTAAGTATGTAAAAATATAATGAAAGCTCCATTGCTATGTTTTGATATTTGTAATTTTAAGTTGCTTATCACATTCATACTCAAGTTTTTGTTTAAATTTAGTGTACACAGTCATTTAAACTGTTTTTTTTGTTTTTGTTGTTTTTGTATGTGCAGCAGTGCTCTCTATTCCTTTTTCGTTAAAGGATTCTACGGAAGACCAGCGTCGACGGATCATTTGATTCTGCGGCATTTGCTGAGTAGATTCCTTTTCATGCATGTTTAAGTAGGTACATATCTGTATAAAGTGTAATGTTTTGTGATATTTGAACTTATGTAGTATACTACATGTATGAATAAATGATTTTCTATTTCTATTTCTATTTCTATTTCTACTATGATATAGACATTTCAAAAAACTTACTGATTGCACGTTTCACTAAATAATAACAAATTTTGTTTTCTTATCACGTTTAACATAAGTGGTCAGACCACTTAAATAGCAAAAACATTGACAGCGGTAATTTTTCATAGACCTGTGTCGCCTGCTGGCCTTAAATCCACATTAAAACTTCTAAATGAACCCTAATTTATAAAAGGGCCGAAACAAACTCCGAACATAAACAATAAGTTTGGGAGCATTAAACATTGGGAAAGGGACATAGCGTTTATGAGTATTTTTCACTCCCACTCACAGTTTTGTGGAGTCAATATTTGTTCAGAGGATTAGCTGGAAGCTTAAAATAGAACTATTAAATTAATTTCATATAAATAAGTCTGATTATTATTAGACAAATGAAAACATTGAGTAACTTTGTTTGCGATAGAGTTTAATCAGTCAGGTATCAAACGACTCCCGGGAGTCGCATAATAATGGAATTTCTATTGTGTCTCGTTCACACATACTTGACGAGTTAAGGGCGCCACACGTTACTACAATCACACTACATCGTATCGTCAAAACGTGATCATGCAGTGATACGTGTGAATAGTGTCGCTGTAGTTTTTTGTAGTTGAGCTGTGTTTTGCGAATACGAATGGTCTTTTTCATTTTAAATACAAAACGTATGCCTGCCTGACCACGCGGTGTTGTGGTATGTTTAGGTAGGCCCTAAGAGTAAACAAATGGCAACTATGACACCGTCTTAGCCTCACTTGGCTAGGTAGTCAAAAGCAATCCTATTCTAAATTATATAAAAATAGTTATGATAACAGAATACGTAACAGATTAAAATATTTCTTTATTTCATAATACAGGGACCCGATTCTTGCATCAGACGAACTTATACATATGGTACCTAATACCTATATATCCACAATAAACTATCGCACGGAAGAAATCGAAATGCATTTTACCATAGTAAAGCAAAAATATTGGTGATTTTTTTCGAATAGGTTGCACAAGAATTGGGGCCCGATGGTCTCTTGACTTATTGATAGTATCTTAAAATAGCTTTTACTATTAAAAAGGCTAATTTGGTTTGAAATGAAGTTTAGTGTAGTTAATACATTACACATGGAAAACGTAATAATGCATATTTCCAACTAATAGAAGGAAGCTAAAACTTCTGAAATATCTATAGTCTTAAAATTCAATACACGCTTCTCATACATATTTTAACAGTTTTCCAATGAAAGGCGAGTTCATTAATATCCTTTGTCGAGAAGATTAATAGGCGTTCGTTGTGTACTTGCCTTTGAAAACGCTTAGATGGTATCTTGTTGTTTTTGTACCGTTTTTTCTGTTATTGAGAAGGTTTTGCAAAATAAACCGTAGTAGGCAGAATAATATTAGCATTTAAAGGTAATAACTGGATATAAAAGTTTCATAATCGATTATTACATAACTTTTTTTTTTTATTCAAACCCATAGTTACCCATAGTTCCTGCACCCCAATCACGAAAAACTATTGACTGCGAAAGCGTATCGAGAAATGTTATTATAATGAAAAATTAACTTTTGATATTTTCAAACAATATAAATTAAACCAGCAATTTTTTGCAAACAAATATCAGTAATAGAAAACAAACATTGTCATTATAATATACATTGATTTTGATAAGGGATTAGAGCATTTTAGAGCACTATGACCAGGGCCATATTTTTGAATCACTCGCTTGGATATGGCGTGTGATTTTCGTTCGAAAACACATAAAAAATCAACGGAAATCACTCAATATTTAGACGTGAGTACTCACAAAATTGAGCAATGATTTTTCAATCCTTTTTATGTAGATTACAACTGGTTTTCATTCCAAAATTCTACTTTAAACATTGAATATCACACGCCATCTTGATGCGAGTGATTCAAAAATAGGGCCCCTCGTCAAGGTAATAACGTATACTATGTAGAATCACTGATTAAATTTTTTGCGCCCCAATTAAAATTTTTATCGTTATTTTTTGTAAATCACTATATCACGTTGTTTTTTGGAAACCAAACAAACAAAGTTAAGCTTCATTTGTGTGATGTTTTTAAAATAAATTGTTTTAACTAAAGGGTGTACCCACCACTTTTCACTGGCTGCCTGTAGGGTTACCACCTTTCCAAATACAGTTTAGGATAAATGTTAACGAAAAATATATTAATGACCTGTTATGGAATTGTGTAAAGCAATCGTATTCATTTGACAGTTCAAAACGTACGATATGATCTGTCAAACGGCAAAGAACAAAGGGTTTGACACGTACGTTATGAACTGTCAAATGAATACGATTGCTTTACACAATTACCCCTCTGGCATGGAATTGTGTAAAGCAATCGTATTCATTTGATAGTTCAAAATGTTCGATATGATCTTTCAAATAGCATAAAACAAAAGATTTGACGGATTATATCGTACGTTATGAACTGTCAAATGAATACAAAATTACCCCTCTGCACACTTAAACATTAGTTTAACTCATAAAAGTTTGTTTGAACGCTCTAATCTAAAAACCTACTGAACTGATTTAAAAGGAGTATTTTTTGATGGATAGCTGATTTAGGCTTTAAGGCTTCAAAACATCACGCTGCGACAAGAGGAAGGAGCAAACTCAAAACGCGCTGACGCATTCGAAGGAGACCGCTTGTTTCACAGTCAAAGTCGCCTGTCGGGGCGATGACTATTATAAGAGGATCGTGTGCAAGCGTAGCACAGCGCAAGTTTTCATATATTTCGAACGTCAACGGTCGAAATATGCTTGCGGGGGAAAACGTTTTCCTACCCGTAAACCTTTATGGAATGAGACAAATTTAGTCTCATTCGATTCCATACATCCTGAACTACGATTGTACGTCATTTTTTTGAATAAAGGCTCAATTAGTTAAAAATGGTCGAAATTCCGAAGAGATTTTTGACACAAAAAAGTGAATGTTGAGGATCTTATATTTTCTGAAACAGACAACGATTAAGGGGTGGAAAACGTGTTCTCTTTTTGTATGGAAGCTTGCGCGCACACGATCCTCAGTGTGCCGATGGTATGCTGAAATTAAATGATATGAAATGAAATGAAATGATAAAAAATGAAAAAAATGGAATAAAATGAATGAAATGAAATGAAATAAAATAAAATGAAATGTTTATTATTTGCGTAAGAAAAAGGTTACATTTTAGATGGTATTCAAGGCACAGTTACGATTACGCATTACGCATTGATGGTTCGCCGACTACTGTACTTGACATTTCAGCGGCTGAAATAAAATAAAAACAATAGTGGCAGCAGTCATTTTTGTCTTTGCTAACTAACATTAATTGTGTTCAATAATAGCACCATAAGGCCCACTCGCGCACGGTAATTTAACTCAGGATTACGCTAACCCAGGATTAAATCATTATTCTGGCTCTGTTAGTTTATATGATGTTGACAGAGACAGAATGATGATTTAATCCTGGGTTAGCGTAATTGGTTAAACCATGGTGCGCAAGTGAGCCTAAGTTAGTTAAAGGCCTGTTTCACTAACTAACGAATAATTAAAATATGGAACGTCATATCGTTGGATAACGGTAATGCGAACTTATGATTTTACAAAAAAAGAAATAGACGTTTTGAAACAGGCCATCAGATAAATAGGCAACCCTTGTAGCAAAATGAATCGCTAACTCAATTTCAACTGGCGTTTCTTTTATTTTCCCACCTTTTTGTCACTTTTTCCCTAAATTTGATTAATTATTCCATTATATTGGGTTCGTTATAGCAATTTTAGCGCTGAATAATAATTAATTTAAAACGTGAAACCAGTGTGGATGAGTGCTTTGGGTAATGAACGTGAATTGGGCGATATTGAATGATTACATTGTTCAAAACTATTTTAATTTCTAGGCTTTTAGCAATTTGTACTTCAAAATATTACATTGTTTTACTAGATACTCGTACATGCTGCATTTCAAAATATTGAATACAAAATAATATGTTACAGTTTTCACTCATAAATGTTTTATTTTTTACCATACCTACGTATACAATATTTAAAATACTGTAGGTACTCTCTCCTGGTTGTGATTTAAACTTTTTTCAACGTACTTACATTCATTTTACAAAATTCCCGACATATTTCACAATGTCCAAATTACTAAGCACTAGATATCCAAAAATATTATTTTAACAAAAAAAAGTACTTAAAGTACTTTAAAAGTACAGTTATAACTCGTACTCAAGTGGGGGAGGATTGACCGATTTTCATGTTAACTTTACCTTTCTACAATAATAACTATAAAACGAAGCCTTTAAAGTTCGCTGGGACCGCTACTAACTGAAATAGAGAAAAGTCAGTTCGTAAAAATTATCTGGCAGATGGCGCTAACGAAAACTAACTTAGACGTTGTGAAACAGAGCCTTAGAGTGCCCACTGACTACAAATTACATTTAAAGCAGTAAATATAGTAACAAAACATGCTATATTTTTATCGGTTCTATTATATTTCTTTTATTTACTTTGGGTAACCGAAGATGAAAATTTCCAAGCTTATTCAAGCATCAAAATGCCTACGTGCCATAAAATATTTCCTCAAATATGAAGTCCACATTCTGATATCCGTAAGAGAAAAATAAGGCTTTCAAGGATAAATTCTAGATCGGGATGTGATTTAGAGAAAGCTGTGATTCGCTTGCGGCCGTATAAATCACATATGTGGACCAGCCGATGACTATCTCTGGTGGTGCAATTTTATTTTTATTAGCCTAAAACATATATTTCTACAAAGCAGTTTGTCGATGAAATTGGCAACGGCAACCGCTAACAAGAGACGACGGCTGACGACGCGCCGTCGATGCGACGTCGACGGCGGAAAACATTTAACATCGATTTGTCGCCGTCGACAAAACATAAGCAGTACCCCAATCACGAACATTTGACTTATTCATCACGTAATCGTCCAGAAACAAGTTAATCGATCTATTTAACTAGAATTATTGAAATATATAATGTTACTCGAGGTTAAAAAAAATTGTTTGTTTTACGTCCGATAGGGGCGCTTTCAAAATCTTTTACATGATTACGTAACTATACGAATTCTTTGGCGCAATTATTCGTAATTGGGGTACTGTATTTACGTACTTACTATTTCATCGATTGAACAATCACACAAATAATCACAGATGGCGATGGCAGTTCCGTTGAAATGAACAAAATGTGTAACAAAAGTTCACAAAACATTTTATAATAATATTCATCTCCATAGCAAACGTCATGAAAAGAGTTCCTCATTTTCCTTCTTAACATCCTCCAAAATACTACAAAATCTTTTTAAAAGCTCAAATTCGAAACCTCTTGCACCACACACCAATATTTTCTTCAGAGTTTAAAGGAAATTGGGTTAGGGCCGTTAATCACCGGAAGTGACAGGCCCGATGCCCCCTTCCGGTCGCAGGCTTTGCCGCCGATTACCGAAGGCTTCAGAGTTTTCTTTACAAAACTTCCGCAGTGTGCAAGTGTGACTTATGAAAGTAAGGTTTAGGCTACACTAAGTGAAAAAGGTGTAGTGGGTTGAAATAGGTGTAAATAATATAAAAGAAAAAAAAAGAAAAAAAAGGTGTAAATAATATCTTTGCGAAAAGTGGTTTCATTAATGTCGTTTTTTTCATTGTAAGATATAGGCCTCCTCATAGTTTTTCATACATGATCTAAAATAGTATATATTTCAAGAGAAAAATTGACAAATAAATACATACAAATTGTGCAATACTATTAAATTTATTTGTAACTTTTTTCTCAGTTATTAAAATGAATGGTTTTAACATTACAAATTGTTATCTAATGATATAGGAAAAATATTAACTTCTTAAAACCACGGAGGTTTATCGTGTTTTTTTTTTAATTTGAAGTTGTTTGATTTTGTTTAGTAAAAGACAATGGAATGGAATGAATATGAAATGACATGGAAAATATGTAAAAAAAAAACCCACAGCTGTGTAGTCCTATCATAACGTTTCTTTAGTGTAGCTATGGTATAAGCTTTCTGAAGATAGTTTGGTAAGTTTGCAGGTTAAAGCTTTTTGGGATTTAAGGTTAGGTAAGTTCCTCATTTTTGATACGTATAACTAGATTGTAGGTATGTTTAACCTTATTGTCAGATATGTGTATATACATTTGTATAAGTAGAAAGGGTATCACTTTAACATGTTTTTCTACGTCTCCTTTCTCAGACTATTTTTTTTAACAGAAAACTAGCAAACTTCATCTACAGAAAAAAACTCAAGTACCGTAAATTACTCGGGAACCGTATTTTTTTACGGTATTTAGTGCTGAAGTATTAAGGCCCTTTGAGCGAATCTAAGCAAAGCAAAAATTATACAAGCTAAGTGTTATTTTAGTAAGAATTAGTGTAACAAAAAGTAAAACAAAAGTGCGTTTTCACAGCCTTTAATAAAATAACTGAAACAAAGGCACCATATACATGAACGCTGAATACATACCACTTCGTTTTTGTTTTTTGGTTTGGCAATCGTGGAATAAAGCTTATTTAAAATCTGTTAAGCCTTTAAACATGGTTCGTTATATTTTTATTGGCTTACGTCAAGTGTGTGTTTATTTAAAGCCGATAACCTTTTGACATAGGCTTATCTTAATAAGGGATCAGTATTTTTTTCTATTACTAAAATAATTATGATGTGGACTAAGATGTAGAATCTCTGAGTATTTATCACTCATCATCAGAACTAGGCTCCTATCGGTTGAGTTTGTTTCTATTCTTAACGCTCTTCCAACATTTTCTACACTCTAGACTCATTTAACGACACATTTTTTTTTCTATATTTGATTTAATCAGTCAGGTATCAAACGACTGCCGGGAGTCGCAAAATAATGGAATTTCTATTGTGTCTCGTTCACACATACTTGACGAGATAAATACCTTTTGTTGGCCTTCCTCTCTTTCTTCTTCCTTCTTTTCTTCCCTCTATTATGGTTCTGATGAAGCTGTTGTGCCGAATCACGTGTCCCAACTAGATTCCTAGCCAAGTCATTTTTTTATTAGGTAAAGGGTTACTTTACCATTCTAAATTGTGCTTGTTAACTGCAATTTTGTCAGACAAGGTATTGAACTCTGTCTTACGCTATCTAGGCGCGTGCTACTCGACCACCGACTCATTGGCAAGCCTGTTGAATTTGCAAGTTCTTTCTTTAACTCGTCAAGTATGTGTGAACGAGACACAATAGAAATTCCATTATTATGCGACTCTCGGCAGTCGTTTGATACCTGACTGATTATTGCGTAGGCTGCGTCACCTCATCAATGTTGCGTGATTACTCTGCAACTTTACCACTTAATTCTGCAGAACCCAAAAAAACTTAATTTCAATACAATCCTTTTTACACTCGCACATATTTACAAAATTCAGGTGCACGTTGAACGTTTCCAATTAAAAATAATTACTGGCCCCAATCCGCTTAAACTCTTTACTGCAAAAGTAATCTCGCATATTATGGACAACCGCTTAATTTAACCTGAATTTTGAGCCTGCCCATTACAAAGACTATCTGTAAAACCATCTTCGAAAATATCATTTTTGATGTGAGATTATAATGGAGAGGTCAAAGTTCAAAATAAAGGATTATAGGGCAACGGGATTATATGCTTTATCGCATTTACCTTATGGTACAAGTATTTGTACGGACAACAGCAGCACGTCAAGGTAACCACTGCGGCATCTTATGCAGTGGTAATAAGGGCTACTTTTCAACAAAAGTGGGTAATCTGGTGTGCTGGCGACTGGACATAGTCACTGTTGTACTGTTGTAGCGTACGATAGTATAGTTCATGTAACCTATCATATTTTATGATGAGCCCTATAGGTTGGTTGCATGAAAATACGAGGTGCATTTTTTGTCCTTTGAAATATTCCAAATCAAAGAAATCGAAGTGCCATAAAATTTTTAAAAGTAAAATATTCATTTTTTTTCATCTACTTTGAAAAAGAGAACCTCAGGGTTCAAATTCAAATATTTTACCCTGAAAATTACGTACACTTAAAATGCATTTTTCACTGTCCCTTGTGAAACCCATCAACGATTCCTAAAGTTGTTCACTCCATGATAGAGAGAAGTCATCAAAACCTCCCAAAGTTTCCTGGCTTATAACTGAAAGATAAAAACAAATATAAAAGAAATAAATGGGTCGGCACCCCTTCAGCCGTTTCAAAATCTCTGACGAGTTATGAGGTCATTTTTCGGGACCAACTGGGTCGGTACAGAATGACTGCAATCCATTTGCATTAAGAAAGGGAAACTTATTTAAGATTTTGTTCCGGAAGAATTTTGAAGGGGCATATCGCAAAAAAATTTGGCTGTATTTTGGTTAGCTATACTTGGTACTAATTTTAGGAGTTACCAACTATGGTGTTTGGATAGGCCTACTAGTCTAGTTTCTAGCTTTACTTTTGAATGGAATATAAAATCAGTAGATTTGCGTGGGAGTTAAAGAGAAATACTTTTGGCGACTCAACTAGTTGAGTGGGGAAAATAACTGCCTGGAATTTGAACGGATTAAAGCATGATCTCAATACGCCCCAAGTGAATAATTACCACAAAACTATATCCTAATGTAATTAATTACGATACAATACACTAACCCACGAATAATTCAAATAAAGAACGTCATTTTGTATAAAGTATCTGACAGATAGTAGCACTGACGGAAACTTACCTGGACACTGTGAAACAGGCCCTAATTTGTTAGTGTTATATTGTTTACTTCAAAATGTTAAATTTTTGTAAGAGTACTAAGAATTAAATTCATCTAACATTCTAGTTAGACCGAATTGTGTATTCTAAGAACATAAAAAGAGCTTTGATTTACAACGCCTTTAGATAGTAACGAGAAATAATTTGCCATCAAAAATGGTGACATGACGAAAATGGATAAAAAAACATGTTGCCAGCAAAAAATATTGACTGCCCATAACCAATACATCTGCCAGTCCATTGATTTATATCGTCGCAAAAACATAAAAACCCCATGGTTCCCTATTAGGTACATCTATTTCCTTTTTCCCCATACTCGGACTGCAACAGCGCTATCCTCATTTCTTGTTAGTAATATTTCATGTCAGCATCTGGTATTTGGCGTAACAACTGTGTTTCTTCCCAGCACATTTGTTTATTTGCAGAAGAATGAAGGAGACGTTCGGACGGAACATAAATATTGTGTTGCAAGACCCTTAATATGATTTCAAGGTTACTGATATTTTCTTTGTGATAAAACTATGGCGTTTATCCCGTAATACGACGTATTATTAGTAACATGAATAAATAAAAGGGCTTTGGAATTTTTACTATAGAGGCTTACATTGTTTTTTTTATTTGTTAAAGACAACCAACAAAGAATACACCACACATTAACATACTTATTGATAAAACAAAATTTTTCGGTGTTGCCTTACTTAAAGGCTGCCACGACATTCACAACAACACTGCTAAAAACAGATTTCAATGCAAGCACTCACAACTATTTGCAGAAAGTGCATTTGCATCAAAATGTATGGGATCCCTAAATGTTGCGCGATGAATGGATTAGAAAATTTTGTATTGCGCTGTCTTAATTCCGAACCATTTCCATGTCCTTATTATTTCGATCATTATGAGTGAGTGAGAAAGAGTAACTTTAAATTTTTCTCAAGTTGTATGGCAATTCTAATTTGGCAACGCAGCTAGCTAAGTGGGAATTGAACTGCCTGAAACTTGAACGGATTAACGCAAATTTGGTTCTGAAGTTTACGCGAATACTCATTACAATAAAACACAATTTTACGGATTGATTTCGCGAACGTTTATTAGGCAGACTGCCTGTGACCACGGATGCTGAAAAGCATTCGAAACGTCAGGCATTAAATAAAAATAAACGTTCACGAAATCAATCCGTAAAATTGTGTTTTATTGGATTAACGCAAGATCGCAATACGCCCTCTGTAAAAAAAACACGTACTTACTATGTATTCATTAATTACCGAATAAAACACGTACTTACTTTGTAGGTATTCATTCATTACTGGATTCCGAATCGTGGTACCATTAATCCCCTTTAAAAACGCTACAAATGCTCTCTTCGTGTTGCGGATAAAATGGGAAATCGGGTGATATAATCAGTTCCCGATAAGGGTTCGCTTTGGAATTTATGCCGTTTTGTAAATTGACTCCTTGGTATTGGCTTGGTCTGTGTATATTTTGGTTTCTGCCATATGTCACGGGTAAGTGGGAAAACATCGATTTTGTGCGTTTTAGGGTTACATAGGCCGTCAAACGTATGTAGGTAAGGACAGCCATATAAGGTCGAGGTTTTCAACAAAAATCTCTCGCACACACAGCACACTGGCGTTATTTTAAACAAAATACGACGCGAGGTATAAAAGTTTTGGCTCTTTAGGCGGTTAGGGGCGAGAGACCACAACGAGACATAGTCATTTTACTGACTAAATTATTGTCTAGGTCTGACCAATGAACTGTTTTTTTTTTCGACTATAATTATCATCATTATCAGCTGCAGAATATTATTTAATCCTGAACAGGGGCATAACCCATGGATTTCCACAGCGACCGATTGCAAGTGGTCTGCACCCGGTGTGAATGAATGAATGAATTTTATTTTCATAAAAAACCGGTTAAGTGCGTGTCGGACCCGCGCACTGAGGGTTCCGTGCCACCCTTAACTGAATTCAGGGTCCACTTACTTTCACTTAACGAAAACATCACAATATATTGCGACAGCAAAAATAACTTTGTTTTTCATAGTGTTTGTATGAAAGACAAAGTTATATTTGCGGTTGATAAAAATGTGCAATATCTCAAAAACTACTGGTTCGATCTCCTTCAAACCAATTTTCGTTGCAAGTTTTTGTTGAGATCTACATCATATATTTTTTTCAAAATTTTCACTTTCTTAGTTCAAAAGTTAGAGGGGGGGGGGACGCCCATTTTGCCACTTTGGAAGCGTCTGTATCTCAAACCTTACACTTTTAGAAAAAATGGTTTTAGAAACCTCAACATCATTTTAAAAGACCTATCCATAGACACCCCACACGCATAGGTTTGAGTAAAAAAAAATTTTTAGGTTTTAGTTTCATGTATGGGAGCCCCCCCCTGAAATATTATTTTTCTTACTTTTTGTATCTGAATCGGAAAGCGGTGAACAAAATACACCTACCTACCAAGTTTCAGCTATGTGATGCTTATAGTTTCAGAATAAAGTGGCTGTGACATACGGACGGACAGACAGACAGACAGACAGACAGACAGACAGACAGACAGACAGACAGACAGACAGACTTGACGAAACTATAAGGGTTCCGTTTTTTGCCATTCGGCTACGGAACCCTAACAAAAAGCAACGTAGGACGTCCACCGACAAGATGGACAGACGACCTTGTAAAGATCGCGGGATCGCGCTGGATGCAGACCGCTCACAACCGTTGTGGAAAGCCATGGGGGAGGCCTATGTTCAGCAGTGGACGTCCTTCGGCTGATAATGATGATGAAGATGAACAAAAAGCAAAATAAACAGAGAGCTTTGCGACAATCTCGTGTCAATTTGAATCTAGTAACATCATTGATTAGAACACATTACGGATTTATTCCGCGCACATTTATATTTGCGCGAAATAAATCCGTAAAGTATAAATCGATGAGTAGTATTCGCGATAACTTCAGAACTGATAACCGAATAGCTGTAACATACTAAAAGCCTGTTTCGTCTTCCACAAAAAAAAACTATAAAACGAATAATTAAAATATGGAACGTCATTTTGTATTAAAAGTGGATAGAAAACGCTAATGGGAACTCGGACATTACGAAAGAGGCCTTAAACCCTCGCGGAGGTAAACACCATTCTTTTGTTTACGCGACCGCCAGCGTTCTATCGATAGCGTTAAGTTACGTATTTCAATAATAAGTGCAAATGATAAATATTTTCCACCTACAAATTGACTGGTTAATACTAAAGCAGCCATAAAATAAAAACAGTATCGGATCGGGAGAAAAATAACGTAGGTATTCCGGGAAAAACTACTATGAATTTACGGGAGCGGCAATTACTTAGGGACGCGATATATTTGCTTAGGTGCGAGTCTCGGTTTAGTCTCAACGATCGAGGATAATAATATTACGCTTGAGTCTGAGTGATGCAATTTGATTTGATTTTAACTGTTATCGTAACTAGTGTTTTTTAACCCCCGACGCAAAAGGAGGTGTTGTAACTTTAACTCGTCAAGTATGTGTAAACGAGACACAATAAAAATTCCATTGTTATGCGACTCTCGGCATTCGTTTGATACCTGACTGATTAAAGTGTCCATTTTGTGTGTTTGTTTGTGGTATCGTAGCTCCCAAACGGATAAACCGATTTTCATTTAGTTTTTTTTGTGTCATAGATAATTTTATCCCGAGTGTTTTACTACTGACTAAGAAAAGGCTTTGGTGTAAACTAGCCTTTGCCTACAAACACAATTCGACAGAATGACTATGTAGATTAAAAACTTCATATTTGAGAACCATGGCTAATAGCACAAAGGGCGAAAATGTTCTTGCTTACTTACATTAAATGCATCTTAGAAACTGATAAATACATGAACAAAAAATAAAAAAATATGAATCATAGTCATTCTGTCCTTATTAATTTATTTATCTCCTACACTAATGTTTTTTAACAGATTCAGAATGGAAATTAGTTAGTCTGTAATTAATTTTTCTATTACAAGGCGAAATCAAACGACAAATGTACGACTTATTCCTATTCGTTATCAATCGCTGGGTATGAATCGTCCTCGCTAAGTGGCCGAGAGTACTCACCCCAGGCCAGTGACATCAAAATAAGAGTTGTATAAATAAGAACACTTACAAACACTTATGTGTTAGTGGTTTCTGTCGAGAAAGGGGAAATTGGATGGCCATTGATGTATTTTTGGCGAACAAGTTGGATTTTACTTTCATCCTAAATACTATTCTTCTTCTTCTTCGAGTCGACTGGTAACAATCATTATATTCTTGAAAGATGAAATAAGAAACCAAAAATTGCGCACGGGCGGGACTCGAACCAGCATCTTTCAAATTTCAAGAATATAAATATGACACTTGAGTGTTAAATACAATTTAAAACAACAATCATTATATTTTCGCCCAGGTGTTGTGCAATGTTGATTGTGTTGGCATTTGCCTGCTGTAGATCTTGAAGCGTGCATGAGCTAGGACATTTGTGGCAGGACAGGAGATGGGCCATTGTCTATTCTATCGCTGTTATATTAATTGTGAATGTGTATGTGTAGGGTTGTTTGCTTCTATGTGACGTTGAAATGGCACCTCTAATTCTCAATCATCATTATATTTAAAGCTAGGCTCTTGGCTTTGTACTCCAAATAAGGGATGATAATGTGGTGGTTTCTATCTTGCATTCAACACCGCAGCATAAGAAACGGGGATTTTCCACCTCTTAAAAAAATTTTGACTGGTCAAAAGCCTTTTCTGAGGAAATTGACAAAGAACCAAAAAATTGCAAATAGTTTACTAACCAACCTTTCATTTCAAAATAGTCAATCGATATTCTGAGCATTGGAAAAGCTAAAATAATCTACCAAAATTGATGAATCATATTACAGTGCACAAAAGAAGTAAGCTGCTAAAACTTTGGCTGTCAACAGCGGAATTTCGGTTAATTTCCTCATACATAGAAAACTTGGTAACTACGTCGTCACGACTATGATTAATTAGTAATTTATTGCCACTTAAGCTGAAAACTTCGGTTCTTAGTAGCAGTATAGTACACGTACACGCTTAAGTATTTCCTTCTGGTGGCAGATTTTAGAAAGACACGGTTTCACCTTGAACAATTTTTTTATCTACAGAACGTCAAATAACTGACAAAATCCGTACAAAAAAAAACAACATGACTTTAGTAAATTTTTCTTATTCTGACATTGTAAAACAGGCCGTATTTTTTAAAGATACTTATAACTACCGTATTACAAGCTTTAGTTTAGCAGCTCAGAGAATGCTATTTTAACACAAAATGTATTGAATGAATTTCAATCTTCGTCAATTTTTTTCTGAGCGGCCTAATTATATAAGGTGTCATCACCTCTCTCACTTTTCCCTCATTTCCTCAGGTGATGGCGTTGGGATGTTTCAGACTAGACACAGGATCCTTTTAAAAATATTATTTCTTATTTTTAGGAAAAATAAAATAAAAAAATAATTCCCGTTTTTAAAAAAACAAATGATAGGGCCCGGTTTCTCTGAAGTAATTTGAAGTTCTGTTAAAGTTTCACCCGTTTATAGAAAAACACCTTATATAGCTTAGCTTTTCTGAATAAATAAATAAATAAATATGCGCCAGACAACACACCAATTGTCTGGTTTAATTGAATAACAATTATGTATGGATTATATTTTGTCACATTGTGATTGTCCTATATTTCAGCTATAAAAGTACATAAGACATCATAAACTTTTACTTACTCCAACTGAATCTTGGCAGATAAAACCCGATATTTTTTATGCGCTCATGAGTACAACAATATGTTAGAGTATAACATAGTAACAAAATAACAAGACTTTTATTACTGCCCATAACTTTAAATGTAAGAATGGCCGGGACAAGTAATTTATGGTTATTGTCGGTATAAAAGAAAAAAATGCAGAAGATTCACTGCAAGCATGCTTAGTTGCAAGTTTCCTTTGCTTTGGAAAATCTCAAACATCTGACGAGCTGGAAGCACAAAATTAGTCTCCTGGTAAGTTGTAAGGTTAAGGGTGACTGCCTCATTGGCGCAGCGGTGAGATGGTCGCATTTTTAAGCGTCCCAGGTTCAATTCCCGGGTCGGGCCAAAAATATGAACCTGGATTTTTCTGTTCAGAAATTCTCAGGGAAGCCCGGAGTTTGGAAGTTGGCGGTGTTTCACCCCCGTGCCTCGGAAAGCACGTAAAGCCGTTGGTCCTGCGCCTGATCTCTCTCCGGTCGTGTCGGATTGCTGACCCATCGGGCTATGAGATAGAACGGAATAGAAAGTGCACATGTGTTTGCACAGACACTGGTGCACTATAATATGTCCCGTGCAGTCGATTAGTCGTTGTGACTGGCCACCGTAGTCGAAATCGGCTAGGGGTACTAATACACATACTATACAACCAACACACAATCAACCAACGAATAAAACCTGGAATGGAATGGAATGGAACCTCATTTCCTATGGAGCAATGGACAAATCACGAAAACGGGAACTACAGACATTGTGAAACTGGCTGTTGGTTGAGGAAAGCAAGTTACTTTTAGCATGCGCCCGGATAGTTTAGACACAGGGTTCAATTCCTTGTCTGTCACTCTGAAAATTTATATCATTAAAAGTTTTCGTAGTGACGAAACAGAATAAAAACGAAAAAAAACATAGTAGGTTTTTATTAATGGTGCGGTTTTTAAGTTTTAATGAGCTCTACAATCCACTTGCACATACAAAGTCAGGTTGCAAGAATGCATTTTGAATTTCTTTACAACAGTGATTGCATTATCGAGTCTTCTTTACCTATTTGAACTATGTTGTCATCTTCTATGGTCAATGGAAACAGCTTAAGGCAACAAAACCTTTGTACCCTCTACCAACCGAATAGAGTTCAAAATACATCACGAAATTTATGTGGCTGACTGTACAAAACTACTGAAACAAATAATTGAACACTTTGGCTTTCATATCCCGTAATAGTAATATGAAATAACATACTTTTATGGCGCCTGAAAAAGCCGCCCCTACCATTCGTACCACAGAAAATGTGTGTTTTATATGAAAATTCAGATTTCGATCTTTACTACTAACATGAATATGAAATGCTAATAAAATTATTTCAATAAAAATGCGAATTTTGATTTATGAGCCAACGCAAGTGCTCGAGCATGGCTTACAGTAAGTACTTTGCTAAGAATTGGTTGTTATTAGCGCATATAAATCAAAAAAAAAATGTGCAAAAATTGGTAGGTAGATAAATCCATTATAATTCTTACTGGGTCTACAATACATATGGGTTTACATTATAATTGTCATCTTGTCTATGCAAATGTTGTCACTAAAAACTGTCATCCAAATATTATTTCATTCATTTATCAAGATCCTGTGGTTTCCCACTGCAGGGCAAACACCTCCCTGACCTTTCTCCAGTCCCCACTATTTTGGGCATTTATTTCCCAGTCCAAATCCAAGTGAATTACTTTTTTTGCTCAGAAAAACTGCACATTTCTAAAATACTAGATCCATAACTAATCTTATTCATAGCAAAGTTTAAATAGAACTCAAGGAATATTCCGTGAGTCGGCTGTAAGCGAAAAAAGCGGTGGCGCGCGACCGAAGGGGCAGATGGTGAAAAAGGGATTTCAGAACGGCTATGGTAGAAGCGATTTTAAAAATAAAAATAAAAAAAGTTTTGCAATAACAGCTCAAACAAATATTTTTCACACAGATAACCGTATTCCACTCCATAACCTTCCAAAATTACTTATTATCTATACTATACTAATACTAATAATATTATAAAGCTGAAGAGTTTGTTTGTTTGTTTGTTTGTTTGAACGCGCTAATCTCCGAAACTACTGGTTTGAATTGAATAATTCTTTTTGTGTTGGATAGTCCAGTTATCGAGAAAGGCTATAGGCTATATAACATCACGCTACGACCAATAGGAGCAAAGATATAGTGGTAAATGTGTAAAAAACGGGAGATAGAAGTCACTATTCCACGCGGACGAAGTCGCGGGCAAAAGCTAGTAATCAATAAATTAGTATGCCTTTTATAAAACTTCTTTACAAGTACACTTTCATCCACTGTTTCACACCTACGTGTAAATAGTCCCCCTAGCCGATTTCGACTTCGGTGGCCAGTCACAACGACTAACCGACTGCGCGGGACATATTATAGTGCACAAGTGTGTGCGCAAACACAGGTGCAATCTCTATTCCTTTCACTCTCATGGTCCGATGGGACAGCAATCTGACACGACCGGAGAGAGATCAGGCGCAGGACCAACGGCTTTACGTGCTTTCCGAGGCACGGGGGTGAAACACCGCCAACTTCCAAACTCTGGGCTACCCTGAGAATTTCTAAACAGAAAAACTCTGGCGCAGCCGTCGCTTTAAAATGCGACCCTCTCGCCGCTGCGCCACCGAGGCAGTTAATACCTACGTGTATTAGATTTGAGAAACTATCATATAAGAAGACAAAGAAACTTTCACATAATATACTAATAAGTAGGTACCTATTTACCAGCAAGTTGTTTAAGTTAGTTAAGGAGTAAAATAAATACTGAACTGCAATGCAAATTCTGGCATCATCTATCGGCGCTTGTCAGATATACCTACTAATTTCATAAAAGTATCATTTTAAACAGCATAAATGGACAGACGACCTTGTAATGATCGCAGGATCACACTGGATGCAGACCGCTTGCAACTAGTTGCTGTGAACAACTTTGGAGGAGGCCTTTGTTCAGCAATGGACGTCCTTCAGCTAATAATGATGATGATCATCATTTTAAAAGCTTCCTCTGCTCTCCGCCTATATCAAAGCCCAACCCTTATCACAAAGAGGGCACAATTCGGGCTTTCGTTATTCGGACGCGGGCGGCAGTCACCTGATTACGCGCTCCGATGCTTGAACAGGGAATCGAACTGTCGATAACTGGATTTATCGAGTGTATTGGTTAGGTATGACATAGTGGCTCTTGTCAACAGCTAGCCTAACAGGCTAACAGGAATGTTGACAGTGCGTTGATGAATCGGAAGCATCAAGATACCACCACGGAAAAAATATTCCACTGATATGTCGACGGCGCGGACAACGGCACATTGATGCGTGCCATATATTTTTTTATTTTATATGAAGACTTTATTGCACAAATCATGGTGTACAAAGGTGTACTTAATGCTAAAAGCATATATGCCGACGACGTGATGCAAACTGGGCCCCGATTCACGTATTCTCGGCATCTACTGTTGGACTAACAGAAGTCATTTAGTGGCGCTATTGTCACACACATCGTGTGCTAAAGGTGAGCAGCATTGAAAAGTGACACGCCGCTGTCAGATTAGCGAGGTATATCAATTGTTCTTCGGTAGTACAACTGGTGACGACTCAATTAGCGGAATTGAGGCCCTTATAAGTTTGACGTAAAACCAAACCGTAGATCATCCCCCTTTATAGAACCTCGCTTGCTAAGCGTGATATCTACTATCTTGCTTATTGATAGATCACGTTGTATTTTAGTAAGAGGAACAGGAACAAACAGAATTACATTTACTTCTTATGTTTCTGCATAAATTGTTCAAACTTCTAAATTCATTAGTTCATTGAAAGAGGATTGGTAGCATATGACGGCAAGCACATCTATAGATACCTACTAATATTACAAAACTAGTTTTATTTTTGTTTAAACGCGGAATCTAGGCATAGTAATCAACTACTAAACCGATTGGAACAAAGTGTTAGATAGTTTATTTATCAGGAAAGGCTTAAGGATTTGAAATAACACGCTGCAGTGGAAGAAGAGGGAGCAAATTCAAAACGCGCGGTCGCAGTCGCATAAGGCCTAATACTTATTTTAATTTACTGATTTATAAAACATCGATAACCGACATTCCCATCTCTAAAAGCATTCTGGCAGCTTTAAGTGAGCATTTGGTCCACTGGCGACCTCCGTGCTTACATCTACAATTCTGAATATATGTAAGGAGGGCGTTTAAGCGAAGGTTTTTCAGCTAAAGATTAAGGTGGATTATCGGCGTTTCTGATCCGGGGAAAGATTTCTGCAAGCAGAAAGTGAAAGGTTTTTAACTTTTAGGGGAGATTCGTGTGATGTATATCGGGCAAAAACGGAATGAAATTAAAATACATAGATAGATAGTAACAGTATCGCGCAAGAGATAGTATAAATAGAAGTAAGAGCTTAGTAATTTGTTACTTCGGCTTTGCGTAACAATTAACCTTTACGTGTGTTATTAAGGCCTGTTTCACAATAATTCATTTTGTATGAAGAATCTAGCAGAGAGCACTAACCGGTACTTACATCTTAGACATTGTGAAACATGACCTAATAGTAACTAAAAACTGCATTTTATTATTCATTTATGTATTTGAACGAATGAAAGTTACTGTTGCATTTAAAAACACTTTTACCTTACTTAAAAAAATTAGATTCTAGACATAGCAGAATGCATTTATATGTATGTTTCCAATTACAGCCCCTACTATGGTATTAGCTCAAAAGACGCATGCAAGCATTCGAATGCGTTCAAGCCATTTTCAGTCAATAGTGTCAACGTCGAGGAATGCGATTGCCTGACTTCGAGCTTCAGTCGTAGTATTAAAGCTGCGATGGGCGTGATAAGATTTCATAGAGAGGACTGTGCCTATTCATGTAGTGAACAGCTGCATTCATCGACAATACGTTGCATTGATTTAAGGCTTTTTTTTAATTTGGAATGCGATTAGGACAGCGACGAAATAAAAATATAACACACATACGGCGAGATAGCTGGAAATAAATTTTGAAAATCATACTATCCATATTAATCACAATTTTAAAGCAGCGTAATAAAATAAAATGAATTCAAATTTCTTGTAGGTCGTTTACAAATTCCTCATCAAAGCGTCTTATTTATTCCGTTTTAAGTACGAAATCACGGTCTAGCTAGAATGAAGTTAAGAAGAATATAAATCAAAAACATACAGCTATTCTGCTGTATTCAAGGCCAAGGCTAATAAAGATTACTCAATTAGAAGATAAAAACAATATTCAATATATTTCGCGAACGAAACGTCTATCAATTCGACTTTCCCGCAAATTAAACGCATTAATCCAACATGGCGGATTTTGCCGCGCATCCGTCGTATACAGTGAAACGATAATAAATGGAAGCAGACTTCCGTAAATGGAATGGATAAAAGCTGTCCGCTTCTGTTGCTTAAATGAGGTGTGTACACGAAATCTATACTTAATATTATAAAGCTAAAGAGTTTGTTTGTTTGTTTGTTTGTTTGTTTGCTTGAACGCGCTAATCTCCGAAACTACTGGTTCGAATTGAATAATTCTTTTTGTGTTGTATAGTCCAGTTATCGAGGAAGGCTATAGGCTATATAACATCACGCTACGACCAATAGGAGCAAAGATATAGTAGTAAATGTGTAAAAAACGGGAGAAAGAAGTCACTATTCCACGCGGACGAAGTCGCGGGCAAAAGCTATAAATAAATAAAATAAACAAATTTATTTGGAGTCGGTGCATGATATTCGTAGACTGTTGGTGTACGTAAGCTCGACATCATGCACTGACTCCAAATGAATTACTTCTTTAGAGACAATAAAAGCGTTATTTTAGGCTTTTAATCAGTATTATAAAGGTGGTTGAATTTTTAACAAAATGATTCCTTTTAAAATAATATAAACACTATGCACACATACGTCGAAAATTTACCGTTGAGCACTAAATTTTGGAAAATTTTGCACAGTTTCATTTCTCATGGCCATTGTTGAGTCAAAGAACTGCTTCCATATGTTTTTCATTCATTGGTCATCCGCCATATTTATCGGCGCTTCTTCCGGTTTCGCTGTGAGATGTAGCGAGAGTTCTCTTACTTCATTTCAGATAATTTAATTTAGGGCTTTGTTGCGTTTTTGTATTAGACTAATTTATTTTGCTTTTATAAGTTGCTGTTTCGACTGTATCGAAAGAAGACTTTAATAAGTGTGAATAGACTAAAGTAACGTGAATAAATGAAAAAAAAAAAACATTTTTAGTCGGTGCATGCTGTGCGTAGACTGTTGCTGTGCATTTAGGTGACATCTCGCACCGACTTCAAATTAATTTATTTCTTCTATTAGCGTTATTCAAGTGGGTGTTTTTGGAGGCGGTAAATTAAAAAAAAAAAAAAATTTTTTTTTGGTCCTAAGTTATTAATATTTTAATGCCTTTACCTGATTGGCTCACAATAGTTATTATTTTCTGAAAACCCCATCAAAATCAGTGCAGCCAAACTCGAGATAATCTCAGACAAGCAACTTACACACAAACATACAGGTCAAACTGAGGACCTCCTTTTTTAAGTCAATTAATATATATATAAGCCCTCTATTCAGTTTTAATAACAAACACTCCTGTACCTTTCTCTTACACTGCCTTTACATATTTTTTTAAAACAAAATAGTAGCCAATTTGAATGAATAAACCGTTCCAAATGTGCGATTAAACTTGAATTTAAATTATCGCCGCCATTTTAGGTCGTTCATAACATCACCTCTTCCGCTGATAGTAGACAGCCGAGTTTCCGTTGACTGCGTTTAGCGATGCCGTTTCAATAATTTTATTAAAACACGCATTTCGGTTATTAATAATTAATTTGCTACATGTAAGAGCTTTAAGATATATTCTGTTTCAAGTGGAAATTAACTTAGTTATGAACTTAATATAACGGTACGTCTAGATAAACTTTGCGGTGCCTGATGCAGTTGTCATTGGTTATTATGGTATTTCTTTTTCAAAACGCGCATAATTGCAAATGTTCAACCGCTGGTATCGAAATTGAACCATTTAGTTGAGGTTACTATCGATCATCTTGTCAGTGGACGTCCTACGTTGCGCCTTTGGTCGAAGGGTCTCCAATCTAGGACTTTTCTTTTTTTGGATGCAGACCGCTCACAACCGGTCGTTGTGGAAAGCCATGGGGGAGGCCTATGTTCAGCAGTGGACGTCCTTCGGCTGATAATGATGATGATGATGATGACTATCGATCACGCAACTGGGTCTTATCAAAAGTAATGGCAAAGTGTCATGCGGTTGAATTACGTTTGTGGGTTTTAAAAACAAAAACCTTGACCAAATGTCAGAATGGCTATTTTAATGACCATTGGAAGGTATTTATCTTCAAAACACAAACAATCGTTAATATTCAACCGCTGGTAACGTAACTTTACCATTACTATCGTTTAAGAATTGGGCCTTAGACGCGTTGCGAGAGTTATAGTGCAAGAGATGAACTAGATTGGAGACCCTCCACCCAAAAGCGCAGCGTGGGAATGGTCATTAAAATAGCCATTCTTACATTTGGGTAAGGTCAAAACGCACAATCGCAAATATTCAACCGCTGGTAACTAAATTCAACCATTAACGATCACAAAACTGGGTCTTAAAATATCACATTCCACCCTTATTCTCAAAAACGTCTAAACTCAAATTAAATGGCCCCTCCGTACAAGGGTTCCATATTTCATTTAATACGTGCACCGACTCCTAAGACTGGGGCTCGGCAAGAATTATACTAATTTGGGCCCTACCGTGACCTATTAAGTTTCTTAATAGATTCAGATTTAGTTTGAAGTATAAAGTTATTGATAATAATTCTGAAACAATATTGGTACGAGACTGTTTTCGAGAAAATACTGTACTGTTTGCACAGCTATTCAGAAAGCTACCAAACAATATAAATGAGTGTAATGGGGTAAATTGTTTTAAAATAAGCTAAAAATTTATATAGAGTCGAGATAAGAGTTAATTGTTTTATTTAATTATGTTAATTGTTTATCTCATTGTAAATGAAATGTAATTTCGTATAAGAATAAATATCTTTTAACTTAACCTAAGTTTTTATGAACACTTTTCTGATGTCCCACTGAATAAGACTATATAAATAAAATTATTATCATTAAAATTCCGGTATGCAATCAAATGGATAGGCCGATGATTAATAATTCAACAAGAAAAACTAGTTTGACAAGTTGGCGTATTGAAAGTAAGCCTTATAAAGATTCATCATCATCATCATTATCAGCCGAAGGACGTCCACTGCTGAACATAGGCCTCCCCCATGGCTTTCCACAACGACCGGTTGTGAGCGGTCTGCATCCAGCAGTTTTGAAGATTACTGACCAAGATTCAGCCAAATGATTTAAATGTAGTTCAGTATTTTTCCACCACAGTATCACCACAACAAATATGGCATCATTGCCGCAAATTGCGAATGCTACTTAAGATTTTCGTTCTGTGTGCAATTTCAAGTAAAAAGCTGTCATATTGTGAAAATGACTCAAAAATATGGAAGTTCAAAATAGACATCGCGATTTTTAAGTGTAACTTACTAAATACTATAATAAATTGAAGTTAGTTTACTGTAATTATGAGATGTATGAGTAATATTCCAGCTAGGTGTTTCTTTTGTGTTTATGCCTGTAAAAATAATCGAACCTACTTTATGAACTCATAGACATTCTATCCAAACATCACAAATTCGTCAATATTCATTAGATGCCGGCATTTCAGCAACTGCCTAGATGTTTAATTGACTGGCTAATTTAACCACATGGCTGTGACAGGTTCATTCCGTACATAGAACTATTACAGTGCCCTGAGCCAGGGGTACTAGTCCAATTTTCATACGAATTGTCATTTTTCAATACGCTTACGTAATCGATAGTGTTTCGTGATTAGGGTACAGATATTCTCGGTAAGAACGTTCTAAATCATATTTTTGTATTTCTTGTTATATTCCTAAGAGTTGAAAGGAAGTTTTCTAATGGCGAACAAACCGGGATTACTGCTGGGTTGTCACAGACCAACGAAATGAGATAACTCTCATTTCGTTGAGTTGAGTTTATTTACCTGTCTGTTGCAACTTTGTAGGTTTTTGTTATTATCACACCTGCCTAAGTAATGATGAGGCTATCTTTTAGAATTTATATCCTGGGTTTCGCAGTTTATTTGTGGTTTTAAGTGTCAACTAAATGTTTAGGAAAATCAAATAGAGATTGGATATTTTTTTAATAAAAAAAAAACAAAAAAGCGGGCAAAGTTGCCCAGCTGCGATTGAAGGAGTCAGTGTTACTATACAGATGTTCTATTTTTCTCTAGATACCTCACAAAGTTTCCATTTGCTATAGGTAATAGAATTTCTTTAGGCAGATTTAGTTAATTTTCGTGTTTGGGCAAAGTTGTCTCTCATGGACAAAGTTGTACGGTTTCACTGTTTTTTTGTTTGTTCTACAATAGTTATTAGCTGTTCTTTTCATCCTACGCATGGTTCAGACTTTAAGAGTGTTCAAGACGTGTTGAATTTATGCGCGTTTTACCCCCCACCACTACTATTTGTTATTTTCAACGGCTTCAAATGACAGACGATTTTTCAAAGCACTTTTAGAAGTATCTTTCTCTGTGTAGATTGCCAGCAATTATATTCGAGTTATTTTTTTTGTTTAAAAAATAACATAAGAAGGTTAGATAGGTGACAGCTGAATGTTGTTTACTAGTTTATCTATGACAGTGACCCGCCCGCGACTTCGTACGCGCGTTTTAGTCTAAATCCCATTGAGATAAATACTATAGAGAAGCAAACTTCATAAGAGTGCCTGACAAAAAGCATGACCACTTGCTTGACAGTTCAACGGTGACAACGCGGCTTTGAAACCGCTAGACATTTGAACGTCAACTTATATCTGTCTCATTTACACAAGTCAGAACGCTATACCGGGACGTAGATTAGACAGTGACAGCAATATAAACAAACAGTTTTGGATCGGGGTGGCCTACCATAGAAAATTTTACCCCAAAATTCAAAAAAACAACTCATACAAATTGAGCACTGAGACATTTCTTGACATGACATACTTTTGTTTTCACACATTGTCATGAATCAAATGGACTATAAAAGTATTTTAACGTGTTTTTTGAACCTAAACGTAAATATTGAGCATTGCACGAGCTTTGAAATTAGAAAAAATTAGGGAATTTTGTTTTCAGATCCGTAACTTTAATAGAATCGTCAATGCAGCATTTTATAATGGAGGTATATTTTTTATATGGTCCGATAGCTTGAGTCTAGATTAAACGGAGTTTTGACGAAGGGATCTTTGCAAGATTTTGTCAGGTGTTACATTAGTAAGAAAGTAATAACCTGGAGAATCCAGCTGTGTCCTTGAAACTTTAATTTAAATTTTCGTTCTTTAGAGACGTTTTAACAAGATTTAAATGCATTTCAAATCTATTTATATAACTTTGTCATCTGGCAAAATATTAAAATTCTCCCCTAAATGTGGGAGATCAATCCTATTTTATTAACGGCAACTCTGAACCTTATTTTAAATTTCGGTATTTTTCTTGTGTTTTTACGTTGATATAAATTCTAAAACTCATTTAGAACGTTACTCTGGAAGGCGGATTAGGTTTGCGTGTCCTTGAACCGCATTATTTCGCAAAGTTTGACCCGCTTTTACGTAATTTTTCTCTAGGTTCATCTCGGTTGGCATCTGAAAGAGCATTGATTTGACGTAAGCTGCCCAATACTGCGCATATGTCTCCAGACATATGTTGTTGTTAAACTTGTTTCTACGGTAACTGCTAATCTATAGAAATATACAAATGCTAAATCCGTTCCCATAGATCGTAACGAAAATTTATAAGCATATACGCATTAAACTATAGCCTTCCCTGATAAATTAGCTATCTATCATATTTTATAACCTTAACAATAGTTCCTGTGAGTAGCGCGTTCAGACAAACAAACAAAAACATCCAGTTTTAAAATATAACAAAGAAATGCGTACAGATAAATGTTATATTTTATGTACACACAACACGTAGCCCGGTATAATGGTCAAACTTACACAGGGATATTATCTTTTTATATTACAACGAAAAGGAAATACTTCGTACACCCTATCGTCAATCGTATATTTATATCGGGTACTAAAATGACCAGGCTACTCTCTGCGCTCACACAGCATCATGTCACATACAGGCTGTGAGAGAATCAAATTCCGTCAAGTCTTCTCCCGCTACCTTAAGAGTTTGAATTTGACTCTACTTTCTTAAATTCAAATTGTGAATTGAAAGGGACAATTCTATTTAAAGATCTACGCCACCATCATCATCAACATCCAACAGCCGTCCACTGCTAAACATAGGTCCCCAACGAAAAGATTGCAGAAAAGTTCCAGATTGGACACCTTTCGACCACAGGAGCAGCGTAGAATGTCCACCGACAATATGAACATACGATCTGCAATCTACACTGGACACAAACCGATTGATACTTACGCTGTTTAAGCACAAAAAAATATTATTTACTACTCTAAGGAATAAAATCTCTTCTCGAGAGCAACATCAATAACAAACATGTGTCAAATATTCTGTCTCAGATATGTCAAATGACTGTCAAAAATGAAATAAAAAATATTTTAATCGTAAGCACTAAAGAGTATTGATATCAAATTCGAAGCAAATCACCCCCATAATAACTTTGCACCCCTTTTTAACCCCCTTAGGAGATGAATTTCAATAAAGTACAAAATAAGTCTTCCGTCAATTTTGTAAAAGAATGTGTATGCATTTGATGTAGATTGGACCAAGGGATCTGGTTGTCCCATACAAACTTTGCACCCCTTTTTGACCCCCTTAGGGGTGGAATTTCTGAAAATCCTTTCTTATCGGATCCCTTCGTCATACAAAGAACACACCCTCCCAGTTTCAGGTCTCTACAATCAGCGGTTTAGGCTGTGCGTTGATCCATCAGTCAGTCAGTCAGTCAGTCAGTCAATCAATAAGTCAGTCGTTCAGGACAAAGCATTTTATTGGTATAGAAGACTTTTGAAAGCGTAGTTTTGAAATAAAATAAAATAGAGTATGTATTTCAGATAACTGCGATCCAAAGTGATTTGTATAATGAACTAGTGGTCCCAGCGAACTTCGTTTCGCCCCCAGCCCCGTCTCGCCCCGGCCCCGTTTTATGGGAACTTTCTTTGCTATAAACCTCACGTAGGCCGAGACCTTCCCAACGAATGTAAAACCGTGGAAAGCGGTCCGTGCGTTCTGGAGTTATAGCGTCAGGAAGGAAAACCCTGGGGATGAAGTTACTTGCGTCCGTAGGATTTACCACCTATTCCTAGGCCCAACCTACACGTGTCCCCCGGGTGGTGCTAAACAAGTTGTCGTGAAGCGACAAATGTGAAGGGAGAAGATTAAGAAAAGAGGTAAAAGAGGGGAACAGAATTTATATAAAAATAAAAATAATATTTACAATACCGATTAGTGAAAAAAAGATGATGAGTGAATGTATGTGTGTAAGAAGAGTGTAGTGGGCGTGGGTAAGTGTCTTCAGATCTTCTATATCCTGGAGGCAGCAGAGGGCGGAGTCGGAGTGCAGGGTCGACACAGCAGAAGTAACAGCGACGCCGATGTGCAGCAGTGTCAGGCGCCGTGAAGTAGTAGCTCTCAGCAGTGAAGTAGTAGCTCTCAGCAGTGAAGTAGTAGCTCTCAGAAGTGAAGTAGTAGCTCTCAGAAGTGAAGTAGTAGCTCTCGGCAGTGATGAGGGTATCCAAAACTATGTAGAAAATGTAATGATCAGTTGGAGTGCCAGAAGTACTTGGTCTCGGATCCTCTTCCGAGAACGGGACAGGTCCCTCCCCAAGAGCGAGGAGGTGTTACTACAGTCTCAATATGGACTCGGATCCTCCTCCGAGAAGGAGACAGGTCTCTCCCCTAGAGCGAGGAGGTGTACTGCAGTCTCAATATGACTCGGATCCTCCTCCGGAAATGTGTCCGGTCCCTCCCTTAGTGCGAGGAGGCGTTTCAGTAGTCACCGGCGGTTCTTCAAGACTTCTTGAGAAAAATGTAGAGTATTGAAAACTGTTCGAGATTAGAGCTCGTAATTGAATAAAAGAATGAAAAAAGTACAGGCTTATATAGGGGCCTGGGCCGTTCAAATTTAGAACGAGGTAGGTTCTAGAATAGAACATGAATACTGATGGTTTAAAGAGGATTAAACCCGAAAAAGTAATAAACTTTGATAGAAGTTGTCAGATTTTGAAAGATATTGTCATAACAACCATGTCAATAAAGATAAAAAAATGTCAAAAATACGGAAATTATTTAAATTAATAAGGAAAACTAATCATCACCCAATGCAAATTAAAGGAAAATTGCAAACAAAGGTAAAACACAGCTATTTTTACAGTATTATGTACAGAAAAGTAGAATAACAGAGCATTGAAAGTTTGACATTTTTAGCTTCACAATAAATATTGTTCAAAAAGGATTAGAAAACAACAATGAACCAAAAATACAGTGTAAAAGTATAAGAAGAGTAGAAAGGCAGGTAATGCCTATAGTTTAATGTCTAAAGTACGACTTTTTAGGGAGAAAATACGAACTGCGTTATGGTGGATAGAATCTAAGATTAGCTCTATGTTCGTGTTTACAGCAAACAGACTCAAATAAAGAGTAAGAATTCAGCAAGAACCCGCAATCTTTGGATGGGAAAAGGAAATGAAAGCATGGAAAAACAAAGATAATGAGATGACATTAAGGTACTCAATTTATTAAATGAATTACAGTCATGTACATCGGTACATTTCCCCCACAACCCCAGAAAAATTTTCGACTTAGAGAAAATTTTTGAAAGAAGGCCTAAAGAAAACCTAGGAATCTACTTCGCCTAATATACAACCTTACATAAAAATATTTATTCTTCTTCTAGCATTCTATCATCTTCATACCGTAAGGGTGGAGTTCACATTCAATGACTGCCACTCTAGAAGAGAATTCCTCAATAACGACAGGCTTATTTAGGGAGTTGTCAACCGCTCCATAGATGGAAAAAAAAAAGTTTGATCTAGGCCTACTTAAGGAGTAATCAACCGCTCCAATCTAAGGCTTATTTAACGAGTAATCAACCGCTCGGACCTAAGGCTTATTTTAACGAGTAATCAACCGCTCAAAAGAACGTACTAGATAGTACTAAGGGGTTTAGAGTCCCTTAAGTAAAGAGAAGAGGTTTAGAGCCTCCCGAATTAACGTAAGGGATTTAGAGTCCCTTAAGTAAAGAGAAGAGGTTTAGAGCCTCCCGAGTTAACGTAAGGGGTTTAGAGTCCCTTAAGTAAAGAGAAGAGGTTTAGAGCCTCCCGAGTTAACGTAAGGGATTTAGAGTCCCTTAAGTAATGTAAAAAAAGTACATTGTAAAGTTAAAAAGTTACGAATAATTCAATAAAGTTCAAAATAAAATTGAGTACCTTAATTCCTCTTCAAATAGTGATAAAGTGAATTAGTGAAGATATAGGTTGAGAAAGAAAATCGGAGAGTAAAAATAAATAGGTAGAGAGTTTAAGAAAAATAAGAGTTCTCAGTTAATTAAGTTAATTAGAGAACAGTTATTTAAATCAAAGTTAAGTTAAAAGAACAAAGTTAACTTAAGACCAATTAAGGTAGATTTAGTTAAGTTAATAATTCTCAAGTTAAGTTAACAAAAACAAAATTTTACTATCTCCGAGTTTCAAGGGGTTAAGTTCTGAGATGATAGTTAAGGTGTTAAGATTTAGGATGATATGAGATGGTAGTGAAGGGGTTAATAATATTTTATCTAAAAAGAGATAGCCAAAGAGGGTGAAAAAGTAAAGGACACTAGATAAAGTGTTGTTTTTGAATTTAGAAAATTGGTGATAAGGTAAAGAGGGTGAAAAGGTAAAGAGGGTGAAAGGTAAAGGGGTGAGAGGTAAAGAGGGTGAAAAGTAAAGAGCCGAAAGGTAAAGAGGGTGAAAGGTAAAGGACACTAGATAAAGTGTTGTTTTTGAATTTAGAAAAGGATAGAAGATGAAATGAATGAGATGTAAGAAAAGAAAGAAAAAGAGAAGGCTGAAGACTAAAAGGTGGGCGCCAATTTGTCGTGAAGCGACAAATGTGAAGGGAGAAGATTAAGAAAAGAGGTAAAAGAGGGGAACAGAATTTATATAAAAATAAAAATAATATTTACAATACCGATTAGTGAAAAAAAGATGATGAGTGAATGTATGTGTGTAAGAAGAGTGTAGTGGGCGTGGGTAAGTGTCTTCAGATCTTCTATATCCTGGAGGCAGCAGAGGGCGGAGTCGGAGTGCAGGGTCGACACAGCAGAAGTAACAGCGACGCCGATGTGCAGCAGTGTCAGGCGCCGTGAAGTAGTAGCTCTCAGCAGTGAAGTAGTAGCTCTCAGCAGTGAATTAGTAGCTCTCAGAAGTGAAGTAGTAGCTCTCAGAAGTGAAGTAGTAGCTCTCGGCAGTGATGAGGGTATCCAAAACTATGTAGAAAATGTAATGATCAGTTGGAGTGCCAGAAGTACTTGGTCTCGGATCCTCTTCCGAGAACGGGACAGGTCCCTCCCCAAGAGCGAGGAGGTGTTACTACAGTCTCAATATGGACTCGGATCCTCCTCCGAGAAGGAGACAGGTCTCTCCCCTAGAGCGAGGAGGTGTACTGCAGTCTCAATATGACTCGGATCCTCCTCCGGAAATGTGTCCGGTCCCTCCCTTAGTGCGAGGAGGCGTTTCAGTAGTCACCGGCGGTTCTTCAAGACTTCTTGAGAAAAATGTAGAGTATTGAAAACTGTTCGAGATTAGAGCTCGTAATTGAATAAAAGAATGAAAAAAGTACAGGCTTATATAGGGGCCTGGGCCGTTCAAATTTAGAACGAGGTAGGTTCTAGAATAGAACATGAATACTGATGGTTTAAAGAGGATTAAACCCGAAAAAGTAATAAACTTTGATAGAAGTTGTCAGATTTTGAAAGATATTGTCATAACAACCATGTCAATAAAGATAAAAAAATGTCAAAAATACGGAAATTATTTAAATTAATAAGGAAAACTAATCATCACCCAATGCAAATTAAAGGAAAATTGCAAACAAAGGTAAAACACAGCTATTTTTACAGTATTATGTACAGAAAAGTAGAATAACAGAGCATTGAAAGTTTGACATTTTTAGCTTCACAATAAATATTGTTCAAAAAGGATTAGAAAACAACAATGAACCAAAAATACAGTGTAAAAGTATAAGAAGAGTAGAAAGGCAGGTAATGCCTATAGTTTAATGTCTAAAGTACGACTTTTTAGGGAGAAAATACGAACTGCGTTATGGTGGATAGAATCTAAGATTAACTCTATGTTCGTGTTTACAGCAAACAGACTCAAATAAAGAGTAAGAATTCAGCAAGAACCCGCAATCTTTGGATGGGAAAAGGAAATGAAAGCATGGAAAAACAAAGATAATGAGATGACATTAAGGTACTCAATTTATTAAATGAATTACAGTCATGTACATCGGTACATTTCCCCCACAACCCCAGAAAAATTTTCGACTTAGAGAAAATTTTTGAAAGAAGGCCTAAAGAAAACCTAGGAATCTACTTCGCCTAATATACAACCTTACATAAAAATATTTATTCTTCTTCTAGCATTCTATCATCTTCATACCGTAAGGGTGGAGTTCACATTCAATGACTGCCACTCTAGAAGAGAATTCCTCAATAACGACAGGCTTATTTAGGGAGTTGTCAACCGCTCCATAGATGGAAAAAAAAAAGTTTGATCTAGGCCTACTTAAGGAGTAATCAACCGCTCCAATCTAAGGCTTATTTAACGAGTAATCAACCGCTCGGACCTAAGGCTTATTTTAACGAGTAATCAACCGCTCAAAAGAACGTACTAGATAGTACTAAGGGGTTTAGAGTCCCTTAAGTAAAGAGAAGAGGTTTAGAGCCTCCCGAATTAACGTAAGGGATTTAGAGTCCCTTAAGTAAAGAGAAGAGGTTTAGAGCCTCCCGAGTTAACGTAAGGGGTTTAGAGTCCCTTAAGTAAAGAGAAGAGGTTTAGAGCCTCCCGAGTTAACGTAAGGGATTTAGAGTCCCTTAAGTAATGTAAAAAAAGTACATTGTAAAGTTAAAAAGTTACGAATAATTCAATAAAGTTCAAAATAAAATTGAGTACCTTAATTCCTCTTCAAATAGTGATAAAGTGAATTAGTGAAGATATAGGTTGAGAAAGAAAATCGGAGAGTAAAAATAAATAGGTAGAGAGTTTAAGAAAAATAAGAGTTCTCAGTTAATTAAGTTAATTAGAGAACAGTTATTTAAATCAAAGTTAAGTTAAAAGAACAAAGTTAACTTAAGACCAATTAAGGTAGATTTAGTTAAGTTAATAATTCTCAAGTTAAGTTAACAAAAACAAAATTTTACTATCTCCGAGTTTCAAGGGGTTAAGTTCTGAGATGATAGTTAAGGTGTTAAGATTTAGGATGATATGAGATGGTAGTGAAGGGGTTAATAATATTTTATCTAAAAAGAGATAGCCAAAGAGGGTGAAAAAGTAAAGGACACTAGATAAAGTGTTGTTTTTGAATTTAGAAAATTGGTGATAAGGTAAAGAGGGTGAAAAGGTAAAGAGGGTGAAAGGTAAAGGGGTGAGAGGTAAAGAGGGTGAAAAGTAAAGAGCCGAAAGGTAAAGAGGGTGAAAGGTAAAGGACACTAGATAAAGTGTTGTTTTTGAATTTAGAAAAGGATAGAAGATGAAATGAATGAGATGTAAGAAAAGAAAGAAAAAGAGAAGGCTGAAGACTAAAAGGTGGGCGCCAATTTGTCGTGAAGCGACAAATGTGAAGGGAGAAGATTAAGAAAAGAGGTAAAAGAGGGGAACAGAATTTATATAAAAATAAAAATAATATTTACAATACCGATTAGTGAAAAAAAGATGATGAGTGAATGTATGTGTGTAAGAAGAGTGTAGTGGGCGTGGGTAAGTGTCTTCAGATCTTCTATATCCTGGAGGCAGCAGAGGGCGGAGTCGGAGTGCAGGGTCGACACAGCAGAAGTAACAGCGACGCCGATGTGCAGCAGTGTCAGGCGCCGTGAAGTAGTAGCTCTCAGCAGTGAAGTAGTAGCTCTCAGCAGTGAATTAGTAGCTCTCAGAAGTGAAGTAGTAGCTCTCAGAAGTGAAGTAGTAGCTCTCGGCAGTGATGAGGGTATCCAAAACTATGTAGAAAATGTAATGATCAGTTGGAGTGCCAGAAGTACTTGGTCTCGGATCCTCTTCCGAGAACGGGACAGGTCCCTCCCCAAGAGCGAGGAGGTGTTACTACAGTCTCAATATGGACTCGGATCCTCCTCCGAGAAGGAGACAGGTCTCTCCCCTAGAGCGAGGAGGTGTACTGCAGTCTCAATATGACTCGGATCCTCCTCCGGAAATGTGTCCGGTCCCTCCCTTAGTGCGAGGAGGCGTTTCAGTAGTCACCGGCGGTTCTTCAAGACTTCTTGAGAAAAATGTAGAGTATTGAAAACTGTTCGAGATTAGAGCTCGTAATTGAATAAAAGAATGAAAAAAGTACAGGCTTATATAGGGGCCTGGGCCGTTCAAATTTAGAACGAGGTAGGTTCTAGAATAGAACATGAATACTGATGGTTTAAAGAGGATTAAACCCGAAAAAGTAATAAACTTTGATAGAAGTTGTCAGATTTTGAAAGATATTGTCATAACAACCATGTCAATAAAGATAAAAAAATGTCAAAAATACGGAAATTATTTAAATTAATAAGGAAAACTAATCATCACCCAATGCAAATTAAAGGAAAATTGCAAACAAAGGTAAAACACAGCTATTTTTACAGTATTATGTACAGAAAAGTAGAATAACAGAGCATTGAAAGTTTGACATTTTTAGCTTCACAATAAATATTGTTCAAAAAGGATTAGAAAACAACAATGAACCAAAAATACAGTGTAAAAGTATAAGAAGAGTAGAAAGGCAGGTAATGCCTATAGTTTAATGTCTAAAGTACGACTTTTTAGGGAGAAAATACGAACTGCGTTATGGTGGATAGAATCTAAGATTAACTCTATGTTCGTGTTTACAGCAAACAGACTCAAATAAAGAGTAAGAATTCAGCAAGAACCCGCAATCTTTGGATGGGAAAAGGAAATGAAAGCATGGAAAAACAAAGATAATGAGATGACATTAAGGTACTCAATTTATTAAATGAATTACAGTCATGTACATCGGTACATTTCCCCCACAACCCCAGAAAAATTTTCGACTTAGAGAAAATTTTTGAAAGAAGGCCTAAAGAAAACCTAGGAATCTACTTCGCCTAATATACAACCTTACATAAAAATATTTATTCTTCTTCTAGCATTCTATCATCTTCATACCGTAAGGGTGGAGTTCACATTCAATGACTGCCACTCTAGAAGAGAATTCCTCAATAACGACAGGCTTATTTAGGGAGTTGTCAACCGCTCCATAGATGGAAAAAAAAAAGTTTGATCTAGGCCTACTTAAGGAGTAATCAACCGCTCCAATTTAAGGCTTATTTAACGAGTAATCAACCGCTCGGACCTAAGGCTTATTTTAACGAGTAATCAACCGCTCAAAAGAACGTACTAGATAGTACTAAGGGGTTTAGAGTCCCTTAAGTAAAGAGAAGAGGTTTAGAGCCTCCCGAATTAACGTAAGGGATTTAGAGTCCCTTAAGTAAAGAGAAGAGGTTTAGAGCCTCCCGAGTTAACGTAAGGGGTTTAGAGTCCCTTAAGTAAAGAGAAGAGGTTTAGAGCCTCCCGAGTTAACGTAAGGGATTTAGAGTCCCTTAAGTAATGTAAAAAAAGTACATTGTAAAGTTAAAAAGTTACGAATAATTCAATAAAGTTCAAAATAAAATTGAGTACCTTAATTCCTCTTCAAATAGTGATAAAGTGAATTAGTGAAGATATAGGTTGAGAAAGAAAATCGGAGAGTAAAAATAAATAGGTAGAGAGTTTAAGAAAAATAAGAGTTCTCAGTTAATTAAGTTAATTAGAGAACAGTTATTTAAATCAAAGTTAAGTTAAAAGAACAAAGTTAACTTAAGACCAATTAAGGTAGATTTAGTTAAGTTAATAATTCTCAAGTTAAGTTAACAAAAACAAAATTTTACTATCTCCGAGTTTCAAGGGGTTAAGTTCTGAGATGATAGTTAAGGTGTTAAGATTTAGGATGATATGAGATGGTAGTGAAGGGGTTAATAATATTTTATCTAAAAAGAGATAGCCAAAGAGGGTGAAAAAGTAAAGGACACTAGATAAAGTGTTGTTTTTGAATTTAGAAAATTGGTGATAAGGTAAAGAGGGTGAAAAGGTAAAGAGGGTGAAAGGTAAAGGGGTGAGAGGTAAAGAGGGTGAAAAGTAAAGAGCCGAAAGGTAAAGAGGGTGAAAGGTAAAGGACACTAGATAAAGTGTTGTTTTTGAATTTAGAAAAGGATAGAAGATGAAATGAATGAGATGTAAGAAAAGAAAGAAAAAGAGAAGGCTGAAGACTAAAAGGTGGGCGCCAATTTGTCGTGAAGCGACAAATGTGAAGGGAGAAGATTAAGAAAAGAGGTAAAAGAGGGGAACAGAATTTATATAAAAATAAAAATAATATTTACAATACCGATTAGTGAAAAAAAGATGATGAGTGAATGTATGTGTGTAAGAAGAGTGTAGTGGGCGTGGGTAAGTGTCTTCAGATCTTCTATATCCTGGAGGCAGCAGAGGGCGGAGTCGGAGTGCAGGGTCGACACAGCAGAAGTAACAGCGACGCCGATGTGCAGCAGTGTCAGGCGCCGTGAAGTAGTAGCTCTCAGCAGTGAAGTAGTAGCTCTCAGCAGTGAAGTAGTAGCTCTCAGAAGTGAAGTAGTAGCTCTCAGAAGTGAAGTAGTAGCTCTCGGCAGTGATGAGGGTATCCAAAACTATGTAGAAAATGTAATGATCAGTTGGAGTGCCAGAAGTACTTGGTCTCGGATCCTCTTCCGAGAACGGGACAGGTCCCTCCCCAAGAGCGAGGAGGTGTTACTACAGTCTCAATATGGACTCGGATCCTCCTCCGAGAAGGAGACAGGTCTCTCCCCTAGAGCGAGGAGGTGTACTGCAGTCTCAATATGACTCGGATCCTCCTCCGGAAATGTGTCCGGTCCCTCCCTTAGTGCGAGGAGGCGTTTCAGTAGTCACCGGCGGTTCTTCAAGACTTCTTGAGAAAAATGTAGAGTATTGAAAACTGTTCGAGATTAGAGCTCGTAATTGAATAAAAGAATGAAAAAAGTACAGGCTTATATAGGGGCCTGGGCCGTTCAAATTTAGAACGAGGTAGGTTCTAGAATAGAACATGAATACTGATGGTTTAAAGAGGATTAAACCCGAAAAAGTAATAAACTTTGATAGAAGTTGTCAGATTTTGAAAGATATTGTCATAACAACCATGTCAATAAAGATAAAAAAATGTCAAAAATACGGAAATTATTTAAATTAATAAGGAAAACTAATCATCACCCAATGCAAATTAAAGGAAAATTGCAAACAAAGGTAAAACACAGCTATTTTTACAGTATTATGTACAGAAAAGTAGAATAACAGAGCATTGAAAGTTTGACATTTTTAGCTTCACAATAAATATTGTTCAAAAAGGATTAGAAAACAACAATGAACCAAAAATACAGTGTAAAAGTATAAGAAGAGTAGAAAGGCAGGTAATGCCTATAGTTTAATGTCTAAAGTACGACTTTTTAGGGAGAAAATACGAACTGCGTTATGGTGGATAGAATCTAAGATTAACTCTATGTTCGTGTTTACAGCAAACAGACTCAAATAAAGAGTAAGAATTCAGCAAGAACCCGCAATCTTTGGATGGGAAAAGGAAATGAAAGCATGGAAAAACAAAGATAATGAGATGACATTAAGGTACTCAATTTATTAAATGAATTACAGTCATGTACATCGGTACATTTCCCCCACAACCCCAGAAAAAATTTCGACTTAGAGAAAATTTTTGAAAGAAGGCCTAAAGAAAACCTAGGAATCTACTTCGCCTAAAATACAACCTTACATAAAAATATTTATTCTTCTTCTAGCATTCTATCATCTTCATACCGTAAGGGTGGAGTTCACATTCAATGACTGCCACTCTAGAAGAGAATTCCTCAATAACGACAGGCTTATTTAGGGAGTTGTCAACCGCTCCATAGATGGAAAAAAAAAAGTTTGATCTAGGCCTACTTAAGGAGTAATCAACCGCTCCAATCTAAGGCTTATTTAACGAGTAATCAACCGCTCGGACCTAAGGCTTATTTTAACGAGTAATCAACCGCTCAAAAGAACGTACTAGATAGTACTAAGGGGTTTAGAGTCCCTTAAGTAAAGAGAAGAGGTTTAGAGCCTCCCGAATTAACGTAAGGGATTTAGAGTCCCTTAAGTAAAGAGAAGAGGTTTAGAGCCTCCCGAGTTAACGTAAGGGGTTTAGAGTCCCTTAAGTAAAGAGAAGAGGTTTAGAGCCTCCCGAGTTAACGTAAGGGATTTAGAGTCCCTTAAGTAATGTAAAAAAAGTACATTGTAAAGTTAAAAAGTTACGAATAATTCAATAAAGTTCAAAATAAAATTGAGTACCTTAATTCCTCTTCAAATAGTGATAAAGTGAATTAGTGAAGATATAGGTTGAGAAAGAAAATCGGAGAGTAAAAATAAATAGGTAGAGAGTTTAAGAAAAATAAGAGTTCTCAGTTAATTAAGTTAATTAGAGAACAGTTATTTAAATCAAAGTTAAGTTAAAAGAACAAAGTTAACTTAAGACCAATTAAGGTAGATTTAGTTAAGTTAATAATTCTCAAGTTAAGTTAACAAAAACAAAATTTTACTATCTCCGAGTTTCAAGGGGTTAAGTTCTGAGATGATAGTTAAGGTGTTAAGATTTAGGATGATATGAGATGGTAGTGAAGGGGTTAATAATATTTTATCTAAAAAGAGATAGCCAAAGAGGGTGAAAAAGTAAAGGACACTAGATAAAGTGTTGTTTTTGAATTTAGAAAATTGGTGATAAGGTAAAGAGGGTGAAAAGGTAAAGAGGGTGAAAGGTAAAGGGGTGAGAGGTAAAGAGGGTGAAAAGTAAAGAGCCGAAAGGTAAAGAGGGTGAAAGGTAAAGGACACTAGATAAAGTGTTGTTTTTGAATTTAGAAAAGGATAGAAGATGAAATGAATGAGATGTAAGAAAAGAAAGAAAAAGAGAAGGCTGAAGACTAAAAGGTGGGCGCCAATTTGTCGTGAAGCGACAAATGTGAAGGGAGAAGATTAAGAAAAGAGGTAAAAGAGGGGAACAGAATTTATATAAAAATAAAAATAATATTTACAATACCGATTAGTGAAAAAAAGATGATGAGTGAATGTATGTGTGTAAGAAGAGTGTAGTGGGCGTGGGTAAGTGTCTTCAGATCTTCTATATCCTGGAGGCAGCAGAGGGCGGAGTCGGAGTGCAGGGTCGACACAGCAGAAGTAACAGCGACGCCGATGTGCAGCAGTGTCAGGCGCCGTGAAGTAGTAGCTCTCAGCAGTGAAGTAGTAGCTCTCAGCAGTGAAGTAGTAGCTCTCAGAAGTGAAGTAGTAGCTCTCAGAAGTGAAGTAGTAGCTCTCGGCAGTGATGAGGGTATCCAAAACTATGTAGAAAATGTAATGATCAGTTGGAGTGCCAGAAGTACTTGGTCTCGGATCCTCTTCCGAGAACGGGACAGGTCCCTCCCCAAGAGCGAGGAGGTGTTACTACAGTCTCAATATGGACTCGGATCCTCCTCCGAGAAGGAGACAGGTCTCTCCCCTAGAGCGAGGAGGTGTACTGCAGTCTCAATATGACTCGGATCCTCCTCCGGAAATGTGTCCGGTCCCTCCCTTAGTGCGAGGAGGCGTTTCAGTAGTCACCGGCGGTTCTTCAAGACTTCTTGAGAAAAATGTAGAGTATTGAAAACTGTTCGAGATTAGAGCTCGTAATTGAATAAAAGAATGAAAAAAGTACAGGCTTATATAGGGGCCTGGGCCGTTCAAATTTAGAACGAGGTAGGTTCTAGAATAGAACATGAATACTGATGGTTTAAAGAGGATTAAACCCGAAAAAGTAATAAACTTTGATAGAAGTTGTCAGATTTTGAAAGATATTGTCATAACAACCATGTCAATAAAGATAAAAAAATGTCAAAAATACGGAAATTATTTAAATTAATAAGGAAAACTAATCATCACCCAATGCAAATTAAAGGAAAATTGCAAACAAAGGTAAAACACAGCTATTTTTACAGTATTATGTACAGAAAAGTAGAATAACAGAGCATTGAAAGTTTGACATTTTTAGCTTCACAATAAATATTGTTCAAAAAGGATTAGAAAACAACAATGAACCAAAAATACAGTGTAAAAGTATAAGAAGAGTAGAAAGGCAGGTAATGCCTATAGTTTAATGTCTAAAGTACGACTTTTTAGGGAGAAAATACGAACTGCGTTATGGTGGATAGAATCTAAGATTAACTCTATGTTCGTGTTTACAGCAAACAGACTCAAATAAAGAGTAAGAATTCAGCAAGAACCCGCAATCTTTGGATGGGAAAAGGAAATGAAAGCATGGAAAAACAAAGATAATGAGATGACATTAAGGTACTCAATTTATTAAATGAATTACAGTCATGTACATCGGTACATTTCCCCCACAACCCCAGAAAAAATTTCGACTTAGAGAAAATTTTTGAAAGAAGGCCTAAAGAAAACCTAGGAATCTACTTCGCCTAATATACAACCTTACATAAAAATATTTATTCTTCTTCTAGCATTCTATCATCTTCATACCGTAAGGGTGGAGTTCACATTCAATGACTGCCACTCTAGAAGAGAATTCCTCAATAACGACAGGCTTATTTAGGGAGTTGTCAACCGCTCCATAGATGGAAAAAAAAAAGTTTGATCTAGGCCTACTTAAGGAGTAATCAACCGCTCCAATCTAAGGCTTATTTAACGAGTAATCAACCGCTCGGACCTAAGGCTTATTTTAACGAGTAATCAACCGCTCAAAAGAACGTACTAGATAGTACTAAGGGGTTTAGAGTCCCTTAAGTAAAGAGAAGAGGTTTAGAGCCTCCCGAATTAACGTAAGGGATTTAGAGTCCCTTAAGTAAAGAGAAGAGGTTTAGAGCCTCCCGAGTTAACGTAAGGGGTTTAGAGTCCCTTAAGTAAAGAGAAGAGGTTTAGAGCCTCCCGAGTTAACGTAAGGGATTTAGAGTCCCTTAAGTAATGTAAAAAAAGTACATTGTAAAGTTAAAAAGTTACGAATAATTCAATAAAGTTCAAAATAAAATTGAGTACCTTAATTCCTCTTCAAATAGTGATAAAGTGAATTAGTGAAGATATAGGTTGAGAAAGAAAATCGGAGAGTAAAAATAACTATTCGCCTGCGGCGCAGACATATTATGTCTGCTGTCAAAAAACCGGAACTGCGGACAAGACATAATATGTTCGCTTTTCTGTGTTATCGAATTCCCGCCGCAGTCAACGGTTCCCGCGTACGCAAGTAGCGTCAGAATGATACAGAGCACTGCGAGATAAACAAGGAAGGCATGATTAGCAACAGCAGACCGCCCGCCATAGAAATATTTTTTTTAATAATTTTTTTAACTCAGACATTTTGGCGGGTAATTTGATGTCAAGCAAAAATGTGCTTTATTTACTATACCTTAGAGTTTGAATGTAAACTGTCAAAATTAAATCGATCCGGTAACTTGAGCAAAACATTGTAAGTATTACAAAGACGCAGCTGTTTCTACTTGAATACAACGAGCTAGCTTGTGTTTCGAGGAACTCATCGACATAAATTACGCACACATGCCACTTAGCGTTCGCTTATCGCTCTTGTTTTTGTAACCGGAGTCGTCAAGGGCCATTAAAGTGGGAGGCGCGTATCGCAGTTGACGTCATTCGGAATTCAAGATGGCCGCAGGCGAATAGATAAATAGGTAGAGAGTTTAAGAAAAATAAGAGTTCTCAGTTAATTAAGTTAATTAGAGAACAGTTATTTAAATCAAAGTTAAGTTAAAAGAACAAAGTTAACTTAAGACCAATTAAGGTAGATTTAGTTAAGTTAATAATTCTCAAGTTAAGTTAACAAAAACAAAATTTTACTATCTCCGAGTTTCAAGGGGTTAAGTTCTGAGATGATAGTTAAGGTGTTAAGATTTAGGATGATATGAGATGGTAGTGAAGGGGTTAATAATATTTTATCTAAAAAGAGATAGCCAAAGAGGGTGAAAAAGTAAAGGACACTAGATAAAGTGTTGTTTTTGAATTTAGAAAATTGGTGATAAGGTAAAGAGGGTGAAAAGGTAAAGAGGGTGAAAGGTAAAGGGGTGAGAGGTAAAGAGGGTGAAAAGTAAAGAGCCGAAAGGTAAAGAGGGTGAAAGGTAAAGGACACTAGATAAAGTGTTGTTTTTGAATTTAGAAAAGGATAGAAGATGAAATGAATGAGATGTAAGAAAAGAAAGAAAAAGAGAAGGCTGAAGACTAAAAGGTGGGCGCCAATTTGTCGTGAAGCGACAAATGTGAAGGGAGAAGATTAAGAAAAGAGGTAAAAGAGGGGAACAGAATTTATATAAAAATAAAAATAATATTTACAATACCGATTAGTGAAAAAAAGATGATGAGTGAATGTATGTGTGTAAGAAGAGTGTAGTGGGCGTGGGTAAGTGTCTTCAGATCTTCTATATCCTGGAGGCAGCAGAGGGCGGAGTCGGAGTGCAGGGTCGACACAGCAGAAGTAACAGCGACGCCGATGTGCAGCAGTGTCAGGCGCCGTGAAGTAGTAGCTCTCAGCAGTGAAGTAGTAGCTCTCAGCAGTGAAGTAGTAGCTCTCAGAAGTGAAGTAGTAGCTCTCAGAAGTGAAGTAGTAGCTCTCGGCAGTGATGAGGGTATCCAAAACTATGTAGAAAATGTAATGATCAGTTGGAGTGCCAGAAGTACTTGGTCTCGGATCCTCTTCCGAGAACGGGACAGGTCCCTCCCCAAGAGCGAGGAGGTGTTACTACAGTCTCAATATGGACTCGGATCCTCCTCCGAGAAGGAGACAGGTCTCTCCCCTAGAGCGAGGAGGTGTACTGCAGTCTCAATATGACTCGGATCCTCCTCCGGAAATGTGTCCGGTCCCTCCCTTAGTGCGAGGAGGCGTTTCAGTAGTCACCGGCGGTTCTTCAAGACTTCTTGAGAAAAATGTAGAGTATTGAAAACTGTTCGAGATTAGAGCTCGTAATTGAATAAAAGAATGAAAAAAGTACAGGCTTATATAGGGGCCTGGGCCGTTCAAATTTAGAACGAGGTAGGTTCTAGAATAGAACATGAATACTGATGGTTTAAAGAGGATTAAACCCGAAAAAGTAATAAACTTTGATAGAAGTTGTCAGATTTTGAAAGATATTGTCATAACAACCATGTCAATAAAGATAAAAAAATGTCAAAAATACGGAAATTATTTAAATTAATAAGGAAAACTAATCATCACCCAATGCAAATTAAAGGAAAATTGCAAACAAAGGTAAAACACAGCTATTTTTACAGTATTATGTACAGAAAAGTAGAATAACAGAGCATTGAAAGTTTGACATTTTTAGCTTCACAATAAATATTGTTCAAAAAGGATTAGAAAACAACAATGAACCAAAAATACAGTGTAAAAGTATAAGAAGAGTAGAAAGGCAGGTAATGCCTATAGTTTAATGTCTAAAATACGACTTTTTAGGGAGAAAATACGAACTGCGTTATGGTGGATAGAATCTAAGATTAGCTCTATGTTCGTGTTTACAGCAAACAGACTCAAATAAAGAGTAAGAATTCAGCAAGAACCCGCAATCTTTGGATGGGAAAAGGAAATGAAAGCATGGAAAAACAAAGATAATGAGATGACATTAAGGTACTCAATTTATTAAATGAATTACAGTCATGTACATCGGTACATTTCCCCCACAACCCCAGAAAAATTTTCGACTTAGAGAAAATTTTTGAAAGAAGGCCTAAAGAAAACCTAGGAATCTACTTCGCCTAATATACAACCTTACATAAAAATATTTATTCTTCTTCTAGCATTCTATCATCTTCATACCGTAAGGGTGGAGTTCACATTCAATGACTGCCACTCTAGAAGAGAATTCCTCAATAACGACAGGCTTATTTAGGGAGTTGTCAACCGCTCCATAGATGGAAAAAAAAAAGTTTGATCTAGGCCTACTTAAGGAGTAATCAACCGCTCCAATCTAAGGCTTATTTAACGAGTAATCAACCGCTCGGACCTAAGGCTTATTTTAACGAGTAATCAACCGCTCAAAAGAACGTACTAGATAGTACTAAGGGGTTTAGAGTCCCTTAAGTAAAGAGAAGAGGTTTAGAGCCTCCCGAATTAACGTAAGGGATTTAGAGTCCCTTAAGTAAAGAGAAGAGGTTTAGAGCCTCCCGAGTTAACGTAAGGGGTTTAGAGTCCCTTAAGTAAAGAGAAGAGGTTTAGAGCCTCCCGAGTTAACGTAAGGGATTTAGAGTCCCTTAAGTAATGTAAAAAAAGTACATTGTAAAGTTAAAAAGTTACGAATAATTCAATAAAGTTCAAAATAAAATTGAGTACCTTAATTCCTCTTCAAATAGTGATAAAGTGAATTAGTGAAGATATAGGTTGAGAAAGAAAATCGGAGAGTAAAAATAAATAGGTAGAGAGTTTAAGAAAAATAAGAGTTCTCAGTTAATTAAGTTAATTAGAGAACAGTTATTTAAATCAAAGTTAAGTTAAAAGAACAAAGTTAACTTAAGACCAATTAAGGTAGATTTAGTTAAGTTAATAATTCTCAAGTTAAGTTAACAAAAACAAAATTTTACTATCTCCGAGTTTCAAGGGGTTAAGTTCTGAGATGATAGTTAAGGTGTTAAGATTTAGGATGATATGAGATGGTAGTGAAGGGGTTAATAATATTTTATCTAAAAAGAGATAGCCAAAGAGGGTGAAAAAGTAAAGGACACTAGATAAAGTGTTGTTTTTGAATTTAGAAAATTGGTGATAAGGTAAAGAGGGTGAAAAGGTAAAGAGGGTGAAAGGTAAAGGGGTGAGAGGTAAAGAGGGTGAAAAGTAAAGAGCCGAAAGGTAAAGAGGGTGAAAGGTAAAGGACACTAGATAAAGTGTTGTTTTTGAATTTAGAAAAGGATAGAAGATGAAATGAATGAGATGTAAGAAAAGAAAGAAAAAGAGAAGGCTGAAGACTAAAAGGTGGGCGCCAATTTGTCGTGAAGCGACAAATGTGAAGGGAGAAGATTAAGAAAAGAGGTAAAAGAGGGGAACAGAATTTATATAAAAATAAAAATAATATTTACAATACCGATTAGTGAAAAAAAGATGATGAGTGAATGTATGTGTGTAAGAAGAGTGTAGTGGGCGTGGGTAAGTGTCTTCAGATCTTCTATATCCTGGAGGCAGCAGAGGGCGGAGTCGGAGTGCAGGGTCGACACAGCAGAAGTAACAGCGACGCCGATGTGCAGCAGTGTCAGGCGCCGTGAAGTAGTAGCTCTCAGCAGTGAAGTAGTAGCTCTCAGCAGTGAAGTAGTAGCTCTCAGAAGTGAAGTAGTAGCTCTCAGAAGTGAAGTAGTAGCTCTCGGCAGTGATGAGGGTATCCAAAACTATGTAGAAAATGTAATGATCAGTTGGAGTGCCAGAAGTACTTGGTCTCGGATCCTCTTCCGAGAACGGGACAGGTCCCTCCCCAAGAGCGAGGAGGTGTTACTACAGTCTCAATATGGACTCGGATCCTCCTCCGAGAAGGAGACAGGTCTCTCCCCTAGAGCGAGGAGGTGTACTGCAGTCTCAATATGACTCGGATCCTCCTCCGGAAATGTGTCCGGTCCCTCCCTTAGTGCGAGGAGGCGTTTCAGTAGTCACCGGCGGTTCTTCAAGACTTCTTGAGAAAAATGTAGAGTATTGAAAACTGTTCGAGATTAGAGCTCGTAATTGAATAAAAGAATGAAAAAAGTACAGGCTTATATAGGGGCCTGGGCCGTTCAAATTTAGAACGAGGTAGGTTCTAGAATAGAACATGAATACTGATGGTTTAAAGAGGATTAAACCCGAAAAAGTAATAAACTTTGATAGAAGTTGTCAGATTTTGAAAGATATTGTCATAACAACCATGTCAATAAAGATAAAAAAATGTCAAAAATACGGAAATTATTTAAATTAATAAGGAAAACTAATCATCACCCAATGCAAATTAAAGGAAAATTGCAAACAAAGGTAAAACACAGCTATTTTTACAGTATTATGTACAGAAAAGTAGAATAACAGAGCATTGAAAGTTTGACATTTTTAGCTTCACAATAAATATTGTTCAAAAAGGATTAGAAAACAACAATGAACCAAAAATACAGTGTAAAAGTATAAGAAGAGTAGAAAGGCAGGTAATGCCTATAGTTTAATGTCTAAAGTACGACTTTTTAGGGAGAAAATACGAACTGCGTTATGGTGGATAGAATCTAAGATTAACTCTATGTTCGTGTTTACAGCAAACAGACTCAAATAAAGAGTAAGAATTCAGCAAGAACCCGCAATCTTTGGATGGGAAAAGGAAATGAAAGCATGGAAAAACAAAGATAATGAGATGACATTAAGGTACTCAATTTATTAAATGAATTACAGTCATGTACATCGGTACATTTCCCCCACAACCCCAGAAAAATTTTCGACTTAGAGAAAATTTTTGAAAGAAGGCCTAAAGAAAACCTAGGAATCTACTTCGCCTAATATACAACCTTACATAAAAATATTTATTCTTCTTCTAGCATTCTATCATCTTCATACCGTAAGGGTGGAGTTCACATTCAATGACTGCCACTCTAGAAGAGAATTCCTCAATAACGACAGGCTTATTTAGGGAGTTGTCAACCGCTCCATAGATGGAAAAAAAAAAGTTTGATCTAGGCCTACTTAAGGAGTAATCAACCGCTCCAATCTAAGGCTTATTTAACGAGTAATCAACCGCTCGGACCTAAGGCTTATTTTAACGAGTAATCAACCGCTCAAAAGAACGTACTAGATAGTACTAAGGGGTTTAGAGTCCCTTAAGTAAAGAGAAGAGGTTTAGAGCCTCCCGAATTAACGTAAGGGATTTAGAGTCCCTTAAGTAAAGAGAAGAGGTTTAGAGCCTCCCGAGTTAACGTAAGGGGTTTAGAGTCCCTTAAGTAAAGAGAAGAGGTTTAGAGCCTCCCGAGTTAACGTAAGGGATTTAGAGTCCCTTAAGTAATGTAAAAAAAGTACATTGTAAAGTTAAAAAGTTACGAATAATTCAATAAAGTTCAAAATAAAATTGAGTACCTTAATTCCTCTTCAAATAGTGATAAAGTGAATTAGTGAAGATATAGGTTGAGAAAGAAAATCGGAGAGTAAAAATAAATAGGTAGAGAGTTTAAGAAAAATAAGAGTTCTCAGTTAATTAAGTTAATTAGAGAACAGTTATTTAAATCAAAGTTAAGTTAAAAGAACAAAGTTAACTTAAGACCAATTAAGGTAGATTTAGTTAAGTTAATAATTCTCAAGTTAAGTTAACAAAAACAAAATTTTACTATCTCCGAGTTTCAAGGGGTTAAGTTCTGAGATGATAGTTAAGGTGTTAAGATTTAGGATGATATGAGATGGTAGTGAAGGGGTTAATAATATTTTATCTAAAAAGAGATAGCCAAAGAGGGTGAAAAAGTAAAGGACACTAGATAAAGTGTTGTTTTTGAATTTAGAAAATTGGTGATAAGGTAAAGAGGGTGAAAAGGTAAAGAGGGTGAAAGGTAAAGGGGTGAGAGGTAAAGAGGGTGAAAAGTAAAGAGCCGAAAGGTAAAGAGGGTGAAAGGTAAAGGACACTAGATAAAGTGTTGTTTTTGAATTTAGAAAAGGATAGAAGATGAAATGAATGAGATGTAAGAAAAGAAAGAAAAAGAGAAGGCTGAAGACTAAAAGGTGGGCGCCAATTTGTCGTGAAGCGACAAATGTGAAGGGAGAAGATTAAGAAAAGAGGTAAAAGAGGGGAACAGAATTTATATAAAAATAAAAATAATATTTACAATACCGATTAGTGAAAAAAAGATGATGAGTGAATGTATGTGTGTAAGAAGAGTGTAGTGGGCGTGGGTAAGTGTCTTCAGATCTTCTATATCCTGGAGGCAGCAGAGGGCGGAGTCGGAGTGCAGGGTCGACACAGCAGAAGTAACAGCGACGCCGATGTGCAGCAGTGTCAGGCGCCGTGAAGTAGTAGCTCTCAGCAGTGAAGTAGTAGCTCTCAGCAGTGAAGTAGTAGCTCTCAGAAGTGAAGTAGTAGCTCTCAGAAGTGAAGTAGTAGCTCTCGGCAGTGATGAGGGTATCCAAAACTATGTAGAAAATGTAATGATCAGTTGGAGTGCCAGAAGTACTTGGTCTCGGATCCTCTTCCGAGAACGGGACAGGTCCCTCCCCAAGAGCGAGGAGGTGTTACTACAGTCTCAATATGGACTCGGATCCTCCTCCGAGAAGGAGACAGGTCTCTCCCCTAGAGCGAGGAGGTGTACTGCAGTCTCAATATGACTCGGATCCTCCTCCGGAAATGTGTCCGGTCCCTCCCTTAGTGCGAGGAGGCGTTTCAGTAGTCACCGGCGGTTCTTCAAGACTTCTTGAGAAAAATGTAGAGTATTGAAAACTGTTCGAGATTAGAGCTCGTAATTGAATAAAAGAATGAAAAAAGTACAGGCTTATATAGGGGCCTGGGCCGTTCAAATTTAGAACGAGGTAGGTTCTAGAATAGAACATGAATACTGATGGTTTAAAGAGGATTAAACCCGAAAAAGTAATAAACTTTGATAGAAGTTGTCAGATTTTGAAAGATATTGTCATAACAACCATGTCAATAAAGATAAAAAAATGTCAAAAATACGGAAATTATTTAAATTAATAAGGAAAACTAATCATCACCCAATGCAAATTAAAGGAAAATTGCAAACAAAGGTAAAACACAGCTATTTTTACAGTATTATGTACAGAAAAGTAGAATAACAGAGCATTGAAAGTTTGACATTTTTAGCTTCACAATAAATATTGTTCAAAAAGGATTAGAAAACAACAATGAACCAAAAATACAGTGTAAAAGTATAAGAAGAGTAGAAAGGCAGGTAATGCCTATAGTTTAATGTCTAAAGTACGACTTTTTAGGGAGAAAATACGAACTGCGTTATGGTGGATAGAATCTAAGATTAACTCTATGTTCGTGTTTACAGCAAACAGACTCAAATAAAGAGTAAGAATTCAGCAAGAACCCGCAATCTTTGGATGGGAAAAGGAAATGAAAGTATGGAAAAACAAAGATAATGAGATGACATTAAGGTACTCAATTTATTAAATGAATTACAGTCATGTACATCGGTACATTTCCCCCACAACCCCAGAAAAAATTTCGACTTAGAGAAAATTTTTGAAAGAAGGCCTAAAGAAAACCTAGGAATCTACTTCGCCTAATATACAACCTTACATAAAAATATTTATTCTTCTTCTAGCATTCTATCATCTTCATACCGTAAGGGTGGAGTTCACATTCAATGACTGCCACTCTAGAAGAGAATTCCTCAATAACGACAGGCTTATTTAGGGAGTTGTCAACCGCTCCATAGATGGAAAAAAAAAAGTTTGATCTAGGCCTACTTAAGGAGTAATCAACCGCTCCAATCTAAGGCTTATTTAACGAGTAATCAACCGCTCGGACCTAAGGCTTATTTTAACGAGTAATCAACCGCTCAAAAGAACGTACTAGATAGTACTAAGGGGTTTAGAGTCCCTTAAGTAAAGAGAAGAGGTTTAGAGCCTCCCGAATTAACGTAAGGGATTTAGAGTCCCTTAAGTAAAGAGAAGAGGTTTAGAGCCTCCCGAGTTAACGTAAGGGGTTTAGAGTCCCTTAAGTAAAGAGAAGAGGTTTAGAGCCTCCCGAGTTAACGTAAGGGATTTAGAGTCCCTTAAGTAATGTAAAAAAAGTACATTGTAAAGTTAAAAAGTTACGAATAATTCAATAAAGTTCAAAATAAAATTGAGTACCTTAATTCCTCTTCAAATAGTGATAAAGTGAATTAGTGAAGATATAGGTTGAGAAAGAAAATCGGAGAGTAAAAATAAATAGGTAGAGAGTTTAAGAAAAATAAGAGTTCTCAGTTAATTAAGTTAATTAGAGAACAGTTATTTAAATCAAAGTTAAGTTAAAAGAACAAAGTTAACTTAAGACCAATTAAGGTAGATTTAGTTAAGTTAATAATTCTCAAGTTAAGTTAACAAAAACAAAATTTTACTATCTCCGAGTTTCAAGGGGTTAAGTTCTGAGATGATAGTTAAGGTGTTAAGATTTAGGATGATATGAGATGGTAGTGAAGGGGTTAATAATATTTTATCTAAAAAGAGATAGCCAAAGAGGGTGAAAAAGTAAAGGACACTAGATAAAGTGTTGTTTTTGAATTTAGAAAATTGGTGATAAGGTAAAGAGGGTGAAAAGGTAAAGAGGGTGAAAGGTAAAGGGGTGAGAGGTAAAGAGGGTGAAAAGTAAAGAGCCGAAAGGTAAAGAGGGTGAAAGGTAAAGGACACTAGATAAAGTGTTGTTTTTGAATTTAGAAAAGGATAGAAGATGAAATGAATGAGATGTAAGAAAAGAAAGAAAAAGAGAAGGCTGAAGACTAAAAGGTGGGCGCCAATTTGTCGTGAAGCGACAAATGTGAAGGGAGAAGATTAAGAAAAGAGGTAAAAGAGGGGAACAGAATTTATATAAAAATAAAAATAATATTTACAATACCGATTAGTGAAAAAAAGATGATGAGTGAATGTATGTGTGTAAGAAGAGTGTAGTGGGCGTGGGTAAGTGTCTTCAGATCTTCTATATCCTGGAGGCAGCAGAGGGCGGAGTCGGAGTGCAGGGTCGACACAGCAGAAGTAACAGCGACGCCGATGTGCAGCAGTGTCAGGCGCCGTGAAGTAGTAGCTCTCAGCAGTGAAGTAGTAGCTCTCAGCAGTGAAGTAGTAGCTCTCAGAAGTGAAGTAGTAGCTCTCAGAAGTGAAGTAGTAGCTCTCGGCAGTGATGAGGGTATCCAAAACTATGTAGAAAATGTAATGATCAGTTGGAGTGCCAGAAGTACTTGGTCTCGGATCCTCTTCCGAGAACGGGACAGGTCCCTCCCCAAGAGCGAGGAGGTGTTACTACAGTCTCAATATGGACTCGGATCCTCCTCCGAGAAGGAGACAGGTCTCTCCCCTAGAGCGAGGAGGTGTACTGCAGTCTCAATATGACTCGGATCCTCCTCCGGAAATGTGTCCGGTCCCTCCCTTAGTGCGAGGAGGCGTTTCAGTAGTCACCGGCGGTTCTTCAAGACTTCTTGAGAAAAATGTAGAGTATTGAAAACTGTTCGAGATTAGAGCTCGTAATTGAATAAAAGAATGAAAAAAGTACAGGCTTATATAGGGGCCTGGGCCGTTCAAATTTAGAACGAGGTAGGTTCTAGAATAGAACATGAATACTGATGGTTTAAAGAGGATTAAACCCGAAAAAGTAATAAACTTTGATAGAAGTTGTCAGATTTTGAAAGATATTGTCATAACAACCATGTCAATAAAGATAAAAAAATGTCAAAAATACGGAAATTATTTAAATTAATAAGGAAAACTAATCATCACCCAATGCAAATTAAAGGAAAATTGCAAACAAAGGTAAAACACAGCTATTTTTACAGTATTATGTACAGAAAAGTAGAATAACAGAGCATTGAAAGTTTGACATTTTTAGCTTCACAATAAATATTGTTCAAAAAGGATTAGAAAACAACAATGAACCAAAAATACAGTGTAAAAGTATAAGAAGAGTAGAAAGGCAGGTAATGCCTATAGTTTAATGTCTAAAGTACGACTTTTTAGGGAGAAAATACGAACTGCGTTATGGTGGATAGAATCTAAGATTAACTCTATGTTCGTGTTTACAGCAAACAGACTCAAATAAAGAGTAAGAATTCAGCAAGAACCCGCAATCTTTGGATGGGAAAAGGAAATGAAAGCATGGAAAAACAAAGATAATGAGATGACATTAAGGTACTCAATTTATTAAATGAATTACAGTCATGTACATCGGTACAAAGTAACAACGCCGAGTCACAGGCGGCGGTTAATAACCTGTCCTTTAGGGTATCCATCAACCTAGAGGTATTAAATCCCCTCTGAAATGGTGGCTCTGGTGCCTTGGGAAAGTACCAGCAGTATCTCCCACCTCGTAAAATATGATAAAGTCGAATAATGAGAATGTGTTGTCATGCTCCCCGGCTGACCCCCGGCGCTCGCAGGTATCCGGGCCTGCGACTGAGAAATTGGCTACCGAAGACTCCACGGGAGTGAGCGACCAGGCTTCCGTGTCAGTAAATGCTACTGGCTGCACCAAAAAATACAACCAACAAGTTTTTCACCCTGGGTTGTTCATAAGGACAAGATCATCATCATCGTCATCGTCAGTGGGAAATAACACTGATGTCCAAAAACAGAAAGAGACTGAAGAACTAGCTTTTACCGATTCTGAGACTATACGAAATACTCCACAACCTCCTCCATGGCAGCGAGTTCCTGCCAATAGAGGTACTAAAAGAAAAAAAATATCTGATAGCCCATCCCCAGAAGGCATCAAAACTTCCAATAAGTTTACTGGACTGCAAGTCGATCCAATAGACGAATATTCTAAAAGCGAAAAGAAACCCAGTAAGCCCCCTCCTATTATACTTTACGGTGTAGACAACGTCAATAAGTTAGCAGAACTATTGGAGACTGTTGCAGGAAAGGAAGACTTCACCTTTAAAATAATAAATAGAAATCAGCTTATAAAAAGATCATCCAACTCGTTAGAGAAAGGGGACTTATTGGCCACACCTTCAACAGAAAAGATGAGAGATGCTTCAGAGTTGTTATCAGAAACCTGCACCCGTCTACTCCTATCGACGTAATAAAAAGAGAAATAGAAGCCACAGGCAACATTGTCCAAGGAGAAATAATTAATGCCAAATACGGTCCAGAAAAGAAAGCCACTTCGACTTTCTTCGTTAATCTGTCGCCAGGTCCAAACAACAAGATTGTTAAAAATCTGAAATACATCTACCATCAATCGGTTGTCATAGAAGACCCTAAGAAAAGAAAATCAATAATTCAATGCCACAGGTGCCAACAATATGGCCACTCCAAAAACTACTGCATGCGCCCCTACCGTTGCGTCAAGTGTGGAATGTCACATAAAACCTCAGATTGCACTAAAGTTGACCGTAACACCCCTGCGCTATGTGCCCTCTGTAATGGACCCCACCCTGCAAACTACAAGGGTTGTGAGGTATATCAAGAAATCTTGGCTCGTAAAACAAAAACCCAGACTAATACGGATAAACTAAAACAAAATCAACCTCCAACGCTAAGGACTCAGAGAACGCCCAATACTGAGACCAAGAATAATCCGCAATACAAAAGCTATGCAAATGCCGCAAGACCTAAAAACACGCATCATAATGTAAACAAAAACACTCAGAACACCTTGCAAGGAAATGCTGGTTCTCCAGACCCGAATCATCCAAAACAGCAATCATATGCTACGCTGGAGCATATGCTTCTAAAACAGGCCGAAAAATTCGACCTCATCCTACAACAAATGAGCACATTGATGATGCTCATAGGCAAACTCGTCGAACAAATTGCGCGATAGGTCCTTTACGATTGGCAACGTGGAACATCAATGGACTGACCCCCAACCAAAAAGAAGCGGAACTGCTTATGGCACAACACAAATTAGATGTGTTGCTTATCTCAGAGGCGCACTGCAACTTATCGTCTAATATTAAATTAAAAAACCACGCATGCTACTTTACTTTGCATCCAGATGGTAAACGACATGCTGGAACCGCGATAATTATTAGAAAGAGTCTTAAACACCACCTCATGCCAGAATTCAAGACGGAACATATTCAGGCCACAACAGTAGCAGTTGAGAATAACAATGGGTATCTCAACCTGTGTGCAATCTACTGCCCTCCAAAGCACAGCATCGATGAAGCAATGTTCACAGACTTTTTCAAAACGCTTGGTAATCGCTTCGTTGTAGGTGGCGACTGGAACGCAAAAAATACCTATTGGGGATCAAGACTCACGAATACCAGAGGAAGGCAGTTGAAGAATAGTATTGAAACAAACAAACTGGTTACTATATCCACTGGCGAACCTACATCCTGGCCAGGAGATCAGAAGAAAATACCGGATCTCATAGATTTCTTTGTTATGAAAGGCCTTGCAAGACATTATGCAAAACCTGAGTCATGTTTGGACAGCTCCTCAGACCACACCCCAGTGATATTAACGTTAAGCACAAATGTGATTGAGTTTTCGTACCCACAAACACTGCACAACAATCGCACTGACTGGGACACATTTAGAGAGTACATGGACGAAAAAGTTAACTTGAAAACAGCCCTTAAAACGCCCGAGGATATCGAGAGTGCTGCGAAATACTTTACCCATCTTATACAGGAGGCTTGCTGGCTGAGCACTCCCGAGGTAGGGACCAGGGTGACTCACAGTAACTTCCCCTTAGATGTAAAAAAGGCTGTGCTGGATAAGCGAAGGCTCAGGAGAGTCTGGCATCAAAGTCGTCTGGAAGCTGACAAAAAAACATTTCAAAAGGCAGCAAATGATCTCAAAGAAAGGCTAAAACATTGGGAAAACCTCACTCTACAGACACGAATAGAATCTCTCACAGCCACCGCTTTAACGAATTACTCTCTTTGGAAGTTTACGAAAGAGTATGACAGACCGCAAACATCCAAGCCCCCTTTGAAAAAAGATCGTGGCTGGGCTCGTACCAACCAGGAGAAGGCAAACTTATTTGCAGATCACCTTGCCACCGTTTTCCGCCCTAATTCAAGTGAAGACATAGACTCAGAAAAGGAAGTAACAGACATCCTAAACCAAGACCTTCAAATGTCCATACCACCAACGCCAGTAACAGTTCGGGAGGTCTGGAGAGTAATTAATAAGAGCCTCCAAGATAAAAAGGCACCAGGATTTGACCTCATCACAAAGGAAGTGCTGAAACAACTTCCAAAAAAAGCCATAGTGTTCCTTACCACTTTGTTTAACGGAATCCTTAGAGTACAATATTTCCCAAAGCTCTGGAAAGTGTCGCAAATATTGATGATACACAAACCGGGAAAACCAGCCCATGAGGTTACTTCTTATAGGCCAATTAGTTTGTTGCCCATCTTGTCCAAAGTATTCGAGAAATTGCTGTTACACAGAATCCTTCCTATCTTAGAAACGAACAACACCATTCCATCTCACCAGTTCGGGTTCCGGCACCATCACTCCACTGTCGAACAAGTTCATAGAGTGGTAGAGAAAATAAGAAAAACCTTGGAGGAAAGAGAGTATTGCTCTGCAGCTTTCCTCGATATACAGCAGGCCTTCGACAGGGTATGGCACCGGGGACTGCTCTGTAAGATCAAAAACAGCCTCCCACACAGCTTTTTCTTACTGATCAACTCATACTTATCAGAGAGAATTTTTCAAGTTAAGGAGACAGATTCTACTTCTCCTTTCTATGAAATAAAAGCGGGCGTGCCTCAGGGATCGGTGTTGGGACCGGTACTGTACTGCATTTACACCGCGGATTTGCCGCTATCCCAAGACGTCACTACGGCCACCTTCGCCGATGATACTGCTGTGCTCGCTAGCGACAAGGACCCAGAGATTGCGTCCCAAAAATTACAGAATGGGTTGGATCAGGTGTCAAAATGGCTCCATAAGTGGAAAATAAAAGCCAGCGCATCAAAATCAGTGCAAATCACATTTGCTCTTCGCAGAGGAAACTGTCCCCCCGTAAAACTGGAAAACACAATTCTGCCCCACCAGGACTGCGTAAGATACCTTGGGCTTCATCTTGATCGAAGATTAACTTGGAAAGATCACATCAAAGCCAAAAGAACTGAGCTAAATATGAAATTCAAAAATCTTGCCTGGCTACTGGGGAGAAATAGCAGGCTTTTACTAGACAACAAACTGCTAATATATAAATCCATATTGAAACCAGTTTGGCTTTATGGTGTACAGCTGTGGGGTAGCGCATGCAACACAAGCATAAATATGATACAGAGAGCACAAAATGGTATACTGCGATCAATAAGCAACGCACCCTGGTTCGTTACAAATTCTGAAGTCCACGCTAGTCTCAAGGTGGACACCGTCACGGAGGAGATAAAAAGAAATATCACCAAGTATCGAGATCGATTGACTCGGCACCCAAATAAGCTCGCCGCCAATCTGGTTACTGCCGACTATCGGAGAAGGCTGAAACGAAAAAATATAATGGAATAATATATATATTTACTTCAAGAGTAGATGGCTCGCTGGAGTCACGCTCATCATGCGATAACGTACCTACATATAATCTGCTTAAAGTGAAAACACTGCTCGCAGATAGTAAAATTGGAAAAAAAAAAAAAAAAAAAAAAAGGAAGGAAAACCCGACTTAATTTTATATAGTAGAGACTAGCGGCCCGCCAGCGACTTCGTACGCGATTTACTCCGTACTCGTTTTACTCCGTTTGGTTCCCATAGATAGATCGTAGCGAAAATATTTATAAGCCTATACGCATTAAACTACTTCTATAACCTTCCCTCATAAATTAGCTGTCTAACAATGTAGCTAACATATTTTATAACCAGACCAATAGTTCCTGTTATTAGCGCGTTCAAACAAACAAACAAAAACATCCTGTTTTTAAATATATACGTAAAAATGCGTAAAGATAAATGTTAAATTCTTGGATGAATAAACCACTGGACGCGCAATGACGGGAAATTTCGCTTGTTCCCCCTCGGCAATGAATTGGGCATTTTAGCCTCAATTTCATGTAACGTCTTGTCAGTACGGTGACAGAACTCGGTGAGAAACATTGCAGAAAAAAATGGGTAAATGTGCCGTATTTTTGTGTAAAAATTATAGCGGCAAGACAAAAAATATTTCTTTTCATTCGTAAGTAACTTTGTATCCCAATAAAGCAGTTATTTTTTCTGAAAATAGCGAATTGTGTTTTCCTAGAGAAAAGTTACATTGCTAATTAAAAAAGTTGTGGTCAGTTACTGCAAAATCAACAAGATGACGCATACTTCATTTGGTAAGATTATCGTACGTTCATCATTCGTTTCCTTGTCAATTTAGTTTTAATTGTGCTTGACAATTGTCGATAATCATATCGATAAACGTACTAATAAATTTATAATATGAAATAAAATAATACATCTGTAAAATGATTAACTTTAAAGTAGATTAAAGTGATCCTAAAAATACATCAGTTTTCTTTAATATTTTAAACTTCATATTTTATTACAATATTTATATTTTTGGTGATCAGTTGGGATTGGGACCCGACCTTCAGAAGTCCGTTCTGTTCTACTGTTCTTATAACTGAACCTATAGAAACACTTTAATGAGGGTTCGAATCATAATAGTTTTAATTTAGTTAGTCGATGGTTTAGAATGAATCACTCACAGTATCATATTCTTGAAGTTAGGCGAGTTATGTTATTCCGTTACCTTCTATTACCTACTCTCTGCTCAGTGGCTGAAACCCGAACCCAAGACTTAGGTCGTAGGGCTGAGTGGAGTAAGGTTAAGGCAGGTGGAACCAGTTTTTATTTTTTACTATGGCGCTGTGGAAAGTGTTTTCTAACAAATGTTTTGTTATTCGAATAAAAGCGTTAATCTATACAGTAAATAAATTTTAAGATAAGATAACTTTTTATTTTACACCACATAGATAAGTTACAAATTCGTTTAATGAAAATTTCAATTTATTTCACTATGCCTATAACTAAGTCATAGTAGAATCAAATAAGTAGGTATGCCAACTTAAGCCCCAAGCGAGCGATAATATAGGCTAAGTCTTGTAGTATTACAAAAAAATACTAAGGGGTATACTAAGTTTTTTTATTTTCTTCGAGTTTTATTTTTTAGTCATTCGCTTAATGGATGCCTTTGCATCAGGTTTGCATTCTTCTGACTGCAGAGCGCATCAAGTACGACAAATCTTTGAAGCAGAATTATAAGCCCATTGTATCAAAACCCTATTATTTATACATTCTTAGTATCATACCAAAGTGTAAGCTTTATAAGATTATAAAGCTATACGATTATAAAGATTATAAAAGCTCTATATCTTTACTATTTATTCTATTATACTTTGTTGCATTTTTAAACTAAACTTGTGAAGTTTAGTTTCACGGGATTTTATGCAACTTTCACTTGTTTAAAAAGTAAAAATTGTATTATATGGGCGGGAAGGTAAATACCATTTTTACCTTTTAAAAAAGTGAAAGTTGCATAAAATCCCGTGATATTGTGAAGTTTAGTTTGAAGTGTAAGCTCATCTACTGCTAGATTATATCAGTGGACTTACGGCCTGTTTCACAATGTCTTAGGAAGTTCTAGTTAGTGTTACTTGCCAGACCGTTTATAAACATATTCTATGTTTCAATTATTCGTTTAATGGTTTGTGCTTATTGAAACATGCCCATAATTATTGTTTTGGTAATAAAAATAAAATAAAAACATTTTGCATAAGATTCGTTCATTCATTCGTTCAACACATATCGATAGAATAATATCGACACTTCCACGCACTAAATGTCAATTAGTGACAAGACAAACTCCCCCCGCCCCGCAAAAATTGGTTGATGATGTTTTCATACATTCGCTCTTGCGTTTCATATCCAGTGGTTTATTCGTCCAAGGTTAAATTTAATAAACACACAACACGCAGCCCGGTTTTTAATCTGGACAAACTTACACGGGGATAATATCTTTTTATTTTACAACGAAATGGAAATACTTACTACGCCTATCGTCAATCGTATATTTCTTTTGAGAGCTAATGAAAAAACCAGGCTATACTCAGACTTACACAGCAGGCTTACACAGCATCACGTCACATACAGGCTTTGGGAGAAGCACATTCCTTCAAGTCTTCTCCCGCTACCTCAAGAGTTTGAACTTGAGCTTTGTTTATAGTCATAGCGAATACTCTACTTTCTTGAATTCAAATCGTGAATTCAAAGGGTTAATTCTATGTAGGGATCTACCCCATTATCATCATCATCAATACCTAAACGCCGTCCACTGCTAAGCATAGGCCCTGTAGTGTATGTGTAAAAGAGAAGGAAGTATTCTGTCGTCTCCTGCGCACACTGGTTCCCCGACGAGGCCGGGGCGGGGTGGCGGTGGGGATACTTTACTCGCCACCACGGTGAAGGACGGACGTGTTAGTCAGTGTGACGTAAGGAGCCGATACCCGGGATGCCGGGATACTACATTTTGGCAACGAGGATGTAAGTACTGTGAATCATTTATAAAAAAGGGAGAAAACAATATGTATTTGATATAAGTCTCATAATGCATTTAGTACAATAATTGAAGTTACATCGGGCTAAATAAATTTGCGAACAGTTTATTAGTATCCTATATTACAATGTTGAAGGAAAATATAAGAAATATTTTGTAAATAGCTTTGTTTGTGTTGTTTACACGATTTTAAGTAATCGTATCGCGGGCACAGCGAGTGGGAATTTACCAACTAATGTTTTCTTGAGAGTTAACGTTAGGGGAATTCATTTGTGATAACAAAAGCTTACGTATAGATATTATGTGTATACCTATGACATACATGTGTACCTCCTATGTGAAACGTAGGTGTATGAAAAGGCTATGCAGCAAAACATAATGGTTATTAAAGCGGGGTACGTGATGTATTGTATTTATTACCTATAAAGGTATTTGCTATTTATGTATTTCAATGGTTGTTTAAACATAAAGTTTTTAAACGTAACATTATGATGACGAACGAGAAAATGTGGTATTTAGGAAATAATTAAGTTTAAGCATTAATAATTGATAATATTGGTACGGTCATGTAATGAGGAGGGAAGAAAGTCATGTAACTAAAAGAGTGATGAGTATGAATGTGGATGGCTGGAAGGGAAGAGGCCGACCAAAGAAGAGATGGATGGTGTTAAAAATGATATGAGTGTGAAAGGAGTGGATAATTCAGTGACGAGTGATAGAATAGTGTGGAAGCGCAAAACATACTGCGCCGACCCCAGATAACTGGGAACAGGGCAAGTGAATGATGATTAATAATTGATAATATCTATTCGTATTTTATTGCGATTAATTGATGTGACCTTCGTCAGTTTTTAATCAATTAATTTATTAAGTACACAAAACAGAATCACAGACAGTCACATAATATAGGGTCTACGTATGCTAGCACTGTTAATCCAAAACATGTTTACATAGCATGATGAAGCATATCTAATTTAGGATAGGATAAAACATAATCGACGGTTGGCAAATTATTATAATTATATTAGCGAAATTGGAAAATGAAGGGGAAAGAGTGTATACAACTTGATATTATAGATTTTTACATACAGATACAGATAATTATAGATGATAGAAATAATAAATAGATGCAGTTATTAATTCTTAACATACTTTTCATTTATTTAAGGGTAACTGTAAATTTTATGGAGGCCAGTCTTTCTTTGAGCAAAGATGAGCTGAATATAACATTTGATTTTATTCCATTTAAAAATACATTAAATAACGTTCTAATAACATATACTGTAAGGAAGGATTTCAAGTAAAAGTCGAATTTATAATACCAACCCACTTCTCTTATTGATAGGATGTGAATTTGAAATGGATTCTTACATTTTATTACTATTCTTCAATACAGAAAAAGTTTATTCTTGTTAAGGAATATCTTTATTAGGTTAACAAAAGGAAGTTTAGATCTTTACAGAGGGTATTTGGTATTTGCAACAAAATTAAACATAATATGAAATGTACATGCGTGCATATTGGGGCGTTACGCGACTGGACACACACAAAAAAAAGTTATTAGATAGAATAGTAAAGTCTTTTGATAAATGGTGTTTAATTTAACGAAATGACTTTGAAGATGACGATGATGATGATGATGATGATGTTGACGTTGATGTTGATGATGATGATGTTGACGTTGATGATAATGATGTTGAAGTTGACGTTGACGATGATGATGTTGACGTTGATGATGATGTTGACGTTGATGATGATGATGTTGACGTTGATGATGATGATGATGATCGTCATCATGACGATGATGATGATGACGATGATCTTCATCATGACGATGATGATGACAATGATGATGAAGATGTTGACGTTGACGTTGATGATGTTGACGATGATGATGTTGACGTTGATGATGATGATGTTGACGTTGATGATGATGATGTTGAAGTTGATGATGATGATGATGATCGTCATCATGACGATGATGACGAGATGATGATGATGACAATGATGATGAAGATGTTGACGTTGACGTTGATGATGATGATCGTCATCATGACGATGATGATGACGATGATGATGATGATGACGATGATGATGATGATGACAATGATGATGAAGATGACGGTGAAGATCATGATGATGATGATAATGATGACGATGACTATGACGATGAAGACGATGACACTGTCAAAGACGATGACGATGATGTTGATGAAGATAATGATGATATTGATGATGATGAAGATGACAATGATAATAATGATGATGAATGATGAAAATGAAGACGATAATGAAATGACGAAAGTTGATAATGGTGAAAATGGATAACATGGAAATGGTCATTGAATGAATGGTGTGGTTGGGTTACGAGCGAACAACTTTTGTTAATATCTTCTGTTAGACAAATTTGAATGCAATGGTGAAGTTGGTTCAGTATTACTTACGTGGGAAAAAAGAAGTGAAATTTTACCTAAAAGCAGCGGCGAACCTAAAACAAAGCAGTCAAAAACGGGAAAGTTTATGGCATTGTGGTGGACTTGAACTTTAAGATGGTCAAATAGAAGTATTCAAAATAGCCATACAAATTGGATGAATACTTGCCCCCAGCAAAGCAAGACATTTAAAAGACACGTATTAAGAGGTATAAAACGAGGCAAAAATAAGAAATTTGAAAAATTGTAAGACTTCGGCAGCAAGCTTCTTAATGCAAATTCATGGACTCAAAATATCTACTCACGGAGAAATACAATTCTGAAGAGCTACGACGTAAAATTTTGAGGTCAGGAGACGACATGACTTTTAATAAAATCATTATAGATGCTAACACTTTGGAAATTGTGAACAGACAATTAAAAAAAAAATGCAATTAAGGAAATATACAAGTTATTACTTGGTAAAGCTAGAACTTGGTAAAGGAAAAGAGAAAACTAATAGAAACAATTGTGAGTAGAAGAGGGAAAATGCTGGGACACTTGATACGACACGACAGTTTCATCAGAACGATAATAGAGGGAAGAATAGAAGGAAAAAGGAAGTGAGGAAGACCAAGAATAAGCTATATGCATCAAATAAAGCAAAAGTTGAATGTTGCGTCGTATCAAGAGGTTAAGAGAATGGCGGAAGAGCGTAAAGAATGGAAAAAACTCCACCGACAAGAGTTTGGCTCTTAAATTAGATGATGATGACAAGTTATTAAAAAAAAAACCCTGTTAAAGGAAAGGTGTCTAAAATGTGAGAAAATATTTCACTTTAAAGCAGAGATTTGAAGAGGAAGACAAATACCAATTAGTTTATAAATCAGAATTACCAATAAAAAGGTGTGTAAATGGTAAAATACAATCGAATAAGGAACAGAGAAACATTGAAGAACAAACAAGTACTAACAGATCAGAGGAAGAAAATTTACAATGTGTTTAATGTTGGGGACGATGATATGGTGAAATGTACAGTAGGAGGTATAAAAGAAAAAAAAGATGATCGATTCCGGGTGTGAACTTGATTACAGACAACATGGTGAAAATACAAAGCTAATAAAACACAGGTTTTTAACAAACAAAGAAATCAGATAGGACCTTTCTGACATATGAGAGCACTATCCATTTACGGGTTTCGATTTCTCGTCGGTCACAGAGTCACGGTTACTATTTGCAAGTGCAAATTTATACTATCCATTTGATAAAACAAGGATTCTTCGGTGCTAAAATTCAGTTTTCTTATATTTTAAGGATAAAATTTGGATTTGGATTTGGAGGTTCTCAAAATAGGTTTAACAAACTAGGAAACATTTTCGATGTTTAAGGGCATATAAAACTATAACTTGAAAAAAGATAGAAGCGATAGAAGGTAGAGGAGAGAAAATGTTAGGGCACCCGATTCGACACAATCATTTGATTAAAATCTTAATAGAGGGAAGAATAGAAAATTTGAAGGAAACAAGGAAGAACAAGAATAAGCTATATGGAGCAAATAAAGCTACGTTTAACGTCGTATCGTATCAGGAAGTCAAGAAAATGGTAGAAAATCGGAAAATAGGGATAAAGACCAAGCTCTTGAATTCGATGATGATGATAATACAAACATATTGATAAAGTCAAGCCTGTATCAAGGAAAAAGTCAACGCAAATAAATATGAGAACTTTTAGAGTGATAGGACATATTTGAAAAGTAGAGGGCCCTAGAATAGATCATTCCAATTGATGAGAATGATGTTTGCATTTGCGTGCTACAAAACGTGAAAATTACCACTTGCCTACAATGGACCAACTATATTTATTCATACCTCGTTTGAGCTATTATAATTTATAATCTACATTAAAACCTCCGGTTCCTTAGAAGTGGTATAAAAAAAAAGGATGTTAACTGTAACCTTTCAGTAAAATGTAATATGTGTATGTTTATTTACACAAAAAAGTAAAATAAGGTTATGCTTGCTATTTCACGGTTTGGAATTTAGAAGGTCGTTAGTTCTCTTATGATGTAATGTTCAAAAAGAAAAAATAACAAGAAACATAAGTTGTAGACTAACCGATTTATAAATTGGTGGTTTCAAAAACACTAATGACGAATGGTATTGAAAAGAAGTTAATTATTGACAAATCATAATGTATGAACTTGCTTTGACCACCAAAAACATGGTTAATTATTGAAAAGAGGCATTGACAATTATAGTGACTTATGTTTCTTGCATAGTTTCTTTCCAGCACTGGCCCACAGTTGCCCGAGGCGAGGTAGGGTCTGTAGTGAGTGTATATGAAGAGATAAATATTTTTATTGATTTAATTATATTACTGAATATTTAGGACGTTGAAGTATTTAGTAAAATAGACATATGGGATGCTTTTCATCAGCTTGAACTTAACCCAGACCCGGACTAAAGGCACATGATAACATTCATTTTCGAAAAAGGTTTACAATATAAAAAAAAAGTTAAGTATATCTTAGCAAGTACCCCTAACGATAATATCGGAATTGATTATCTTCATGAGATTAATACGTTATGCAGGAAAGTGGATACCAAATGAGGCCACAAAGACCGACCTTTGAAGAAACGGCTCTCGTTGATGTATTGCATTCAGAATATTATGCTATGATGTGAAGTCGTATACCAGAAACGTAAGGATAATATTGATTTGGCATGTATAATAAGGATTACAAGTATGTGCAGGGTATTTGTCAGTAACTCACAGAGTTACATTAAGAACGGGGACATTGGAGTATGGAATGATGAAACTACACATAGTCAGAATTTAAGTAGAAACGTATTGCACCTGAATAGAGGTAAAGGAAACTGGCAAAAAAAAATAATAGAAGGGAGGATGGAAGAAGGATAAAAAAATATATTAACATGTCAATATCAATATGTATAATTATGTATAGTAAATATTGATGATTTCTTAAATGATTTAATCGAGATAAAAAATAAATAGTTTTATTTAAATTAAAACAAGGGAGGGATGTAGTGTATGTGTAAAAGAGAAGGAAGTATTCTGTCGTCTCCTGCGCACACTGGTTCCCCGACGAGGCCGGGGCGGGGTGGCGGTGGGGATACTTTACTCGCCACCACGGTGAAGGACGGACGTGTTAGTCAGTGTGACGTAAGGAGCCGATACCCGGGATGCCGGGATACTACAGGCCCCCACGAAAAGTTGGACACCCTTCGACCACAGAAACAGCGTTGAATGTCCACCGACAATATGAACAGACGACCTGCAATCTACACTGTACACAGACCGCTTGATACCTACCCTGTTTAAACACAAAAAAAAATATTTACTGTTTTAAGGAATAAAATCTCTTCTCGAGCATTTTCTTAAGAGCAACATCAATAACAAACATGTGTCAAAACATTGTGTCTCAGACATGTCAAATGATTGTCAAAAATGATATACAAAATATTTTTATCATTAGCACTAAAGAGTTTTGATATCAACTTCGAAGAAAATCACCCCCAGAATAACTTTGTCACCCTTTTTCACCCCCTTAGGAGATTAATTGCAATAAAATATAAAATAAATCTTCCGTCAATTCTGTAAAAGAATGTGTATGCAAAATTTGAAGTAGATTGGACCAAGGGATCACGTTGTTCCATACAAACTTTGCACCCCTTTTTGACCCCTTTAGGGGTAGAATTTCGAAAAATCCTTTCTTATCGGATCCCTACGTTATACAAAGAACACACCCTCCCAGTTTCAGGTTTCTACGATCAGCGGTTTAGGCTGTGCGTTGATCCATCAGTCAGTCAGTCAGTCAATCAATAAGTCAGTCGTTCGATAACATGAGTAATTAATTTTGTAAATAGAGCTTGTCTTGGTCATGTGACCGATCAGTGAACAACCCCCGCTATCGACCAGATGGTCGACATATTATGATGATGTTCTATGTAATATGATGACTATACTTACTTTAAAATTGAATAAGCGGTTTTCTTTATAAACGATGAAAACTCTGAAAAATTGCTTTTAATTATTAATTGATATCTTTTGGAACAACACAAACTAATTGTTCCTTTGACATAAAGCTATCCTTAATGAACCCCTAATTAACGTAGTCTAAGCATTAGTATCCTTTCTGAGACTGAAAACGACCCAATTTGAGTCTAAATGTGAGACATTTATTATTTAGGATTTACTTTCCCACTTCCAGCAAACCTAGTTTAAACAAGATAATAGGGCAAAAACTTATGCAGCTTTAGAAGAATACAGATTGCTTGCAGCCCGGGAATTCGTCACGCTGGTTTAAATGTTATTTTATTCAGATGAAATTCATTCTTACTGCGTTGTAATAAAGGTTAGGATGGTATGTGTAGGCGACAGCGAAGGAATGTAATATACCCGGCACTCACATACTGCCTTATCTCAATGACTAAAGGAGGGTACGTAAATCGTTGAATGAAGTGGTACAAAAATTATGGCACTAAGGCCTTTAAATATTACAATATTTTTTAACATAATATGCAAATGTACTCGTATATTTAAGTGTGATAGCTTTAGCGATATTGGAGGTATTCGAGGAACGTATTTAAAAGCAAATTTACAAAAAAAAAACATTTATTATGATATGAAACAATAAGAAAAACTTGGAAAAAGCTTATTTAACCTAAAATCTTACCTACTTCTATTTTTACTTATCTAGTTTGGAAAAGCGATGTTATTTTTTTAAGTTTTAAAAATTTTTTCGTTCATAAAAGTTTTTGGTAATTTACCATTCGGTTTATTGCTCTGCACGTGACGGAAAAATTGAGTGTGGCTTTTTATTTACTTACTAGCTTTTGCCAGCGACTTCGTCCGCGTGGTATAGTGACTTTTTTCTCCCGTTTTTTACACATGTACCACCATATCTTTGCTCCTATTGGTTGTAGCGTGATGTTATATAGCCTATAGCCTTCCTCGATAACTGGACTATCCAACACAAAAAGAATTATTCAAATCGAACCAGTAGTTTCGGAGATTAGCGCGTTCAAACAAACAAACAAACAAACAAACAAACAAACAAACTCTTCAGCTTTATAATATTAGTATAGATGTATTTTATAATTATTTTTTTTTAGATCTCCAACCCACTACTTTTGTACCGCATTGCTCGTCTCATTAGGGGTCTCATTAACCTATTGCTGACCGTTTACGGGCAAATTACAAGCGAACGGTCTGCCGTACGACACGACCTCTGTAGGGCTGAAAAGGTTAACTCAATATGGCCTTTGTCATCGTCAACTAGATTTGTGGTTGGATATGTGGAAATCTTCTTAGATGTAAAAAGTGACGTCATGAAATAAATATAGATGTTACAGTAGTTATGATATATGGGTTAGTAACTAAAAAATCATCATCATCAAATTTAACTGCTCTTATCAGTGAAGTTTTTTTTTTTTTGAGAGAGACGCCACCGTCATAATCGTTGTCTGGTACTTCGTAATACAAGAAAGAAAATTCCTTACCACGAAACCAGACATTTGATGTGTTGTGTGGCGCATATTTATTTATATTTATTCATTTATTCATTTATTCTACCAGCACTGGTGTAGCTGCTACCCAACACTAAAAATCATAAAATAAAAAATAAAAAATAAATAGCCACAGAATAGACTGTAGTAAAGAAACTTATGCTTAGCAGTGACATGGCAAAGTATAAGTTTACATGCACTCTTGGGCTTTTGCTGGTGACTCATTATTATCAAATCTGTTTTATTTGCGTTTTTTCTTTCAATACAACAAATACCCATAGCAAAACGCGACAAGGAACGTATTTTTCCAATGTACGCAATTTCATGGCTTTCGCTATAAAATAAATATAACGATGACAAAACCAATTGATGCGGAAACAATGTATTTCCAGTGTTAAGGTGACTGCACACTAAGTTGCTGCACTACTAAAAGTTTGTTCGCTCATCATGATTTAATACTCATTTCCAAGTTATCAAAACCATTGTTATTGAGCAAATAAACGATTTATTTATTTAACTTTTAAACAAAAAAAATTGAGAACAGTGTTCCCAATTCCAGAATATAATTGTATGTACCTATATGTTTACTAAAATCTGTTTTTTCCTTTATGTAAGTTTTTTATGGCGATTAAATAATTTTGGAATATTAAATATTTCCTAGTTTTATTTTAGGTACCTCCTTTTTTAAAGTGGGTCAAAAACGTAAATACTTAAAACTTTTCCCTCAAAGTAACAAATATTTCACTGAAAAATGCATCAACATCGGATCAGCTAAACGTAAGGTAATAGCGGACGAGCCTAACTACATACACACAAACATATCATAGGTCAAACTGAGAACCTATTTTAATTTAGATCAGCTAAAAACAACATTAATTGCCGAGCTTACATCATAGATTGTGACCGCTTTGCACTAAGAAACAATGAATAAACGCTTGTTCATTTTGTCATACAAACTTTTAAACATTTTTAGTCTTGACGACTCGTTTGGTGTATTGGTTAGCGCTCCTGACTATTACGCCGGTCGTCGCTGATTCGAATCCCGCAAGGGGGAAATGTTTGTGTTATGAGCACGAACATTTGTTCCTAAGTCATTGATGTTATATGTATTTAAGTATTTATGGGAGACACCCACCTTACAGTCGTTGTCTGGTATTTCTTAACACAAGGAAGAAAATTTCTTACCGGAAAACTGGTGAGTTGTCTGGTACCTTTTTATTTATTTACTAGCTTTTGCCCGCGACTTCGTCCGCGTGGAATAGTGACTTCTTTCTCCCGTTTTTTACACATTTACCACTATATCTTTGCTCCTATTGGTCGTAGCGTGATGTTATATAGCCTATAGCCTTCCTCGATAACTGGACTATCCAACTCAAAAAGAATTATTCAATTCGAACCAGCAGTTTCGGAGATTAGCGCGTTCAAACAAACAAAAAACTCTTCAGCTTTATAATATTAGTATAGATTTATTTAGTAGGTACCTATTCTTTGTTAAAAAACATATCAGGCGTTTTGTTATGTCAGTAGTTCTTGTATACAGTGTGTTGGCACCGTAACACCGCGTTCCGTTCCTGTTATTTATTTGCAGACAAACAATGGAAGTTCAATGGGCTATAAAATTGTAGATAATTCAGTGGCGCAATTATAAAAATGTGTTTTGTTACTATAACTCTTCGATAATTTCAATGGCAATAAAATTAAGATACAAATAGTACTCACATTGCCAAATAATTTATAGCAACTTTTTGCTACTTCACAAGATAGTCATTTTTAGGCACACAAGATGAACGTGTTTTTTTTATATTTATTTATTACCAAAAAGAACACAAAATTATAACAATAATATGTCTGCCAAACTGCTAAGCAGTTTATCGGCAGTAGTTGTCGTCCTTATATAAACATGTACAGTTGTTTAACAAACAATTACTTACTAAGTAAGATACGTCCTTAAAAATAGTCGTTACCAAATAATTACATGGCCTGTTAGAAGGATGGATATGTGCACTATACTCGTATCTGTGTATATGACGATAAATAACGTTATAATATGTATATTGCCTAATCATACTTATTGTACTTCACCATTCTTTACTGAATTCGGGGACAAATGGTTGCAAGCTAGCATCTAGTGCAATCCTGCGACAAAATCCATTTTGCATCAAGACTAAAATCTGACCTATTTCCTGGCATCTTACGCATTCTATTCCACTCAAGCGCTAGTGCTATTCTGGCCTAAGAGTGAATTGCACCACACCACTTGCTATAACTGTAACTTTAACCACTGCCCAAATTGAGGCAAGCTTTAAATTAAAATTTTGTTTTTATAGTGTTTTGTCACTAACAAACTTAATTATATTAATTGCACTTGTAAAAAGCAACTGTGACAGACGAGAAATCAAATCCCGTGTCTTACGCTATCCGGGCGCATGCTTATACCACTCGGCCACCGTCACACTCTTCTTTGTAATCAGACTGGTCATTTGAACGATTGAGTATAGTTTAAGCTTCCTTCTTAGCCTAACGGGTAGTTTTTACCTTCATCAGGAGGTAATCAATTCGACCGATATGATATCTTTTGAATTGGATAGCGTATGTCCGAACACGTTTGAAAAATTTCGTGAGTGTATATATGTTTGTATATTTGTATGTTTGTATGATTGTCTTAAAATTTCATTAATGAATTTGAAAATGAATTAATGAAAAGAATAATTTAATCCCATTATGTCAAGTTTACACCTACAGTCTAACATAAACTTAACACATCATGCACCGACTCCAAAATAATTTGTTTCTCCTAAGTAAAAGACGAATGCTTTTTTTAATGATTTAAGTTAGTTTTTTGAAGGCGGTTTGATTTTTTGTAACACGTAATTTAGCCAGTACCTTAACTTAAACTTTGGTGCAACCTATTCCTAGTCCTTTTAATATCGTACAAATAAAAGGCGGGAGCGAGCGTTTATTAGATTCCTGCTCTGACACAAAGCACGATACTAGATGAATTTCAGCTCTAGTGGAATACTTTGGGGTTACTAGATTTTTAGGACATTCTTGTAACACTTTCGTTAGCTTTTATAGGTAGGTATGTATTAAAGGGTAGGGTAGTAATATTTGAATTACAAACTTGTTGAATTTATGCTTTTTTCGTATTTGAGAGATTAGAGGTGTCAGATTAGAGCTCTTTTACAATGCAGCATTTTAATACTCTGTCCACATTTTTAACGAAGACTCCACTTATAAATATCGAGAAATAAAAACTTCTCTACCCATTTTATCGCGCGCCATTTGAACTTTGTATAAAACAGCTCTTTATTTTTTGATTTCACTAATAGAACTAAAGTAACAATTATTCAAATTCATGTTTAAAAGTCAACCTTTAAGAAAAAATAATAATTTAACTCTTAATTTTAGTTGTAAAATAGTAAAATTATCAACTCTAAAACTACAGAAAATACATTTCATTTGGAAAGTTTCAGCGTTGCCTCACCCTGTATACGGCGTTTCAGAGAAACCACAGTCCTTTCATGTTGAGAGGTCCATTTAACTCTTAAGCGCCTACATTGGCCGAGCACCGCAAATGCATAACATTAAGCTATTTACTTTGAAACATCGATTCTGAAAAACATTGAGCACTACTGTTTCAAAAGGTCTGTGGGCGTATTGCGATCTCGTTTTATCCAGTCAAGTTCCGAGCAGTTCGATTCCCACTTCAATTCCAACTTATGAATAATTAAAAATTGAGCTGCTATTTAGCTGCCTACGAATACTTATTAGGCTAGTTTCTACTAATAACAAATCACAATTTTGGTTGTTTCTAGTGATTAATTATGATATGAAGATAACAAAAAACTAATTCAATTAGGATTATTAATATTTTAAATAATTAAGTTTGTCCAAATCACACATTTGGTCACATGATCGTAAACGCCTGTAATGTGACGTCACGTCTTGTACGAGATGACGGGGTTTTCTCCTGTCATAGACAACCTCTCCGTGGTATTTTGCTGTCAAAAAGACTTTCAACTTTTAAGAAGTGACGTCATTTAGGATGTCATGACAGTTCAAGCGTTTTTGAGGCCCATTCAAATTGAATTTTACAAATCATAAATAAATCATGTAAATGTTGAATATTTTTAAAATTAACAAGGTTTTTGATCAATAAATTTACTAATGTAAGATATTATCAAGTTCTTGAAATTTGATCAACTAGCCTATTAGGATGAGAGCTTATACTCGTATTTTAAGATTTGGGAAAATTCCTGGTCTACTGAATGAAGATGAAATAGTAATATATAATAGTAGGTTACTTGTTGTTTTAAACCAATCTCCATTTTACATCCCGTATGTAATTAGGTAGATCATACTCTTTTTTTTATTTCAAATCATAAATAATATTTTTGATAGGTATATGCCTGCAACAAACATAACTTATTACGTACAAATTCAATAATACAATTGAAAATTATTCCCTTTATGCCAAACTATTATTGGCAATGCAAAGTGGTCAATACACGAATATAACTCAAACAAAAAATTGTCCTGCATTTCTTTTGTTCGAATCCAAAAGCAAAACAATGAGCACTGTGTTAATTCAGTGGGAAGAGCTGGACAAAGTTCCGTGATTAATTCGTATTATGGTGTGCAAAGTGCGTCGGACAATTCGTCGTTTTGCAAAAAGATAGGGCGACTGTGATATGTCAAGGATAGAGTTCAATTGAAAAAAAAGCAATGACGTGTTTTTGAAGATCATTGCGGTAAATTTGGTTTTTGAATATTCAAATACAAATACAAATTCATTTATTCGTCATCATAGGTAACAAAGTTGATAAATATTGATCAACTAGCTTTTGCCCGCGACTTCGTTCGCGTGGACTTCAGGTTCGTCCCGTCTAGTAGCGCAAAAAATGTGTTTTTTTACGACCTCACATTAGAAACCTCAAAAATTGTAGCCTATATGTTAATCTGATGTATAAGCTATATTGTGGTAAAGTTTCATTCAAATCCATTCAGTAGTTTTTACGTGAAAGAGTAACAAACATCCATACATCCATACATCCATACTTACAAACTTTCGCCTTTATAAGTAGTAGGATAGGATACTCAATACTTTTACGTTTATTTATCTGCAGATTTGTTGAATTACTATTTATTATTATACCGCCGAATACTACAACAAATAGGTAAAACTTGGTTAAGCCTTAACTTTGTACAGTCTACTAGAATAGTGTCAATATATATAATATATAAGTATAGTATAATATAATAAATAATTACCATATGTTTTTTTAAAGAATATCGAAACAAAATATCATCCATGAAAGTGTTAATAGTGGCCACCGTTCGTACAAAATTCACAGTAACAAATTCGCAGATTAATCGGTAATTTTGACTGTTGATTTCATTGTTCAGGACCACTGTGCCATAGCGGAGGTATAATGTGATGAATTTACATTGTGGCGGATTATATCCATATTTGTGACCAGTTTGTTTCCATTTATGGTTAAATTATTGGATTGGGCTGGAATCAATTTATTTGCCATGCTTTACTGTCATTTTTAATTACGTTCATTGTGGCAAACTGATTTGAAAAAGCCAAAAATCTGATCGGATTTTTTATAATATTGATTTACAGCTAACTGAAAGTAGATGGAAAGTATCAACAAGAGTAGAAACTATTAGCAATAATAAAATACTCCAAAAAGTGTTAATCTCTAGAATTTCGGTTTGTTTGTGTAAAGCGATATCATACTTGAATTACAGTTACTACGCTACGACCACAATTTCGTAGTCAAACTACGGATTGCCGTAGCATAATTGCTACGACGCTACGGCTCATGCTGCTACGAATAACCGTAGCCAGGTTGTAGAGCGATTTTGCAATCAAAACTTGGGCGTTAGCAAAGTTCCTTTTAAAGCTGTATTTATTTTGGACTTCCATCAAAGTCAGCCGCAAAACGATAATGGCTTGAAATTGGCCTATCACTGTTATGCTGCTCTTTAAATGCGTTTAGGAATTGTACACAGTTTTCCGACGACAATAAATGCCGTTGACGTCTGATAGACTTCCTCCCTATCTTTTTCTTCTTAGCGTGTCGATGGAACACGAGAAATTACATCGTAGCAGCCCAAAATCTAGCCACTTGTATTGCGGATCGACTACAGTTCATTAAATCGGCTGGCGTGCAGGTTTTGGGGCACACCGGGCACGATATTAAGTGTGCCATAGTTTGCACTGCACCGCAAACATAATCCACATCAGAGCTTGCCGAAAATCCCCACCGGACCATGTTCTCCTTACTTCAACCAACCTTAGTCCGAAGCTTGTTAAGGACTTCCAGATCGGCCATGGCAGATCATGTCCAGGAGGGATATTTTCGGCAAGAAGGACAAAGGGTAAGGGAGTAGGCAGTGAAGCTTTTTCGCACCAAAGATCACGTCTGTTCTGTGCGGGTTTAGTAGAAAGTGGGGCGACACACTTAATAAAACTGTAACGACTTTTTGGCCTTTGCGGCACTGAGACGTAGCCGTGCATAGGGTGCCGTGAGGCGCGATCTGCGTTTGTCCTTTCAGTATAGCCAACTGCAGCTCTGCGGACTTCAGGAGGTGCTATACCAGCTAGTGGATATAGCATTGACACTGGGGTAGGTTTTAGACAGCCAGTGATGACCCGGCAGGTGTCATTCAGGGCTACATCCACTTGCTTGGCATGAGCGAGGAGGCTCCAAACAGATGCGTACTCGCCAGCCGAGATGGCGAATGCTAGGTGTGTCGTCCACAACACGTGCGGCGTAGCTCCTCATTTGGCCTATGATGTGACGCGACGCATCTTTCACATTATTGGTTGGTTGGTTGGCTAGCATTCGTTTTTCGGCTAGCGACTATCTTGTTGGCGCACGGCTAGAACACACAGTGCACTTACATAAATACAACACCATATTTGTTGAACACATTGTGAACGGATCAACGGACTTTAAAACTGACTATGTAGTGATTATGGCAGTGTAAAATTTAAGAATAAGTATAACGTATAAATTCAGTAACACAACAATTTTGATTTAAGTTAGGTTAGGATCCAATCCAATGAAACATAAGCAGGGATCAGAAAACCAATTTCTACAAACTATACACATACATGTGTTATGTGTGCGTCGCCACACACAAGTTACATGTGCGAAACTCATTTCCTAATAAAACCCATCAACACATAGTCAAGTGGAAGACGGAAAAATAATGCGGCAACGGTAATCGGCTTCCCGCGGTATTCCCAGGATTCCTCGGCATCCCGTTTCCCGGGACAGGATGGAGGGAGAGGTGGCAAGGGGGGTAGGTTCACGCATCCAGGATATTGCGGTACGCTTCCTTTACGATTAAAATTGCATCGGTTTTAGCTGCAGCGAATAGACGCTAGGGCGCGACCAAGCCCCGGTTTTTGAATTGGTGCACCAGAAATGAAAGTGATAGTAGTTTTCATCAGCTTTGCGGAAACGGAAAAAGTATTTCCGAAAATAGTTGAATGTGGTTTATCTTCATTTTTTTTATTCATTTAAAAACTTTATTGCACAAATAAAAGTGTACAAAAGGTGGACTTAACGCTAAAAGCATTCTCTCTCAGTCATACCTTTAGGTCATGCAGAGAGATTGTGATGGGTGGGTTTGACAAATAACAGTAGGTATGTTCTTTTTTTTGTAGACTTTTGTGAGCGTTTGTCTGTTTGTGTATGTGTGTGTTTGTGATGTCCTTAATCAATAAAAGCTTTTCTTTCTTTCTTTCTTCAATTCTTTCTCATTACTAAATTGATAGATAGGCTCTTGTTGGTGGTATTTTTCTAAATTATGGAAGATAGTGTGGAGCTTTCTCTTTTGCCTTCCTCACCGCTGTTTAAGAACCGGGGTTTCTCACCTCATAATACCCAGTCAAAAAACTTATCATCTTTAGCCTACTGCTAGTACTGATATACTTTATCTTTAGCCTACTACTAATACTGATGTTGCTGCTACCCAACGCCAGGGAAACGCTTATTTAATGGCGGCAATTACTCGCCGTGGAACGGGATCGTCACTGAATATTGTAGCTTTTAATAGAGAAGCACATCACACTAGACTCCCCAATAAATTATGGTATGCCGCTGTTTGGTCGGGGACTGCCGATTTAACATATTTGCAGCTAACCACCATATCTTGAGGCCGTTTACTATCTGCCACCTGTGGCCCTGCTGTAGCCTACAGCTCAGCCCTTTTTTTTGAGTCCACAAATATTGTGATGAATGAAAATATCACAAATTCAGTTGAAAGTTGGCAAGGAACCCCCTTCACGCGGTTCCGACTCGCACTTGGCCGGTTTTATATTAATACTAGCTGTACCCGCGACTTCGTCCGCGTGGAATAGTGACTTTGGGTAGAATTTTTAATTATTTAGGCTTATGATTTTACAAATAAGATACTTAAGTTTAAGTACTTATAAGTACGCAAGATAAAAAGAATTTATTTATGTTAGTTAAAGTAAATTTTAGTACTCACTTATCATTAAAATTGGCCATTGTTAGCAATGAATTGTAAAAGTTTAGGTTTTATATAAAAAAACATAATAAGTATTTAAGAAAAATAGTGAGACTTCGTCTAAGACAACCATGGCTCAACTATACTACTTCCGCCTCCAAGCTTTGCACCCATCTTCAAGTCACCCTGTATTACTTAACTAAAACTAAAGGGCGATATAGAATGCTTAGTAAGCTTTATTAAACTTATTTTGAAACAAAATCAGTATATTTATTATTACAACAATAAAAAGCAAGTAGTACATCAAAGGTGATCAATTATTATGACCATACCAATTATTTGGACGTTCACAATTTGTATTTTGATTAAGTTCCTTTGTCTGATAGGATTATTTGGTTACTTTACTTTTTAACTACTAAGTACTTTGCCACAAAAAAAAAACTACTACTTTACTAACATTTTACTTTGTTGTGTGGAAAAAATGGATCTAAATATATATTTTGTTATATTTTGGCAAGTACCATAAAGTAGAGTACCAAAATTTCATTTAATTTATACAAACCAATATGGAGGAAACACTAGAGGTACATATTGAATTAAAACACTTTACAGATTCATTTCCCACACATTTATTTAAAATGAAATAGACGGCCTGACGTTTCTAATTATTATCAGTATCCGTGGTCACAGGTAGACCAAGAAACTACTATCGCTCATTCATATCTATTGACGTTCCTAACCACCCAGAAAAAGCTTATTGTGTCTTGAGATCTTGCAGTATGAGATGTTGCTTAGGTTGGTCTAAACATAAATAAATCAGCTATTTATATTCTTTAATCTGCATGCCTATACTAATTGTTGATTCACCGATGTAGAAGATGCCACAGTCACATTCCTGTCTGTACTCCCCTGCATCTTGGAGAGGTATGTGATGTGTGTGACACTTGAAAGGTGGTAAAAATTGGCTAATCTTCTTGTTCAATTGTAGCGGGTTTGGCACGGGGTATGCAACAACCTTCCTTACATGTTGACAATGTTTTGGTTATCATTGCTGCCCCTTGCTCTCTGAAACAAAGTTTTTGTCGTGATAGCTATGTATTGGTGGCATTTCTAAAGACTGTGAGGCTAAGGTTATGATCTGGATAAGAAATATTGTTTATTGTATGCCTCAATTGCAACACATCAGTGTCTAATATCACTTGTGGCTTAATCCTTCACATGTGGCGTTGTTGCTCCTCCTATTATTTACACATGCAATTTTCCATAATTTCCATGCTTTCAATCACAGATGAATATTATATATTCAATACTTTGTTTCACTTTGTTTTATTTTGATAGATTGAATGACTTGACATTTGTTTGACAATGACTTTAGACATCAGTTATTTGTATCTGTGTACAATGGTCTATGGTTGAAAAAGTGACACTTGGCGCGTTTCGTTCTACTGAAGTTTGTTTTTAATATTTTTTTACATCGCACGGAAACTTTTATTTACAGGCATTGTAAGTATCCTAAATGTTGCTCGATGGTTTAAGATACCACTGTTCAAAATTTCATTTGAATTGGTTCAGTCGCTTCGGAGTTTATCGCGAGCAAACAGACAGACAAACAGACAAACAGAGAAATAAGAAATTTGAAAAAAATCTAGATTAGTCTCATTGCACTTCTTACATCCCCCTGACTCGGTTTTAAGCATTTTTTTTTATTGTACAGAAATTCGACCTCTATAATTTTATTATATGTATAGATGTATGCAGCATTTGGTAGGCAGCGGTTATCAAAGTTGACCTACGCCATGTTGCGGTAGTGATTGAATTCCTGTCATGCTATAGTGAAGTCGACCGCAGGTATCTCCGTGCTTCGGATGGCACGTTGAGGTTTCATTCCTACCTTTTTAATAAGTAAAGTTCATTGATTTTTTGTTAATTTTTGCCCACGAAACAAAAGAGACTCAGAGGCATTTAAATCCTCAAAGCGAATAAATTCGTTTATTGACATTAAGAAAAGTGGTAAATTTTTATTTAAACATTAATTTTTACCTAAATAAATATCTCAAAATAAAACTAATAATAGAACTAATCCTTTCTATGAACTATAGATTTTATACCCACAGGCTGCCTAGAAGAGATCACATATAGTGATATAAGACTGCTTAAGTTGAATGAAAGAATAAAAAAAACATTTATTGAAAAATTTTGAAATTCATTTTCTTAACAAACAAGCAACAGCAACGGAAACTAATTATAAACAAAGGTAGGACAATAAAAAGCAAACCCAGTGTCCGTGTTGTGTCTGTAATGTCTCAATCAAGAGAACCTCACTAATGAAAGCCCTGGCGCTGGTTTTCAGTGGACCCCTGCCAAGTAAGGTACATTCCATGTAAACAAATTTGTAGCTAACCTATGCAATGTGCAATAAAGAGCTATCTTATCGTATCTTTGACTTTTAAATCCATCCATGTCCATAAGGTCCATGCGCGACTAACGTCATTAATAGTTATGTCATACTTAGAAGTATATGTGGATACCTACTGCCCTTCTTTTTATACCGTAGCTGTAGCCTAAGTATCCTAGCTTGTTATTTATTTATTACTTATTATATGTATTTATTTATTACTACAAACATGAAGTCTTTCTATTAATCTGTGACATGATCGTTTATGCTATTGACGCCCAGTAGCAAGTTATCATTGGATTAATTTTAATATGTTTTCACTATGTCTAGTTATACTGTTATATTTCTCTCGAGCGTCCAACTTCGAATGTGCAGTGTCACAACAAACACCCATTTTTAGTGACACCAAGATTAGTAAACACTATGTAAAACATTTTACTGTGAAATAAATGAACTATAATATTTGTTGTTCTCCCAATAAAATTAAACAATACAAAAGTGACAGTGCCCATTATCTGTCACTCGACGTTTTTGCCAATCAAAACTCAGCAATCAAACAGTGATTTTGTTGGTCACAAGTGGGAATAAATACCGAACGCGGTCTCCCCAAATTAATTACTCAATGAATATTAATCAGCGCACCCGGCTTTCTATTTTGTTGTGGCACAAGTTATAAAGTTATAAAAATTACCTATTATCATCATCATTATCAGCTAAAGGAATTCCACTGCTGAACATAGGCCTCCCCCACGGCTTTCCACAGTGACCGATCACAAGCGGTCTGCATCCAGTTTGATCTGCGATCCTTACAAGGTCGTCTGTCCATCTTGTCGGTGGACGTCCTACGCTGCGTCTTTAGCCTTCAATCTAGAACTTTTCACTCCCTTTTTCTCCTAGAGTAGAAACGCATGTATATTTGTATTAAAAATTAATGATTGAAGGACTACGCACGCACCATTTATGTTATCCTCCATACATAACCCTTGTTTTGTCATTTAATGCAATCAGATATACCTATATAGGTATATTATATGCGAACGCGGAGAAATTGACACTACATCATATACCGAAAACGAGTCACTTTTGAGAGTAACATGTATACACGAAGTTAAGTCAAAACAATTGCGGTTTTTAGAACTGTTTAGAAATAACAGTCTTTTTCAATGGTCATCACTGGCTTAATATTGGCTGAATGAATCAATACAATTTTGATTTTTTTAGAATACAAAGCCCAAATGTATGTTGTTTTATCTATCAGCATGGACTGAATGAATGAAATGAAAAAAAGTACTTGGTAAAAGTACTTTTTATATTCGTCCGTGATCTATCAGTTTAGAAAAATATAAGAAGAACCACTCCCGCTACAGCTCCTGTATTCGCCCCTCCCGTAGTCCACCAAAACGGTATTTTGATGTTACATGCTACCAGACGCGACGAGACGTGTTTTAACGCGTTTCGTACGCATCAATTTAAGTCATACGCATCCAATTTAACCTGACCTCTAGCCAAAAACACAGATATTACAGAGAGGGCTCAATTTATAGTAGGATTAAACAGATTTGAGGGTTGCTATGTACATCGCTTCATGTCATCGAGAATGTGAATTTTAATTGACATTTTATGGGGCCTTTGTTGAGCTAATGGATTGGGCGGATTTTCAAGGATATTAATCTGTAGGGTAAATAGGTGAGACCATCGAACGCATGGGTATTGGGTCTGTAATTAAACCTGGACGTCAAAATATTGTGGCTGGTGACCCTTGTTTCAGTTATATACGGCATAAACATTTTTAGATACGAAGATAGTTTAAACCAGGACTAAAAGTACTTGTTTAATTAGAAAAGTTGACCTCCATTTTTGAATGCTGTTATTGTGACATAGCTTAGTAAAGTGATAAGCCTGGTAGTTACCTATTTTGAATAAGAGGGAAAGGTGCTCAATTTACTTGAGCTTTAACAATTTAAGCAACACTAACACAAAAATACAAAGATAAATATATCCAAACAACGGTAGCTTAAATGCAAATCGATTTGAAAAAAAACGAATAACAGTATTTATTGCTATCACTTCATCGAGCTTATTAACCTTACAAAACGAATAAACACATTCAAACGAGTTATCATTTGACTTTTTCCAATCCCACACAGCCATTGCCCATGAAATTGCTACCGAATTAACTTTAAATCGAGCTTAAAAACGGACTACCAACTGATATATAGCTATTACCAAACTAAATCGCTATGCCATTTCTATTGTTATGAATTTGATAAAAGAGTTTAAAAAATCTCTGAAGTTGACGTTTTTACTTGACTAGATTTGTGATCTTCTGTCTAGTGGATGGGATCAAGTCCACATGAGTTCTATTTTGCATTTGGTCTTTAGCTTGCGTTCGATTTCACTCCTAGTCATGCCAAATTTTCATAGCCTCGTCTGCCGCGAAGTATTTTTGAGGCGTGGCCGCTTGAGTTTTTCTTTTGGTTCCAAGCCTGATCCTGCTTGGGTATGTAATAAAAGGGTTTCTTTTAAAACCTATACTTACATATGATTAATAAAAAATAACATTTGAAAGCGTTGAAACAATATCTTCTCAGATACTCTAGGCTCATGCCACACACTGATAACAATTTCATTGCGATCGCTTGTTATGTAATTTCCGCGAATTGGACTGGATAAAACTGGATAAACCTATCTAGATACAGTCAGTTCGTTCCGGTGTAAACGGCTCATTTACATTTCGCAGGTGTGCAGCGGCTACCACAGAATGCGTGGGTGGAGTGAGTTCATTAGTGCATCACGATTACGTTACGCGCTTTATGTGACCACTAATTTCGTTGGTGTAAACTGAATCACGTCATGGTCTAAGTGCATTATCGCATTAGAGGCATCAACTGCAGTGATTTTCTATTTTAAAATAAAGAGGATATATCATGGCTAGGCTAGGCTTTATTTTAATCTTGTATACCATATATTGCTAGTAAGTGCTTAATAACTAGGTGCTTTACAATTGCACTCTTAGGGCCATGGAAATAAAAGTTACCATGACACCATGGCAACGCTGTGAAAGATAAGAAGCGCAAGCGAGATAGACTGTTGACAGTTTAGTTGACGAACAACCGTACTCGCAAAAAACTCCTGCAGTAATGCAGTGATCCTGCAGAACTGGACTGCCGTGGGTAACGACCCTTGCTAAACCTTCTTTTAATAATGTCACTTGAACACTAAAGTGGTATTATGTAACTTTGTCTGCCAAGTGGAGCACTGCTACTGAATCTACGTTTACTGTGTATTCTAGACACTATTTCCGCCATATCCTTTATTGTCCACTCGTTTCCAGGATTGGATTGTTTCTAATTCGCGTTTCTCGCTGGGACTGCTCAAAGTGGTCTGAAAGGGTTTTTTAATTGAAGATTACAGCCAGCTGCAAGGAGTAGAAGTTCAGCTTAGTAAGTGTTGCAGCTTTGCAAGTTGAGAAATATACACACTACACACTAATGTTAGTTTTTGGAAGATCGAAGTAACGGCAGCCACTGACGAGAAACGACGCCTTTCAATTTGTTATCGGCATGCGTAAATATGACGTGTCCATGGGCTTTCAGCAAGTCAACATCAAATATGCAATAGTGGGCTGTTGGTAGCTGACGTTGACTTGCCGACGGCCGTCGTTGAATGTCAGAGGATAGCAGATACACTGTAACTTAGCCTTTGCTAAAAGCAGCTCATGTGCTACCTACATCTAGCACTCGTATTTTTGTGCAGGCTTAACTATGTAACCATGTAAGAACTATAAATGATATTAGGTGAAAAGAGTTTTTTTTGGTTGTTGAAGAAAGGCCACAGGCCATGATAAAAAATATGTCAAAGCTTCCTTTATCATCAGCTTCTACGAAACTGTATTCTCATAAATGTTAATCCATTCGTTATTACCAAAATCTGCTTTGCTAAAATGGGCTTTAATCATACCACACCGCTTAATCACTCAGGCGAATTGCCCCGTAGTAGGCGCTAACAATTCATCAGCTTTATTAACGGCACTCTTGTTTATGATAGAGGCTTAGATACTAAAGCATCTTACACAAAGACGGCAGTATACAGAAAAGATGTAAGTAAATAAAGCTTACAAGAGGCGATGGCTGACTTCTACTTGACTTCGTCACTTAAAAACAACAAAATTCCTACAGTCACGTCATACCCACAGTTATGAAAATATTCAAAAAATTAATTCATTCGATCAACCAAAATAAGTGACTTTGCAAGCTATATTTGGTCATCTGTTGTATACTATCATAATTGATACGTAAAATATTTGCATTCACAACAAAAAATATATATACAAAAAGTTTTACACATCTGCATCGCACCGTAAACGATTTTACGTAAAAACAGAATTTCCATCAATGCAAATAGCGTCGAATCAGTCGACAATAACGTGAATGGCGTGTATCCGCGAAAATCAGATAGCTCGAACAAATACTCGTGAATTGGCTCTTCCTACTGGGATATTATGTAACTCAAACTCAATTGCTATTGTTAATGGCATCATGATAGTGTTTGGTAAGCTCCGAAGTTAGCTATTAGGTGCTAGCCATTCACAAACTCACTGCCCAATACTTTGCTTAGTCACAGATATTATAATACCTTAGTTCTCCTATTTTAGTACGACTATTTAAATCTGTGTGTCTCCTAGAAAAGTTTCAAGTTTATTTATTCCTGATATTTTTTTGCCAAACTTGGTTGGTTTTCTCACGCGATTTTCACGGTGAACATTTTAGGGGCCCGGTTCGATGTGGCTGGGTTAATAGAGTAATTATAACCACTAATAGAAGTGCTTAGCATATAACATCATTGACAATAGCAATACCGAAACGTATGGAGTTAGGTAAAAGCCCTGCAGATTGACTGACATAGATTTTCGAAGTTATGTATGAATATAGTTATTTGACTAACTTGTTGTACAGGGCATATTGGGAAATATGTTTTTTCGTTCAGATCATGAAAATACATAAACGTACTTATTTTATAAGTACCAGGGGGCGTATTGCGATGCAGTTTTGACAGTTCAAACGCTCTGATTTACTGTCAAATTAGCAATTCTTATTGCAATTTCGCATTATATTGATAATATTACTATAATATAACAATATAAATATTAATATTCATACCATTGTAGTATTATTAGAATATTATTATACTGATAATATTCGTTTACACTAGGTCAGAATTGATCTGCCTCGGAATTGAACGGATCAAGTTGGATCGCAATACGCCCCCAGCACACAGTTTGTTTTCACGAGGCTTCAACATGGTTCATTTATGAAAAAAACTGCTTTGAATAAGGATCTTTTTTAGACAGTTGAATAATAAAATTCTGATAACTCATACTGTACTCGTAGTGTCGTAGTTACTAGGTAAAAGATTTCGTTACTATCAACAGAATCCTTTCTCTTACCTTATTTACTAATCCAAATCACATCATTCCGGTTACTAAAACAGAGTATTAGTCTACGTTCAGCATGTAAATCGTTTTCATTATACAAAACCTGCAAACAAAATGCATTCATAGCATATGCAAAATAAACAGCACTAAAAGCTTTTTAAAACGTATGAAAATTTTAATTAATATTTTAATACTGCAAACCCATGAATACAAATTAATATAAATGCATATGGAATTAACAGGGCGTTATCAGTAGCGTTGTACAGGCCCGCACGTGTGCAGGTGTAGGGACACGTAGGGCAGAACAATAAGTGTGCCATCGTCTGTGAAGAGACACCACCATAAAATTAATATTCCTATCGAAAGAAAAGAACAAGTAAGAGCTGTCAAACGAAACCGATTTTAGATGACAGTAACTATAAGTAAGTAACATTTGTAACTTAAAATGAGATAACCTTTCGTTCAGGTGATTTATACCAACCTTCCTAAGTTTAACATATTAGTTTACTGTATGATAAACAATCGACACAAAATATTGGACATGCAGCCCTAGTGTAAAAGAAAAAAGAATTTCTTGAAACACATATTCGTAGATATGCATTACCTGTGTTATTCTGTCCATACTTTTTACGTCAATTAACGTTCATAGAATAGAGTAATCAAACTGGGTACTTTAAATTTGAATCGCATTGGTAACAAATATAAATCGTATATTAAGAGGCTTCGATTTGAACTAATCTACCTGTTAAATGAATATTTGTTGGGGTTATTTCGATGTAATGAACAACAATTACCGATCAAGTCACTATGTTTCAGGATAACTATTTCAAAAAAATATACACATATTTGCTTGAATTTGTAAAAAAACACATGAAAGAAATTTTCAACAAGCCTCCATGGGCCTCTAAACTGACTGACAGCTGCCCAAAACGGTTCTGCTACATCGCATCTCGCATTTCTTTTCATCACACAGTTTGCTGCTAGTGACATCACGCTCTTGTTGTTCTATTCCAAAGGGATAGTTATTTTATAGACACCACACAGGCATGCGTCGTCCACTACATAACCATCTGTACAAGTTCTCCTTGTTTTGCTTTATGCTAATCATTGGTATGTTGTCTGGCGCATATTTATTTATACCTAGCCGAGGAGTTGCTGTTCCCTTTAGGTAACGTGCTTCGTATAGTTGACGCCTGGCTGTTTTTGTAAGAGTCGTCAAGGGCCGTTAAGGTAGGAGGGGCGTGCCACAGTTGATTTCAATTCCAAGATATCTGTAATATAGGAGTAAGGCCATTGTTACGGTCAGCTACATATGTCAAGTCAAATGTCAAGTGTGAGTGCCCCAGAGATATCTAAAATTTTGTAAATAAATTAAACACCCAAGTTAACCGTATGGTTTCTACTCGAGAACTAACTTATTGTTACAATGCATACTGCAACAAATAAACTTAAACCATGTACGTACATCGTACAGCCTTACACTTTTTATAGCAGAATACCCTAAAAACTTAATTAAACTCAAAATAAGTAGCGTACAAAAAATAATAAAAAATACAAAATAAAAGCTTCTAACGCAAACCAAACGTGCAACTTTGTAACCGTTTCTTATTTCCGTTTATTTACTAATCCGAAGTTTCACATCACCTGTTGAAATGCACTTCACGTACACTACTAGCCACAGAATCCGGGTAGATCAAGTTGCGAATACCACTTTTTGCTGACCTATCACCGTATAAGACATGCTTACATTCAGGGACCAACTTATGTTGGTTATGTCTAGATTAGTACCTGAATGTGAAATGTTTATCGCACCTAAAAGTGCATTAGAACCGTTGAAACACTATGCTGGAGCTAATCTCGGAGCACTTACATGAAATGTACGAGAAAATTGCTTAACCCAGTAATTATTTAAGACTTGATAGTATTTAAGTTGTACTTACAGTAATGATTACGAGTAAATATTCAAACCAAACTGTATATTGAAAACTCAAACATAAGTATGTACAAGGTGTGGCATGTAATTCAGTAAAACGTCAATTATAAATGGATTTAATTTACTTTAATAAAAAACAAATTTATTATAGTCATAGAACTTGACATAGTCATTTACTATAACGAGTTATCGATTTTGATGTACACTGATTAGAGATTATGTTGGGATTATTAAATCTCAGAGCTAAATAATTTTAGGACAATATGGTTAGGTTAAATTAACTATGCACGCTCCGTAGAATCATTGATTTAAATTTTTGCTACTATAACAGACCACACGCTGCCGCGATGTAAAGATAAATAAATAAAAATACTGAAAATACAATCCGCGGTCTATGAAAAACCAAATAAGATAAAAGCTTTTTTATGTTTTTAAAACGGTTGAAAATCCCCTTTCAGTTTAACCGCAGCATGACTTTTTGCACGCTTTTGTTTAAGTTGATTTTGTAAGACTGCATTTTATCGCCGTCCATTTTACTCGCAACGTGATGCTGGCAGAAGCGACAGAGACGGATATATTCGTAAATACGAAAATTGTGATACATGGTAAAGGCTTGCATACAACACATTGTAAATGAAAACAAACTTTGCGGAAACGCATCATGCACCCACTGATGCGAACTAGCCTGGAATTGAATTCGGGAACTTTTGGTCCCTGTACGTATTCCTATACCAATCCTAGGTTTTTTTTTTATAGAGATGTTGGATACCAATCGCAAAATTTCAAAAGAAAAAGTGACTCACTCAAGTGCATTTATAAAAACTTAGTACGATACTTAGTTTGGGATTAGTCCCAAAGTAAGTATCTAATGCACTTGTGTCACTTTTACAGTCATATAAGGTTGCAGGCCAAAATTGTATTCCGCAACTTTACAAATAATATTAAAAAAGCTAGATGATTTGTGTATGTGATTTTTGATGTTATTGAAATAATGCACAATAACATACCATAATAATAATAGGGGAAAAATCATAAGTTTTCGAATTTCGGTTATTTTACATGAAAAATATAAAATATCGTTACAAAAAGAAAGCGAAAGACATAAAAATTGTATAAGGGCAGCAACGGATTGCAAATTACCCCCCGCTATAAGCCATTTTTCTTTTGGTTTACGATATACCAAACACCATGTACACTCAACTTGATTAATAAGCACCCAAGACTAATAAAGCAAGCCGAATTTAAGACAGCCTTAAAACTTAAGCACGGAATAAACAGCAATGAGATGGCTTTATTAATACGGCCCCTAATTTATCCACGCTCTACTCACACTCGGTACGATTAGTTTGTTGTAGAAAACGTTTTCTTACTCATTATTTTAGCTTATTATGTAGCAACGTCCTGATTATATTTGAAACTTTAAATGAAGAAGTTCCCGAATAATAAGAATCAACAATTTTGAAGATGGATAGAAAAAGAAATAGCTTCCTTAAGTCCGTGAAAATTTAGCGGAAACCCATAATAAAGGTAAGGAATTATAATTTACTTTTGTGCCCCAACGGCCATCAGTTCTTCGCGCTATGTTGCCCATTGCAAGTGGCACCAGTGGGGAGTCCTATGTTCAGCAGTGGACGTCCTTTGGCTGATAATAATGATGATGATAATGATTACAAAACACCAATTGTCTGGTTTTGAAGTAAGAAATCGGGTATTTTAGTAACACAAGGGTGTTACTATTTACTATACACGTAGACGGGAGGTCTTCCATAAATATGTTAGGTTAAGTATATACGTACTCGTATAACCTACTTATGACCTACTAAACGGGGACCCCATACCCATTATCGACGCTACGATATTTGCTCCTAAACACTGCATTATATTTGTGTACAACGCAATGGATAGTGTCGATTCGTGAATCGCGCGATAATCATTTAAAATCTTCTTGCGGTAAGTTTATTTTCACTTAAGGGTGGCAAGTTGCAATATGCTTCGGAAATAAACACAAGATATTTATAGACTTCTTGATAAAAAAAAATAAAAAATAAGTTTAATAACAATTGTTTGCAGTGACCATAATATTTTGTAGACTGTCGATTCAATTATACATATAAGTTCGCTGTACATTTCTTATAATGTTTGTGTTTTATCGAACGATTCCATAATACAGCTCTCTATTACTCTCTCTCATAACACCCTCTGGGGGTCCGATTATTTACACAGCGTTTATTATCCTGCCACTATTTTATACCTGGCAATAACGCCTCCCCTGTGTTGCCAGTCTAAGGGAAGATAAGCCCAAAATAATATTTCTTTTACCCGAAAATTCGGTTAAAGACCTGCGCGGTAAATCGTTAGGAGGTGTCGAGGAGTGACAATGAATTTTCGTGATAATACTGAATTTAAGGGTCATATTGTTTGTTAAATGGTAACGAGTATATTAGATACCTGGGTTTTTTTCTTTTCTTGACTGAATTACATAAGTATAATAAGCAGGAGACCTACTGCGAAAAACGAAATCCGTCAATACGATGATCGTTTTGCGGAACCGAAGCATTTTGTAGCAAGTATTCCATATTAAAAATGTTCCGGATCCGAAAAACGGTAATCGTATTGACGGTTTTCATTTTTCGTAGTAGCTTCTCTTAGACAAAAATGAATATCATCATCATCATCATTATCAGCCAAAGGACGTCCACTGCTGTACACAGGCCTATCCCACGGATTTCCACAGCGACCAATCACAAGCAGTCTGTATCCAGTGCAGCAGTGTGATTCTGCAATCTTTTCAAGTGTGTCTGTCCATATTGTCGGTGGACGTCCTACGCCGCGTTTTTGGTCAAAGGGTCTCCAATCTACAAAGTTATGTACAAAATGCCGGTGTATAGGTATTTTCATAAATATTACATTACTAGCTTTTGCCCGCGACTTCGTTCGCGTGGACTTCAGGTTCGTCCCGTCTAGTAGCGCCAAAAATGTGTTTTTTTACGACCTCACATTAGAAACCTCAAAAATTGTAGCCTATATGTTATTCTGATGTATAAGCTAAATTGTGGTAAAGTTTCATTCAAATCCATTCAGTAGTTTTTACGTGAAAGAGTAACAAACATCCATACATCCATACATCCATACTTACAAACTTTCGCCTTTATAATAGTAAGTAGGATAATGCTGGTAAACATCACAACAACGACAATTATGACTTTTCCCGATTTTTAAGTTTATAAAAAGCACTTATAATTGTCGCCTATGTGTGACTCCATTCCTCATAATTGAATGAAAAACAAACTTTAATTCATTTTAAAACTTTCAGATTTATTTTCATTAAAACCTTAATTTCATTCAATTCAGCCTTAACTAATGACAGCGTTAATTTAAAAATAAACATTCCATTTAAAAATGGACGCGTTCAAAAAAAGCGTTGGAATTTTCGGCCGATACAAAATCAATGGACACAATAAATGTTCAAGCTGACTGGCGTTTCAAAAAAAGTCCATTGTGCTACGTGATATATGTAGACCAGGGATGCACAGACCGCGGCCCGCGGGCCGCTTGCGGCCCGCCGGTCGAATACTGGTGGCCCGCCGACAGCAAAAATAATACTCTCGTACATTCGAAAAATATTGAATTCTATTCCAGAATAAAACCAAAAAAAATATGTTCGAAAAGTAATTTGAATCTCGCGCGCGCGCTCTTAAGTGCACGAATTCCCGATTGCTCGCGTAGGTAGATACACGAAGCTTCCAGAGTCGGTTTCGAGATTTCTCCAGACAGTTTTCGACTCTATACGCGCGGTATAAAAGCCACGCTAACCGCAGCGACCGATAGTTCGGTTTTAATTTGAGTGAAGTGTCAATAGTTCTAGTGTAGATTTTAACTCGACTAGCCGGTGTCATATATTTTGATCCACATTCAACGTAGATTTCCCGTCAAGTGCCGTGTATAATTGTGTTGTGAAATCGTAAGTAAAACTCTGTTATTAATAAGTGTTTCCCTACCTATTTAAATCAATCTACCTAAATAAAAAAGGATGGGTAATTTAAGTAGGTACTGTAATTGTTTTTAGGTGCTGTGTTAATCCTAGCCAGGATTAGAACGCAACATGGACAAGCCAGGACCTAGTAAAAAACGTAAGGTTAAAGATGAAAATCGGCAGTTTCAAGAAATTTGGACTGAGAAATACTTTTTTGTATGGTCGCATAATAAAGTCGTTTGTTTAATTTGCAAGAATTCTGTTGCGATTGCAAAGGAATATAATGTAAAAAGGCACTATGAAACGCAGCATCCTACTTTTACCAAGTTTACAGGCGAATTAAGAAAGCAAAAAATGTTGTCTTTAAAACGGGAGCTTATTGGTCAGCAAGCTATGTTTACAAAACCCATCCAAGATTCAGAAACAGCTACAGAAGTTAGTTATGAAATTTCTCGAATGATAGCAAAGCGCAGTCGCCCCTTCAATGATGGGGATTTTGTAAAAGAATGCATAGAAATTGCCGCTAAGAAAATGTGTCCAGAAGCAGCAAAAAAGTTTGAGAAAATTCAACTGAATCGTATGACTATCCAAAGACGTATTATGTCTTTGTCAGGTAATATTGCGGAACAATTAAATGAAAAAACTAAGATCATTGAATTTTTTTCATTAGCACTCGACGAATCCACTGATATTACTTCCACAGCTCAACTTCTCATATTCATACGAGGTGTTACTCAAGATTTTGAAGTCTTAGAAGAGTTGTTAGGAATGTGTTCATTGAAAGGTCAAACCAGAGGAGTTGATATACTCAATGTACTTTTGGATGAGTGTTCAAAAACTGATTTGGACTTATCAAAATTATCGGGAGTTGCCACTGACGGTGCTCCTTCGATGATTGGTGTCAATTCTGGGCTAGTTACTTTGCTGAAAAAGCATATGCAAGAAAAAAACATAAACGCTGAAGATCTCATGCAGTTTCACTGCATTATACACCAAGAAGCCCTCTGTTCTAAAAAAATTGAATTTCAAAATGTCATGAAAGTGGTAGTTTCGACTGTAAATTTCATAAAATCACGAGGACTCAATCACAGGCAATTCAAACAATTCCTTGATGACATCGAAAGCGAATATGGAGATTTACTGTATTATACAGAAGTAAGGTGGCTAAGTCGTGGATTGACCCTGGAACGATTTCTAAATTTAATAGAAGAAATTGGAATATTTCTGGCGGAAAAGCAAAAAGATGTCCCGGAACTTAAAAATCCTGATTGGTTGTGTGATTTGGCTTTTTTAGTTGACATTACAAATCATTTGAATGTCTTGAACACACGGCTTCAAGGCAAAAATCAACTGATATCCCAGCTCTACGCTCACGTATCATCCTTTCAATGCAAGCTGACACTTTTCAGATCGCAATTGAATTCTGGAAATTACAATCATTTTCCGAATTATAAGAAAATGGCTGAAAAATTCAACAAAACTGCGATTAATTTCAGTTATGTAGAAAAGCTAGATATTTTGATTCAATCTTTTCAAGAAAGATTTTCGGAGTTTAAAAAAGTGAATCCTCTGTTGGACATATTCAGCAATCCTTTCACGATTTCAGTTGAAAATGCGCCAGAGTCAATGCAGTTAGAAATTATCGACATTCAAAGCGACCAAGATTTACACAACAAATTCAACGAAGGAGACTTGCTGAACTTTTACCGCTGCATTGATAAAAATACGTACAAAGAGTTGCGCATAAACGCTCTGAAATGTGCCAGCTTATTTGGTTCTACCTATATATGTGAACAAACCTTTTCAATACTAAATAATAATAAAACAAAAAATCGAAACCGCCTTGCAAATGAAAGTTTGGAAGCAGTTTTACGTGTTGCTACAAGTAAATTTGAGCCAAATATAAAAAAGATTGTAAGCACTATGCAGTGCCACGCTTCAAATTAATAAATTCTTTTTCAATTTTAATACATAATTATCAATTCTTTATTGTCTTTAATTACCTATACTTCTGGCGGCCCGCCATCAGTTCATAATTTGCCCGAGTGGCCCCTAGTCTTAATAAGTCTGTGCATCCCTGATGTAGACTATTCTGGTATCACTCGAAAACTATGCTTCAATCAATGTAAAGACATTGTTAAAAAAAAAAAAAAACGAAATGCCATTGAGTATGTAGGTTTTTAAGGCAGATTTGCTTTATCAAAGTCACGTTTATTTATTAGGTACTTGTAAGTTGGACTTAACGTCATATGACATTCTCTACCATACCTTCGGGGTAAACAGAAATGGATAGCCTGTCAGAATCATAATGTTATTATGAGATTTTAAACTTTCGCGTCGCATTACAATGAGAATTAGACATCCGCGATTGAGATTCGTAAGTACAAGAATTGACATGATTTATATTATATATATACTTATATATATATATATATATATATATATAGTTGTCATCAGTATGGAACCCAGTGATTAACAAATGTAGGCCGCGAGTGTTACCGATTAATGCAAACCACGATACCGTGAGTGTTGTTTGTCGAGGTGACTGTACTGACAATAATTTATCTAGTGTTGTGAGGGTGGCGGAAGAAACTTCAAGCCGCTATACTGACAATTCATTAAGTGAATTGAGTGTGGCAGAAGAAACTTCGGGCCACCCGCGCAGACGATGCCGCGATCCTCCAGTTGGCTCGTGACCACGGCTGTTGCAACGCAGCCGAAACGTCGAGCAGTGAGTAGCATTTACTCATATTAATATTTCGTGTTTAGACCCGTCATGTCTAATTCTCATCATAATGTTATTAAAAGCCAACCTTCCTCAATAAAAAAATATAGGTAGTTTGAACGACATTTTTTTTTTCAAATTTATAACAATAAGTAAGGCCATTATCATCAGAGGGTTCTTAAACACATAAATTTTTTATCGCATTAGCACGTAATTGATTTTAAGTGACATTAATATCATTTAATTAAAATTGACAGTGCGTCATGAAATTTTGAGCGATCGTGAAGGATTCTTAACACCTTATTCACTTTATGGATACATTTTTGTTTTGTAATGAAAGAACCCAGAAACCCACTGTTCTGACCTATGGGAGAGATCTTGTTCTGTAAAAATAGATTAAAATTCCTTCATTAATTAGGTCGAGCGGTTTCAAAATTGCCTCCAATACCGAACTCCGACAGCACCTGACAGCGCGTCTGGCTATTGTGATGTTCAAATTAGTACCGTCAGGGCCTCAATTCCGCTAATTGAGTCGTCACTGAGTTGTGCATCTGTTGTACTACGAGAGGACCATTTATATACCTCGCTATTCTGACAGCGGCGTGTCACCTTTCAATGCTGCAGACTTTAAGCACACAATATGTTACAATAGCAGTACTGAATAACTACTGTAGTCAAACAGTAGATGCCGGATACGTGAATCGGGGCCCAGATGGACAGACCGACAGACACCCCTCTACACATCTGCCAGACTTGTTGTGAGCTAAATTGGTTCTTTCGGTATTTGACAGGACAGTTCAGCGATATTTTTTATTGTGTGAGCCAAAACATCGTGCCAGATAAAACGCTCATTAGACGTAGTAAGTTCTTATTATTACATTTATACAGGTTGACTTTGCAAGGGGGAGCCAAATTTTAGGAGGTGAAGGATGCCATCGTTCAAAACCGTTTTTTTTTCTGCCTCTTCATACATTAACGTCAATGTAGCTGGCTGATTTCGTATGGGGCACCTGAAATTTTATTTCAAATTTCGACCATAACCATAAAATTTTGTTCATATTGATGGTATCGTTCATCTACAAAAATTTGACACTGTATAGATAGAGAACCTAGCTACGCTGGCAAAAAATGTGTCGCAAATACGGCGACAAGATTGTGCGATTTTGTAGTCCGAATATTACCGAATTATATTATAAAACCGTTTGTATGAGTGCACAAGAATTTTTCGTGGTGTCAGACGTCAGTTCTATCCACTAGTTAAAGTAGTTCAATGATTAGACTAAAGGATTGGTGTTAGTTTTCTGGCAGTCTTTATGACTGGCGAATAACCTACGTGAAGGGAGTGAGTGATGGTTATTGACGTAATTTTTACGATATAAACATCAGCTTTTTAAACATATTTACAACATATTACACCATCAGTTAGGCATAAGTTAGGAATCGACTCTTGCAAATATGTGATTCCCTTGAGTTTGACTTGGAACCAAACAATGTCGAAATTGGGGTGCATGCCTAAACCACTCGGCCACCGCAAAATTCAACAGGATTGCCAATATGTCAAAAATTATAGATTAAAAAATATGTGTATTTTCGAATCAAACAGAACGTCCTCATTCATACATTACTCGGCATTCGATTTAGATTCGAATGTCGAAACCGATAACGGATGAATCTGAATTGATTATTTCTCAATACATGGACTCTTCGAACTACAACTTCGTGAATCCTTTGATAGCGCTAACACTTGGATAGGGGACTGTCAGCCATATTTGACTGTTCAGTGACATTTTTCACTGAAAATTCATTGGAACATAATATCCAGATCGTAATACCAAAAGATCATATGTTTTTGTTGGATTCAAGCTCTGGTTGATAACTAACAAAGCTATGTTTATTTAAATATAAAATGCACTTGTAAAAAGCAACTATGTCATACAAGGAATCAAACCCTGTGTCTTACGCTATCCGGGTGCATGCCTATACCACTCGGCCACCGACACATTGCCAAGCCTGTAAAATTTTTGCAAGTGCTTTCTTTTACGCATAGACTGCTTCACGAAACAGTACTACTTGCTTCTTAAGCCTTCTCCTTTCTCTATTCCTTCTGTTGAAAAAACATTTCCTTTGATATTCACGAAATATCTGTCAAGATGTCGTTTCAAGTGTTTTATCGGGCTAAAACACTGGATTAAGCGTTAATCTATCGATTCATTTCCACCGTTACTTTCCTTGTTCTCTCAAGGGGAATTCAGCTAAACTAGTGGAACAATCACTAATTGAATGAGCGGAATGTGCGAGTTATAAATCTGCGGCGAGCGAACCCGCCGCGGCTTAGCTGCCGCGCTAAATCTCGGATTACCGTAGCCGCATTTACACCGAAGCGTAACCAACGATTTAGGTTACACATTGACAAATTGACACGTTTGATTGGCAAATAATGCTTTTAACATTATTTCCAAGTTGCATACATTATTAGTGCAATTAAATATTCTATAAATTAATAAATAACCATTGCTAAAGTTCAGCATTTGAGCGCACTCCCAAACTGTTTTGTTTGACATATTTTGAGCAACATAATTGGCGTGAGAATATTTACACATCTTTGCTCAGCTCCACTTCTTCGGGAACACAGTATAACGTGATTATGATTATCATGGATTCACCAGGGTACTGTAAAAGAAAAAAAAACTGAACACACTCTCTTGAAAATTCCTTAGTCGACTCCGATCCCAAGTGGGTAGATGCAAGGATGGTGGGGTTTTCTGATGAAACCGACCTATACTGCGTCTGCAGTTCCACTCAACAAGGCATGCTCCACCTTCTATCTTGTCCAGCGTTCCTTGATTTCTGCTGTATGAGGAACTCATGTGTGCAAATGACAAGGCAATCCGCGTTGCTGAGTACTGGGCACAACACATTCAAGTCGCTTTTACCATTGACACGCTTATAAGAAGGGCAGGATACTAAGTTAATAATGCCACATCATCATCAGCCAAAGGACGTCAGCCAAAAGCGGAGCTTAGGACGTCCACCAACAAGATGGACAGAGGACCTTGTAAAGATTGCAGGATCATGCTGGATGTACACCGCTTACAACCGGTAACTTTGAAAAGCCGTCGTTTAGGCATATGTTCAATATTGGTACTAAACCATCGGTAACTTATTGTGTTTCAAAACAATAGTAAGCTGACTGTAGGTAATGGTTATCAAGAATTAACATACAATTCAACTTAAAATTTAATATCAATAATCATAAGATATATTGCCAAAAAGTAAGTAAAGCATACAAGATATCGGCATTGAAACAACACGTTGGTGTGACACACAGCCGTAAGCTTAAACAACGTTTTACAATGCTTGAATTATTGAAGGTTTAACAGGTGACGTAATGTGTTGGAAGAACTCGCCCTCCCTCTCATAAGCCCCTCGCCAGATAGAGATAGCAACACCAGCTGAAAATATATGAGGCGACCGACTTTAACAGGCTTAGGGAATATGCGTAAAAAACAAATGTACGGTCTTTTGTACGTCGATAGTAATTAAATACGCTTTGTAGACGATTTGGGGATTCTTTTGGTGTTTAAAAAGACTTAGGGGTTTTCCTTGTTAGCCTATTAATTTGAGTTAATTGCGTTAACTTAGGGAGGTACTTTGTATTACATGTCTACACTGTTCGGATATAATTTGGATAGTACCATTTTACTTACCTATTTGTTTGCAAGTTGTAAAGAGCCTTTTGGTTCTATTTTTGAAAATATTTTATGGTGTGTAATTTCAATAGATAGGTATTATTCTATTTTCGATTGTAAGTCAGTTGAAATCCATACAGAAATTATTAAAAAAAGATAACTCAATTTTGTTAATCTCGTCTATACTTCGCGTGTAAATCTGCTTAATACAATTTCAATTTAGAGATATGAAGTTATCTAATTGTCATAGTCATCAAACTAATCCTTATAGTATCAAAATTCTCATTAGGGTTGACCCAAATGAAACACTACCCACATATCACACCCTCAGACCGCAACTTTGTCCTATAGATAGAAACGTATCTTACCAACGTACTGACGTGCCCTTTATCAAACCACTAGCTAGAGAGTAGGTATGTATCCATTACATAACACACTAACAACTCTTGGTGATATTACCCACGTGATCGGCCATTTTGATTTAGGAGAAACTATTATTTCAAATTCTAATTCAAATTAATTTATTTTGGACAACAAAAATCCATGGGTTAGTAATTACAAACATATACATATTATAAAAATTAAAAAAATATAAAAAATAATTTTATCACCAAATCAAATTAAATTAAATTAAATTAAATGAAACATTAAATAAAATTAAACAAAACAAATAAAACTCAGATCGCCATAAATAATTAGTTTATCATGTACCTAAGAGGCACTCCGTGCGCGTGCTATTTCATAATTGAACGTCTTATATTATTTAAGATGGTATATTGATTTTATTTTAAGTTTTTTCTCGGCTTTAATGAACAATTCTAGGAGTTACAATACCACCAAGTAAAGAAAATGTTATGAATATAATGTATTTCTCTTTCACAACGATTGCTTATGACTAGGTAGGGCGCTGTTATCTCCGATGCAAGAATTTTCCTAATGAAACTTTTTACATAGAATCGTATTCAAATAATTTCGAAAACGTCTTATTAACAATTATCATGGCCTAATTAGATCATGTTTTGATTAAGTTTTAGGATTCGTAACTTGCATAGTGGAATGGAGCCTTAATCTGCAACCCTGCATGTCTATCGGTCACCCATCCATAAATCATAAGCACGTTTACAATTTAATTTATCAAGTTACACATCTCCAAACATCAATCAACTAAATATCATTTAGTAAGAGAGATTAAACTATTTGCGTTTGAATCAGTAATTTGATTTGAGGCATCACGAATGCAAGGGTTGTTGTGAATATATTTCGTGGATGAGACAACCTTGATTATTATGGAGAGAGATGCCTCAGTGCGATCCTGGTGAGTCATGTTTACAAAATATTATTATGATCTTCACGATAAAGCACAGGATGTCTACAAAATTCAATATTGACCAGTGTAAACACGGCTAAATTAGATGACAAAATTTGAAATTAACTTTTGTGATGTGCAATAAAGAGTTATTTATTTACAGAGTTCGTAAAATGAGATTCATCTTTATTTGATACCTACAAAATAACAGTTGAAATTTTGAGCATGAACACAAAAAAATACATGGTATAACTCAAGAAACAAATACTTGTTTTTGTAGAGACACAAATATATTGAAATGACACTTTTATTTCGACATTAATTATTTTTCACAAGTGTACTTTCAATGCCTTTTCTATGTATTTTTCAAACATAGTGTATCATCTTAAATAAAAAATTGTGACATGAAACATTCCAAAAAATATCACATTTCGTGTAACCCGATATTTTGTGATCCCATCACTAACTCAAAGCGCGCTCGCTTTGAAGTCCCCCCAAACAGAATAACAAAAAAAAAACCTAGGAACCTCGAAAAGGCCAACCATGGACGAGCAATTGGCGTAAATGGTTGTCAGTGTATACCAATGTCCACGGTTAGAAAAACGTATGGTATGAAAATAGCACAAAAATCGTGTTCAGTCACTGAAAGTCAGCGTGTATGTGTGATTCGAATACGGAGTTAGATCTTTCGTCAGGCTAGTTTGAATTTCATTATGGCGGTGATTGTCATATTATTTTATCATGAGTGATCTTAGCCATGTCTTATGAAAATCTGTTCAGCCGTTTTATTTATTTTCTTAGACAAGTTTTTATAACAATCAAAATTTAATACATTAATTATTAGTTCATCATCATCATCATCATTATCTGCCGAAGGAGGTCCACTGCTGAACATAGGCCTCCCCCATGTCTTTCCACAACGACCGGTTGTGAGCGGTCTGCATCCAGTGCGATCCTGCGATCTTTACAAGGTCGTCTGTCCATCTTGTCGGTGGACGTCCTACGCTGCGCCTTTGGTCGAAGGGTCTCCAATCTAGGACTTTTCTGCCCCAACGGCCATCAGTTCTTCGCGCTATGTGCCCTGCCCACTGCCACTTGAGCTTACTGATTCGCAAGGCTATGTCCGTTACCTTAGTTCTTCTACGTATCTCCTCGTTTCTGATTCGATCTCGTAGAGAAACACCGAGCATAGGCCTCTCCATCGCTCGTTGTGTGATTTTGAGCTTCTTTATGAGGCCCATAGTTAGAGACCACGTTTCGGATCCGTATGTCATCACTGGTAACACACACTGGTTGAAGACTTTCGTCTTCAGACACTGAGGTAATTGAGACGAGAAGACGCTCTTACGCAGCTTCCCGAACGCTGCCCAGCCGAGTTGGATTCGTCGATTGACCTCTTTCTCAAAGTTGGACCTACCTAATTGGTTTACTTGTCCCAGGTAGACGTACTCGTCAACAACTTCAAGAATTGGGTTCCCAACAGATACCGGAGTAGGTACAATACGGGAGTTCGACATAATTTTCGTCTTTTCCATGTTCATTTTAAGACCCACGTGTTGGGATACTCGGTCAAGGTCTTCGAGCATAATGCCCAGATCATCCAATGAATCCGATGATCCGATGATCTGGGCAATTATTAGTTATTGAAAGTAAATTATCTTTTTAAATGCACTGACGAAAAGCATTTATAAAAGCTAACGCACAAAATTAAAATTTGATACAATGTAATTAATGTACATATTTTAAAATTGCCCATTGCGGTTTAAATTCAACGCTTATAAAGTAGAACTTGACGCCTATGTGGTAAATTGTATGTTTACGGGTTTGGTTAATTAATTATATTATGTTAATGATATGGTTAATTATGAAAATTAATAATATTATGTACAATTTACTAAAGGAACTCCTCAAGTATGAAATGGTTTACCAGATAACATGTGGGTGACCACTTCGCTCGGTATTTTGTTAAAAATCAAGTACACACTTGATAGTACATAAAACCGAATAAATTACTGTTTCAGGGCCGATTTTTCAAACGTCAGATAAAACTTATCAGACTGAATAAGTATAAAACGACCGATTTTAAAATGTCATTTACATAAATTATTGCTGACAAATAGGTGACGTTTTCAAATTTGCCATACGAATATTTCTTATCTGGCCATTGAAAAATCAGTCCTTAAAAAGAAATAAAGAATCGTGCTCCTTGGATTACAATGATTTTATTTCCATCTGTTTGATAAAATTAAGCAAAACGCTCACCAAAGACAAACAAAACCAACCGGTTTAACAGGTTTTATATATATTAAAAAAAACTCAAGACAAAGGCACACTGCCGCATCGCCCGACAGTGTGTGGTTAAATGCCGTTATCGAATATCGTTATTAAATAAATAATTCACAATTAACAACAAAATTATTGAAATTAGAAATTTGATTTGAAATTTTAAATATTTTTATTTGTTTAAAACACGGTCAAGATAATGGTGGTCGGTACATTATTTTATTAATTCTTAACAACTGCTACTAATTAATTACATAGCACCGGTCTCTTTCCCTTAAAACCTCCATTTAACCGGCCCGATACCGCCACGTCACCCACCCGTGTAAATGTTCCTAAATCCCCCAAAAACAAATCTGCCCAGTTTTTCTCGCTAATAGCATTATAATGAGTTGTTTCAGTAAGGAACAAGTTAATCTATGAGAGCGTGCGCGTCACGCTAACAAGAGCACGGAGGTGAGAGGTTAAAGTGATAGGGGAAGCGGATAATGGTGAGGAACCTGATTTTATTATTGTTTTAAACTTTCATGGTCACTAACATTAGGATAGTTAGATACGGGCGATCATGGCGCTTGCAACGGTGCCGAAATATCGGAAGCTCATAAATATTAAGGTACATGGTAGCAATCCAGTATCTAACTATTCAAACCGGATTTTATTTATTTGATTACAAGGAATCAATAATTGGCATGCCACAAAGATTTGAGACCCTTAAAAGACGCAGCATTTACTACGTCCATCGGCAAAATAGATGACCTTGTACACATCGCGGGATTACGTTTGGTGAAGTAGTTAGCTTAGCGCTCTTGACTACTATGCCGGCGTTTGAGAGTTTGAATCCTGCAAGGGGCAAATGTTTATGTTATGAGCATGAACATTTGTACCTAATTCATGGATGTTTAAATATATTTAAGAATGTATTTATGGGAGATGCTCCCGTCGTAATCGTTGTCTGGTATTCGTAGCACAATGATGAAAATTCCATAGTGCGAAACCAAGACTATAAGTGTGTTGTCTGGCGCATATTTATTTATTATTACACTGAAAGCAGACGAATTGTTACCGGTCGCTGTAGGGAAAACGTGGGCCTAGTAGACATAGGTCTAAAGGATGTTACAACATAGGTTAAGCATTGGACGTCCTTTGGCTGATGATGACATTTTTTTTTAAAATATTGGACACCAATTACATAAATTGCTCTGATCCCAAAATAAGTAGCTAATGGACTAGTGTTATGGAAATCAGACAAAACAATCAGAAAGGATGAAAATAGTCACTAATTACAATATGTCTTCAGATTACTCGCCTTGAGTCAGCATAAAATGTAACGGTACGTAAAATTATACTACAAAAAATGTATAGTTATTTATTTAGGAAGAAAGGAAATAAAGTTTGTAGAAAAAAAATATATATAACATTACAAAAAAACGCTATCGCTTCCGCTCTCACCAAGTCCTGACCCCGCCATCTCAGCTAAGCCGCTTGATCCTCGGAATAGTTCGGGCATTCTTCAAAGTTGAGTCCTCATTGTGCGTGCCGAGATATTGTTGGACATGTTACATGTATGTATAGCGATACAACATGTTACATGTTGTAGACTGACGGGTTTGGCTAATGACGCCGACCTAGTTTGATGAGCTTCTTTGTGGGAGCTAGAAACTTTTCTAGGATAATCCTAAGCATGTTATTTTACTTATAATGGGTTCGCTGATTGTTTTAGGAGTAAGCTAACCATGGAAGATACAGAGCTGATGAGTGAATCAAACTCTATCTCATAAAGTCATCATTCGTTTGATACACTGTAAAACTTTCACAACATTATCGTAATAAAAAAAAGATATTTAAATCAAATAGACAGAGAACAGAATTCCTTCAATTTATTGGTTGTAAGGGTTCTTTGCCGGAATCTATAAACCTTAAACTTTTAAACCCGTTAAAAATCCAAAAATAAAAGCTAAGAGTCATATAAATTGCACTTTGTAAAAAGCACCCGTGATTCTGTGTCAGACGAAGAATCGAACCCCGTGTCTTATGCCATCCGGGCGTATGCCTATACCAAGCGCTATACTATTAAGTTTGTATAGTGAAAAAACACTATAAAACAAAAATCACACGCCACAGTGACCAAAAGCCCATAAATTTGAAAATAAAATTATCTGAAAATACCAAACATCGCAAAACATACATGGGTGTGATTCGGATAGCCCTCTAGATGCTTTACCTCTTTATTTATTGGAACACCCTGTATAGCTAAGTTTGCGTTTTATATTTAAGTTTAACTCGTATTCTAATTATGTGATTTGGATTTGTCAGCTTCAATTAACTTAAAATTATGTTGGTCACTGCAACTCCATCTTGACCGAATTCAGTGATAAATTTAATGGGGAGCAGTGGGCCTTAGACTCGATTGTAATTCGGCTTATCACGATTGAGACGCCCCGGGTACTGTTATATACAAGAATGGGGCAACTGGCATTTTCACTCTACAAAACCACTTATTACGCTGTTTTTATTTCAGGTGACTCCAGATGGTACGACCAACAACGGTAAAGATAATAAGTCTACGTTGGAGCGCTTACTAGTTGCTTGTTAGTTGACTTGTATTAGGTCCAGGAACACGTCAATCACCATTTTTATCATCATCATAATTATAAGCCATAGGATGTCCACTGCTGAACATGGCCTATGTTCATTCCCCTACGGTTTTCCACAGCGACCGGTTATGAGCGTGTCAATGTTGATATTTTTTTGTCATAGGCCATATTTCACGTATTTTTTTTCTGAAATTACACCAGTTACCTCGTTCCACACCACAGCAACGGCCTCTCAAGTAAATCTGGCGTTTGGAACTAATGGTTGAGCCCTTAAGATATAAATCTCCGATATCCTTAGAGATTTGCTGTAATTACTGACGTTGTAAATGTTTCGTATAATAATCATATCAGGATTCAGATTTGATAGAATGAACATAAATTCCATAGTAATATACACAAGCAAAGTATGGGCCTTAATAATCCCAGTGTAAGGAAGATTTTATAGATATTTTGACACAGATTTTGATTTACCAAAATAATACTTTAGGACCAAACAAATATAGAGATATATTTTATACGAGTATAATAAGAAATTACGATCTGTTGTAAGATTTCAGAGAAGTTGTCTCCGAAAAATATCATTACGAAAAAAAACAAGTTGATGGTTTCAGAAAAATCTTCTACAGTTCATTATATTATCCCATAAAATAAGCACCACATTGAAAGTAAATTGCATGTGACCTTAAGTGCCTCATTGATTAAATAAAAAACAATATTCTTTTACCTACGCAGTATAATCCAATAAGTCATTAATACAACTACATTTTGAGTTGTTTATAGCTTATGTAACCGGCAATGAAGTTTATGATTTACCTTTTTTTTAAATCACCGTAAAATTTATTACATTCTTTGGCAGAAACTGCAATCATAGTTATTATTGATGATCCATTAATTGATAATAAACTAATGATTTTCCTTGTTGAAGTAAATAGGAAATATCTTGAACGTGATTGCAAATGTAAGGTTTTATAAATAGATTATGAAAAGGATTTTTATCACAATCAGTATTTATTTATCAGGGTCATGTTTTCGCAGCAATACCACTATTTGCCAGTTAATAAGAAGTACATTCACATAAAATCAGTCACAAAAAACCATAATAATATGACATTATTTTTGATGTCGCTTAGAAAATTATCATGACCTAGATAAATATAAATTTAATGTAATCGCCTTCATGACACTACATCATCTACACAATCTGGTTTATCACGCTAATACTTTGTTTCTTAGGTTTACGCTAATACTTTGTATAACCAGCCAAAAAACATCCTCTCAAATAAAACAATACGTATAACAAACTTTGGCAACTTATTCACTGGATATGCGTGCTGACGTAAACTGTAACCATAAGAGCAAATTTTACTGTTAACACTACCAAAATACTTATTCACTAATAAAAATTTATTTCATTTCATTTTGTAACATAACAATAAATATTGGACACCAATCATATCGTAGTTCTGTTACTAACATAATGGATCTAAAGTAATCTGAAATAAATTAATTGAATTGAATTCATTTTTCTTATTCCAAAGTAAATAGTTAATGCATTTGTGTTATGGAAATCAGAAACCATGGTGTTACCACAACACCCTAAACTGAAATAGCGTAGAAAATTATGATTCCCACATTGACCCGACCGGGAATCGAACCCATGACTTTGGACCGGCAACACCTTAAAACCCATTGTGATTATAGATAGTTCCATTCACGAAGGCGTGCGCCACTCAGGGGGTGTGACAGTGCGGGGAGTGTGACAAATATTAAATTCTAAATATTTAATGTTTATATTAATTATTATTTCATCAAATTTTGACAATAGCTTGCACTTAGGACGAATTTCATACGCGCACATTTGTTGATAACACTATCTATAGCCACTACACCGCGATAATTGTCAAAATAATATTCAACTCATGTAATTTTCCAATGTAAAAAACCGGTTAAGTGCGTGTCGGACCCGCGCACTGAGGGTTCCGTGCCACCCTTAACTGATTTCAGGGTCCACTTACTTTCACATAACGAAATCATCACAAATATATTGCAACAGCAAAAATAACTTTGTTTTTCATAGTGTTTGTATGAAAGACAAAGTTATATTTGCGATTGATAATAATGTGCAATATCTCAAAAACTACTGGTTCGATCTCCTTCAAACCAATTTTCGTTGCAAGTTTTTGTTGAGATCTACATCATATATTTTTTTCAAAATTTTCACTTTCTTAGTTCAAAAGTTAGATGGGGGGGGACGCCCATTTTACCACTTTGAAAGCGTCTATATCTCAAACCTTACACTTTTAGAAAAAATGGTTTTTGAAACCTCAACATCATTTTAAAAGACCTATCCATAGACACCCCACACGCATAGGTTTGAGTAAAAAAACAATTTCAGGTTTTAGTTTCATGTATGGGAGCCCCCCCCTTAAATATTATTTTTTCTTACTTTTTGTATCTGAATCGGGAAGCGGTGAAAAAAATACACCTACCTACCAAGTTTCAGCTATGTGATGCCTATAGTTTCAGAATAAAGTGGCTGTGACATACGGACGGACAGACAGACAGACAGACAGACAGACAGACTTGACGAAACTATAAGGGTTCCGTTTTTTGCCATTCGGCTACGGAACCCTAAAAACAGTATTTTACATACTAACACTCCATCAAATTTGTAAACGTCTATGTTATAAACTAATGCCCTAATGAACCTAGCATCAACACAATTTTCTCACACTATTCTACGTCACAACAATCGTCTGGATTTCCGGTTTTTCTGTTGTTATTGCTATGACGTCGTCTTTTGTTTCAATGTCACTAAAATTCCTATTGTCACTAATATCACTAGCAAGTGTTTCAGTTATATCACTATTATTTATTTCACTCTTATCAGTTATCGTTTCAATATCCTGTATGTCTTCTTTTTCATCAGCTATTTCATCTCTGAAGTCTTCAACGCCTTGAAATTCATCTCCAAGTTTCTCAACATTTCTTCTCGAAGTAGGATCATGAACGTTTAGCTTATTTCTCAAATCTTCTATGACGTCTTGCAAGTCCATATCCTCAGGTACAAAAGTGCCATTATCAAAAACTATATCAACAGCTATCAGTCTTTCTTTCAGGTAGTTGTTTGAAAACGTTTCAAAGACAACTTCTTGGTCGTTTTCAATCCCGTCGTCACAGCAACGTTTGAAGAACAATCTTATCACTGGTCTGTCGTGTAAGTAGTTAAGCACAATGATGAGTATGAAAGACACAAGGAGACAGAACGTCAGGAATCGCCACCACATATTGGTCGCATAGCTCAACTGGTCTATGAATTGTAGTAAATACTAGGACCGGTGATGTGTATCGGCACTCTGATGCTATCGAACTAACTGAGGAAAAATGCAATAAAATGATATCGGCTTCGACTACTAATGAGCGTTTGATTGTTTAAGGCAATGCGGGGCGTGCAGACGAGAGGCTTTCAGGAAGCTAAGAAAATGGTTTGAGCGAGTGCAATTTCTCTTGTAATCTTTTGTTTCAGATCGCATAATTTAATCAACACGATAATTCAAACTGCAAAAATGAAATTTTTGTTATAAATAACAAATGTACCCTATGTTTAACACCTACTTTTGATGGACAAAACTATTTCATTGTAGTGTATTATTTTAAAGTATTTTTTATTTTAGAAAATCTAATGTCAACAGTTTTATTTAGGTAGGTATTGACAATATTTTATACAAGTAAAGCCTACATATGGCATATTAGGTTAACAACCCGTTGTTTTGTGATTTGCATACAGCGACAAATCGCAACGACAAAATCGCCGGTCTGCCAACCCGCTCTATTGTCGCCACGGCCGACACAAATGCAGACTTTATTCCATTCCATTGTATGCAGATATTTCTATTCTGCCCGAGATGTGGTGTATTGCTGCGGCTTCCATCCTGCGACTAATCGCAACGACAATGTCGCCGGTCTGCCAGCAAGCTCTATTGTCACCACGGCTGGCACAAATGAAGTATAACGCTCGTTTGTATGCAGATGTCGA